>JASDDO010000031.1:352447497-353647497 GCA_030015575.1 Agapanthus africanus | reverse complement strand
AGTATTACCTTTATGATATTGTTGACCTAGGAGTCATTGTTTATTCGATTTCTACATAATGATGTTTTTTACCCACGAGTTGGCAACTCACCCCCGTTGTGCCACAGTTCTTGCAGGTTGACCGCATGGATCTGTAGCGGCATCATTGGCACACAGCTGCATTCGGGTGTTTTGCTTTGGTAGGTGGTACATGTTGGATCGTACCCCTTTTGTATTTATTATTCATATTGTATCTAGTCAACTCCATCAATCAAAACTAGTATTTGTATATGTAGTAAGACTTAGAAAGACTGTAGTTGCGAGACTTGAGCGATGGGTTTTATGTTCGCTTATTGGGTTGATGTCTTGCTTTATTCATTATCTTTGGTGTTGATCTTCGCCGTTGGGCGTCGTATACTTACTTTATGACTTGCATGGTTATGAATCCGCCGGTTGGTGAAGAGTTAGCTCCCGCTTTGGGATGCCTTTATTATCATCATGTATTTGTGGTTTTGGATCAAAATATACAAAGGAGGCGCTGCCCAAATTTTCAAAAGACGAAACATGTTTTCCAACTAATAAAATCTACTTGCATTTTTCATGTTCTATTATCCATGCATTTAATAAAACGTTTGTTTTCATTATACCTTTATTTCAAAACTTCAGCTCTTTTATTTCTTAAGAAGGTTTAGATTTCTGGGTTTCGGCTTACTTGAATTACGTTACGTCTTTAGACGTTGCGTGATTTAAGTTCCGGCCACGAACTAATATTTCGGGTCATGACATCAACACCAATGGGGCCACAAAGCAGCTCCAGCAAGCTCAGATGGTGCCTTTGACAATCACGCGAGCAAGCAGCTTCTCTGGGCTCTCTGTCAATCGGTCTACGGTGTCTTCCCAAAGAGCCGAAGTCTTCCAAGTACTTAAAACAGAAAAGTTAAGGCAGAAGCGTCTCAGGTATCGAGCCAACAGGAGAGCCAGGATTTCGGCCAAGTGAAATCTTGTGAGGTTCCAAGAGCAGGGTTACTCCGTGACGACGGCTGAGTTGGCCGTAAAAGTCAGCAATTCTTTCGAACCTCTGAAGTGTGTTCAAAAAAATGCCATGACCGCCAGAATCAAGAAGACATAAGTCCGAACAATGCAACAAAGCGACGTGTCCCAGCCCCAACAGAGAAAGCATGAAACTGTCTCTTTAAGAGTCTATCTGGCGCTCTGTACTACGCGAAAGCAGCGAGGCAGATCCAGAAAAGAGGCGCCAGCACCACTCATGAATCCGGTCAGGCCAGCCATCTTCAATCGATTGTCCGCTACCAAAATAGAAGGGCCAAGACGTTGGCCCACAAAGTCAGCTACCAATATTGAAATGATGGCCAGATATGTTGTCCACAAGGTCTATATAGCGGGCACGCGCCCCAACGACAACCTTCGTAGCAAAAGCAAGGATAAGGCCACCACATCCCAAGCCCAATCTGGCTTGAATGTGGTTTCCGCTTCCCAAGAACAGCCGCCTCCGCTGGATGATTAAAACCCTCTCGATAAGGATGATTGGCATAAAGACCCCTCAGTCCATATAGAGTCAAGCTCGGATAGCGAGGAAAAGCCGACTTTCCGCCCAAGACCGCAGAGCAAGAGCTGCTTCAAGAGCTTCGAAAATAGCTCAGGAGCAAAGATAAAGAAATGGCCAAGCTTTACTAAAAAATCGACGACCTGACGAATGTTGTGATGCAGCTCATGGCTCAAATTGCTCGAGCACCTTCCAATCAGGCACATGTCTCTACTCGTGGGCCAGGTGATGACAACCCGAAGCAACCGATGCATGTCCCCTTAGGTCCAAGATTGGGTGAGCAACACGAAAGCCGGTAACATTCCGCCTCTGGGGATGCCTTGGCCCCAGATAGCACTATCCCGCTAACACAATATCGGATAATGGATTTGGTCACTAGCAAGGTTAGAACATTGGTAGCCGAAGCCAAAGATCAGAAAGAGATCGGCAGTAGTGGGCGGCCATATCCTGCACAGTACGATCCGATCGAGTTCCCGAGCGGCTACGTCATTCCTAAGTTCGGAAGATTTGACGGTACGGGAAACGCAAATCAGCACGTCGCCTACTTTAAAGCATCGTGCGGAAATACAGGGGGCAATGATGTGCTCCTTCTTTGTCAGTTTGTCAACAGCCTGACCGGTGTCGCTTTCGAATGGTACGCGAGTATACCAGATGGGTCCGTCATTACCTTTGCCCGAATGGTGTCTCTGTTTCGGCAAAGGTTCATGAGTGTCAGTGATAAAATCTCCATTGCTGACCTTGTAAGGACCAAGCTGGGGAAGAATGAAAGCAACACCGACTTTATCGCCCGATGGCGTAATCTCACGGTCAAGTGCCAACCTCCGCTGGAGCAGGACCAGTCCGTCAGCCTTCTCATCGGGAACCTCAGCAATTGGATTGTCCCATTCTTGTGTACAGCAGGCCTCAAGACGTTTTAGGAGCTGACCAAGAAAGTCTGAATGCTAGAACGCTCGAAATAAGAGTCTACCCCGGACTCTCAGAGAGACAAGACTTGGAAATGCAAGAGGGACGACAACCGCAGAAGCGGGAATTCCAGCAGTACCAATGTCTTCAATGCGTCCGACAATGAAGACAAGCGAAAGGCAGGCGATTCCAAAACCAACTGGTCTCGGAAGCCATTGCTGGGAGGAGAAGGGCCTTCCCTAGAGGAGAAAAAGAACAAGGTTTACTCTTTCAGAAGGGACAAGGTCCGCAAGATATTCAAAGATGCCTTGAACAATGGTCTACAATTGCTGGAGTCGAAGAGACCCCACGAAGCAAAAATGACCGACAATCCCCTATATTGCCCGTACCACCGAGTAGTGAGCCATGCGACCGAGGATTGCTATATCTTCAAAGACTGGGTCGAGAAGCAGTACAAGGCTGGAGAGATTGAGCTGTCCAAGAGTGTATTGGTGAACAATCAAGTTGCAACTACCAACTTTATACAGACAGAAGCTGAAACCTTCTGGGAGCAGACAGCTGAACCCGCTGCCCTGAGAAATGAAACTGACTCACCGCAGCCTCCATGGAGTACGCACATATCTAATAAGACGAAGAAGATGCTAAAGTTACTTTGGAAAGATCCCAGAACAGAATGGGAAAGGCAGAAGAAACCCACCATTCCAGCTGCCAATTCGGCTCAATCAGGCTCAAAATCCAAAAAGCTCAAGAAGAAGAAGAGTGCAGCTCAACGCGAAAAGGAGTCTGCAGGGAGATCGTGTCACGACCCGATGGTACAGAACGTGACTGGCACATAAATTATGAAACGTCTAAAGGCGTAACGTAATCTAAGTAAGCCAAAGCCCAGAAATCTAAACCGTTTAAAGAAATAGAGTGAAGGAAAACTTAACTTAAAAAGATGATTTTTGTAAAATAAAGTCACCTTAAAACATTTTAATGAATCAAATTTCCCGAAAATTTCAGCAGAGTCTCCTTTGTAAATACTGGCCCCCAAACGGATACAACACATGAAAATACATATAAATAATGAATAAAGGCATCCCCAAGTGGGAGCTAGCTCTTCGCCAATGGCGGAATCACAACCAAAAGCAATATGTATATCATAATAGTGCAAAATAAGCATATAAAAGCACGAAAGTAAGAAAACATCACGTCGGCTCAAGTGAGCATCGACACCAGAAAAAGAATACGTACAAATCTCACAAGCTCACCATCTAAGTCCATTGTACGAAGGGTAGATGGAGTATACTAGATACAAATAAAAATACAAGATGGAACAAAAGTATCCTCGCAACCCACCTATGAGTAAAGCTGCAAATCGATGCAAACAAAGCAGAAAAGAAGTACGCCCACCACTACTGTGCTGACAGGTCAGACCTACAAGATATTGTGGCACAACGGGGGTGAGTTGCCAACTCGTGAGTAGTAAATAACATCTAATAAGGCTATCGTAAGCATGCATACAAATGTTTCACAACCTACATATACCGATATGATGCGATGCACTAGTATGTATGCAACATGAATGTATAATCAACACGAATCCTGAATATGTTTGGTACGAGAAAGTCTGTATTCTTATCTTAGTAAAATTCTTGTGAAATAACTGAAGTATCATCAATGAAATCAACAGAAATACGTGTCACGTATCGACACAAAATATGTATATCTCAATGTCTCAATATCTCAACGTCTCAATATCTCGGGCTCCGTCAGTCCGGATCGGCCCATATCATCAATCTCACGACCACGGTCGGTATTCTCCGGATATCCGCTGCGCCAGACATCACCGGTAGGTTGTCTGCCCCTACCAGGCTCATCGTCTACAACTCGAGCTTCTTGCCCCGGGGTACCATACTGGGCCCACCATGTACCCAAAAAGGTTCATCTAACTAATCGAATCGGGTCTCAAAAACAAACAGAAATCAGGAAAACTCATGGTGGACGACACATACATCATATCACGAGAAAACCGCAACTTTCATTTTTAAAATGATAACAGGCTTATAAAATTCTTGCGGTTTTACCAAAAATCCAGAAATCTCATAAATACTGAAATCCTCGAGAAGAATCACAATATGTAAATATGCCAGTGATGATGGATGTCTATGATACGATAGTATATACCATGCAATATATGACCAGAAACTATGTATGAATTATGATGCAATGAGGTATGTATATGTGACTAGCCATCCTACGTATCAATGTCGATGAATGAATATACAATTATCAGTTTACATATCATATATGACGCAAATGGTTTAGATACTAATATAAGCAAGTTCTATAGTGTTCGTGGCATAGCAATTACCAAAGGCGTGTGTGTTTGCATGAATAGTGCTCGTGCATCATGAACCAATGGTAATGGTTCAAGTGTCCTGGGTAGTGACATCATATGTAAAAATATGTGATGTATGATATGAATGGTTTGAAGCTACGCATATAGATGCAAGAACTACTAATAATCTAACTATCGGCTACGCATAAAGATGCAAGAACTAATAATAATCTAACTATCGGCTACGCATAAAGATGCAAGAATTAATAATAATCTAACTATCAGCTACGCATAAAGATGCAATAACTGCGAATAATCCTAACTATCGGGCATCTTGCGCCATCCAGACGATCCCCCCATAGATGTGTACATCTACTCACCGGGACGCCTCGGCTAATCTGATCCGATCTCAGCCTTGTCTTTCCACGCCACGTCCGACGCCTCAGCACCCGATCCTAGAATCTCACATAAGTAAATAAGAGGATATATATATATATATATGAATAGTCACGGACACAAACGGTACAAGTCAACCGCGCGCACTAACTAGACGCGCACACACTTGGTGCACAAAACGCGCTCGCGACAACGCCACAAACCACAACGAGGGTCGTTTTACGTGACAACTACCAAGCCTAGAATCCAATCGTACCAATCGCGCACTCACAATACATTAGATATTTTAGGAAATAGGTTATAGATCATCAAAACCTCAAACTTAATTAAAATCGATTTATTTCAAAAACCAAGTAAGTATCACCTAACCATTTTAGTGCAAATCTAGATATTTTAGCAAAACTAGTGGCCACAATATTCGCTTAATATCTTAATTAGGCAACACAATTATTAACTAGATTTTAATCTCACCTATTTACCTTAATCACAAAAATTAGTTTGCAAGATTATATAATTAAGACAAATTAAAAATAACAATTAGCAAACTAACAACTAGTTTAGATTTTGCAAGTCTTTAAATATTAATCTACACTTAACTAACTTGATTTATTGATAAAAACCCTAACTTTTAATTCAAACCCTTCTCTTGAAAACTCAAATCTTGCAATTAAAACCACAATTAAATACCTAAATAAATTAAATTGAAGTAATTAACCAACATGTAATCCATTGAGTTAAGATTATACCTCAACAATAAAGAGATCTAGCTTGCAACTTAGCCTCCCAAAATGCTCTCCTGCTCGTAGATCCAAGCTAGTTTGGGCCAAGGAATATCGGGTAAAGGTTTAATGATGAATTAGTGAGACTTTGTATTGATTTTTGAGGCAAAATGAAGAATTTTTTGAAGTGAAAAGGAGGTGGGGTAAATTGGGGAGCTGCAGGTTTGGGTTCGGCCAAGGATGAGGGGAAAATGTGCATGGGTGTGTGTAGAAAATTCCAAGCCAAGAAAAGCCCCATTTCACATCTATTAATTAATATCTTAATAATTTAATTTAATTTTATTTTTAAGCCTAGATTTCTCTAGAACCATTGGGACAAATGTAGAAAGAATAAGCATGTTATAAACTAGGTTCTAAGTGGTCATGGTTCACTAATGTATGATTAACCCATTCCCATTTGTAATTAACACTAATTTAATGTATAAGTGAAAGCTTAAAATAATATTTAAAATAATTAATTAAGGAAAAATATTTAAGTAAACTGGCAATTTATAAGTGACTAATTAAATACCAAATACTAGCAATTACTTAGCTAAAATAGGTATAATTAAGTCTATATTGAAAAATAATTATAGCTAAGTTTTACGGAAAACACAAGTTATATTACCGTTTATCGGAAAATTCTCCTAAACGATTTTTAAAACGTTACAGATCGACCATTCAAAAATATATCGATGCCCTCGAAGACTATGAACAAAAGGATAGAACTCTAATTCAATTGAAGGAGTTCTTCCTGGCAGAAGCGGTTGAGATTCTGGAGGAGCTAGAAGAAGACTCCAATGAAGAGATTCCTATAATAACCTGCTATGTCATCCACCTTGGTAGCGACTCTGAGGAAGAGCTATGTTTTCCTGAAGAGGATGAGGAGCTCGCCACAAAGGCTAACCAAATCCATCTTAGAAGCGGCAGGGCAACGCCCCAAAAGGGAGGGAAAAACAAGTCGCTAATGAAGAAGATGACAGAGAACTTGATCATGAAGATTCGAGTCCTTCTCTAGTGGACTATAATGTCTTGTCTCATCTTCAGAAGATTCCTTCTTTCTTAAGAATCTATAATGCTCTGGTCCTGTCCAAGGATCCCAGAGATATTCACATTCTTGCTCTATAAAACCCCGAGCGGTACCGGGCTCGCTTTATGGGAATTAATATGAAAGAAACCCAGTATACTCTGCATACCGCCACGGTCACGTTTAAGGACGAAGACTTGCTACTGGGAACTGCTAAGCATAACCGTCCGCTTTACGTGACAGGGTACAACGACGTATATAGGATTAATCGCATATTGATTGATCCGGGATCCTCAGTGAACATCATGAACTTGCGGACTCTGAAGAGTTTGTAAATGGACGTCCGACACCTGTCAAAGGAATGGATTGTCATTCAAGGCTTCAATCAAAACTGCCAGCAAGTTCTAGGGTCTATAGCTCTGCCAATCAAATTTGGGGATCTGCAAACCGAAGCTAAGATATACGTGAACGACGCTGACACGTCTTATAAAATTCTCTTAGGATGGCTGTGGCTCTATGATTACGGCATCGTTCCGTCAACTCTCCATCAATGCATGAAGTATACTAAAAATGGCGAAGAAGGACACATTGACGGAGACATCCAGCCGTTCGGTGTGCATGAAGTTCGATATGAAGATTCTCGGTACTTTGTGAACCTCAAAAGTGCTGAGCCCTAGCTGACCAAAGACAGAACGGCCCCGAAACTCAAAAGAAAGTCTGAGCCAGCTATCACTTTCAAAAGCAAAAACCCCCAAGTGCGTCCGCATTTTGGCAGTGACACTGATGGGTCTAACGTTGGAAGTCCGCCCGTCCATAAAACCCGCCCTCATTTTGTTAGCGATACGGACGAGTCTGATATCAAAGGCCTATCCGACAGAAAAATTCGCCCTCGTTTAGGCAGCAACACTGAAGAGTCGGATAGACCTTTGATATCAGACTCGTCCGTATCGCTAGGAGGAGAACCCGCCTTTCAACAGCTATACAGATTGGGCCCCCACGCAACAAGCAAAGCTACGAGAGACATTCGAAGTTACAGAAGGGTTCCTAGCCGTCATAAGGGTGCCGTAGCAAATGTACAAAGAGCTCGATGCATTGTCAGTCTCCACCATGGACTAGCTGAAAACTTTCTACGTTCCCGGAAGGAAAAGTGGACAGAAGGGCATCCTGTTTTATGGTTCAAATCCTGGTGTGCATCCGGACGATTTGTCTGTCCCGTGCCTTCCCTATGAGAGAGGCATAAGAGCCGTCCTCAATCCCAGATACTATGCGTCCGAGATGCGGAAATATTTCAAAAGGTGCGGATGCCGGTTATATCAAACGGAGTCCGAAACAAAATTTTATGACAGGCTATGGAATCCGCCTCAGGTCCGAGCACTCATCGATGGACGAATTCTAGATTGACGGGGCATAGGTTTCATCCAGCCTGATTCCAATGTATGCTATATGATCCATATTGGTGAAGCCAGCGAAAGGTTAAATGATGACGACGAGATAGCCGATCCAGAAGAAGCTCCTCAAGAGCTCGAAGATAGTAGACAAGCAACCTTCGATGAGCTAACCGAGATCGATTTGGGAATGCCTGATAATCCAAGGCCGACCTACATCAGCTCACTCTTGTCAGAGAAAACGAAAGAGAAGATAATCGCCCTGCTGCATGAGTTCGTCGACTGCTTCGCGTGGACGTACAAAGAAATGCCTGGCCTCTCCCCTGCAGTGGCTGTGCATAAGCTGGCTATATCTCCTGATGCCAAGCCTGTCAAACAAGCTCCTCGAAAAATGAGAAGGGAGCTGGACGAAAGGGTCATCGAGGAAACTAAGAAACTTATCGATGCTGGCTTCATTAGGGAAGAGAAATACACAGACTGGATCGCATGCATTGTCCCAGTAAAGAAGAAAAATGGGCAGATCCGAGTTTGTGTCGATTTCAGGGACCTTAACAAGGCACGCCCTAAAGATGATTTCCCGCTTCCAGTCATGGAAATGATGGTCGATGATACCTCAAATTACAAGCTGTTCACCTTCATGGACGGTTCGTCTGGATGCAATCAGATAAAAATGTCGCCTGGGGATGAGAAGCATACAGTATTTCGAACTCCGATCGGCATATACTGTTACAAAGTAATGACGTTCGGATTGAAGAACGCAGGTGTCACATATCAAAGGGCGATGACCAATATCTTTGTGTTGGATATAGTGCCCTCAGAGTCAATTATTGGATCGCAGGCACGTGATTGCAATGATTGAGGGAGGACCTATACCGGTAGGACAGTCTTACTCGAGAGGTATGTATACTATCTGGTTTGTCTTTATCATCGTGTACATGCTTTAGGTGACATTGTAGTTCACTATTACACGTTGATAGAGAATAGTATACTATTTGGTTTATCTTTATCATCGTGTACAGCTTTAGGTGACCTTATTGGTCACTATTGCACATTGGTAGAGCCCTTAGGATTCTTGCTTGACTACCAGCAATATGATGGCGATCATATACATTGGAGCTGGGGTCTATAAGCACATCCTTAAAGTGGTCCCTAGTCATGAGAGTTTCGAGACTGGGTATCGATACTCCATTAGTAGACTAGTGTATACAGTCGAGACCCCGACAAGGAGCGGTGGCTGGTCTCACAAGCCATTGGTGTCAGTTGGTTCACCTAAGATGTATACATGTGCTCATTGGGTTATGAGTACACCGGACAGGACTCGCCGGGAACATGCAAGTTGGTATTATACCGGACGTCAGATAGCAGTTCCTTGGTGACATGTGTACAAGTTAGTTCATCGACCTGAGAACGTCATTTGTCTCGTGTGAGTTCCCACTGTACTTTGATTACTACCCTACCACGGCTCAAAGGAGTCGTGCAAACATGTTTTAGTTGGGTACAGTCCCGAGCCACATGGAGGCAGTGAGCGGATCGGCAGAGGTTTTGTCTCTCCCGGTATTGGGGGTGAGATCGTGCTGTGTCTAGGAGAGCCATTACATGATGTCCTTGGCCAAGGCAGGAGATTTACTGGTAGGTATTCCAGTAGTATCTAAGGGTGTTCTGGGCTACATTCCGACACGACTTGTACCGCTTTTGGGGGTCTGACTTTTACCAACCCCCTAGGCCCGACATGCGATGCTCATTGAAGAACGGACCGGACTGTACGGATATTGTCACTGACAGGCTCAGTAGGGTGTGAGGATGAGTTCGCTCATCAACCTCCCTTTCGGTCAATCCAGGTAGCCCGTCACGTACGGCTAATACCTCTGACGTGCTAGTGGTTAAATCCACAGCCAAAGTATTGACGAGTCTTTAGAGTCCCCCACAGACAGTTTCTCAAGTTTCGGGCAAAACGTTGTAGAGGCCGTATGATATATGGCAGGGTCCGATCATATACGTGCAGTAGTGCACGGATCATGATCGGGCGGATCATACAAGTGGGCTTTGGTTTAAGCCGGATCCTAGTATTAGATTTATTGGATTACTTTAGTCTCATCGCATTCGCATTCAGTCGGAATGCGGGTTTAGGTATGTATATACAGGTGAGGGGTATCCTTGTGATCCATCACAAGTTTACTTTAGATGTTGTCGTATCTTTTTATTATTGCAAACATTTGGATTAATGTTTGTAAAAATTAATTATAAGCTAGATATCATGATTTGGAGCATTTATTGTGACACATGTACAAGTGGTGACTCATGGTCTCTTTTCTTGTGCATGTGTCACATTATGAGCTTGATTTATGTTGATATGATAACAAGAGAGAGAGGGGGGGCTGCCAAAGGTGTGTTTTTGGTCTTGTATTATTTTTCATCTCCTACTCTCTCTTTTTATGATAGCAACACAAGAAAGAAAAAGCTTCTCCTCCTTCTTCTTCCTCTAGCTCATAACCTCCATTAATGGCAACACCTTCAACCTCCATCCATCTCATGGATACAAGAGACAAAGTGATCACAAACATTCTCTACATCACCTTGGACACGTCGGCTAGCACACTTCGTGCCCGAGTTGCTTCGGATGAAGCGGAAGCCCATAAAAAGACTCGATGATGTGGTGCCCTTTCCGACGAGGAGACCGAAGCTCGGAGATGCCGCGAGGAGCTTGGGATGGTGGCCAAAGACCGAAAGACACAGATCGATCGGTATAGCTTTCCAACCCTTTCTCTAGTTGCTAGTTATACATTAATGGTTCGATCCGGGTTTTAAGCATACGATAGCGTCGGTTTCTAGTTTGAAAAAGTTTTCGTTTCCGCATTTTGGCCTCGGACAGATGGCCGGGGCGCTACCGTAGACTTACATGGTATCAGAGCTATGCCATTAACATTTACTAGCATGTTCTAACGTATTTAAAGTATCGATCGAACGAATTTTCTAAAAACTGCATTTCCAAGTCACAGTTTCTGTCGAATTTTTCATATGGTCAAAAAATTATTTAGTGTGCTGCAGAAAAATAGGCAGGGTTTTTTAAGAGTTCTGTGAAAATTTGGTAAAGTGATCATACTGTTATGCCGCGGAACTGCGGCTATACCCTTGTTTTGGCCGCGGTTCCGCCGCAGTAAAGATCCTTCACTGCACCAAATTTTGTACAGTGCTCTCTGAGTTGGAAATGGGGTTTCTGGTAATTTTTGTTTGGGCCCAGATTTGTTTGAGTACTAGGTATTGTGCTTGGGGCCCACTTCAGGAAATTTTGTCGATCGAAAATTTTAAACATGTTAGTTCACAGTATTTACATTATATCTGTGACCGTGAATGTCATTTGATCGGTAAATCCTGTCTAATTGCTATAGCCCTTTTAGACGGATTTGGGAACGTGACATTCATGTTGATGTTCTGTGTTGTGCTGTGATGTTGAGGATTTGTCGTGGTGGATAGCCTGGTGCAATGGTAGTACAGTTTGGTTGTATTTGTACATTTGATATTGCGGGGCGAGTGTCCGACATGTGGACTGCCGTCACTGCCTGTTTGTATATTATTCTTTTGGGGCACGACCGGGCTGAGGTCGATGTACCCGTTGTATATATATTTTACTTTCTGTACTAGGATTACCCCGCGGAGGGGTGCACGGGTAGCCGGGTTCTAGAGGGCAACGGGCCCGCATCTCATGGCTTTGAGACGGAGGGGGCTTCACTCTAGAATTAGCGGGCTATTCGCCGCACTCGTAGGGGGTACAGGTTGACCCAAGGAAGGGTGCTCAAGTTACCGGATTCCGTGAAGTGCTGGGTAGTCCATTCACGTTGTTGAAGGGGGCTGCCTCGCTTCAGGTTTTGGCGGGTAACTTGCCACACCCATAGGGTTTACGATTTCATTGCACAGGCTATCCACACGACCAGGGGAACGTCGAGTTTCAGTAGCGGCTCTATGAAGCCCGGGGATCCCAGATTATCTGTATTGTTCTGTGATGCTTATTACATTTCTGTGATGTTGCATTTTATCACGCCTTGAGCGAATATTATATATTGATATATATACTAGTAGATGTTGTATATGTTTTACACCCGCGCTAGTCCAGTCCCCGCTATGTCGTTAGTTAAGTAACCTAACGGGTGATGACCGGACCCAGTGGCGAATGCGGATGGCATATACGTACAGCGTATTTTCGTTCTTTATTGGTGCGATTAATTGATGGGACTGCATTGATTCGGATCAATGCAAGCTAAACAAACCTGTTTGATGTTTTTGGAACATTTTTCAAAAAGCTGTTATTGCAAGGACGTTCTCTTTTGTTTTGCACAGTGGTATTCAGTTGGAATATCCTGCACCTCAGTCGACGAGGCAAGGGCCGAGATACCTTCACCGGGAGTGACCCCTTGGACAGAAGTTTGCATCAGGGTAATAACTTCACTATAGTCGATTACTTTTTGCTTTGTATCGTGGTATTCAGTTAGAATATCCCGCACCTCATTCTACAGGGAAAGAGCCGAGATCCCATTACCGGGAGTGACCTCTTTAGTAAAGGTTTTCGCCACTATATTTTTATAAAAAGCTATCCGATTCCTTCAACGATATCAAGTTCATTACGTTAAAGGTTTTTCGCCAAAAACCATTTGTAGCCCTCCGTCATTTCAGATAGGTAGCACTTAGTATTCGTGCTATGTATGTTGGCCTTCGTCAAGGCATAGTGTATGGTAGCTATTTGTTACTTTTCTGCTGCATAAATAGATGCGTTGGTTTGGGACAGTCGTACTACTATTTTGGCCTTCGTCAAAGGTATGTACGGGTGGGTTCAAATCAACCTAGATAATGACGAGTAGAACTTGACATGTGACTTATGATATGTTGGTCTTCGTCAAGATCATAAGAGCATGGGGTAAAAATCACATCGTGGGTTTCTAAAGAAACTGAAACTTGCCAGATATGTGCATACCTTCTGGAGTGTGATAACGTGAGTGGATTCCATCACGTTATCATGCGATGATAGTTGGATCCCGATTCCCACTGATGAGTTGGTTTACTCCTCGGGTGATCCCGACTAATTCTTCTTTCAGGTTTGGAGGAGAATTTGAGGTTACAGTGGGAGGTTTCCTGATTAGATAAAGTGATAACCATTCTGATCTAGGTTAGAGTGCACGCTGAGTGTTTCTTTTCTCTCTCTCTTTGGCAACGATCATGACCCGACCCTTGACTATGACTCAGTGACCAAGTTAACCGAACCTTCTTAAAACAATAGCTTTTGGATTGTCTGAGTTGCAGACCTCATTGCCACTCTTACTTTTACCCTTTTCTCCAGAACACCCCGTATTACTACGAACATCCACTTCCTTTGGATAAAACCATCGTATGGTTATATACGAACTCGAAGGAATTAATTTGAGGATGGTTTCCGGTTCTGGGGAAAATGAATAGGACTATTTAGTTGTCTTTTCCTTTTACCTTCTCTCAGGTTACGAGTGCTCCTTGGATTAGGACGGTACACCTGTTACGCTAATTGGATAGTCTTCATCCAAACCATAGGCAGGTGCCGAACGGTAGGGAATGAAGAAAACCATTTAGCCTAAACAGTGTACAGAAGGTATTAAGTAAAGACAAATAAAGGGATTAGTAAGACGGCAAAGTAAATTGCGACTGCTTTTCATGACCAAACCAAGTATTTCTTCGCCAATCCTATTTCACCTTTGTATTTCTCTGGAACACTCCGTATCACTACGAAGATCCACAGTTTATTAGATACTGCATCGTATGGTTATATACGAACTCGAAAGGACTTGTTCCAGTTCGGGGATGGATTCTGGTTCAGGAGAAATAGGAATAAGGTTTCATTCAGTTGTCTTTTATCTTTACCTTCTCTCGGGTTACGAGTGCTCCTAGGATTAGGAGAGTACACCCATTATGCTTATTGGATAGTCTTCTTCCAAACCATAGGCTGGTGTCGAACGGTAGGGAAGGAAGAAAACCATTTGGCCTAAAGTTGGTGTACAGAAGGTAATGACTAAAGACATATAAAGGGATTTGGAGAGATGGCAAAGAAATATAAGGTTACAGTTGTAAATCTGATAATGGAAGAGGCATTACTAGGAATACCCGGATACCCCTTTGAAACATTTACATGTTTCAGTTTCACTATGTATTGTTAAAAGAAAACTGATTTCCCAATTAGCCCTTGCTCCAGGGTATGTATTTACCAGGTTTGATTCTCACATCTGTATGATTTTACAGATGATGAGTGGGAGTAAGTTATTGGGAATTGGGTGATCATCCTCATTATATCGGGATTCGTTGTAATTGGCGATATTTGAGGAAATCGCCTGGGTTGTTTTCCGGACGGCAAATATTTGGTTTTGAATATCTGTTGTAATGCGCCAATTTCAAATTGATATATCTGTACGTTTATTTTTATAAAGTGAGATATAACTTTTTGAAATTATGTCTATGACATTTAGCTATATCAGTGGATAGTTAGGTAAGGAGCATTAAAACAGCGGTGTAATTCTTCTTAACCATAAGTACATTTTTCAACCCACGATACACGGGGAATGAGTTATTAGACTCAGGGGACTTATACAGAGTATTGTATGTTGTCCAGTGTTCATGAGGACAGAGGGGTTGGTACTCGTACTATATTCTGTTTACTTGTGACTTCTCTAGTTCTTAGACATGTGAAATGCAAGGTCTAAGTTTTGAGAAGTTATAGGTATAAGAATAAAGTAGAGAACCAGGTGTTGCAAGTATCAGGATTCTTCAAGGTGATCGAAGATGTAGATACTTGTGTATGGTATTCAGTTGATAGTAATGATTATGAGAACTTACTTCTTTTTCAGGTTACTCATATCTGGATGTATTCCTAAGTTGAATAATACTGATCAGCCTCTCTCCATTTTGTAGACATGCACTGGAGACAGCTGCATGATTTGAATCTGGTTCTAATTAAATCAGTGCCTCTGTTTCTATATTGGATATAGAACGGTTCATATCTTAACAATGTTAAGGTACGGGGAGTTGTCCGGCTTATGCTTAAAACCAGACTCTGGATAACTCAAGGCACGTTTCTGTAATGGCTGTTCGTGGGTTGACCCGGGCTGTGACGAGGGTTGATTTTCTACCATCTGGAAGATCAATAGTGATATTGTTCTTGACTCGCCACATTTTTAGTAAAATGTTTTTTTCTTCAGAAAACAGTAGTGGGAGTATGGTAGAACTGGAAGTGATTCCAGAACCGCAAACGATTACTGAAAATTTGATAAGAACCTAAAGATTCAATCTGGTTTGACATTCCATTGGCCACTCCACAGATATGGTGGGTAACCTCAGGCACCCGAGAGGTACTTCGGTAGCCTCAAAAACGGTGATAGGGAGGTTCTTGTTTACCCAAACTTGCCATTGCTGTTGTTCCAGACTGTGAAACCCGGCAGGAGGATGAGTATAGCGTCGTTCTGAACTGGCTTTGGAAGTGCACATATATATTATTCTGCCAGAGGGTTGTCGTAGTCAGTGGGAGCAGCGGAAGCATAGTGGACAAGTAGCTTATGTCTATTTATGGACTAAAGCAGATATAGCGGAGATAGATCATCTATTTCTGATGTGACAGTCATAGGTTTGACTTCATCAGAATAGGGGATGGATCTGTTAAGAAGGTAGTAGCGTGTGATGTCCTGTTATTTGGATGACATACATAGAGTAGGAAGTGAAATTCCTATACTACGATCGGTTATACTTTGGTTGTCACACAGTGGTTTCTCCAAATAAGATATAGATATAATATCAGACATTCTAGTAACTAGATCTATGGTTTTAGATCAAGATTTGGGTGGTTTCCCAATCTGGGTACTAAGACAGCATTCTAAAGGTGTTTTAGATTGGACGACTCGTGGAACGGTAGTGTACCTGCAGGTGATGGAGTCACCCCTCTCTAAAGGTGTCTTACAGACTAAAGGGGGAGAGGGATGTGCATGATTAGCAGATCACTTGCTTAGGCAATTCAGTCAATCATGAGATGTCAAGTACCACACCAGATGTTGTTTTTTTGCACTAGATGCAATAAGCTGATATTAATCCTATCCGGGAGAAACGTTCGGAAGCAGTATTAGAACATAAGTGGATGTTCTAGGGGTATGATAACGACAACCTCATTCGGGAGACGGTTATCATTCCAGGCTTCCAAGGTGACCTGGATGACAGAGTGGCTGTCAGAGTTCTAGTATTCCTTCTGACGAGGGGCAGTATTTTGGACAGGTGGTCCAAGCGGATACTGAGGGAGGCATGGCGCAGGATACTGATTAAGTTCAGTTGACGATATAGTCTAAGAAGTTTGGATTTGGAGTTCATTTATGAGCTAGGTCCCATCAGATATCCAGACATATTCTAAGACAGGTATTGCTCATTTCGGGAGATGGCTTTCTCCGCGAACTTGAGATAAAGAGAGACATAGAGAGAAACATCAGGGCGGATCCACTAGCTGAGGCTATTCCTCGAACACAGAAGTTCCGCAAACGGGCTTTGTGAGACTGATTAGTAGAGGAGTTGGGTGTTCGGTATCACACGGGCTGTGAGTATGCGACATCGCAATAATTAGCCTTGAGTGCAAGTGGGAGATTGTTGGATATAGTGCCCTCAGAGTCAATTATTGGATCGCAGGCACATGATTGCAACGATTGAGGGAGGACCTATACCGGTAGGACAGTCTTACTCGAGAGGTTTGTATACTATCTGGTTTGTCTTTATCATCATGTACATGCTTTAGGTGACATTGTAGTTCACTATTACACGTTGATAGAGAATAGTATACTATCTGGTTTATCTTTATCATCGTGTACAGCTTTAGGTGACCTTACTGGTCATTATTGCACGTTGGTAGAGCCCTTAGGATTCTTGCTTGACTACCAGCAATATGATGGCGATCATATACCTTGGAGCTGGGGTCTATAAGCACATCCTTAAAGTGGTCCCTAGTCGTGGGAGTTTCGAGACTGGGCATCGATACTCCATTAGTAGACTAGTGTATACAGTCGAGACACCGACGAGGGGCGGTGGCTGGTCTCATAAGCCATTGGTGTCAGTTGGTTCACCTAAGATGTATACAGGTGCTCATTGGGTTATGAGTACATCAGACAGGACTCGCCGGGAACATGCTAGTTGGTATTATACATGACGTCAAATAGCAGTTCCCGGGTGACATGTGTACAGGTTAGTTCATCGACCTGAGATCGTCATTTGTCTCGTGTGAGTTCCCACTGTACTTTGATTACTACCCTACCACGGCTCAAAGAAGTCGTGCAAACAGGTTTTAGTTGGGCACAGTCCCGAGCCACATGGAGGCAGTGAGCGGATCGGCAGGGGTTTCGTCTCTCCCGGTATTGCGGGTGAGATTGTGCTGTGTCTAGGAGAGCCATCACACGAAGTCCTTGGCCAAGGCAGGAGATTTACTGGTAAGTATTCCACTAGTATCTCAGGGTGTTCTGGGCTACACTCCGACACGACTTGTACCGCTTTTGGGGGTCTGACTTTTACCAACCCCCTAGGGCCGACATGCGATGCTCATAGACGAACGGACCGGACTGTACGGATATTGTCACTGACAGGCTCAGTAGGGTGTCAGGATGAGTTCGCTCATCGACCTCCCTTTTGGTCAATACCTGGTAGCCCGTCACGTACGGCTAATACCTCTGACGTGCTAGTGGTTAAATCCACAGCCAAAGTATTGAAGAGTCTTTAGAGTCCCCCGCAAAGAGTTTCTCAAGTTTCGGGCGAAACGTTGTAGAGGCCGTATGATATATGGCAGGGTCCGTTCATATACGTGCAGTAGTGCACGAATCATGATCGGGCGGATCATACTAGTGGGCTTTGGTTTAAGCCGGATCCTAGTATTAGATTTGTTGGATTACTTTAGCCTCATCGCATTTGCATTCAGTCGGAATGCGGGTGCAGGTATGTATATACAGGTGAGGGGAATCCTTATGATCCGTCACGAGTTTACTTTAGATGTTGCTGTATCTTTTTATTGTTGCAAACATTTGGATTAATGTTTGTAAATGGTAATTATGAGATAGATATCATGATTTGGAGCATTTATTGTGACACATGCACAAGTGGTGACTCATGGTCTCTTTTCTTGTGCATGTGTCACATTATGAGCTTGATTTATGTTGATATGATAACAAGAGAGGGAGGGAGGGCTGCCAAAGGTGTGTTTTTGGTCTTGTATTATTTTTCATCTCATACTCTCTCTTTTTATGATAGAAACACAAGAAAGAAAAAGCTTCTCCTCCTTCTTCTTTCTCTAGCTTATAACCTCCATTAATGGCAACACCTTCAACCTCCATCCATCTCATGGATGCAAGAGACAAAGTGATCACAAACATTCTCTACATCACCTTGGACACGTCGGCTAGCACACTTCGTGCCTGAGTTGCTTCGGATGAAGCGGGAGCCCGTAAAAAGACTCGATGATGTGGTGCCCTTTCCGACAAGGAGACCGGAGCTCGGAGATGCCGCGAGGTGCTTGGGATGGTTGCCAAAGACCGAAGGACACGGATTGATCGGTATAGCTTTCCAACCCTTTCTCTAGTTTCTAGTAATAAGTTAATGGTTCGATCCAGGTTTTAAGCATACGATAGCGCCGGTTTCTAGTTTAAAAAAGTTTTCGTTTCCACATTTTGGCCTCGGACAGACGGCCGGAGATCTACCGTAGAGTTACACTTTGATGCCCTAATCCATAAAGTCATCGAATGTTATGTTGATGATCCGGTCGTCAAGACTAAATCCAAGGCCGATCACATCCAAGATCTTAGGACCGTTTTCACCAGATTGAAAGAATACAATCTGAAGATGAATACTCTAAAGTGCGCTTTTGGCGTGTCATCAGGAAAATTCTTGGGCTTCATAGTCCGACATCGAGGGATCGAAGTTGACCCATCAAAGATAAAGGCCATCATGGAGATGCCCCCTCCGAAGAATCTGACGCAGCTGAGATCTTTTCAAGGCAAGCTTGCTTATATACGGAGGTTTATCTCAAATTTATCGGGGAGATGTTGTTGGCTATAGTGCCCTCAAGTCATCTATTGAATCGCAGGCACGCGATTGTGATGATTGAAGGAGGTCCTATACTGGTAGAACAGTCTTACTCGAGATGATAGTATGCTATTTGGTTTGTCTTTATCACCATGTACATGCTTTATATGGTATTATAGATCACTATTAAATGTTGATAGAGCCCATAGAATTCTTGCTTGACTACTAGCATTATGATGGCGATCATATACGTGGGAGCTGGGTGGTCTATATGCACATCCTTAAATGTCCCTAATCGTGGGAGTTTCGAGACTGGGCATCGATACTCCAGAGTAGACTAGTATATACTGATCGAGACCCCGATGAGGGGCAGTGGACAGGTCTCACAAGCCATTAGTGTTAGTTTGTTCACCTAAGATAGTATACAGGTGCTCATTGGGTTATGAGTACACTGGACGGACTCGCCGGGAACCTGCTAGTTGGTACTATACATATTGTCAGATAGCAGTTCTCAGGTAACATGAGTACAGCTTAGTCTGTTGACCTGAGATTGTTATTTGTCTCGTGTGAGTTCCCACTGTGCTTTGATTACTACCCTACCACGGCTTACAGGAGTCGTGCAAACAGGTTTTAGTTGGGTACAGTCCCGAGCTACATGGAGACAGTGAGTGGATCGTCGGGGATTCGTCTCTCCCAGTATTGGGGGTTGATGTTGCGCTGTGCACGGGTGGCCATCACTAGAAATCCTTGGCCAAGGTAGTCTAGAATTACTGATCTAGGATCAGTAGTTTCTCATGTGGTGATGGGTTTCATACCGACACGAATTATCGCGTTATTAGGGGTCTGACTTTATCCACCCCCCTAGACTTGATATGCGATAATCTTAGACGAACAGACTTGACTGTACAAAGATTGTCACTATCAGGCTCAGTAGGGGTACATATGAGTTTGCTCGTCGGCCTTCCTTTCGCTCAATACCTGGGTAGCCGTTACGTACAGCTAGTGCCGCTGACGTGCTTGTGGTTAAACCCACTGCCAGCGTATTGATGAGTCTTTAGATTCCCAGACAGAGGGTTTTCACGGTTCAGGCGATATGGTGTAGATGACATATGTTGGTACATACAGGTGTCCGATTAAATATGTGTACATGCTGCACAGAGTTTAGTCGGACGGTTGATAATACTGGCGGCTTAGGACTGAGCCGGAATATTAAATCAGGTTTTGATTTAATAATTTATATATGTATTCTAGTATTATTGTTCAGTATTCATTTTCTCTCTTGGCTATTCGTATTTTTATACGAATACGCGTATATGCATTTCGATACGTGTACCGGGTTGCATTCCGTATTTATACGGAATAGATTCTAGTAGATGGCCACCTCATTATTTGATTTTATTTTTAGAAAATCATTTTGGGAAATGAGGTGGAAGGGGTGAGGTGGCATGAACATTGTATTGTAGGGTTCCTAGGCACTCTTGTGAAGGTTCGTAAGGCATCAAACATGCCCGGATTAAATTTTAGACGTGCCGAACAACCCAAAGCCGGGATCTTTGCTAGATTATTAGGGTTTAACATGTAATAAGATAACTTTTATCTAAGTGTGAGGGATTACAACCTTTGTAGTCTGCTCCTTCACTTCACAAGCTCCGAGTAGAAGTCCCTTTGCCGCGATCCACGATCTCCCGGACTCATGAGAGGCTCCATGACTCGAACGATCCATTCTAGCTCGTCGTATTCCAAATCTCCGATGATCTACCTCGAGGTTGCTTCGACTCAAGCTTTCTCACTCTTAAAGAAGAGAACACACTAATCTCAAGGGCTAGATGAGATGAGGATGAGAGAGTAGTGATTTAGCTTTCTTTTTATATCATTTTCTCATAATCTTTCATCACATAAGAATTTTCAAGAGAGCTTCTTCTTTCAAGAGAGAAGAAGAAGATGATAATGGAAAAAGAATAATGATAATCCATTTTCTTTTGTGATGAATAGAAATATAAACATATGATTGAATTATTAACCATGGTCAAGGATGAATGGATGAGAATGTGTAGAGAAACAACTAGGGTTAGGGTTTGGTTAAGTTAAAAATGTGTCATCCAAAATATCTTTACAAATGACGAAAGAAAATTGCTTCTAGAAGGAACTTGAAGCAACTAAACCCAATCAAACCCTAACCTCAATTAATCATCCTTAAACATGTTTAACAATTAATCATATCATGTCACAATAATATATATCACATATATATTATATATTTGCAACAAAAGAAAATAATACAATTAACATATATCGCATATATATCAATGTATCATCCACTGAGAAAATGAAATAATAAAGTAAGACAATATTAGTTAATATAATAATATATCATATATATTATTATATATTAAATCATCGAATCAACACTTGATCCGACGATCCGGCTATATCGAATATAACCGACTAATATATCATGTACCGATTCATCGAGTCAACACTTGATCCGATGACCCGGTTCATATCCATATATCGCGAGAATCTAATACGGTATCCCATATCGCATTATTCTCGCTCCTGCGCATATCACATATGTGCCACTACTCTGTTTCGCCTGAGCCAAGAAACCTCTGTGTAGGACTCTAAAGAATCGTCAATACGCCGGTAGCAGGTGATGATCATATCAAACACCCACAAGCTGCAAGCGGTCAGCTAAACGTAACAGCCACCCAGGTATTGAGCGATCAGAAGATCAACAAGCTAGCCTGTGCGTTCTCCTGTGAATCCGATCAGTAACACTCCCGTACAGTCCGGTCTGTTCGTCTGATATGTCGCATATCAAGTCTAGGGGTGGTATACGTCAGACCCCAGTAACCGATAAGTCGTGTCGATGTATGGCTCATAACGGGTCGAGAAACTACTAGTAACACTTACCAGTAAATCTCTATATCAGCCCTGGCCAGGAACTTCCAGTTATAGCCAATCGAACACAGCACAACATCAACTCCCTATACCGGGAGAGACGAATCCCCTCCTATCGCTCATTGCCTCCATGTGATTCGGGACTGTACCCAAAAGCCACCGTTTTGCACGCCCTCTTGGACGTGGTAAGGTGGAAATCAAAGCACAGTGGGAATCACACAAGACTCTATGACGATCTCGGGTCTTCAGACTACCCTGTACCTGTGTCCCCGGAGAACTTCCATCTGACGTGTGGTATATCACCATCTGGGAGTTCTCGGCGAGTCCGTCCAGTGTACCCAGTCTCCACTGAGCACCCGTACACCATCTATGATGTCTAACAACGTTGGATATGGGATCATCCATCGCCCATCATATGGGTCAAGATGCGTATACGCTAGTCTACTCTGGTGTATCGATGCCCTGTCTCGATATACCCTCGACTAGGAACAGTTATAGGATGTACTCATCGATTACCGCGGCCCCACTAGTATGATCTCATCATAGTCCCAGTAGTCGAGTACAGATCCTAAGGGCTTTATCAACATGTGAGAGTAAAACAGTAAACCAATACAAGTCAACATGTTAAGATAAAGTGAAACCAAATAGCATACTATCATGACGAGCAAGAAAGTCTTCTCTATATATAACCAAGCATCCATTATAATATACATCATATGTACAACAATGGCCTCTAGGGCATATACATAACTAACAATCTCCCACTTGCACTAAGGCCAGCTGCTATAGTATCTCATACCTAGCATCCCGAATAATCTCTCAAACTGTATCTGGGGAATAGCCTTCGTGAATGGATCCGCAGTGTTGTCCTTCGTATCTACTCTCCTGACCTCGATCTCCCGGCGATCAACTGTCTCCCTGGTCAGGTGATACCGCCTCAGAATATGTCTGGACTTCTGATGGGACCTGGGTTCCTTGGCCAAAGCCACAGCTCCATTGTTATTGCAATACAGAGGTATTGGATGCTCAATGGATGGAACCACACCAAGTTCACTAATGAACTTCTTGATCCAGACAGCCTCTTTGGCAGCATCGTTGGCAGCGATGTATTCAGCCTCCATCGTTGAGTCTGCAACGGTATCCTGTTTGGAACTCTTCCAACATACCGCCCCTCCATTGAGGGTAAAGACAAAACCCGAATGCGACTTAGAGTCGTCCTTATCACTTTGGAAGCTTGAATCGGTAAAGGACTCCACCTGGAGTTCTCCGTTACCATACACCAAGAACATCTCCTTAGTCCTTCGTAAGTACTTGAGAATGTTCTTCACTGCTGTCCAATGACTCTCTCCAGGATCTGCTTGATACCGACTCACTACACTTAGTGAGTATGCTACATCGGGTCTGGTACACAGCATCGCATACATGATAGAGCCTACTGCCGAAGCATAGGGTATCCCTTGCATGCGAGCTCTCTCCAAATCAGTCTTGGGAGACATCTCTTTGGAGAGAGTGAGTCCAGAGATCGTGGGTTGGTTCCCATGCTTGGATTCTTCCGTACTAAACCTCTTTAGTATGGTGTCAATGTACCTGGATTGGGACAATCCCAGTATCCGTTTAGATCTATCTCTATAGATCATGATTTCCAATATGCAGGAGGCATCACCTAGATCTTTCATTGAGAATCTCTGTGATAAGAAGAGCTTGACTGATTGCAGCAAAGGAATATCATTTCCTATCAAGAGTATGTCATCCACGTACAATACGAGGAAGACAACCTTACCCACTGCTTCCTTCTTATAGATACAAGGTTCATCTATATTTTTGATGAAGTCAGACTCTTTGACTACAACATCAAAACAGATGTTCCAACTCCGCGATGCTTGCTTCAACCCATAAATGGATTTAAGCAGCTTGCACACCATTTCGCTGCTCCCACCATCTACGAAGCCCTCTGGCTGAGTCATGTACACGCACTCTTCTAAATCACCGTTTAGAAAGGCGGTCTTAACATCCATTTGCCAGATTTCGTAATCATGGTATGCAGCAATGGCAAGTAAGATCCGGATGGACTTAAGCATAGCCACTGGAGAAAAGGTTTCGTCATAGTCCACACCTGGTCTTTGACGAAAACCTTTTGCTACAAGTCTAGCTTTGAAAGTCTCAACTTTTCCATCTACACCAAATTTCTTTTTAAAAATCCACTTGCTCCCAATGGGTTTTACCCCTTCAGGAGCATTTTCTAAAATCCATACTTTATTGGTGTACATGGATTCCATCTCAGATCGCATTGCATCCAGCCATTTCACAGAGTCAATACTCGTGATGGCCTGCTCGAAACTAGTCGGTTCATAATCATCCATGATGCAATCCTCACTTCCACCATCAATGAGAAAACCGTAGTATCTCTCAGGTGGACGAGAAACCCTACTAGATCGGCGGAGAGGCTGGGGTTCGTCGGGTACTACTGAATCCTCTGGTTCCACTAAATCTTCAGTTGCAGTTTGTGTTACTGGAACTTCTTCTAGTTCTACCTCTTCGCCACTAATTTCTTTTGTAAGAAATTCCTTTTCTAAAAAGGTGGCATGTCGAGAAACAAACACCTTTTGTTCCTCGTGATGGTAGAAAAGATATCCATGTGAATGTTTAGGATATCCCACAAACTTGCATAGAACTGACCGTGCCTCGAGTTTGTCTGGATTTTGCCTTTTGACATAGGCCAGACAACCCCATATCTTAACTCGTTTAAGACATGGTCTCTTCCCACTCCATATCTCATATGGTGTGGTAGGTACAGATTTAGTTGGAACTTGATTCAATAGGTATGCTGCTGTCTCTAGTGCATACCCCCAGAAGGAAATAGGTAACTCAGCCTCGCTCATCATAGAGCGCACCATATCTAATAGGGTGCGATTCCTCCGCTCGGATACACCGTTGTGCTGTGGTGTATAAGGAGGAGTAAGCTGAGAGAGAATCCCATTCTCTTTTAGATAATCTAGGAACTCACCGCTTAAGTATTCACCTCCTCGATCAGATCGAAGAATCTTAATACTTTTGTCCGTTTGGTTCTCTACTTCGTGCTTATATTCTCTGAATTTCTCAAAAGCTTCAGACTTGTGTTTCATCAGGAACACATATCCGAATCTTGAGAGATCGTCAGTGAATGTAATAAAGTAGGAAGAACCGTTCCTGGCATGCGTAGACATGGGACCGCATACATCACTATGTACCAGTTCTAAGAGTTCAGCAACTCTTTCTCCGTGTCCACTAAACGGAGCTTTGGTCATTTTTCCTTTGAGACATGAATGACAAGTATCATAAGATGATAATTCGAACGGATTCAAATAACCATCTTTATGTAACTTAGCCAGTCGTGTCGCATTGATATGACCAAGTCTACAATGCCACAAGAAGGATTCGTTCATATCTGAACTTTTCCTCTTGTGTGTGTTTTGTATATTCAGGACTGTATTCTGATTTAGAATGAATATGCCATTATGTAACGAGCCTGATGCAATCAACTTTTGATCTAGGAATATGTTCATAACATTATCCTGTACTACAAAATTATATCCCTCTTTACTCAATAAAGAAACTGATATAATGTTGCACATCATGTTCGGTATATAATAGAACTCATTTAGAATCAGTGTATTACGACTTGGTAATACAAGGTGATATTCGCCAACTGCTTTGGCTACAATACTTGCACCGTTCCCTACTTGAACGGAATGATCACCTTTTCCCAGTTCTCTACCTTTACGTAGCCCATGTAACTGTTTACATATGTGGGATCCTGATCCGGTATCTAATACCCAGGACGTAGGGTGAACTGAGAAACAGTTCTCAATAACTAACACACCTGAAGAAGATGCATCAACATGCATGTTCTTTTGGGCGGCGTGAGAATCTAGATATTCTCATGTTTCCTGTTCAGTCTTATAACTCTTATAAGAAAGAACGGGTTCAACGTTCCCTTGCTCAGTACAATAATTAGGTTCAGTCAATACATCCATATTATTATCTAGATTATGGCCTGAAATGGTCGCTACCTGGAGAGAGAGAGAAGAAAACACTTTAGCGTATGCTCTTGCAAGATTAGATTGGTTATTATCTTATCTAATCAGGATGTCTCCCACTGTTTTTATCAAATCTACCTTAAAACCCTAAAAGGTAAGATTAGCCGGGATTAATTACACCCTACAACTTCGTCAATCTTTCAGCCAGATCAGTGTCGGTACTTTGAGGGAGGTTCCCCGTGCTTTCGCACGGACCTAATTAAAGTAAACCTCGTTTTCCCAGAGGCGTAACCCCGTTAACACTTTTCTAGACACCTACTTGAATGACTAATTGTCCTGTGTAAAACTCTCCCAGGAGTAACTCTTACTAGCAGTGGGTATCAGGATCCAACTATCTCATAGGAGGTATGCAATCTCATTGCAAATTTCAACACTTGAAATTCCCGATAATGCTTTTGCCCCTAACCCCTATGACCTTGACAAAGGCCAACAAACCATAGGAAGCTAGTCAAGTTCAACCCGTCATTTCTTGATTGAAATCAATCCCACCCGCACGACCCTTGACAAAGGCCAACAAGGTCGTACGAATACCCTAATCCAATCACATCATATGTTTAAGCAGATAAGTACCAGTTAGCTACCGCACACTACGCCTTGACAAAGGCCAACAAACGCAGCACGAATACTAAATAGTCTTTATCTGAAATGACGGAGGGCTACGCAGGTTTTTCTGAAAAAACCCTGAGCGTAATGAACTTGATATCGTCGTAGAATCGAGTGAAGTTTCGAAAAGGAGTGTTTTTGAGGCTTTTCTTAGTTTCGCTAAAGGGGTCACTCCCGGTGAAGGGATCGTCGGCCCTTTCCTCATCGAATAAGGTGCAGGATATATCATATATACCGCTGTGCAAAGCAAAACACTAAAAGCAATCAAAAGACAAACCGCGTTTTGTAGCATCTGCCAGTTTTGCTAAAGGTGTCACTCCCGGTGAAGGGATCTCGGTCCTTTCCTCATCTAATAAGGTGCAGGATATATCGCATATATCACTGTGCAAAGCAAAACTGTAGCTACCCTTTTTATAAAGTTCTGATTCTACAACATCTTTAGGTTTCTTTTCTTTTATTAATCTCATTAATAAAAATCCCATCAGCTTATGCTTCCTAAGCATCACAGAAGAAACGAAAGCAGTAATATTTATATATCAGCATATATATATAGTATAAGCATTCGTCTCAGGCAGTAATATGATCTCATCACAGAACTTGCAGCAGAAGTACATATATGAAATATTGGATATACTAGGACGTCCGTGTTTTTAATACGAGCCTGTATAAAACGCGGATTCCACGGTCGCGACGAATAGCCAAACCCACATCCCAAGACCCCTACGAGAGCGGCAAGTAACACTGCCAATTCTAGGGTTAGGAGACCCGGTCTCAACTCCTCGAGATGGCCTCCCACTGGACCCTAGAACCCGGTTACTTGTGCTCCCCTCCTTGGGTCTACCTAATGCGGAAAAGTAAATAATATACACTGGTGACAGCAACCGCATCCTGGAAGTGCCCCAAATAAAAGAATATTACATTACAAATGAATTTTACATGAATGAAAATAAGAACCCTCATCTCACATAAAACCCCCGGCTATTCTGATCGCGACGATCCAATATAACATATCACAGCAACACATAATATCTCATATCATCAACGTAAGTAAATATGCGCATCCCAATTGTCGTTGACATATAGCAACGAAACCGGCGATATCACATATTACACTTACGGTCACAGAAAAGAAAGTGTAAAACTACAATATTTGGAATCCAGAATCACTTTAGACATCGTAAATCCGAAATATCACATATTCCGCATTTCATGCCTAACTCTATGAATTCCACATATTGTATCACATTCCAGATAAATAAACAGAACTAAACTTTCCGAACAAATAATCAAATACCCAAAATTTCCCAAAGTGCTCAACTCTTGAGCGGAGTTCAAATAATCCCAGAATATGTCACAGTACCAGTGATCCAGCCGTAGAAGGGTCAAGCCAACGCCTCACATGTGGCACGCCGTACTGCCCCAAACCCGAAGGTTCAAAAGGCAGTTCAAGACGGTCACATAATCGAGTTAAGGTTTGTTGTCTTCTAGAGGGTCCACCAGTTAACTTGTACAATTTTCCGAAAGATTTAAACCCGAATAAATTTCAACACTTGAAAGTTTGCCGTACCGGGAAACAGTAAGTTAATGATATCCGTTCAACTAGTTTAACAATTTCTAAATATCCGGAAAGAAATACGAACTTAAATATTCCGATCGAGTCTACTATTACAAAACAAACCCCAGAATTTTAAACACCTGGAACAGAATAAAAATATCCAGAATGGTCAGCAAGTACCTACGGGAATTACCATCAAAGACACGTGTCAAGATCTCATCAACCCGCCGTGGAACCGCCGCGCAAGCCATGCTTGCGCCGCGGTTCCGCCGCCGTTTGATCGATTTGGGGGATCGTATTTTAGGGTAATTCTTATAATTGCCTGCTGATTTTTTTACATATTTTTAATTCAGAAAAATCCCAAATTTTAAAAAATTTCCAGAGAGTAGGTTTTTTTCGTCGTTTCGCGTTCGATCGGAGTTTTAACTTCGTAAACACATCGCCTAATGCTCTAGCTAGGCTCTGATACCACTGTAGGGTTCCTGGGCACTCTTGTGAAGGTTCGTAAGGCATCAAACATGCCCGGATTAAATTTTAGACGTGCCGAACAACCCAAAGCCGGGATCTTTGCTAGATTATTAGGGTTTAACATGCAATAAGATAACTTTTATCTAAGTGTGAGGGATTACAACCTTTGTAGTCCGCTCCTTCACTTCACAAGCTCCGAGTAGAAGTCCCTTTGCCGCGATCCACGATCTCCCGGACTCATGAGAGGCTCCACGACTCGAACGATCCATTCTAGCTCGTCGTATTCCAAATCTCCGATGATCTACCTCGAGGTTGCTTCGACTCAAGCTTTCTCACTCTTAAAGAAGAGAACACACTAATCTCAAGGGCTAGATGAGATGAGGATGAGAGAGTAGTGATTTAGCTTTCTTTTTATATCATTTTCTCATAATCTTTCATCACATAAGAATTTTCAAGAGAGCTTCTTCTTTCAAGAGAGAAGAAGAAGATGATAATGGAAAAAGAATAATGATAATCCATTTTCTTTTGTGATGAATAGAAATATAAACATATGATTGAATTATTAACCATGGTCAAGGATGAATGGATGAGAATGTGTAGAGAAACAACTAGGGTTAGGGTTTGGTTAAGTTAAAAATGTGTCATCCAAAATATCTTTACAAATGACAAAAGAAAATTGCTTCTAGAAGGAACTTGAAGCAACTAAACCCAATCAAACCCTAACCTCAATTAATCATCCTTAAACATGTTTAACAATTAATCATATCATGTCACAATAATATATATCACATATATATTATATATTTGCAACAAAAGAAAATAATACAATTAACATATATCGCATATATATCAATGTATCATCCACTGAGAAAATAAAATAATAAAGTAAGCCAGTATTAGTTAATATAATAATATATCATATATATTATTATATATTAAATCATCGAATCAACACTTGATCCGACGATCCGGCTATATCGAATATAACCGACTAATATATCATGTACCGATTCATCGAGTCAACACTTGATCCGATGACCCGGTTCATATCCATATATCGCGAGAATCTAATACGGTATCCCATATCGCATTATTCTCGCTCCTGCGCATATCACATATGTGCCACTACTCTGTTTCGCCTGAGCCAAGAAACCTCTGTGTAGGACTCTAAAGAATCGTCAATACGCCGGTAGCAGGTGATGATCATATCAAACACCCACAAGCTGCAAGCGGTCAGCTAAACGTAACAGCCACCCAGGTATTGAGCGATCAGAAGATCAACAAGCTAGCCTGTGCGTTCTCCTGTGAATCCGATCAGTAACACTCCCGTACAGTCCGGTCTGTTCGTCTGATATGTCGCATATCAAGTCTAGGGGTGGTATACGTCAGACCCCAGTAACCGATAAGTCGTGTCGATGTATGGCTCATAACGGGTCGAGAAACTACTAGTAACACTTACCAGTAAATCTCTATATCAGCCCTGGCCAGGGACTTCCAGTTATAGCCAATCGAACACAGCACAACATCAACTCGCTATACCGGGAGAGACGAATCCCCTCCTATCGCTCATTGCCTCCATGTGATTCGGGACTGTACCCAAAAGCCACCGTTTTGCACGCCCTCTTGGACGTGGTAAGGTGGAAATCAAAGCACAGTGGGAATCACACAAGACTCTATGACGATCTCGGGTCTTCAGACTACCCTGTACCTGTGTCACCGGAGAACTGCCATCTAACGTGTGGTATATCACCATCTGGGAGTTCTCGGCGAGTCCGTCCAATGTACCCAGTCTCCACTGAGCACCCGTACACCATCTATGATGTCTAACACCGATAGATTTGGGATCATCCATCGCCCATCATATGGGTCAAGATGCGTATACGCTAGTCTACTCTGGTGTATCGATGCCCTGTCTCGATATACCCTCGACTAGGAACAGTTATAGGATGTACTCATCGACTACCGCGGCCCCACTAGTATGATCTCATCATAGTCCCAGTAGTCGAGTACAGATCCTAAGGGCTTTATCAACATGTGAGAGTAAAACAGTAAACCAATACAAGTCAACATGTTAAGATAAAGTGAAACCAAATAGCATACTATCTTGACGAGCAAGAAAGTCTTCTCTATATATAACCAAGCATCCATTATAATATACATCATATGTACAACAATGGCCTCTAGGGCATATACATAACTAACATGTATGGCATATAGAGAGGTATGGCATGGATTTGTTTATTGCAAAAATGAGTGGAGATATTTTTTTGTGTGCATGATTGAAAAAAAGGGGGGGCTGCCGCCATTCTCTACACATGCCTTGCTCACTTGATTTTCTTCACTTGCTTGATAACTTACTCTCATTCTCACTTGGAGAAAAACACTTAGCCATTTCTTTAGTTGCTCATGCCACATGTTTCCTCACTTCCTTCTTCATCTTCTTGAGTTGCTCCTTAAGCATTTGTGATGAGAGAAAATTATAGTGAGATAATCCTACACCTCCACTCTCTATTGCTAGAAAACTTGGAGCGCCGGTTGCCTCACTTGGCGAGACTGAAGCTTGCGTCGTTTCCCTCGGATGGATCATAGTAGATGGAGTAAGACCAGCAACCAAATTCGATCCGCAACACCTCAAGGTGCTTGGAAATGGTAGAAGACCCGAAAGACTTATTTCATTCGGTATAACCATTCCTAACTCTTTATATTGCTTGCAAGTATAGGGTTTAGGGTAGATCCGGTAATCGTGTTATGGTAGCGCCAGTTTTTGTAAATTTTTGTTCCGCATTTGGCCACGGTTTGATGGCCGGGGCGCTGCCGTAACCCAACATGTTATCAGAGCCAACCCTTAAACCCTTAGCTAGCTAATTTCGACGATGTTAATGTATCGAAACCGAAACAACTCCGAAACAATATAACGAATATTTCAGTTTCTGTCGATTTTTCAAAGTCTTCAAAAAATATTTTAAGCAACTGCAGAAGGCTATTTATGAAACAACTAGAACACCTTACAAGAATGATCCCCATCCGCCGGAGTTGACCCGGTGAGAATTGAAAAAAAATGGGTGTGGCGGGTTTTTTGATAGAGTTGGGACTTGAATTTTGCAGGGTAATCTAGTCGCTGGAATATTGGTTTAGTGGTATTGCTTGTTTTGCCTATTTTGGATATTATGTTATCTTTTGTTCAGGGGCAATTCGGGGTGTTTCGAAGTCGATAATTTAACACTATTTAAATGTTTACAGTACATGCATTACTATCTGCGACCGTGAATGTCATTAGAGCGGTACAACTCGTCTAATTGCTATATGTTCTTTTAGACGGGTTTGCGAACGTGACATTCACGTTGATGTTCTGTGTTGTGATGTGATTGTGGTTGGATCGTCGTGGTGGATAGCTTGGGTGCAATGATAGTACAGTATAGTTTCATTTGTACATTTGATATTGCAGGGCAAGCGTCCGACATGTGGACCGCCGTCACTGCCAGTTTGTATATTATTTGTTTAGGGCACGACCGGGTTGAGGTCGATGTCACCCATGTACATATTATTTTCTTTTCTATACTAGGATTACCTCGCGGTGGAGTGCACGAATAGCCGAGTTCTAGAGGGTAACGGGTCCGCATCTCATGGCGTTGAGACGGAGGGGACCTTACTCTAGAATTGGCGGGCTATTCGCTGCATTCGTAGGGGGTATAGGTTGACCCACGGAGGGGTGCTCAAGTTACCGGATTCCGTGAAGTGCTGGGTGACCCATTCACGTTGTTGATTGGGGTTTCCTCACTTTCGGTTTTGGCGGGTAACTTGCTGCACTCGTAAGGGTCTAGGTTTTCTTTGCACAGGCTATCCACATGACCCGGGGAATGTCGGGTTTTCATTTGCGGCTCAGAGGAAATCCGGGGCTCCTAGATTATCCGTTATTCTGTGATGTTTCTGTGATGTTGCTTATAACATGCCTGGGATGAATGTTATATATATTTATATATACTACTAGATGTTGTAAATGTTTTGCACCCGCGCTAGTCCAGTCCCCGCTCTGTCGTTGGTTAAGTAACCTAACGGGTGATGACGGGACCCAGTGGCGAATGAGGATGGCATATACGTACATCATAATTTCGTTCTTTTCTAGTGTGATTAATTGATGGGACTGCGTTGATTTTGATCAATGCAAGGATAAAACAAACCTATATATGATGTTGTTGGAACCAAGTTTTTAAAAACTGACATTACAGACGTTCTCTTTTGCTTTGCACAGAGGTATTCGATTGGGAATATCCTGCACATCATTCGACGAGGCAAGGGCCGAGATCCCTTCATCTGGAGTGTCCCCTTGGGCAGAAGTTTGCGTCAACGTAATAACTTCACTATAGTCAATTCTTTTGCTTTGCATCGTGGTATTCGATTGGGAATATCTATTGGATATAGTGCCCTCAAAGTCAATTATTGGATCGCAGGCACGTGGTTGCAATGATTGAAGGATGACCTATACCGGTAGGACAGTCTTACTCAAGAGGATTGTGTACTATAAGGTTTGTCTTTATCATCGTATATAAGCTTTGGGTGACACTGCAGTTCGCTATTACACATTGATAGAGAATAGTATGCTACCTGGTTTATCTTTATCATAGTGTAAAGCATTAGGTGACAATACAGATCACTATTACACGTTGGTAGAGCCCTTAGGATTCTTGCTTGACTACTAGTAGTATGATGGCGATCATATACGTGAGAGTTGGGTAGTCTATAGGCACATCCTTAAAGTGGTCCCTAGTCGTGGGAGTTTCGAGACTGGGCATCGATACTCCATTAGTAGACTAGTGTATACAGTCGAGACCCCGACGAGGGGCGGTGGACGGTCTCACAAGCCATTGGTGTCAGTTGGTTCACCTAAGATGTATACAGGTGCTCATTGGGTTATGAGTACACCGGACAAGACTCGTTGGGAGCATGCTAGTTGGTATTATACCTGACGTCAGATAGCAGTTCCCTGGTGACATGTGTACAAATTAGTTCATCGACCTGAGATCGTCATTTGTCTCGTGTGAGTTCCCACTGTGCTTTGATTACTATCCTACCACGACTCAAAAGAGTCGTGCAAACAGGTTTTAGTTGGGTACAGTGCCAAGCCACATGGAGGCAGTGAGCGGATCAGCAGGGGTTTCGTCTCTCCCGGTATTAGGGGTGAGATCGCGCTGTGTCTAGGAGAGCCATTACACAAAGTCCTTAACCAAGGCAAGAAATTTACTGCTAGGTATTCCAGTAGTATCTCAGGGTGTTCTGGGCTACACTCCGACACGACTTGTACCGCTTTTGCGGGTCTGGCTTTTACCAACCCCCTAGGCCTGACATGTGATACTCATAGACGAACAGACCAGACTGTACGGATATTGTCACTGACAGGCTCAGTAGGGTGTCAGGATGAGTTCGCTCATCGACCTCCCTTTTGGTCAATAGCTGGTGGCCCGTCACGTATTGGCTTATACCTCTGACGTGCTAGTGGTTAAATCCACAGCCAAAGTATTGACGAGTCTTTAGAGTCCCCCACCGACAGTTTCTCAAGTTTCGGGCGAAACGTTGTAGAGGCCATATGTATTATGGCAGGGTTCGATCATATACGTGCGGTATTGCATAGATCATGATCGGACGGATCATACTAGTGGGTTTTGGTTTAAGCCGGATCCTAGTATTAGATTTGTTGGATTACTTTAGTCTCATCGCATTCGCATTCAGTCGGAATGCGGATGCAGGTATGTATATACAGGTGAGGGGTATTCTTGTGACCCGTCATGAGTTTACTTTAGATGATGCAGTTCTTTTTATTGTCATAAACATTTGGGTTAATGTTTTGGTGGAAATTGTGAGTGGAAGTCATCATGAAGAGGCAAAATCAATTAGGTGACTCATGGTCTCTTTTTTAGTGCTAATGTCACTTAATTGATTGATTTGTGTGTTGAATTGATGGATGGAGAGAGAAAGTGCAGCCATAGGCTTGGGGTTGCTCTTGGATTTATCATTCTAATGATCTCTCACAATAATTCAACACAAGAAAGAAATGCCTCTTCATCTTCTTCTTCCTCTAGCTCACTATCTACATTAATGGCATCATCTTCAACCTCCATCCATACACTCTCATGTGATGAGAATCAATGGATGCTTGAGACAAAGTTGTCACACACATTCTCTACATCTCCTTGGACGTGTCGGCTAGCGAACTTCATGTTCGAGTTGCTTCGGATGAAGCGGGAGCCCGTAAAAAGACTCGTTGATGTGGTGCCCTTCCGACGAGGAGACCGGAGATCGGAGATGTCGCGAGAAGCTAGGGATGGTGGCTAAAGACCGAAGAACATGAATCGATAAGTATAGCTTTTCAAACCCTTCTCTAGTTTGCTAGTTAATGTTAATGGTTCGATCCGGGCGAAAGACTACGATAGCGCCGGTTTCCTAAAAAGTTTTGTTTCCGCATTTTAGCCTCGGATTGACGGCCGGGGCGCTACCGTAGACTTACAATATCCTGCACCTCATTCGATGAGGAAAGAGCCGAGATCCCTACCGGGAGTGACCTCTTTAGCAAAAGTTTGCGCCACTATATATTTGAAAAACCAATTGGATTCCATCAACGATATCAAGTTCATTACGTTAAAGGTTTTTTGCCGAAAACCAACCGTAGCCCTCCGTCATTTCAGAAAAGTAGCGTCTAGTATTCGTGCTATGTTTGTTGGCTTCCGTCAAGGCATAGTGTGTGGTCGCTATGTGTTACTTTTCTGTAGCATGGATATACATTAATCTAGGACAGTTGTACAGCCTTGTTGGCATCCGTCAAGGGAGAGTACGGGTGGGTCTAAATTAATCAGGACAATGAAGGGTAGAACTTGACTTGCAACTTATGATTTGTTGGCATCTGTCAAGGTCATAAGCTGCTTCGGGTAAAAACACATATCGGGAGTTTCAAACATACAAGAAACTTGCCAGGCATGCGCATACCTTCTGTAGTGTGGTGACTTGAGTGGATTCCATCAAGTTATCATCTGATGATAGTTAGATCCCGATTCCCACTGATGAGTAGGTTTACTCCTCGGGTGATTTTAGATGATCCCAACTAATTCTTCTTTTGGGTTTGGAGGAGAATTCGAGGAAACAGTGGGAGACATCCTGATTAGATATAGTGATTAACCATTCTGATTCAGGTTAGAGTGCACGCTGAGTATTTCTTTTCTCTCTCTCTCTTTGGAAGCGACCATGGCCCGACCCTAAACTAAAATCCATGAACCAAGTTAACCGAACCTTCTTAAAACACATTGGCTTTTTGGATTGTCGGTGTTGCATATGTCATTGCCACTTCTACTTCACCTTTGCATTTCTCCGGAACATTCCGTATCACTACAAAGATCCGCATTTATTGGATTTGACCATCGTATAGTTACATACGAACTCGAAGGAACTTTTTCCAGATTCGAGGATGGATTCTGGTTTAGGAGAAATGGAATAGGATTATTCGGTTGTCTTTTCCCTTTACCTTCTCTCAGGTTGCGAGAGCTCCTGGTATTAGGAGAGTACACCTATTACGCTCATTAGATAGTCTTCTTCCAAACCATAGGCAGGTAGGGAAGGAAGAAAACCTATTAAGCCTAAGTGTGGTGTACAGAAGGTAATAAGTAAAGACATATAAAGGGATTAGATTGAGGGCAAAGGACATTGCGACTACGATCATTCATGACGAAACCGCATATACCCCTGCCACTCCTAGTTCACCTTTGCTTTTCTCCGGAACATTCCGTATCACTACGAAGATACACATTTATTGGATATGCAAATCGTATAGTTACATACGAACTTGAAGGAACTTGTTCCAGTTCGAGGAAGGAATCTGGTTCTGGAGGAATAGAATAAGGATTATTCAGTTGTCTTTTCTCTTTATCTTCTCTCAAGTTGCGAGGGCTCCTGGTATAAGGAGGGTACACCTATTACGCTTATTGGATAGTCTTCTTCCAAACCATAGGTTGGTGCCGAAAGGTAGGGAAGGAAGAAAACCGTTTAGCCTAAGTGTGGTGTATAGAAGGTAATAAGTAAAGACATATAAAGCGATTGGAGTGCTGGCAAGGAAATATACGGTTACAGTCATGAATCTGGATAATGGAAGAGGCATTACTAGGAATACCAGGAAACCCCTTCGAAACATTTTCATGTTTCAGTTTCACTGTGCAGTGTTAATTGAAAACTGATTTCCCAATTAGATTCTGACTCCAGGGTATGTATTTACCAGCTTTGATTCTCACATCTGTATAGTGTTACAGATGATGAGTGGGAGTAAGATATTGGGAATTGGGTGATTATATCCTCATTTTATCGGAATTCTTTGTAATTGGTAATATTTGAGGAAATCACCAGGGTTATTCCTGATGACAAATATTTGGTTTTGAATATCCGTCATTATGCACCAATTTCAAACTGATATATCTGTACGTTTATTTTATAGAGTGTGATATAACTTTTTGAAATTATGTCTATGGAATTTACCTATATCAGTTGATGGTTAGCTAAGGAGCATTCAATAACGGTGTAATTCTTCTTGACCATAGTACAGTTTTCAACCTATGACGCACAGGGTTTGAGTTATTAAACTCCGGGGACTTATACAAAGTATTGTATGTTGTCCAGTGTCCATTAGGACAAAGGGGTTGGTATTCGTACTATATTCTGTTTACTTGTGACTTCTCTAGTTTTTAGATATGTGTTTCGCTTAAATATAAGGTGCAAATTTTGAGAAGGTATAGGTATATGAATAAAGTAGAGAACCACATGTTGCAAGTATCAGGATTCTTCAAGGTGATCGAAGATGTAGATATTTGTGCTAGGTATTCTGTTGATAGTAATGTTTTTTGAGAACTTGCTTCTCTTTCAGGTTACTCATATATGGATGCACTCCTAGATGAGTAATACTGCTTGGCCTCATTCCAGTTAGTTGACATGCACTGGAGACAGCTGCATGATTTGAATCTGGTTCCAATTAAATTAGTGCCTCTGTTTCTATTTTGTATATAGAATGGTTCATATCTTAACAATGTTAAGGTATATGGAGTTGTCCGTCTTAACCGTAAAACCAGACTCTGGATAAACTCAAGCCACGTTTCAGTAATGGCAGTTTGTGGGTTATCCCCGGCATTGACGAGGGTTAACATTCTACCATCTGGAAGATCAATAGTTATATTGTTCTTCACTCGCCACAGTTTTAGTAAAATGGATTCTTTTCAGAAAACATCAGTGGGAGTATGGTAGAACTGGAAGTAATTCCAGAACCACAAACGATTACTGAAAATTTAATAGAACCTAAAGATTCAATTGGTTTCGACATTCCATTGGCCACTCCGCAGATTTGGTGGGTAAGCTCAGGCACCCGAGAGGTACTTCGGTCTTCTCGGAGACGGTGAAAAGGAGGTTCTTGTTTACCAAGACTTGCCATTGCTGTTGTTCTAGACTATAAGATCTGGCAGGAGGATGAGTATAACATCGTTCTAAACTAGCTTTAGAAGTGCACGTGTATATGACTCTGCCAAAAGGTTGTTGTAGTCAGTGGGAGAAGCGGAAGCATAGTGGGCAAGTAGCTTATGTCTATTTATAGACTAAAGAGGTTATAGCGGAGTTGGATCATCTATTTTGATGTGACATTCATAGGTTTTGACTTCATCAGAATAGGAGATGGATCTGGTAAGAAGGTGGTAGAGAGTGATGTCCAGGTATTTGGATGACATGCACTTGGTAGGAAGTGAAATTCCTATACTAAGATTGGTTATACTATGGTTGTCACAAAATTGTTTCTCCGCATAGGATATGGATATAATATCATGTTGGATATAGTGCACTCAAAGTCAATTATTGGATCGCAGGTACGTGATTGCAATGATTGAGGGAGGACCTATACCGGTAGGACAGTCTTACTTGAGATGACAGTATGCTATCTGGTTTGCCTTTATCAGTCGTGTATAGGTTCAGGTGACTGATCGCTATTACACGTTGATAGATCCCTTAGGATCTTGCTTGACTACCAACAGTATGATGGCGATCATATACGTGAGAGTTGGGTAGTCTATAAGCACATTCTTAAAAGTGGTCCCTAGTCGTGGGAGTTTCGAGACAGGGCATCGATACTCCGTAGTAGACTAGTGTATACAGTCGAGACCCCAAAGATGGGCGGTGGCCGGTCTCACAAGCCAGTGGTGGCAGTAGGATCACCTAAGATGTATACAGGTGCTCATTGGGTTATGAGTACACCGGACAGGACTCGCCGGGAACCTGCTAGTTGGTATTTATACCTAGCGTCAGATAGCAATTCCTTGGTGACATATGTACAGGTTAGTTCATCGACCTGAGGTCTTCATTCGTCTTGTGTGAGTTCCCACTATGCTTTGATTTCTACCCTACCACGGCTCAAAGGAGTTGTGCAAACTGGTCTTTTTTGGGTACAGTCCCGAGCCCCATGGAGGCAAGTGAGCATATCGGCAAGGGATTCGTGTCTCCCGGTATTGGGGGTGAGCTCGCGCTGTGTCTAGGAGAGCCATTACACAAAGCCCTCGGTCGAGGCAGAAGATTTACTGGTAGGTACTCCAGTAGTATCTCAGGATGTTCTGGGCTACACTCCGACACAACTTATACCGCTATTGGGGGTCTGACGTTACCAGCCCCTAGGCCTGATATACGATACTCATAGACGAATGGACCGGACTGTATGTATATTGTCACTGTTAGGCTCAGTAGAGTTCCAGGATGAGTTCGCTCATCCGCTTCCCTTGAGGTCAGTACATGGGCAGCCGTTACGCACTGCTAGTGCCGCTGACGTGCTTGTGGTTAAACCCACTGCCAGGGTACTGATGGGTCATTAGAGTCCCCCACAGATAGTTTCCCAAGTTCGGGCGAAACGTTGTTGATACCGTATGGTTTTATGGCAGGGTTCGTAAAATGCACTTGCATTTATGCACGTATCATATTTCGGGCAGATAATACTGGTGGGCTTTGGTTTAAGCTGGATCTATGTATTATATTGAGTAGATATAATATCTTTGTCTTAATTGCATTTGTATTCGGTCGTAATACAAATGCGGGTATGTATGTACAGTTACGGGGTTATCCTGAATTCGTTTCGGGATCGCTTTTGGAAATTGCCAGTTTTCTATCACCCGTCTTAAACATTCGGTTTAATGCGGAATTATCTTTTCTTCATTTGGGTGAGTCATGAGGGTGAGTCATGCGGAAGCTTCTGGATTGATGACTAGGTTTTGTATGTCACCATTTTGCATTAAATGGTTGATGAGGTGTTTAAGTGACTCATCATTTGCATTAATGTGTTTTGGTTTGAACTTGGATATTTCCTTTGCGATAAGCATTGTTAATGGTCACCCCTTGGCTTTTATACTCACCCTCTCCTCTCATATATGTGGCCGGCCCTTATGGAAGCCTCATGGTTGTTGAAATGATATGATTCATATTTGATAAATTTCCTAGTTTAATTGATCAAACAAAAAGGCAACTTCATTAACCGTTCATCCATGGTTTTGGATGAAACGAGACAAAGTATTCTACATCATTCTCTACTTCATCTTGGTCATCTCTTTTAGCAGACTTGATGACCGAGTTTCCTCGGTTCAGAGGCGGGAGCCCGTTTAAATATCCGTTGACGTGGTGCCACCTGGACGAGAAGACAGGAGATCGGAGCAGCCGCAAAGGAGCATGGGATGATGGCTAAAGACCGAAGGACTCGGATCGTTCGGTATAGCCTTTCTACCTCTTTACAGTTAGTTAGTTTAGCGTTAATGGCAAAATCCGGGTTATAGTATGCGATAGCGCCAGTTATAAAAGTTTTTGTTCCACGTTTGGCGTCAGATTGACGGCCGGGGCGCTACCGTAGACTTACATGGTATTAGAGCCACGCCATTAAGCTTTATTAACTTATTCTAACGCGTTTAAAATATCGATCGAACGAAATTTCCGAAACCGCATTTTTCAGTGTAAAGTTTCTGTCGAATTTTTAAACAGGACTAAAAATCATTTTGAGCATCTCAGAAAATCGTGCAGGCTTTTTTTAAGAATATTGTAGAAATTTAGTAGACTGAAGCTTCCAAAGCGCCGCGGAACCGCCGCGCAAACTCCAGTTTGGCCGCGGTTCCGCCGCCGTTTTGGAGCAACAGTAAACCATTTTTCTATAGTAGGGTCTTCATGTAAAATTGTGGTTTCTGGAATATTTCTTTTGGGCCCAGATTTTGTTTGTGTACTGCAGATGTACATGGGGCCCACTTCGGGAAGTTTTGTCGATCTAAATTTTAAACTTGCTAGTTTATAGTACTTATATTATATCTCCGACCGTGAATGTCATTCGAGCGGTAAATTGCGTCTAATTGATATAGTCCTTTTAGAGGGATTTGCGAACGTAACATTCGCGTTGATGTTCTGTGTTGTGCTGTGATGTTGCGGATTTGTCGTGGTGGATAGCAATGTGCAATGATAGTGCAGTTTGAATTTATTTGTACATTTGATATTGCCGGGCGAGCGTCTAACATGTGGACTGCCGTCACAGCCTGTTTGTATAATATTCTTTTGGGGCACGACCGGGCTGAGGTCGATGTACCCGTTGTTCATATTTTTCATTTCTGTACTAGGTTTACCCCGAGACGGAGTGCACGGATAGCCGGGTTCTGGAGGGCAACGGGTCCGCATCTCATGGCTTTGAGAGGCAATGGGGCCTTACTCTAGAATTGGCAGACTATTCGCCGCACTCGTAGGGGGTACAGGTTGACCCAAGGAGGGGTGCTCAAGTTACCGGATTCCGTGAAGTGCAGGGTGGTCCATTCACTTTGTTGTAGGGGGCTGCCTCGCTTCAGGTTTTGGCGGGTAACTTACCGCACCCGTAGGGTTCTAGCTTTCATTGCACAGGCTATCCACACGACCAGGGGAACGTCGGCTTTCAGCAGCGGCTCTGTGAAACCCAGGGATCCTAGATTATCTATATTGTTCTGTGATGCTTATTACTTGTCTGTAATGTTGCATTTATCATGCCTGGAGCGATTATTGTATATTGGTATATATACTAGTAGATGTTGTATATGTTTTACACCCGCGCTAGTCCATTCCCCGCTCTGTCGTTAGTTAAGTAACCTAACGGGTGATGACGGGACCCAGTGACGAATGCGGATGGCATATACGTACATTTTATTTTCGTTCTTTTCTGGTGTGATTAATTGATGGGACTGCGTTGATTCTGATCAATGCAAAGGAAAACAAACATGTTTAGATGTTGTTGGAACAGTTTTAAAAAGTGTTATTACAAAGACGTTTTCTTTTGTTTTGCATAGTGGTATTCAGTTGGAATATGCTGCACCTCATTTGACGAGGCAAGGGCCGAGATCCCTTCACCGGGAGTGACCCCTTGGGCAGAAGTTTGCGTTATGGTAATAACTTCACTATAGTCGATTACATGTTACTTTGCATCGTGGTATTCAGTTGGAATATCCTGCACCTCATTCCACGGGTAAAAAGCCGAGATCCCTTCACCGGGAGTGACCTCTTTGGCAAAGGTTTTCGCCACTATATTTTTATAAAAAGCTATCAGGTTCCTTCAACGAGATCAAGTTCATTACGTTAAAGGTTTTTCGCTAAAAACCTGCCGTAGCCCTCCGTCATTTTTTGGGGTATTCAGTAGTATTCAAGCTATGTATTTTGACCAAAGCCAAGGCATAGTGTTTGGTAGCTGCTGGGTATTCATTTGTTGCATAGATAGATGAGTTGGTTTGGGACAGTCGTTCTGCCATTTGGCCAAAGTCAGGGGAATGTGCGGGTGGGTTCAAATTGACAAGATAATGATGGGTAGAACTTGGCATGTGACTTATGACATTTTGGCCAAAGTCAGGGTCATAAGAGCATGGGGCAAAAATCATATCGGGGGTTTCTAAAGAAACTGAAACTTGCCAAGTATGCACATACCTTCTGGAGTGTGATAACATGAGTGAATTCCTTCACATTATCATGCGATGAAAGTTGGATCCCGATTCCCACTGATGAGTTAGTTTACTCTTCGGGTGATCCCGATTGATTCTTCTTTCAGGTTTGGAGGAGAATTTGACAATACAGTGGGAGGTTTCCTGATTAGATAAAGAGTAACCATTCTGATCTAGCTTAGAGTGCACGCAGAGTGTTTCTTTTCTCTCTCTCTTTGGCAGCGACCTTTGACCGACCCTAGACTATGACTGTCACGACCCGAAATTTAGCACGTGACGGCCCTAATACTACGCAACGCCTAAAGACGTAACGCAGTAAAAGAAAGCCAAAACCCAGAAATCTAAACCAAGAAAATACGGAAAAGATAATATAAGTTTTTGAAACATTTGAAATCGCAACCCAAATTCTTTAAAAGGTCCTACATTCTTTCTTTAAAATTTTGGCAACACCCCCTTTTTGTAAAAACTAACCAAGATGAATACAACACAAATATACGACGCCGTAGCGAAGAAATAAAGACAATAGAGAGAAAGCTGTATATAAAAGACAACAAATCCACAATAATATACAATATCGTCCTCACCATGTCTCTAAGTCAACAACATAATAGTAGATGGAGAGTACAAGATACAACGAATGTACAATACAAAATACAGATAACAACCAAAACCCACCTAAGCAAAATAGTACTGTGAGCCGATGCGGTATCTGTAGCAAAAGATGATAGATGAGTAGCTGAATAGCCTGCCTCGACTACTCTGGGGAACAACCTGAAACACCTGTGGCACAATGGGGGTGAGTTTCCAACTCGTGAATAGTAGATAACATATGCAGGTAATCGCAGGAATGTACGTACAGCATGAATCTAAGATATGCGATTACAGTAATAACATATCATGTGAACGCAGAATAATAGAAAGTACACTAGCAGGTTCAATCAATATGTGAAGCAATAGTAGCATGACAGTAGTATGCAATAACTATGCAATAGGGATATGAGATTGTAGATATATAGTAATCATAAAGGGTACAATAACATGTACTCCTAATACATGGATCAGTGCATAAGTGATATGGTATGAGGTATGGAGTGAAATATGTCATCCCACGGAATCCTGTCATCATGGTAGGATCACAATCCATCAAGACACTCAAATCCCAATTCCTCAAATCAGCCCCCACGTTGGGCTCTCACATCATATAAGTTTCATGTCTCCTCAATGTACAATATCGAGTAATCTCCTATATCCCGAATGTACAAAGTCTCAAGTAAGATTCTAGCATCCTATATATATATATATATATATATATATATATATATATATATATATATATATATATATATATAGGAATAAATATGATGGGGTCAATACATATATATTAGCGTCCCATTCCACTAATATTGGTGTAAGGGTATATATAACAACGGCCAAATCCCCTGTTATATATACAAAGGTGTTTTAAAAAGAAATATCATGAAAAAAATATGCCAAGCATCGACACAGAAATCCTGATAGGTACGTATCATACGCTGTCCCGAAAGCACGAGTGCCTAGCTCTGACCCCCTCCTTTCGACGTATGCATACGTGCATGACTCCCAACGGTATATCCATGATCCCCGCCGAGTCATTGGTACTGTCACCGGATGGTATGGTTCCCCTGCCGGACTCATCGGCTCATAGCACATCGACATCCCTTTCTTGCCCCAGGGTACCTCCGGGCCCTACCATGTACCCTCTACGGCTTCGACGCCTCCTCGTAGGGGTATATATAAATCAGCACGGATAAAACCCATGGTGGATGCGCAAATATCATATCAAGGAAACCGGGTTTTTCAATGTATGCATAATTTCATGAACTCCCGCGGTTCCCAAATCCAGAAAATATCATGTAAAATCCAAATAAACAATGCGCAAATCCAGGAATAAATATATGCGATATATCTGAAATGTGAGCATATAAATGAGAATATCTAGCTGAAACCATATATATGCGAAATCAATAAGGTACAGCTAAGTATAGGTGTCTACCTATAAGAACTGATGTCGTATACCCCCTGGGTATAAGTAGAATATGTAAGATATCCCTCCGGGAATAAATAAAACATGAGCAAGGTATACCTGTAGCTGTATCGTAAGGTGTATATGTACCTATCATTAATGGTATGATACACTATAGGTATACCGACAAGCTAGATGTCATGTGTGATAAGCAATAGTATCTATAATGGTTAGTGTGTGACATAGCAATTATTGACGGTGTGTGTGTAGCATACAATTCGTGCTCGTGCAACATGAATTGTCAATAATATGTGCTGTGTCCTACGGCTGCTAGTCACGGTACAACTATATCAAGGAAATAAGATAAAGGCGCAATTCTAACAATGACGTAGAATATGCGAAAAGTATTAAAATCCTAGCCCAGCCGCATAACGCCATGCGGGCGATTCCCCTATAGATGTTAAATCTACTGACCTACGCTCCACGCTAGGTGAATCCTACCATCTGCTCCCCTGTAGCAGTGTCCGTAGTCCCCGCCTGCAAACCTGCAATTTAGACAAGGAAATCATATAAGCCAAATATTCCGCAAAACGCGATATCGAACCTAAACGAGAAACTTGCGTTGCGAACTAAACGCGCGTGTGCACGGTACGCTAAAACGTGTGTATACGCGTCTAAAACTACCGCGACACGCCGCGATACGCTGGATCGCAGAACCCACTCACGTATCGCGCGTATCGCGCAAACACAACGGACATGCAAAACGATATATTGCCCCAGATTTTCCTACAGGTCAAATCTTACAAAACTATACATGCCAAAAACCTAGACACCACAGCAGAGAACCCTAGCCAAGACCCCAACACCCCAGCCCCCTACTTGGCCGCAAATTGCGGCCAAACCCAATAAATCTTCGGCCAAGTTTTGGAATGGGTGGCTCGTGTTCTTGTGGTGTGTTCTAGACCTAGAGTACATGCCCCAGTTTTCTCAATTTTAACCTGAAAGGTCCGGGTCAAAAGCAAATCACAGAAAGCTAATATATCGCATAAAAACGCCAATTTTGCACAAAACACAAACCCTATAGTATTTTAGTGTAATCAAGGGTTAAACTCAGTTAAGGTGACCCTAACAACACTTAAATAAGCAGGGTTAACTAACACAATTAACACTTAATCAACATTCCACACAAATCACCAAAATCTAGCACTAAACTCACTATTTAACACTGATCGAAGCTAATCCACACACAAGCTAGGAAAACTAGGAAAAGAGCTCAGAATTATACCCTAATGAACCCAAGGAAGCAAGAGAAGAAGTGTATGGAGGAGATGAGGGCTGCTGCAGTTGCTGGAGCTCCTGCTGCTGCTCCCAGAAGTTGCTGCTGATGCTGTTTTGCTGTTGCTGCTGCTGCAGCTGCTCTCTGCTGCTGCGGCTTCTTTTCTGCAGGTGAGTGTGTGTGTGTGTGTGTTTGTGAGAGAGAAATGAGAGAATGAGTGAGAAATGAGAGAACACACAAAACCCCTCCCATTCTCTTTCTCTTTCTTTATTTAAAGAAGCATGGGTTGGGCCATGTAGCACCATGCTTCTCTCTCTCTCAAGGTCAACATTCAACCCAAAATAAAAACCTTTTCAATTTTAAAACAACCATAACTATTTAACCCAAAACACCTAAACAATAATAATTAACTTAAAGAGAATGAGTTAATCCATCATGCTTTCTAATCATGGTCTAACCCCATCTCTAAACCCTAGTTACATGCACAAGTGTGTGTGTGCCTAGAAAAATTCTAATAAAATATTCATTAAATAAGATAAAATAAATAAAACCAATTTGGTAAACTTTTTATTAAAAACCATAATTTAAAATATAATTAGCTACAAACACAATCTAAGGTGTTACAATGACTCAGTGACCAAGTTGACCGAACCTTCTAAAAATACTGGCTTTTGGATTGTCCAAGTTGCATAAGTCATTGCCGCTCCTTCTTTTACCCTTTGCATTTCTCAAAATACCTCGTATCACTACGAACATCCACTTCCATTGGATAGATCCATCATATGTTTATATACGAACTCGAAGGGACTTCTTCCAGGATGGATCCAGGTTCAGGATAAAAAGAATTGGTTTATTCAGTTGTCTTTTATTATCATCTTCTCTCAGGTTGCGAGGGCTCCTTGGTTTAGGAGAGTACACCTATTACTCTTATTGGATAGTCTTTTTTTAAACCATAGGCAGGTGCCGAAAGGTAGGGAATGAAGAAAACCAATTAGCCTAAGTAGGGTGTACAGAAGGAAATAAGTAAAGACAAAATAAAGGGATTAGAAATAGGGCAAAGTAAATTGCGACTGGTATCATTCACGACCAAACCGCGTACTTCATCGCCACTCCTATTTCACCTTTGCTTTTTTCCCCAGTTCGGGAGAAATAGAATAAGGTATTATTCAGTTGTCTTTTATCATCACCTTCTCTCAAGTTGCGAGTACTCCTTGGTTTAGGAGAGTACACCTATTATGTTTACTGGATAGTCTTCTTCCAAACAATAGGCTGGTGCCGAACGGTAGGGAAAGAAGAAAACCATTTAGCCTGACGAGGGTGTACAGAAGGTAACGACTAAAGACAAATAAAGAGATTTGGAGAGATGGCAAAGAAATATACGGTTATAGTCATGAATTGGATTATGGAATAGGCATTACTAGGAATACCAGGATACCCCTATAAAACATTTCCATGTTTCAATTTCACCGTGCATTGTTAAAGGAAAACTGTTTTCCCGATTAGATACTTACTCCAGGGTATGTATTTACCAGGTATGATTTTCACATCTGTATGGTTTTACAGATGATGAGTGGGAGTAAGTTATTGGGAATTAGGTGATCATCCTCATTATATCGGAATTCGTTGTAATTGGTGATATTTGAGAAAATCTCCTTGGTACAGTTTTCAACCTACGATGCACAGGTTTTGAGTTATTCGACTCAAGGGACTCATACAGAGTATTGTATGTTGTCCAGTGTCCATCAGGACAAAGGGGTTGGTCCTCGTACTATGTTCTGTTTACTTTTGACTTCTCTAGTTTTTAGACAAGTGTTTCGTAGAAATACAAGGTCTAAATTTTGAGAAGTTATAGGTATAAGAATAAAGTAGAGAACCAGGTATCGCATGTATCGGGATTCTTCAAAGAGATCAAAGATGTAGATACTTGTGAGTATTATTCAGATGATAGTAATGGTTTTGAGAAACTTGTTTCTCTTTCAGGTTACTCATAATTGGATATATTCCTAAGTTGAGTAATGTTGATTAGCCTCTCTTTGTTAAGTTGATACGCACTGGATACAGCTGCATGATTAGAATCTGGTTCCAATTAAATAAGTGCCAAAGTTTCTATATTGGATATAGAATGGTTCATATCTTAACGATGTTAAGGTACGGGGAGTTGTCCGGCTTATGCTTAAAACCAGACTCTGGATAACTCATGGCACATTTCTGTAATGGCAGTTTGTTGGTTGACCCTGGCTATGACAAGGGTTGATTTTCTACCATCTGGAAGATCAATGGTGATATTGTTCTTGACTTGCCACAGTATTAGTAAAATGGATTTTTTTCAGAAAACAGTAGTGGGAGTATGGTAGAACCGCAAACGATTACAGAAAATTTAATAGGACCTAAAGATTCAATCAGGTTTGACATTCCATTAGCCACTCCGCAGATATGGTGGGTAACCTCAGACACCCGAGAGGTACTCCGGTAGCCTCAAGGACGGTAATAGGGAGGTTCTTGTTTACCCAGACTTGACACTACTGTTATTCCAGACTTTCAGACCCGGCAGGAGGTTAAGTATAGCGTCGTTCTAAACTAGCTTTAGAAGTGCACGTATATATTATTCTGCCAGAGGGTTGTGTGGTCAGTGGGAGTAGCGGAAGCATAGTAGGCAAGTAGCTTATGTCTATTTATAGACTAGAGCAGATATAGCGGAGATAGATCATCTAATTTTGATGTGACAGTCATGGCTTTGACTTCATCAGAATAGGGGATGGATCTGTTAAGAAGGTAGTAGGGTGTGATGTCCTGGTATTTGGATGACATACACAGAGTAGGAAGTAAAATTCCTATACTACGATCAGTTATACTGTGGTTGTCACACAGTTGTTTCTCCAGACAAGATATGGATATAATATCAGACATTCTGGTTACTAGATCTATGGTTTTAGATCTAAGATTTGGGTACTTTCCCAATGTGGGTACTTTGACAGTATTCTAATTGTATTTTAGAATAGATTGTAGCGTCTTGAAAAGTCGTTTTAGTGTTTTCCTGAAATTCGGTGAAAATTCGGTATTTTTCCGAAAACCGTCTTTCTCGATATTTTGCAGTTTAGGGCTAATTATACTTAAAGTGGATAGGTAATTACTTGTTTTTAGTGGCTAATGAGTTTAATATGAAATTTTGGTCATTTAAAAATTTTTCCCTATTTTTCAATTTTTTTAATATTATTTAAGCCGGTACGAAAATACATTAAATAAGCGATAAATACAAATTTTTCCGGGCTAATTTTAATCTCTAAAATTATGATAATTATATTCTAGTGATAACATGAATTTTTAGTAATTTATTTTGATTTTTTTCAAATTTTTGTGATTTGAAACGAAATTATTGAAATTTTGGGTTAAAACTTGCAATTTTTGAGTTGTAGGGGGCCTTTTTGCATAAAATTTCTTTTGTAACACCCCTCTATCTTTTCCCTCAGCCCAAGAACAGCCCAAGCCTTGGCCAAGACCAGAAATTTCTGGCCTCTCTTTTCCTTGGTTGTTTCTTGAGTTGTTTGTTAGTTTATGGATTTAATTTTAAATATAATGGTTAAAATATGATACATTGACTTTGGAAACTTGAACCAAGACTTTTCCCCACTTGCCCACACCCCCCCCCCCCTTACCTCCTCTGGCGGAAACTGAACCCCCCTCTTCTTCCTCTCTTTTCTTTTCATTTTCTTCAAATTTCATCAAAAAAAACCACATCAAAATCCATAGTCTATTCAAAAATCCATACAAAATCCTTATGCTATCATTTTCCTTACCCATTCTTGCTTGGATCTTGGTGTTTGAGGCCATCATTTGGAGGAAACTTTCTTGCTTGATCCATTGATCAAGAGGTATAATTCCTATCTTGTTAAATCCTTTGTTTAAGTGCTTATATTATATGGTTTAGTGATAATTTAGTGTAGTTAATCTAGATTTCGTAGATTTTGTTTGAAAATTGAAACTAGGTTTTGAACCATGATAATTAATTAAGTAGTTTATTAGTTAATCTAGTTGTTAGTAAACTAATCTATATGGTTACCTTGTTATGTAGTCTTTAATTATGCTAATTTAGGTAATTTTAGAAGTTGATTTTAGTTGTAAAGTTGTTGTTTTAAGGTTTTTCAAGAGAGGGTTATGTATGGAAAATGATATTTGAAGCTTGATTAGTGAGTTGATTAAACCTAATTTGTGTTGATTAAACCTAATTTGCTATCTAGTGTTTTGCTAACCTTAATCTAAGTGGTTAATTTGCTTATTAGGCTAAAATATAGTGTTAAAGTAAGGATTTCATATATAGTTTGGGTTATGTTTGCTAAGTACAAAAATCAAGAAAAGGTTTTGTTATGTAAATTAGGTTTTTAAGCTTAGTTAATGGTTTAGAATTTGTGTATTGGATAACTTTTTGGTTAGTTTGGAATGTTGGTGTTGGGTGGTGTTGACTTTGTCGCTATATTGTCGATGTTTGCATCAAATTGCAATTTCTGCTTACTAGATTTTTATCAAGGTTATGTGATGAATTAATTGTGGCATCTTGTTGATTGTATGGCTTGTCCTACGACTTTTAGGATGCGTGAGTGCGGTTTTTGGGTAGTCGGGTTTTAGTTTCGCCGGGCGACCCAAATCGGCGTTTTTGGCAGTTTTTGCGATTTTCGCGTGTGTCCGCACACTTTGTGCACGTTGTACCTAGCTAGCGAACTTTAGTAGTTTCGTTGGGATTTTGCGTCGTTCTTGATATGTAACCTTATATTTGGTATTGATATAAATTCCAGGTTCGGTCGCGGAGACGTCTGACGCGGCGCGAAAGGGAAAGGCGGTGATCGGACACAGCTAGCCAGGGATCCCGGTGAGTAGATTTAACATCTACGGGGGACGATCGTCTGGATGGCGCAAGTCGCCCGATAGATTTAGTAAACTGGAAAATAGTAAATTTGGATAATCACTTGTGACATTAGAATAATAATACTGGCATGATAATTGCTGCGATTAGATCGATAGGTTATACCCATATACGCAAACTCAATTGTAGGACACATGCACCATTACCAGGTTTTTATATGCAGCACGAGCACTATTCATGTTTACACACACACCCTAGTAATTGCCATGCCACCACACTAGATAACATTTAAATTTAAAACTTTTACTAATTGATACTTAAACCGGTGCTATTGCCTTTAAATTCCTTAAAATGAAACCGTAGAATTGCTATTCATGTGCATGTACTTCATCATATTAATTGTTCATGCTTAATCCATTAATCACACATCGCAACTTGATTATTGATATCATACGCATTCATTATCACTGATATATGCACTTATGAGGATTTCTTGAGATTTTATGATATTGCTGGATTTCGGGGGAAAGCCGCAAAATTTCCAAACTTATGATATTTTTTTTAAAACATGTAAATTGCGGTTTTCTAGTGATGTAAGTGTCGTCCACCATGAGTTTGCTGTGGCTTTGGAAATCCGTGTCGAGGAGTGGAGGAACCGGCACGGGTACATGGTGGGCCCGGTAAGGTACCCCGGGGCAAGAGGAATGTGGTGATGACGTTGAGCCTGGCAGGGGACGGATTACCTACCGGTGACTGTTTGGGACGGCGGATATCCAGAGGATACCGACCGTGGCCGCTAGATGATGAGATATTGATATTTGAGATGGGTCAGCCGGACGGCTGAGGCCAGAGATACATTATGAGATTGAGACAGCTTTTGGGGTGTCGTTGCTGGACACCGATTTTCGTCGATTCATTGACATTTGCTGGCATTCTAAAAGAGTTTCAAAAACAAAAAGAGATAAGATATTTTTATATATAAACCTATTGAGACCTCAGATATTCATGTTGCATACATATTAGTACACTGATGTTATATACACACCTGCTAGTGCATCCAGTCATACCTGTATTTTAGATACTAGGATGCTTGTGTGCATGCATACGATAGCCTTTGTAGATGTTATTTATTACTCACGAGTTGGCAACTCACCCCCGTTGTGCCACAGTCTTTTGCAGGTCCGCTCCGTCAGTTCAGTAGCGGCGGGCGCACTTGTCTTTTGCCTCTTTTGCCTGAGCTCGAGATTTGCTCATAGGTGGGTTATGTTATTTTTGTACCACCTTGTATATTCTTGTATCTAGTGTACTCCATCTGCTGTTCTACCAGATTATTGTATATTGACCTAGAGATGAGACTGTGAGGTTTGTGGTTTTTATACTGTATTTGGGGTCGAGCTCACTTGAGCCGACATGCTACTTTTTCATGCTTCCTTATGCTTTATTATGCTTTATTACGCTTGTTGTCATTTACATTGCGTGGGATTTGTGACCGCCGTATGGCGAAGAGCTAGCTCCCGCTTGGGGATGCCCTATTTTGTGGATTCATGTATATATTTTGTTGTACCCATTTTTGGGGGTCAGTATTTACAAAGGAGACTCTGCCGAAATTTTCGGGAAAAATTTATATTGTTTTTAAAAAGTGTTTTACATGACATATTGATAACTCGCTTTCAATTGATTGGGTTTTCTTCACTCTTTTGCTTCATCGGTTTTGTTTTCTGGGCTTTGGCTTACTTATTTTACGGACGCCTTTAGACGTTTCGTAAACTTAAGTGCCAGTCACGTTCCGTACCCTGCGGGTCGTGACAAAGTTGGTATCAGAGCGATAGGTTTTACCTTTGTGAGTGTAGGATGACCCTTGGTAGATGGAGTAAGTGACTTAAGCAGGGTAACGTAGCGTGCGTATGTCCGCGGCATACTTACGATACGGTACTCCGCCTAAGTGACTTTAGGATATACTTGCTTGAAAAATTCCTTCTTCAATTCCGTGTATCCTATGATCCTATTGCACTGTCCTTACTATCCGTTTTCCTGTGACAGCCACTATGCCGCCGAAGGCTACGAGGGCACAGAGGGCTGCCGCCAGAGACGAGATTCGAGCTGGCTCGTCCGAGACTAGGACTGAGCAGGGTGGTATGCCTACGCCGCTGGGACAGACCGATCCACCTTCCCCAGGCCGTATGGATAGGCTCGAGACCGGTATGGAGGAGTTGCGACAGATGATGGGAGGCATGCAGGAGCTGCGTCAGATGGTAGGATCCCTAGTTGCAGCCAGTCGTACACCGAGGCCGGATGACGTACCTACTACATCACAGACGACCATGATACCTGCTCCTACTACCACCACCGTGGCCATTCCGGTTTCACTACAGGATTTCATGAGGCTGAGACCTCCAGTATTCACCGGCACCGAGGCAGCGGAGGACCCACAGACGTTCCTTGACAGTTTAGCCAGGATCTGCCGTTCACTGAGATGTTCGAATGATCGATGGGTAGAACTTGCGAGTTTCCGACTAGAGGGTCTCGCGCAGACATGGTGGGAGTCAGTCTTGAGAGGTCGAGCTGCAGATCTACCGCCTATGACTTGGGCCGAGTTTACAGCGGTCTTTCTAGCCCGTTTCCTTCCAGAGAGCGTTCATGACGCCAGAGCTCGCAGCTTCGAGGCCTTAGTCAAGACACCTGGGATGACGGTGTCTGAGTATGACATCCAGTTTACACAGTTGTCCCGATATGCTCAGTATTTGGTGGATACCGAGGAGAAGATGGTGAAGAGGTTCGTACAGGGACTTGATGCCCAGCTATATCTTGCCATTGGCGCCCAGCGCTACGACACTTATTCAGCTGCTATGGATACGGCATTGCGGATGGAGGCACGCATATCACAGACTTCGGCCGTTTCTGGGCCGAAGAGGATGCGCACCGATGTACCGCCTCAGAGGCAGCGCGCCAGATTCTTTCCGAGAGATAGGCCAGGCAGAGGATTTGGACGGGGACAGTTATATGGTTCTTATCCCCAGGGGCAGCAGCCGTCGCCGGGATGTTTTGGGTGCGGGAGTTTGCACCATCTTGTCAGAGACTGCCCGGTGAGACGACAGGGAGCAGCGACAGTTCCGCACGTGACCCTACCACCATCACCACCCCCTCCTCAGAGAGCCCTACTTCCTACCCCAGGCGATGCTCCACGCCAGTTAGGTGCACCGAGAGGCCGTGGACGCGGCTATCCTGTTCAGAGAGGACGAGGAGGCAGAGGCCGAGGTCGAGGTCAGCCCGCTATCGGTGGAGGACAGGCCCGAGTTTTTGCTTTGACACCGCAGGATGCGCAGGCATCCAATGCCGTCGTGACTGGTACCTTGCCAGTTTGTTCTTTCGACGCACGGGTATTATTCGACCCAGGTTCTACACATTCGTACGTCTCTACACACTTTGCACCGATGTTGGGCCGTGAGTCGTCGTCGTTAGATCAGCCGCTTGTTGTTGTTACTCCGGTAGGTGAGTCGTTTGTCGCTCGGTTTGTATTTCGTTTGTGTTCCGTTCGTATCGGGGAGAGGGATTCATCAGTTGATTTGATACTCCTCGATATGTTGGACTTTGATGTGCTTCTGGGCATGGATTGGCTAGCCACTTGTTATGCTTCGGTGGACTGCCGTGAGAAGGCAGTCAGATTTAGCTTTCCGGGAGAGCCAGTCCTTGTTATTCAGAGAGACCGCAGTGTCGCCCTTCCCAGCTTAATTTCTTCTCTTCGCGCTAGTCAGCTCTTGCGGAAGGGATGTCAGGGATTCTTAGCGTTTGTTTGTGATACTCGAGCTACAGAGGTTCCGTTGGACCAGGTCCCGGTAGTTTGTGAGTTCCCTGATGTTTTCCCTGATGAGCTACCTGGGCTACCGCCTGAGCGCGATGTTGAGTTCTGCATTGATTTGATTCCCGGTTCGGGGCCTATTTCTATACCGCCTTATCGGATGGCCCCGGCTGAGCTTCGAGAGCTGAAGGATCAGTTGCAGGATTTGTTGGATAAGGGGCTTATTCGACCGAGTGTTTCTCCGTGGGGTGCTCCGGTCCTGTTTGTCAAGAAGAAGGATGGAAGTTTGCGCTTGTGTATCGACTACCGCCAGCTGAACAAAGTTACCATTCGGAACAGATATCCGTTGCCGCGCATTGATGATTTGTTCGACCAGCTTCAGGGTGCGGGGTATTTTTCGAGGATCGACTTGCGATCAGGATACCATCAGCTGCGAGTCCGACAGGAGGATATACCGAGGACAGCTTTCCGTACACGCTATGGCCACTACGAGTTTTTGGTGATGTCGTTCGGACTCACCAACGCCCCAGCAGCATTTATGGATTTGATGAACCGTACATTCAGGCCGTATCTTGACTTGTTCATCATCGTGTTTATCGACGATATCTTGGTGTACTCCCGGAGCAGAGAGGAGCACGAGCAGCACTTGCGGATTACGTTACAGACTCTGAGGGAGCACCAGCTGTTCGCGAAGTTCTCCAAGTGTGCATTCTGGCTGGACAGCGTCGGATTCTTGGGTCACGTGGTTACGAGGGACGGCATTTGTGTGGACCCGAAGAAGATTGAGGCTGTTCAGCAGTGGCCCCGACCTACATCGGTTACTGAGATCCGTAGTTTTCTAGGCTTGGCGGGCTACTACAGGCATTTTGTTCAGGACTTCTCCCGTATAGCTGCACCGTTGACCAGTTTGACCCGGAAGGGAGTTCCTTTCGTTTGGACAGAGGAGTGCGAGCGCAGTTTTCAGCAGCTGCGGACATGTTTGACTACGGCGCCGGTATTATCTTTACCTTCGGGATCAGGCGGATTTGTTGTCTACTGTGATGCTTCGCGAGTGGGATTAGGATGCGTTTTGATGCAGCATGGCCGGGTGATCGCTTATGCTTCTCGGCAGTTGAAGAAGCATGAACAGAACTACCCCACTCATGATTTGGAGATGGCTGCAGTGGTCTTTGCACTGAAGATTTGGCGACATTACCTTTACGGCGAGTCATGTCAGATATTCACCGATCACAAGAGCTTAAAGTACATATTTCAGCAGCGAGACCTGAACCTCAGACAGCGTCGTTGGATGGAGTTGGTGAAAGACTACGACTGCGAGATCTTATATCACCCCGGCAAGGCAAATGTGGTGGCAGATGCGTTGAGTAGGAGGCCCGGGGGTAGTCTATCCTTTTTGCGCGCAGTGCAGAGGCAGTCGTCAGCAGATTGGCAGACGTTATGCGACAGCCGAGTTGAGTTCGAGTTCACTCAGACAGGGGGACAGCTCGCGCATGTTCGTGCACGCCCACAGTTGCTTGACCGTATATATGAGGCACAGCGTAGTGACGACCGTTGCTCAGAGATCATGGCACAGATGGGACAGGGCAGATTTTCCGAGTTCGTGATTGACGATCAGGGGATTTTACGATATGGATCTAGACTGTGCGTACCAGATGCTGATGGATTGTGGCGCGACATTCTTGATGAGGCACACCGATCAGTGTATAGTGTCCACCCCGGTTCCACCAAGATGTACCATGATATGAGAGAGACCTACTGGTGGGACGGGATGAAGAGGGACATTGCGGAGTTCGTTTCGAGATGCCTGACTTGTCAGCAAGTCAAGGCCGAGCACCAGAGGCCCGCAGGAGAGCTACAGCCGTTACCCATTCCAGAGTGGAAATGGGAGCAGATTTCGATGGACTTCGTTGTGGGTCTACCCAGGACCAGTCGAGGGTACGACTCCATCTGGGTGATCGTGGATAGATTGACGAAAGCGGCTCACTTCCTTCCAGTGAAGACGACTTTCAGCTTCGCTCAGTATGCTCAGCTCTATATTGACGAGATCGTGCGACTACATGGCGTACCGACTTGTATCGTGTCAGATCGAGGCACTCAGTTCACCAGCCGACTTTGGCAGAGACTTCAGGAGGCGTTGGGCACTCGTTTGAGCTTCAGCACAGCGTTTCATCCGCAGACAGACGGACAGTCAGAGCGGACCATTCAGACTCTCGAGGACATGCTCAGAGCGTGCGTTTTAGACTTTGGTGGTAGCTGGGATCGTCATTTACCTCTAGTGGAGTTCTCCTACAACAACAGCTTCCAGGATACTATTCAGATGGCACCTTTCGAGGCATTGTATGGGAGGAGATGCAGATCGCCCGTTTGTTGGACAGAGCTCAGCGAGAGCAGCATTTTGGGGCCGCAGCTTGTTGAGGAGACGACAGCGAAGATACCGTTGATCCGAGACCGGATGAGAGCGGCTCAGAGCAGGCAGAAATCCTATGCAGACAGGCGCCGTCGCAGATTAGAGTTCGCAGTTGGCGACCATGTTTTTCTGAAGGTCTCACCGATGAAGGGCGTGATGCGTTTTGGGCGAAAGGGGAAGCTTAGCCCTAGATTCGTAGGTCCCTTCGAGATCCTCGAGCGTGTCGGCGCTGTTGCATATCGTTTGGCTCTTCCACCCAGCTTTCCCGATGTTCACCCCGTCTTCCATGTTTCGATGCTCCGCAAGTACCTTCACGACCCTTCGCATGCGATTCAGCACCCGACAGTCCAGCTAGAGCGCGACCTTTCCTTTGCAGAGCAGCCGGTGGCCATCCTGGATCGGCAGGTGAAGAAGTTGAGGTCGAAGAGTATACCAACCGTCAAGGTCCTTTGGCGTAGCCCGAGCAGCGAGGAGGTTACCTGGGAGACCGAGGGCGAGATGAGGAAGAAATATCCCCATCTCTTCGAAGGTACGCGTAGCTATATTTTTAAATTCGGGGACCGAATTTCTTTAAGGGGGGAAGATTGTAGCGTCTTGAAAAGTCGTTTTGGTGTTTTCCTGAAATTCGGTGAAAATTCGGTATTTTTCCGAAAACCGTCTTTCTCGATATTTTGCAGTTTAGGGCTAATTATACTTAAAGTGGATAGGTAATTACTTGTTTTTAGTGGCTAATGAGTTTAATATGAAATTTTGGTCATTTAAAAATTTTTCCCTATTTTTCAATTTTTTTAATATTATTTAAGCCGGTACGAAAATACATTAAATAAGCGATAAATACAAATTTTTCCGGGCTAATTTTAATCTCTAAAATTATGATAATTATATTCTAGTGATAACATGAATTTTTAGTAATTTATTTTGATTTTTTTCAAATTTTTGTGATTTGAAACGAAATTATTGAAATTTTGGGTTAAAACTTGCAATTTTTGAGTTGTAGGGGGCCTTTTTGCATAAAATTTCTTTTGTAACACCCCTCTATCTTTTCCCTCAGCCCAAGAACAGCCCAAGCCTTGGCCAAGACCAGAAATTTCTGGCCTCTCTTTTCCTTGGTTGTTTCTTGAGTTGTTTGTTAGTTTATGGATTTAATTTTAAATATAATGGTTAAAATATGATACATTGACTTTGGAAACTTGAACCAAGACTTTTCCCCACTTGCCCACACCCCCCCCTTACCTCCTCTGGCCGAAACTGAACCCCCCTCTTCTTCCTCTCTTTTCTTTTCATTTTCTTCAAATTTCATCAAAAAAAACCACATCAAAATCCATAGTCTATTCAAAAATCCATACAAAATCCTTATGCTATCATTTTCCTTAGCCATTCTTGCTTGGATCTTGGTGTTTGAGGCCATCATTTGGAGGAAACTTTCTTGCTTGATCCATTGATCAAGAGGTATAATTCCTATCTTGTTAAATCCTTTGTTTAAGTGCTTATATTATATGGTTTAGTGATAATTTAGTGTAGTTAATCTAGATTTCTTAGATTTTGTTTGAAAATTGAAACTAGGTTTTGAACCATGATAATTAATTAAGTAGTTTATTAGTTAATCTAGTTGTTAGTAAACTAATCTATATGGTTACCTTGTTATGTAGTCCTTAATTATGCTAATTTAGGTAATTTTAGAAGTTGATTTTAGTTGTAAAGTTGTTGTTTTAAGGTTTTTCAAGAGATGGTTATGTATGGAAAATGATATTTGAAGCTTGATTAGTGAGTTGATTAAACCTAATTTGTGTTGATTAAACCTAATTTGCTATCTAGTGTTTTGCTAACCTTAATCTAAGTGGTTAATTTGCTTATTAGGCTAAAATATAGTGTTAAAGTAAGGATTTCATATATAGTTTGGGTTATGTTTGCTAAGTACAAAAATCAAGAAAAGGTTTTGTTATGTAAATTAGGTTTTTAAGCTTAGTTAATGGTTTAGAATTTGTGTATTGGCTAACTTTTTGGTTAGTTTGGAATGTTGGTGTTGGGTGGTGTTGACTTTGTCGCTATATTGTCGATGTTTGCATCAAATTGCAATTTCTGCTTACTAGATTTTTATCAAGGTTATGTGATGAATTAATTGTGGCATCTTGTTGATTGTATGGCTTGTCCTACGACTTTTAGGATGCGTGAGTGCGGTTTTTGGGTAGTCGGGTTTTAGTTTCGCCGGGCGACCCAAATCGGCGTTTTTGGCAGTTTTTGCGATTTTCGCGTGTGTCCGCACACTTTGTGCACGTTGTACCTAGCTAGCGAACTTTAGTAGTTTCGTTGGGGTTTTGCGTCGTTCTTGATATGTAACCTTATATTTGGTATTGATATAAATTCCAGGTTCGGTCGCGGAGACGTCTGACGCGGCGCGAAAGGGAAAGGCGGTGATCGGACACAGCTAGCCAGGGATCCCGGTGAGTAGATTTAACATCTACGGGGGATGATCGTCTGGATGGCGCAAGTCGCCCGATAGATTTAGTAAACTGGAAAATAGTAAATTTGGATAATCACTTGTGACATTAGAATAATAATACTGGCATGATAATTGCTGCGATTAGATCGATAGGTTATACCCATATACGCAAACTCAATTGTAGGACACATGCACCATTACCAGGTTTTTATATGCAGCACGAGCACTATTCATGTTTACACACACACCCTGGTAATTGCCATGCCACCACACTAGATAACATTTAAATTTAAAACTTTTACTAATTGATACTTAAACCGGTGCTATTGCCTTTAAATTCCTTAAAATGAAACCGTAGAATTGCTATTCATGTGCATGTACTTCATTATATTAATTGTTCATGCTTAATCCATTAATCACACATCGCAACTTGATTATTGATATCATACGCATTCATTATCACTGATATATGCACTTATGAGGATTTCTTGAGATTTTATGATATTGCTGGATTTCGGGGGAAAGCCGCAAAATTTCCAAACTTATGATATTTTTTTTAAAACATGTAAATTGCGGTTTTCTAGTGATGTAAGTGTCGTCCACCATGAGTTTGCTGTGGCTTTGGAAATCCGTGTCGAGGAGTGGAGGAACCGGCACGGGTACATGGTGGGCCCGGTAAGGTACCCCGGGGCAAGAGGAATGTGGTGATGACGTTGAGCCTGGCAGGGGACGGATTACCTACCGGTGACTGTTTGGGACGGCGGATATCCAGAGGATACCGACCGTGGCCGCTAGATGATGAGATATTGATATTTGAGATGGGTCAGCCGGACGGCTGAGGCCAGAGATACATTATGAGATTGAGACAGCTTTTGGGGTGTCGTTGCTGGACACCGATTTTCGTCGATTCATTGACATTTGCTGGCATTCTAAAAGAGTTTCAAAAACAAAAAGAGATAAGATATTTTTATATATAAACCTATTGAGACCTCAGATATTCATGTTGCATACATATTAGTACACTGATGTTATATACACACCTGCTAGTGCATCCAGTCATACCTGTATTTTAGATGCTAGGATGCTTGTGTGCATGCATACGATAGCCTTTGTAGATGTTATTTATTACTCACGAGTTGGCAACTCACCCCCGTTGTGCCACAGTCTTTTGCAGGTCCGCTCCGTCAGTTCAGTAGCGGCGGGCGCACTTGTCTTTTGCCTCTTTTGCCTGAGCTCGAGATTTGCTCATAGGTGGGTTATGTTATTTTTGTACCACCTTGTATATTCTTGTATCTAGTGTACTCCATCTACTGTTCTACCAGATTATTGTATATTGACCTAGAGATGAGACTGTGAGGTTTGTGGTTTTTATACTGTATTTGGGGTCGAGCTCACTTGAGCCGACATGCAACTTTTTCATGCTTCCTTATGCTTTATTATGCTTTATTACGCTTGTTGTCATTTACATTGCGTGGGATTTGTGACCGCCGTATGGCGAAGAGCTAGCTCCCGCTTGGGGATGCCCTATTTTGTGGATTCATGTATATATTTTGTTGTACCCATTTTTGGGGGTCAGTATTTACAAAGGAGACTCTGCCGAAATTTTCGGGAAAAATTTGTATTGTTTTTAAAAAGTGTTTTACATGACATATTGATAACTCGCTTTCAATTGATTGGGTTTTCTTCACTCTTTTGCTTCATCGGTTTTGTTTTCTGGGCTTTGGCTTACTTATTTTACGGACGCCTTTAGACGTTTCGTAAACTTAAGTGCCAGTCACGTTCCGTACCCTGCGGGTCGTGACATAGATGACTCCTGGCATGGTGGTGTACCTGCAGGTGATGGAGTCACCCTCTCTAAAGGTGTTTTACAGACTAAAAGGGAGAGGGATGTGCATGATTGGCAGATCACTTGCTTAGGCAATTGAGTCAATCATGAGATATCAAATACCACACCAGATGTTGTTTTTGCACTTGCTGCAATAAGTTTATATTAATCCAATCCTGGAGAAACATAAGGAAGCAGTTTTAGAACATAAGTGGATGTTCTAGGAATTTGATGACGGCAGCCTCCTTCGGGGGACGGTTATCATTCCAGGCTTCAAAGGTGAAATGGATGACAGAGTGATTGTCAGAGTTATAGTTTTCCCTCTGACGAAGGGGGCAGTATTATGGACAGGTGGTCCAAGAGGATACTGTGGGAGGCATGGTGCTGGACACTGATTAGTTTCAGTGATCGATACAGTCTAAGAAGTTTGGATTTGGAGTTCATTTATGAGCTAGGTCCCATCAGATATCCATACATATTCTAAGACAGGTATTACTCAATTCGGGAGATGGATTTCTCCACGAACTTGAGATTAAGAGAGACAGAGAAAAAAACATCAGGGCGGATCCACTCACTGAGGGTATTTCTCGATCACGAGATTTTTACAAACGAGCTTTGTGAAACTGATTAGTAGAGGAGTTGGGTATTCGGTATCACATGGGCTGTGAGTATGCGACATCGCAATAATTAGCCTTAAGTGCAAGTGGGAGATTGTTGGATATAGTGCCCTCAAAGTCAATTATTGGATCGCAGGTACGTGATTGCAATGATTGAGGGAGGACCTATAGCGGTAGGACAGTCTTACTCGAGATGATAGTATGCTATCTGGTTTTCCTTTATCAGTCGTGTATAGGTTCAGGTGACTGATCGCTATTACACGTTGATAGATCCCTTAGGATTTTGCTTGACTACCAACAGTATGTTGGCGATCATATACGTGAGAGTTGGGTAGTCTATAAGCACATCCTCAAAAGTGGTCCCTAGTCATGGGAGTTTCGAGACAGGGCATCGATACTCTGGAGTAGACTAGTGTATACAGTTGAAACCCCGACGAGGGGCGGTGGCCGTTCTCATAAGCCACTGGTGTCAGTTGGATCACCTAAGATGTATACAGGTGCTCATTGGGTTATGAGTACACCGGACAGGACTCGCCGGGAACCTGCTAGTTGGTATTTATACCTAGCGTCAGATAGCAGTTCCCTGGTGACATGTGTACAGGTTAGTTCATCGACCTGAGGTCGTCATTTGTCTCGTATGAGTTCCCACTATGCTTTGATTTCTACCCTACCACGGCTCAAAGGAGTCGTGCAAACAGGTCTTTTTTGGGTACAGTCCCGAGCCACATGGAGGCTAGTAAGCGGATCGGCAAGGGATTCGTCTCTCCTGGTATTGGGGGTGAGATTGCGTTGTGTCTAGGAGAGCCATTACACAAAGCCCTCGGCCGAGGCAGGATATTTACTGGTAGGTACTCCAGTAGTATCTCAGGGTGTTCTGGGTTACACTCCGACACGACTCATACCTCTATTGGGGGTCTGACGTTACCAGCCACTAGGCCCGATATGTGATACTCATAGACGAACGGAACAGACTGTATGTATATTGTCACTGTTAGGCTCAGTAGGGTTCCAGGATGAGTTCGCTCATCGGCTTCCCTTGAGGTCAGTACATGGGCAGCCGTTACGCACTACTAGTGCCGCTGACGTGCTTGTGGTTAAACCCACTGCCAGGGTACCGATGAGTCATTAGAGTCCCCCACAGATAGTTTCCCAAGTTCGGGCGAAACGTTGTAGAGGCCGTATGGTTTTATGGCAGGGTTCGGAAAATGCAAGTGCATTTATGAACGTGTCATATTTCGGGCAGATAATACTGGTGGGCTTTAGTTTAAGCCGGATCCATGTATTATACTGAGTAGATATAATATCTTTGTCTCAATTGCATTTGTATTCGGTCGTAATACAAATGCGGGTATGTATGTATAGTTACGGGGTTATCCTGAAATTCGTTTCGGGATCGCTTTTGGAAGTTGCCATTTTTCTATCACCCGTCTTAAACATTAGGTTTAAAGCGGAATTATCTTTTCTTCATTTGGGTGAGTCATGAGGGTGAGTCATGAGGAAGCTTCTAGATTAATGACTAGGTTTTGTGTGTCACCATTTTGAATTAAATGGTTGATGAGGTGTTTAAGTGACTCATCATTTGCATTAATGTGTTTTGGTTTGAACTTGGATATTTCCTGTATGATAAGCATTGCTAATGGTCACCCCTTTGCTCCTATACTCACCCCCTTCTTTCATATATGTGGCCGACCCTTATGGAAGCCCCATGGTTGTTGAAATGATATGATTCATATTTGATAAATTTCCTAGTTTAATTGATCAATCAAAAAGGCAACTTCATTAACCGTTCATCCATGGTTTTGGATGAAACGAGACAAAGTATTGTTAGATATAGTGCCCTCAGAGTCAATTATTGGATCACAGGCACGTGATTGCAATGATTGAGGGAGGACCTATGCCGGTAGATCAGTCTTACTCAAGATGATAGTATGCTATCTGGTTTATCTTTATCAACGTGTACTGCTTTAGGTGACCTTACAGGTCACTATTGCGCGTTGATAGAGACCTTAGGATTCTTGCTTGATGGCCAGCAGTATGATGGCGATCATATACGTGGGAGTTGGGGTCTATAAGCACATCATTAAAAGATCCCTAGTCGTGGGAGTTTTCGAGACAGAGCAACGATACTCCAGAGTAGACTAGTGTATACAGTCGAGACCCCGACGAGGGGCGGTGGCCGGTCTCACAACCCACTGGTGTCAGTTGGTTCATCTAAGATGTATACAGGTGCTCATTGGGTTATGAGTACACCGGACAGGACTCGCCGGGAACATGCTAGTTGGTCCTATACCTGACGTCAGATAGCTGTTCCCTGGTGACATGTATACATGTTAGTTCATCGACCTGAGATCGTCATTTGTCTCGTGTGAGTTCCCACTGTACTTTGATTACTACCCTACCACGGCTTAAAGGAGTCGTGCAAACAGGTTTTAGTTGGGTACAGTCCCGAGCCACATGGAGGCAGTGAGCGGGTTTGCAGGGGTTCGTCTCTCCCGGTATTGGGGGTGAGGTCGCGTTGTGTCTAGGAGAGCCATTACACGAAGTCCTTGGCCAAGGCAGGAGATTTACTGGTAGGTATTCCAGTAGTATCTCAGGGTGTTCTGGGCTACACTCCTACACGACTTGTACCGCTTTTGGGGGTCTGACTTTTACCAACCCCTAGGCCCGCCATGCGATGCTCATAGACGAACGGACCGGACTGTACGGATATTATCACTGACAGGCTCAGTAGGGTGTCAGGATGAGTTCGCTCATCGACGTCCCTTTTGGTCAATACCCGGTAGCCCGTTACGTATGGCTAATACCTCTGACGTGCTAGTGGTTAAATCCACAGCCAAAGTATTGACGAGTCTTTAGAGTCCCCCACAGACAGTTTCTCAAGTTTCGGGCGAAACGCTGTAGAGGCCATATGGATATATGGCAAGGTTCGATCATATATGTGCGGTATTGCAAGGATCGTGATCGGACGGATAATACTAGCGGGCTTTGGTTTAAGCCGGATCTTAGTATTGTACAGTGTAGATTTTGTCTCATTGCATTTGTATTCGGTCGGAATACAAATGCGGGTATGTATATAAAATCGCGGGGTTTTCCTGTAATTTATTACGGGGTCAGTTTTTTGAAGCTGCCAGTTTGCATTCCATTTCGGCAAATTTTCCTTTGTTCCTTCATGGCCAAATTTTTGTGATGGGAGGGGCTAATTTGCAAATATGCAAATTAGCAATTTGGAGGGTTGTTTTTGTGATGATAGGTTCATGATGGTTCTTGCTTCCATTGACTTCATTTGTTCATCATTGCTTGACTTTTGAGATGAGATGGTTGTTGAAGAAGAGACTTTGTTGTGATCATTATTTTTCTCATCATCACTCATCATTCTTTCTTGCATTATTGATCCACTCTCTCTCTCACTCTCCTTGGATGGCCGGCCACTTCTTGGAGAGAAAAGGATTCATTTTTCTTGTGGTGGGAAATTTATTCATCTCACATTTTGGCTTGCAACAAAATACCCCATCCTTCTCCAAAGTTCATCTCCTTATCCACTTCATTATGGAAACTTCACATAACCCCATGAGACAAACCATTCTACACTTAGCCTACAGCATTCTTGAACACGTCGGCTTGCCAACTTCGTGTCCGAGTTGCCTCGGTCCAGAGGTGGGAGCCCGTAAAAGGATTCGGCTATGTGGTGCCCTTTTCGACGAGGAGGTGAAGAGCGGAGATTCCGCGAGGAGATCGGGATGGAGGCCGAAGACCGAAGGACACGGATCGCTCGGTATAGCTTTTTACCTTTCTCGAGTTTGCTAGTAGTAGGTTAATGGACCGATCCGGGTTTTTTAGTACGCGGTAGCGCCATTTTTCAAGTAAAGAAAAGTTTTCGTTCCCACATTTTGGCCTCGGACAGACGGCCGGGGCGCTGCCGTGCACTTACATTAGTATCAGAGCCACGCCATTAACCTAGTCTAGCTTGCTCTAACGTGTTTACAAGTTCGATCGAACGGATTTTCTAAAAAACCCATTTTCAAGTCCAGGTTTCTGTCGAATTTTTGCTGTGCTCAAAAAATTATTTGGTACATTGCAAAAATACGTGCAGGGTTTTATAAGAATTCTGTGAAAATTTGGTGCCCTGAAATTACTGTTCAGCCGCGGAACCGCGGCCAAACCCATGCTTTGGATGCGGTTCCGCCGCTACATTATCTTCTCTTTGCACCAAATTTCTACAGTGGGTTTCTGACATAGAAATAGGGTTTCTGGTATATTCTTTTTGGGCCCTGATTTATTTTGAGTGCTACAGTTGTGCTTGGAGCCCACTTCGGAAAATTTAGTCGATCGAAAATTTTAAACATGTTAGTTCACAGTATTTACATTATATCTGCGACCGTGAATGTCACTTGATCGGCAAATCCTGTCTAACTGCTATAGCCCTTTTAGACGGATTTGCGAACGTGACATTCACGTTGATGTTCTGTGTTGTGCTGTGATGTTGCGGATTTGTCGTGGTTGATTGCCTGGATGCAATGGTAGTACAGTTTGGTTATATATGTACATTTGATATTGCGGGGCGAGCGTCCGACATGTGGACTGCCGTCACTGCCTGTTTGTATATTATTCTTTTGGGGCACGACCGGGCTGATGTCAATGTACCCGTTGTATGTATATTTTATTTTCTGTACTAGGATTACCCCGCGGTAGGGTGCACGGATAGCAGGGTTCTAGAGGGCAACGAGCCCGCATCTCATGGCTTTGAGATGGAGGAGGCTTCACTCTAGAATTGGCGGGCTATTCGCCGCACTCGTAGGGGGTACAGGTTGACCCAAGGAGGGGTACCCAAGTTACCGGATTCCGTGAAGTGCTGGGTGGTCCATTCACGTTGCTGTAGGGGGCTGCCTCGCTTCAGGTTTTGGCGGGTAACTTGCCGCGCCCGTAGGGGTCTAGGATTTCATTGCACAGGCTATCCACACGACCAGGGGAACGTCGGGTTTCAGTAGCGGCTCTATGAAACCCGGGGATCCCAGATATCTGTATTGTTCTGTGATGCTTATTACATTTCTGTGATGTTGCATTTTATCACGCCTTGAGCGAATATTATATATTGATATATATACTAGTAGATGTTGTATATGTTTTGCATCCGCGCTAGTCCAGTCCCCGCTCTGTCGTTAGTTAAGTAACTTAACGGGTAATGACGGGACCCAGTGGCGAATGCGGATGGCATATACGTACATCATTATTTTCGTTCTTTATTGGTGTGATCAATTGATGGGACTGCATTGATTCGGATCAATTCAAGCTAAACAAACCTATTCTGATGTTGTTGGAACATTTTTCAAAAAGCTGTTATTGCAAGGACATTCTCTATTGTTTTGCACAGTGGTATTCGGTTATGAATATCCAGCACCTCAGTCGACGAGGTAAGGGCCGAGATCCCTTCACAGGGAGTGACCCTTTGGACAGAAGTTTGCGTCAGGGCAATAACTACACTATAGCCGATTGCCTTTTGCTTCGCATCGTGGTATTCAGTTGGAATATCCTGCACCTCATTCTATAGGGAAAGAGCCGAGATCCCTTCACCGGGAGTGACCTCTTTAGCAAAGGTTTTCGTCACTATATTTTTATAAAAATCTATCCGGTTCCTTCAACGATATCAAGTTCATTACGTTAAAGGTTTTTCGCCAAAAACCATTCGTAGCCCTCCGTCATTTCAGACGGGTAGCACGTAGTATTCATGCTATGTTTGTTGACCTTCGTCAAGGCATAGTGAATGGTAGCTGCTTGTTATTTTTCTGCTGCATAGATAGATGCGTTGGTTTGGGACAGTCGTATAGCCTTGTTGACCTTCGTCAAGGGCTTGTACGGGTGGGTTCAAATTAACCTGGACAATGACGGGTAGAACTTGACATGTGACTTATGATTTGTTGACCTTCGTCAAGGTCATAAGAGCATGGGGTAAAAATCACATCGTGGGTTTCTAAAGAAACTGAAACTTGCCAGATATGTGCATACCTTCTGGAGTGTGATAACGCGAGTGGATTCCATCACGTTATCATGCGATGATAGTTGGATCCCGATTCCCACTGATGAGTTGGTTTACTTCTCGGGTGATCCCGACTAATTCTTCTTTCAGGTTTGGAGGAGAATTTGAGGTTACAGTGGGAGGTTTCCTGATTAGATAAAGTGATAACCATTCTGATCTAGGTTAGAGTGCACGCTGAGTGTTTCTTTTCTCTCTCTCTTTGGCAACGATCATGACCCGACCCTTGACTATGACTCAGTGACCAAGTTAACCGAACCTTCTTAAAACAATGGCTTTTGGATTGTCTTAGTTGCAGACCTCATTGCCACTCTTACTTTTACCCTTTTCTCCAGAACACCCCGTATTACTACGAACATCCACTTCCATTGGATAAAACCATCGTATGGTTATATACGAACTCGAAGGAATTTATTCGAGGATGGTTTTCGGTTCTGGAGAAAACGATTAGGACTATTCCGTTGTCTTTTTCTTTTACTTTCTCTCAGGTTGTGAGTGCTCCTTGGATTAGGACAGTACACCTATTACGCTAATTGGATAGTCTTCTTCCAAACCATAGGCAGGTGCCGAACGGTAGGGAATGAAGAAAACCAATTAGCCTAACGATGGTGTGCAGAAGGTATTAAGTAAAGACAAATAATGGATTAGTAAGAGGGCAAAGTAAATTGCGACTGCTATTCACGAAAAAACCAAGTGTTTCATCGCCACTCCTACTTCACCTTTGTATTTCTCCAGGACACTCCGTATCATTACGAAGATCCACAGTTTATTGGATACTCCATCGTATGGTTATATATGAACTCGAAAGTAACTTGTTCCAGTTCGGGGATGGATACTGGTTCAGAAGAAATAAGAATAAGGTTTTATTCAGTTGTCTTTTATCCTCACCTTCTCTCAGGTTGCGAGTGCTCCTAGGATTAGGACAGTACACCTATTATGCTTATTGGATAGTCTTCTTCCAAACCATAGGCTGGTGCCGAACGGTAGGGAAGGAAGAAAACCATTTGGCCTAAGAGGGTATACAGAAGGTAATGACTAAAGACATATGAAGGGATTTGGAGAGATGGCAAAGAAATAAACGCTTACAGTTGTGAATCTGGATAATGGAAGAGGCATTACTAGGAATACCCGGATACCCCTACGAAACATTTCATTGTTTCAGTTTCACTGTGTATTGTTAAATGAAAACTGATTTCCCAATTAGTCCATGCTCCAGGGTATGTATTTACTAGGTTTGATTCTCATATCTGTATGGTTTTACAGATGATGAGTGGGAGTAAGTTATTGGGAATTAGGTGATCATCCTCATTATATCGGAATTCGTTGTAATTGGTGATATTTGAGGAAATCACCTGGGTTGTTTGCTGTACGGCAAATATTTGGTTTTGAATATCCGTTGTAATGCACCAATTTCAAATTGACATATCTGTACGTCTATCTTTATAGAGTGAGATATAACTTTTTGAAATTATGTCTATGACATTTACCTATATCAGTGGATAGTTAGGTAAGGAGCATTAAACAGCGGTGTAATTCTTCATAACCATAGTACAGTTTTCAACCTACGACACATAGGGAATGAGTTATTAGACTCAAGGGACTTATACAGAGTATTGTATGTTGTCCAGTGTCCATTAGGACAGAAGGGTTGGTCCTCGTACTATATTCGGTTTACTTATGACTTCTCTAGTTCTTAGACAAGTGTTTCATAGAAACACAAGGTCTGAGTTTTGAGAAGTTATAGGTATATGAATAAAGTAGAGAACCAGGTATTGCAAGTATCAGGATTCTTCAAGGTGATCGAAGATGTAGATATTTGTGTATGGTATTCAGTTGATAGTAATGATTAAGAGAGCTTGCTTCTCTTTTAGCTTACTCATAATTGGAAGCACTCCTAAGTTGAGTAATGCTGATCGGCCTCCTTCCATTTAGTTGACATGCACTGGAGACAGCTGCATGATTTGAATCTGGTTACAATTAAATCAGTGCCTCTGTTTCTATATTAGATATACAACAGTTCATATCTTAACGATGTTAAGGTACGGGGAGTCGGCTTATGCTTAAAACCAGACTCTGGATAACTCAAGGCACGTTTCTGTAATGGCTGTTTGTGAGTTGACCCAGGCTATGACGCGGGTTGACTTTCTACCATCTGGAAGATCAATAGTGATATTGTTCTTGACTCGCCACAGTTTTAGTAAAATGTTTTTTTTTTCAGAAAACAGTAGTGGGAGTATGGTAGAACTGGAAGTGATTCCAGAACCGCAAACGATTACTGAAAATTTGATAAGAACCTAAAGATTCAATCTGGTTTTGCATTCCATTGGCCACTCCGCAGATAAGGTGGGTAACCTCAGGCACTCGAGAGGTACTTCGGTATGCTCAAAGACGGTGACAGGGAGGTTCTTGTTTACCCAGATTTGACACTACTGTTGTTCCAGGCTATGAAACCCGGCAGGAGGATGAGTATAGCGTCGTTCTAAACTAGCTTTAGAACTGCACGCGTATATTATTCTGCCAGAGGGTTGTCGTAGTCGGTGGGAGCAGCGGAAGCATAGTGGACAAGTAGCTTATGTCTATTTATGGACTAAAGCAGATATAACGGAAATAGATCATCTATTTCTAATGTGACAGTAATAGGTTTACTTCATCAGAATAGGGGATGGATCTGTTAAGAAGGTAGTAGAGTGTGATGTCCTGGCATTTGGATGACATACACAGAGTAGGAGTGAAATTCCTATACTACGATAAGTTATACTTTGGTTGTCACATAGTGGTTTCTCCACAAAGGACATGGATTTCACATCAGACATTCTGGTTACTGGATCTATGGTTTTAGATCTAGATTTGGGTAGTTTCCCAATCAGGGTACTTAGACAACATTCTACAGGTGTTTTAAAATGGATGACTCCTGGCACGGTGGTGTACCTGCAGGAAATGGAGTCACCCTTTCTAAAGGTGTCTTACAGACTAAAAGGGAGAGGGATGTACATGATTGGCAGATCACTTGCTTAGGAAATTGAGTTGATCATGAGATGTCAAGTACTAGACCAGATGTTGTGTTTTGCATTAGATGCAATATGTTGATACAGATCCAATCCTGGAGAAATGATCAGAAGCAGTTTTAGAACATAAGTGGATATTCTACGGATTTGATAACGACGGCCTCTTTTAGGAGACAGTTATCATTCCGGGCTTCCAAGGTGACCTGGATGACAGAGTGACTGTCAGAGTTATAGTTTTCCTCCGACGAGGGGCAGTGTTTTGGACAGGTGATCCAAGCAGACACTGAGGGAGGCATTACGCGGGATACTGATTAAGTTCAGTTGACGATACAGTCTAAGAAGTTTGGATTTGGAGTTCATTTATGAACTAGGTCCCATCAGATATCCAGACATATTTTAAGACAGGTATTTCTTATTTCGAGAGATGTGTTTCTCCGCGAACTTAAGGTAAAGAGAGACATAGAAAGAAACATTAGGGCGGATCCATTCACTGAAGCTATTCCTCGAACGCAATAGTTTCGCAAACGTGTTTTGTGAGACTGATTAGTAGAGGAGTTGGGTGTTCGGTATCACAAGGGCTGTGAGTATGCGACATCGCAATAATTATCCTTGAGTGCAAGTGGGAGATTGTTGGATATAGTGCCCTCAGAGTCAATTATTGGATCACAGGCACGTGATTGCAATGATTGAGGGAGGACCTATAGCGGTAGGACAGTCTTACTCGAGATGATAGTATGCTATCTGGTTTATCTTTATCATCGTGTACTGCTTTAGGTGACATTACAGGTCACTATTGCGCGTTGATAGAGCCCTTAGGATTCTTTCTTGACGGCCAGCAGTATGATGGCGATCATATACGTGGGAGCTGGGGTCTATAAGCACATCATTAAAAGTTCCCTAGTCGTGGAAGTTTTTGAGACAGGGCATCGATACTCCAGAGTAGACTGGTGTATACAGTCGAGACCCCGACGAGGGCGGTGGCCGGTCTCACAAGCCACTGGTGTCAGTTTGTTCACCTAAGATGTATACAGGTGCTCATTGGGTTATGAGTACACCGGACAGGACTCGCCGAGAACATGCTAGTTGGTCTTATACCTGACGTCAGATAGCAGTTCCCTGGTGACATGTGTACAGGTTAGTTCATCGACCTGAGATCGTCATTTTTCTCGTGTGAGTTCCCACTGTACTTTGATTACTACCCTACCACGGCTCAAAGGAGTCGTGCAAACAGGTTTTAGTTGGGTACAGTCCCGAGCCACGTGGAGGCAGTGAGCGGATTTGCAGGGGTTCGTCTCTCCCGGTATTGGGGGTGAGGTAGCGTTGTGTCTAGGAGAGCCATTACACGAAGTCCTTGGCCAAGGCAGGAGATTTACTGGTAGGTATTCCAGTAGTATCTCAGGGTGTTCTGGGCTACACTCCGACACGACTTGTACCGCTTTTGGGGGTCTGACTTTTACCAACCTTCTAGGCCCGCCATGCGATGCTCATAGACGAACGGACTGGACTGTACGGATATAGTCACTGACAGGCTCAGTAGGGTGTCAGGATGAGTTCGCTCATCGACGTCCCTTTTGGTCAATACCTGGTAGCCCGTTACGTATGGCTAATACCTCTGACGTACTAGTGGTTAAATCCACAGCCAAAATATTGACGGGTCTTTAGAGACCCCCACAGACAGTTTCTCAAGTTTCGGGCGAAACGCAGTAGAGGCTGTATGGATATATGGCAGGGTTCGATCATATACGTGCGGTATTGCACGAATCATGATCGGACGGATAATACTAGTGGGCTTTGGTTTAAGCCGGATCCTAGTATTGTACAATATAGATTTTGTCTCATTGCATTTGTATTCAGTCGGAATACAAATACGGGTATGTATATACAATCGCGGGGTTTTCCTGTAATTTATTACGGGATCAATTTTTTGAAGTTTCCAGTTTGCATTCCGTTTCGGCAAATTTTCCTTTGTTCCTTCATGGCCGAATTTTTGTGATGGGAGGGGCTAATTTGCAAATATGCAAATTAGCAATTTGGAGGGTTATTTTTGTGATGATAGATGATGGTTCTTGCTTCCATTGACTTCATTTGTTCATCATTGCTTGACTTTTGAGATGAGATGGTTGTTGAAGAAGAGACTTTATTGTGATCATTATTTTTTCTCATCATCACTCATCATTCTTTCTTCCATTATTGATCCACTCTCTCTCTCACTCTCCTAGGATGGCCGGCCACTTCTTGGAGAGAAAGGGATTCATTTTTCTTGTGGTGGGAAATTTATTCATCTCACATTTTGGCTTGCAACAAAATACACCATCCTTCTCCAAAGCTCATCTCCTTCTCCACTTCATTATGGCAACTTCACATAACCACATGAGACATACCATTCTACACTTAGCCTACAACATTCTTGGACACGTCGGCTTGCAAACTTCGTCTCCGAGTTGCCTCAGTCCAGAGGTGGGAGCCCGTAAAAGGATTTGGATATGTGGTGCCCTTTCCGACGAGGAGGTGAAGACCGGAGATTCCGCGAGGAGATCGAGATGGAGGCCGAAAATAGAAGGACATGGATCGCTCAGTATAGCTTTCTACCTTTCTCTAGTTTGATAGTGGTAGGTTAATGGCCCGATCCGGGTTTTTTAGTACGCGGTAGCGCCATTTTTCAAGTAAAGAAAAGTTTTCGTTTCCGCATTTTGGCCTCGTACAGACGGCCGGGGCACTGTCGTGTACTTTCAAGTATTCTACATCATTCTCTACTTCATCTTGGTCATCTCTTTTAGCAGAATTGATGACCGAGTTGCCTCGGTTCAGAGGCGGGAGCCCGTTTAAAGATCCGTTGATGTGGTGCCACCTGGACGAGGAGACAGGAGATCGGAGCAGACGCAAAGGAGCATAGGATGATGGCTAAAGACCGAAGGATTCGGATCGTTCTGTATAGCCTTTCTACCTCTTTACAGTTAGTTACTTTAGCATTAATGGCAAGATCCGGGTTATAGTATGCGATAGCGCCAGTTATAAAAGTTTTTGTTCTGCGTTTGGCGTCAGATTGACGGCCGTGGTGCTACCGTAGACTTACATATTAGGTTTTCTGGTTACTAGATCTATGGTTTTAGGTCTAAATTTGGGAAGTGTTCCAATTTGGGTACTTGACACTATTCTAAAGTGTTTTTGAATGGACGACTCCTAGCGTGGTGGTGTACCCGCAGGTGATGGAGTCACCCTCTCTAAATGATGTCTTTCAGACTAAAGCAGAGAGGGATTTGCATGATTGGCATATCACTTTCTTAGGCAATTGTGTCAATCATAAGATGTCGAGTACAACACCAGATATTGCTTTTGGACTAGCTGCAATAAGCATATATATTAATCCAATCCTGGAGAAACGTTGGGAAGCAGTTATGAACATAAGTGGATGTTTCATGGATATGGTAACGGGAGCCTCCTTCGGGAGACGGTTATCATTTCAGGCTTCCAAGGTGACCTGGATGATAGAGTAGCTTTCAGAGTTATTGTTTTCCTTTGTCTGAGGGGAAGTATGTTGGACGGGTGGTCTAAGGAGATACTGAAGCAGGCATGGCGCAGGACACTGATTAAATTCTGTGGATGATACAGTCTAAGAAGTTTGTTGGATTTGGAGTTCATTTGTTAACTGGGTCCCATCAGATATCCAAACAAATTCTAAGACAGGTATTGCTCATTTCGGGAGATAGTATTTCTCCGCGAAGTTGAGATATAGAGAGATAAAAATAGAAACACTTGAGCGGATCCACTCAATGAGGCTATTTCTCAAACGCAATAGTTTCGCAAACAGGCTTTGCAAAACTGATTAGTAGAGAAGTTGGGTGTTCGGTATCACACGGGCTGTGAGTATGCGACACCGCAATAATTATCCTTAACTGCAAGTGGGAGATTGTTGGCTATAGTACCCTTAAGTCAATTATTGAATCGCAGGCACGCGATTGTGATGATTGAGGGAGGACCTATACCGGTAGAACAGTCTTACTCGAGATGATAGTATGCTATCTGATTTGTCTTTATCATCATGTACATGCTTTATGTGGTATTACATATCACTATTACATGTTGATAAAGCCCATAGGATTCTTGCTTGACTACCAGCATTATGATGGCGATCATATACGTAGGAGCTGGGTGGTCTATAAGCACATCCTTAAATATCCCTAGTCGTGGGAGTTTCGAGTCTGGGCATCGATACTCCAGAGTAGACTAGTGTATACTGATCGAGACCCCGACGAGGGGCGGTCGCCAGGTATCACAAGCCATTGGTGTTAGTTTGTTCACCAAAGATAGTATACATGTGCTAATTGGGTTATGAGTATATTGGACGGACTCGCCGGGAACTTGCTAGTTGGTATTATACCAATTGTCAGATAGCAGTTCCCAGGTGACATAAGTACAGCTTAGTCTATCGACCTGAGATTGTCATTTGTCTCGTGTGAGTTTCCACTATGCTTTGATTACTATCCTACCACGGATCAAAGGAGCCGTGCAAACAGGTTTTAGTTGGGTACAGTCCCGAGCCACATGGAGGCAGTGAGTGGATCGTTAGGGATTTGTCTCTCCCGGTATTGGGGGTTGATGTCGCGCTATGCACGGGTGGCCAACACTAGAAATCCTTGTCCAAGTTAGTCGAGAATTACAGATCTAGGATCAGGAGTTTCTCAGGTGGTGATGGGTTTCATACCAACACGAATTATCATGTTATTAGGGGTCTGACTTTATCCACCCCCCTAGACTCGATATGCGATACTCTTAGACGAACAGACCGGACTGTACGAAGATTGTCACTATCAGGCTCAGTAGGGGTACGGATTAGTTTGTTCGTCGGCCTTCCTTTCGCTCAATACCTGGGTTGCCGTTACGTACAGCTAGTGCCGCTGACGTGCTTGTGGTTAAACCCACTGCCAGGGTATTGACGAGTCTTTAGAGTCCCACACACAGGGTTTTCACGGTTCAGGAGATATGGTGTAGATGACATATGTTGGTACATACAGGTGTCCGATTAAATATGTGTACAGGCTGCACAGACTTTAGTCGGACGGTTGATAATACTGGCGGCTTAGGACTGAGCCGGATTATTAAATCAGGTTTTGATTTAATAATTTATATATGTATTTATATATATGTATTCTAGTATTATTGTTCAATATTCATTTTCTCTCTTGGCTATTCGTATTTTTGTACGAATACGCGTATATGTATTTCGATACGTGTACCGGATTGCATTTCGTATTTATACGAAATAGCTTCTAGAAGATGGCCACCTCATTATTTGGTTTTCTTTTTAGAAAATCATTTTGGGAAATGAGGTGGAAGGGGTGAGGTGGCATGAATATTGTATGGCATATAGAGAGGTATGTCATGGATTTGTTTATTGCAAAAATGAGTGGAGATATTTTTTTGGTGCATGATTGAAAAAAGGGGGGGCTGCCACCATTCTCTACACATGCCTTGCTCACTTGATTTTCTTCACTTGCTTGATTACTTACTCTCATTCTCACTCGGAGAAAAACACTTAGCCATTTCTTTAGTTGCTCATGCCACATGTTTCCTCACCTCCTTCTTCATCTTCTTGAGTTGCTCCTTGAGCATTTATGATGAGAGAAAATTATAGTGAGATAATCCTACACCTCCACTCTCCATTTCTAGCAACATTAGAGCGTCAGTTGCCTCGCTTGGCGAGGCTGAAGCTTGCGTCGTTTCCTTCGGGTGGATCATCGTAGATGGAGGAAGACCGGCAAACAAATTCGATCCACAACACCTTAAGGAGCTTGGATATGGTAGAAGACCCGAATGACTTGTTTCATTCGATATAACCATTCCTAACTCTTTATATTGCTTGCTAGTATAGGGTTTATGGTAGATCCGGGTTGTGGTAGCGCCAGTTTTTGTAAATTTTTGTTCCGCATTTGGCCATGGTTTGATGGCCAGGGGGCTGCCGTAACCCAACAGATGTAAACCCTTCTCAAGGCTCATGAAGAAAGGTGCTCCTTTTGTCTGGGATGCCGAATGTCAAGAAGCGTTCGAAAGAATCAAACAGTGCCTTTTGTGTTGGCTATAGTGCCATTAAGTCAATTATTAGATCGCAGGCACGTGATTGCAATGATTGAGGGAGGACCTATACCGGTAGAACAGTCTTACTCAAGATGATATTATGTTATCTGGGTTGTCTTTATCATCGTTTACTTGCTTCAGGTGACATTACTGATCACTATTACATGTTGATAGAGCCCATAAGATTCTTGCTTGACTACCAGCAGTATGATGGCGATCATATACGTGAGAGTTGGGTAGTCTATAAGCACATCCTTAAAGTGTCCTTAGTCGTGGGAGTTTCGAGACTGGGCATCGATACTCCAAGAGTAGACTAGTGTATACAGATCGAGACCCCGATGAGGGGCGGTGGCCGGTCTCACAGGCTATTGGTGATAGTTGGTTCTCCTAAGATGTATACTGGTGCTCATTGGGTTATGAGTACACCGGACGGACTCGCCGGGAACATGCTAGTTGGTATTATACCTATTGTCAGATAGCAGTTCCCTGGTGACATGTGTACAAGTTAGTATATCGACCTGAGATCGTCATTTGTCTCGTATGAGTTCCCACTGTGCTTTGATTACTACCCTACCACGGCTCAAAGGAGTTGTGCAAACAGGTTTTAGTTGGGTACAGTTTCGAGCCACATGGAGGCAGTGAGCAGATCGTCAGGGGATTCGTCTATACCGGTATTGGGGGTTGATGTCGCGTAGTGCACGGATGGCCATCACCAGAAATCCTCGGCCGGGGTAGACGAGAATTACCGATCTAGGATCGATAGTTTCTCAGTTGGTGATAGGTTTCATGCTGACACTAAATGTCAAGTTATTAGGGGTCTGACTTTATCCACCCCCCTAGACTCGATATGTGATACTCATAGATGAACAGACCGGACTGTACGGATATTGTCACAGTCAGGCTCAGTAGAGTTTCAGGATGAGTTTGCTCGTCGGCCTCCCTTTCGCTCAATACTTGGGTAACCGTTATGTGCAACTAGTTGTAAGGCTACGCCGGCGCCCTGGCCATCAATCCGTGGACAAACGCGGAACAAAAACTTTTAAACTTTGTACTAACGTAACCCTAAAACCCGGATCGTGCCATTAACCCTATATTAGTTAACTGTAAATAGTTTAGAGAGGTTATACCGATCGATCCGTGTCCTTCGGTCTTCAAACTCTGTCCAAGCCCCTCGCGGCTGCCCCGATGTAGTTTTCTCTCCGGTCTCGCTTCATCGAAGATGATCCACATCGAGGATTAGTAATACGGGCTCCCACTTCAAAAACCGAAGCAACTCGAGCAGCTAGTTTGCTAGCCTAGGTGCCCAAGGTGAAGTAGAGAATGTGTGTGAATACATTGTCTCAATACACTCAACGATTCTCAACACATGAGATGGGATGAGTGAAGGTGATGAAGAAGCCAAGTGAAGAACTTGTGAGCACCAGAAATGAGCTAAAGTAAAAGAGCTCAAGAAAAAGTGTCTGCTCAATTTTTCTAGTGTTGAGTTGTGTGTGATATTATAAGAAACTAAAGAAAAACCTAGCACAAAAATAATATCTCATACCAACCCAACCCCATGAGTCACCTAGAGCACATGTGCCACCATCAATGCACACAAGACCCAACACCATGAGTCACCAAGTGAGCACATGCACCATAAATGACCTAGGTCAATACTTATGCTCACAATTTCCACCAAATAAATTTTAAACCAAAAGTTTAAATCAAGAAAAGAAATGGAAACTTTAAAAGTAAACTCGTAACGAATTACAAGAATACCCCTCATCTGTACATACATACCCGCATACATATTCCGACTGAATACGTATACAACGAGAAGAAAATATTCCAACAATCTAATACTAGGATCCGGCTTAAAGTAAAGCCCACTAGTATGATCCGTCCGATCATGATCCGTGCACAAGTGCACGTATATGATCGAACCCTGCCATAAAAACATACGGCCTCTACAACTTTTCTCCCGAACCAGGGAAACCCTCTGTATAGGACTCTAAAGATTCGTGAATACGCTGGCTGTGGGTTTAACCACAAGCACGTCAGTGGCACTAGCTGTACGTAACGCATGCCCAGGTATTGAGCGAAAGGGAGGCCGACGAGCGAACTCATCCTGAAACCCTACTGAGCCTGACAGTGACGATATCCGTATAGTCCGGTCCGTTCGTCTATGAGTATCGCATATCAGGCCTAGGGGGATGGTAAACGTCAAACCCCAAATAGCGGTATAAGTCATGTCGGAGTGTAGCCCAGAACAACCTGAGAATCTACTAGAATACCTACCAGTAAATCTCACTTGCCCTGGCCAGGGACTTTGTGTAATGGCTCTCCAAACACAGCGCGATATCAACCCCCATACCGGGAGAGACGAATCTCATGACGATCCGCTCACAGCCTCCATGTGGCTCGAGACTGTACCCAACTAAAACCTGTTTGCACGACTCCTTTGAGCCGTGGTAGGGTAGTAATCAAAGCACGGTGGAAACTCACACGAGACAAATGACGATCTCAGGTCGATAGACTAACCTGTACACATGTCACCTGGGAACTGCTATCTAACAATAGGTATAATACCAACTAGCATGTTCTCGGCAAGTCCGTCCGGTGTACTCATAACCCAATGGGCACATGTATACATCTTAGTGTAAGTGCACGGCGGCGCCCCGGCCGTCAATCCGACGGCCAAACGCGGAAACGGTGATAAACTTTAATTTTTGCGGACTTAGCAAAACCGGCACCACCGCGCACTAAACCCCGGATCGTGCCATTAAACTAGTCTAAGCTAACAAGAGGATGGGTTAGAGATATACCGACTGATCCGAGTCCTCCGGTCTTCATCTCCACTCCGATCTCCTCACGGGATCTCCGTCCGTCGCCTCCTCGCCGGAAGGGCACCACATCGCCTGTATCGTTTACGGGCTCCCACCTCAATAACGAGGCAACTCGGGCGCGAAGCTGGCGAATCGACGCGTCCAAGATTTGCTGTAGGAAGTGTAGTGTAGAATCATAGTCTCTTTTGGGGTTTGTTGCCATTTGTGGATGATGGAGGAAACAAGGTAAGAAAAATGGTGCTTGCATTTTTCTAGCATCAAAAATGAGATCAAGAATGCTACTCTCTCAAAGATGAAGATGAAGCTCTCTTCTTCTCTTTTCTTCTTCTCACTTAGAAAAATAATGGTGGAGAGAAAGAAAGAAATCAACCAACATGAAACCAAGAAGGAGAGTGAGTGTAGTAAAAGTAGAAAGGTGACCATAAACAAAACATCATGATCACAAATTCACATCCAAATCAAATCCATTTCAAATCTAATCCAATCTCATAAATACATGAAAAGCAAAGATGCTTATCATATCAACCCTTATGCAAATAAGACCTCCACAAAGTGTTATTTGCAAACTTGCAAATAACACCCTCCATCGGAAAAGTCCGGCCGGGAAAGAACAAAGAAAAACCGGCCGGAACGGAATGCAAACTGGCAACTCCAGAAAACTGGTCCCGTAATAAATTACAGGAAAACCCCGATACTGTGCATACACACCCGCATCTGTATTCCGTCCGGATACAAATGCAAAGAGACAAAATCTACACTGTACTAAACTAGGACCGGCTTAAACCAAAGCCGGCTAGTAATATCCGTCCGATCCTGATCCGTGCAATACCGCACGTATCTGATCGAACGCTGCCATATTACCATACGGCCACTAGTACAAACTGTCCGATCCTGATTCGTGCAATACCGCATGTATCTGATCGGACCCTGCCATATCTCCATACGGCCTCTACAGCGTTTCGCCCGAAAGCTTGAGTAACTATAAGTGTGGTGGACTCTAAAAACTCGTCAATACTCTGGCTGTGGATTTAACCACTAGCACGTCAGAGGTATAAGCCAATACGTGACGGGCCACCAGCTATTGACCAAAAGGGACGTCGATGAGCGAACTCATCCTGACACCCTACTGAGCCTGTTAGTGACAATATCCGTACAGTCCGGTCCGTTCGTTTATGAGCATCGCATGTCGGGCCTAGGGGGTTGGTAAAAGTCAGACCCCCAAAAGCGGTACAAGTCGTGTCGGAGTGTAGCCCAGAACACCCTGAGATACTACTGGAATACCTACCAGTAAATCTCCTGCCTTGGCCAAGGTCTTCGTGTAATGGCTCTCCTAGACACAGCGCGACCTTACCCCCAATACCGGGAGAGACGAACCCCTGAAGATCCGCTCACTGCCTCCATGTTGCTCGGGACTGTACCCAACTAAAACCTGTTTGCACGACTCCTTTGAGCCGTGGTAGGATAGTAATCAAAGTACAGTGGGAACTCACACGAGACAAATGACGATCCCCAGGTCGATGAACTAACCTGTACACATGTCACCTGGGAACTGCTATCTGACGTCAGGTATAAGACCAACTAGCATGTTCCCAGGGAGTCCTGTCCGGTGTACTCATAACCCAATGAGCACCTGTATACATCTTAGGTGAACCAACTGACACCAGTGGCTTGTGAGACCGGCCACCGCCCCTCGTCGGGGTCTTGACTGTATACACTAGTCTACTCTGGAGAATCGATGCCCTGTCTCGAAACTCCTACGACTAGGGACCTTTTAAGGATGTGCTAATAGACTCCAGCTCTCACTTATATGATCGCCCTCATACTGTCGGCAGTCAAGCAAGAATCCTAGGGGCTTTATCAACGTGCAATAGCGACCTGTCAGGTCATCTAAAGCAGTACACGAAGATAAAGGTAAACCAGATAGCATACTATCATCTCGAGTAAGACTGTCCTACCGGGATAGGTCCTCCCTCAATCATTGCAATCACGTGCCTGTGATCCAATAATTGACTCTGAGGGCATTATCTCCAACAATCTCCCACTTGCACTCAAGGCTAATTATTGCGATGTCGCATACTCACAGCCCGTGTGATACCGAACACCCAACTCCTCTACTAGTCAGTCTCACAAATCCCGTTTGTGAAACTATTGCGTTCGAGGAATAGCCTCAGTGGGTGGATCCGCCTGGATGTTTCTTTCTATGTCTCTCTATATCTCAAGTTCGCGGAGAAAACCATCTCCCGAAATAAGCAATACCTGTCTTGGAATGTCTGGATGTCTGATGGGACCGAGCTCATAAATGAACTCCAAATCCAAACTTCTTAGACTGTATCGTCAACCGAACTTAATCAGTATCCTGCGCCATGCCACCCTCAGTATTGCCTTGGACCACCTGTCCAAAATACTGCCCCTCGTCAGAAGGAAAAATATAACTCTGACAACCTCCTTGTCGTCCATGTCACCTTGGAAGCCTGGAATGATAACTGTCTCCAAAAGGAGGCAGCCGTTATCATATCCCTAGAACAGCCACTTATGTTCTAAAACTGCTTCCGACTGTTTCTCCAGGATTGGATCAATATCAACTTATTGCATCTAGTGCAAGGACAACATCTGGTGTGGTGCTTGACATCTCATGATTGACTCAATTGCCTTAGCAAGTGATCTGCCAATCATGAACATCCCTCTCTACTTTAGTCTATAAGACACCTTTAGAGAGGGTGACTCCATCACCTGCAGGTACACTACCGTGCCAGGAGTCGTCCATTCTAAATACTCTTAGAATGCTGTCAAAATACCCTGATTGGGAAACCACCCAAATCTAGATCTAAAACCATAGATCTAGTAACCAGTATGTTTGATATAATGTCCAAGTCCTTTGTGGAGAAACCACTGTGTGACGACCAAAGTATAACCGATCGTAGTATAGGAATATCACTTCCTACTACCTTCTCAACAGATCCATCCCCTATTCTGATGACGTCAAACCTATGACTGTCACATCAGAAATAGATGATCTACCACTGCTACATCTGCTTTAGTCTATAAATAGACATAAGCCTGATGTCCACCAATGCTTCCGCTGCTCCCACTGACTACGACAACCCTCTGGCAGAGTCATATAGACGTACACTTCTGAAGCAAGTTTAGAACGACGCTATACTCATCCTCCTGCCGGGTCTCGCAGCCTGGAACAACAACAATGGCAAGTGTGGGTAAACAAGAACTTCCCTGTCACCGTCCTTGAGGCTACCGAAGTACCTCTCGGGTGCCTGAAGTTACCCACCTTATCTGCGGAGTGGCCAATGGAATGTCAAATCAGATTGAACCTTTAGGTTCCTCATCAAATCTTCAGTAATCGTTTGCGGTTCTGGAATCACTTCCAGTTCTACCATACTCCCACTGCTGTTTTCTGAAAAAATCCATTTTTGTTAAAACTGTGGCGAGTTAAGATGGTAGAAAATCAACCCTCGTCATAGCCTGGGTCAACCCACAACAGCAACCAATCCATTCAAAACGTGCCTTGAGTTATCCAGAGTCTGGTTTCAATCATAAGCCGGGCAACTCCCCGTACCTTAATAATGTTAAGATATGAACTGTACTATATCCAATATAGAACCAGAGGCACTGATTTAATTGAACCAGATTCAAATCATGCAGCTATCTCCAGTGCATGTCAACTAAATGGAGAGAGGGCCGATCAGCGTTACTCAACTTAGGAATACTTCCAATTATGAGTAACCCGAAAGAGAAGCAAGTTCTCTTAATCATTACTATCAACTGAATACCATACACAAGTATATACATCTTCGATTACTTTGAAGAATCCCGATACTTGCTACACTTGGTTCTCTACTGTATTCAAATACCTATAACTCCTCAAAATTTAGACCCTGTGTTTCTACGAAACACATGTCTAAGAACTAGAGAAGTTAAAAGTAAACAGAATATAGTATGAGGACCAACCCCTCTGTCCTAATGGACACTGGACAACATACAATACTCTGTATAAGTCCCTTGAGTCTGATAACTCTTTCACTGTGTGTCGTAGGTTGAAAACTGTACTTATGGCTAAGAAGAATTACACCGCTGTTTAATGCTCCTTACCTAACCATCCACTGATATAGGTAAATGTCATCGACATAATATCAAAAGGTATATCTCACTCTATGAAAATAGACGTACAGATATATCAATTTGAAATTGGTGCACAACAGCGGATATTCAAAACCAAATATTTGCCGACCGGCAAACAACCCAGGTGACTTCCTCAAATATCACCGATTACTACGAATCCCGATATAATGAGGATGATCACCTAATTCCCAATAACTTACTCCCACTCATCATCTGTAAAACCATACAGATGTGAGAATCATACCTGGTAAATACATACCCTGGAGTAAGTGTCTAATCGGAAAATCAGTTTTCTTTTAACTGTACACAGCTGAACTGAAACATTAAAATGTTTCGATGGGGTATCCTGGTATTCCTAGTAATGCCTCTTCCATTATCCAGATTCACAACTATAACCGTATAATTCTTTGCCACCTCTCCAAATCCCTTTATATGTCTTTAGTCATTACCTTCTGTACACCCCTTTAAGCCAAATGGTTTTCTTCTTTCCCTACCGTTCGGCACCAGCCTATGGTTTGGAAGAAGACTATCCAAAAAGCATAAAGGGTGTACTGTCCTAATCCTAGGAGCACTCGCAACGCGAGAGAAGGTGAAGATAAAAGACACCTGAATGTACTTTATTCCTATTTCTCCTGAACCAGGATCCATCCCCGAACTGGAACAAGTTCCTTTCGAGTTCGTATATAACCATACGATGGATTATCCAATAAAATGGGATCTTCGTAGTGATACGGAATGTCCTGGAGAAATACAAAGGTGATTTAGGATTGGCGAATAAATACTTGGTTTGGTCGTGAATAGCAGTCGCAACTTACTTTGCCCTCTTACTAATCCCTTACTTTGTCTTAATCTTAATACCTTCTGTACACCATTTAGGCTAACTGGTTTTCTTCATTACCTACCGGTCGGCACCAGCCTATGGTTTGGAAGAAGACTATCCAATTTGCGTAATAGGTGTACTACTCCTAAGCCAAGGAGTACTCGCAGCCTGAGAGAAGGTGAAAAGAAAAGCCAACTGAATAGTCCCATCCGTTTTCTCCAGAACCGAAAACCATCCTCGAAGTCCTTCGAGTTCGTATATAACCATACGATGGTTTTGTCCAATGGAAGTGGACGTTCGTAGTAACACGGGGTGTCCTGGAGAAAAGGGTAAAAGTAGGAGTGGCAATGAGGTCTGCAACTTTGACAATCCAAAAGCCAGTGTTAAGTAGGTTCGGTCAACTTGGTCACTGAGTCATAGTCTAGGGTCGGGTCAATGGTCGCTGCCAGAGAGAGAGAAAAGAAACACTCAGCGTGCACTCTATCCTAGATCAGAATGGTTACCAATTTATCTAATCTGGAAACCTCCCACTGTACCTCAAATTCTCCTCCAAACCTGAAAGAAGAATTAGTCGGGGTCACCCGAGGAGTAAACCAACTCATCAGTGGGAATCGGGATCCAACTCTCATCGCATGATAACGTGACGGAATCCGCTCACGGTATCACACTCCAGAAGGTATGCGCATATCTCTCAAGTTTCAGTACTTTTGAAACTCCCGATGTGATTTTTACCTCATGCTCTTATGACCTTGACTTTGGCCAACATATTATAAGTCACATGTCAAGTTCTACCCGTCATTCTTCAGGTTAATTTGAACCCACCCGTACATACCCTTGACTTTGGCCAAAATGGCAGTACGACTGTCCCAAACCAACGCATCTATCTATGCTGCATATGAATACCCCAATAGCTACCAATCACTGTGCCTTGACTTTGGCCAACATACACAGCTTGAATACTATTGACTACCCATATGAAACGACGGAGGGCTACGAATGGTTTCTGGCGAAAACCTTTAACGTAATGAACTTGATCTCGTTGAAGGAACGGATAGCTTTTTAGAAAATATAGTGACGAAAACCTTTACTAAAGAGGTCACTCCCGGTGAAGGGATCTCGGCTCTTTCCCCGTAGAATGGGGTGCAGGATATTCCAAATGAATACCACGATGCAAAGCAAAAGTAATCGGCTATAGTGAAGTTAATGCCCTGACGCAAACTTTTGTCCAAGGGGTCACTCCCGGTGAAGGGATCTCGGCCCTTGCCTCGTCGACTGAGGAGCAGGATATTCCAAATGAATACCACGATGCAAAACAAAAGTGAACGTCCTTGCAATAACAGCTTTTTGAAAAGTGTTCCAACAACATCAGAATAGGTTTGTTTTAACTTGCATTGATCCGAATCAACGCAGTCCCATCAATTAATCACACCACAAAGAACGAAAATATACTGACGTACGTATATGCCATCCGCATTCACCACTGGGTCCCGTCATCACCCGTTAGGTTAGCTTACTAACGACAGAGCGGGGACTGGACTAGCGCGGATGAAAAACATATACAACATCTACTAATATATATACCAATATATTATATTTCGCTCAAGGCGTGATAAAATGCAACATCACAGAAATGTACAGCATCACAGAACAATACAGATATCTGGGATCCCCGGGTTTCACAGAGCCACTACTGAAACCCGACGTTCCCCTGGTCGTGTGGATAGCCTGTGCAATGAAAAACCTAGACCCCTACGGGCGCGGCAAGTCACCCGCCAAAACCTGAAGCGAGGCAGCCCCCTTCAGCACCGTGAATGGACCACCCAGCACTTCATGGAATCCGGTAACTTGGGCAACCCTCCTGGGTCATCCTGTACCCCCTACGAGTGCGGCGAATAGCCCGCCAATCCCAGAGTGAAGCCCCCTCCGTCTCAATGCCATGAGATGCGGGCTTGTTGCCCTCCAGAACCCGGCTATCCGTGCACCCCACCGCGGGGTAATCCTAGTACAGAAAGTAAAATATACATACACCGGGTACATCGACCGCAACCAGGCCGTGCCCCAAAAGAATAATACAATCAGGCAGTGACGGCAGTCCACATGTCGGACGCTCGCCCCGCAATATCAAATGTACATAATACACCAACACTGTACTAGCATTGCATCCAGGCTATCCCCCACGACCGATCCGCAACATCACAGCAAATACATAGAACATCAACGTGAAAGTCACGTTCGCAAATCCGTCTAACCGAGCTATAGCAGTCAGACCGGATTTACCGATCGAGTGACATTCACGGTCGCAAATATAATGTAAATACTGTGAAAAATGTGTTTAAAATTTTCCGATTGACCAAAAATTAACAAGTGGGCCCCCAATCAAAACTGTAGCACTCACAGAAAACCTGGGCCCAATTTTAATATTCCAAAAGCCCTAAAAATAGCCCAGAAGCCTACAGGGAAAAATTGATGCATTGAAGACTTTAATGTGCGGCGGAACCGCGGCCCCAGGGGGGGTTTGGCCGCGGTTCCGCGCTCCAATCATTGACTGAATGCATCGAATTTTTCCAGTAGTCTTATAACTCCCTGCACATCATTCTGAGACGACCTGAAAAATTTTTAGACTTCAAAAAATTTCAACAGAAACTGATGTGAAGGAAAAATACGGTTTTTGGAAATTTTGGTCTATCGGAAATGCAAACACATCAAACGAAGCTAGACGAAGTTAATGGCGAGGCTCTGATACCACTGTAAGTGCACGGCGGCGCCCCGGCCGTCAATCTGACGGCCAAACACGGAAACGGTGATAAACTTTAATTTTTGCGGACTTAGCAAAACCGGCACCACCGCGCACTAAACCCCGGATCGTGCCATTAAACTAGTCTAAGCTAACAAGAGGATGGGTTAGAGATATACCGACTGATCCGAGTCCTCCGGTCTTCATCTCCACTCCGATCTCCTCGCGGGATCTCCGTCCGTCGCCTCCTCGCCGGAAGGGCACCACATCGCCTGTATCGTTTACGGGCTCCCACCTCAATACCGAGGCAACTCGGGCGCGAAGCTGGCGAATCGACGCGTCCAAGATTTGCTGTAGGAAGTGTAGTGTAGAATCATAGTCTCTTTTGGGGTTTGTTGCCATTTGTGGATGATGGAGGAAACAAGGTAAGAAAAATGGTGCTTGCATTTTTCTAGCATAAAAAATGAGATCAAGAATGCTACTCTCTCAAAGATGAAGATGAAGCTCTCTTCTTCTCTTTTCTTCTTCTCACTTAGAAAAACAATGGTGGAGAGAAAGAAAGAAATCAACCAACATGAAACCAAGAAGGAGAGTGAGTGTAGTAAAAGTAGAAAGGTGACCATAAACAAAACATCATGATCACAAATTCACATCCAAATCAAATCCATTTCAAATCTAATCCAATCTCATAAATGCATGAAAAGCAAAGATGCTTATCATATCAACCCTTATGCAAATAAGACCTCCACAAAGTGTCATTTGCAAACTTGCAAATAACACCCTCCATCGGAAAAGTCCGGTCGGGAAAGAACAAAGAAAAACCGGCCAGAACGGAATGCAAACTGGCAACTCCAGAAAACTGGTCCCGTAATAAATTACAGGAAAACCCCGATACTGTGCATACACACCCGCATCTGTATTCCGTCCGGATACAAATGCAAAGAGACAAAATCTACACTGTACTAAACTAGGACCAGCTTAAACCAAAGCCGGCTAGTAATATCCGTCCGATCCTGATCCGTACAATACCGCACATATCTGATCGAACGCTGCCATATTACCATACGGCCACTAGTACAAACTGTCCGATCCTGATCCATGCAATACCGCACGTATCTGATCGGACCCTGCCATATCTCCATACGGCCTCTACAGCGTTTCGCCCGAAAGCTTGAGTAACTGTAAGTGTGGTGGACTCTAAAAACTCGTCAATACTCTGGCTGTGGATTTAACCACTAGCACGTCAGAGGTATAAGCCAATACGTGACGGGCCACCAGCTATTGACCAAAAGGGACGTCGATGAGCGAACTCATCCTGACACCCTACTGAGCCTGTCAGTGACAATATCCGTACAGTCCGGTCCGTTCGTTTATGAGCATCGCATGTCGGGCCTAGGGGGTTGGTAAAAGTCAGACCCCCAAAAGTGGTACAAGTCGTGTCGGAGTGTAGCCCAGAACACCCAGAGATACAACTGGAATACCTACCAGTAAATCTCCTGCCTTGGCCAAGGTCTTCGTGTAATGGCTCTCCTGTTAGTGTATATGCCCTAGAGGCCATTACTGTATCATACTAGTTTGTATATTACTTAATGGATGCTTGGGATATTCACCTTGTATATACAGTCTTGCTCAAAATAGTAGTATGCTACTTGGTTTGTCTCTACTTCAATGTGTACTTGTGTTTATTTTACTATATCACTTATACGCATTAGTGGAGCCCTTAGGATCTTTGCTTGATTACCAGCGTTGTGATGGCAGTCACACTAGTGGGGGCTGGGTAATCTATAAGCACATCCTTATACAGGTCCCTAGTCGCAGGACTATCGAGATAGGGCATCGATACTCCGGAGTAGACTAGCGTATGCGCTTCTCATCCCAGTGTGGGAGATGGTCTGTCCCACAGCCATCAGTACGTCGTACTGGAGATAGTATACGGGTGCTCGTTGGGTTACGAGTACACTGGACAGGACTCGTCGGGAACTGACAGGTTGGTATTATACCTATCGTCAGTCGTCAGTTCCCAGGTGACATGAGTACAGCTTAGTCCGCTGACTTGACACTGGCACTTCGCCTCGAGTGTGTTCCCACTGCACTTTGATCACTACCCTACCACGGCTCAAAGGAGTCGTGCAAACAGGTGGTGGTTGGGTGCAGTCCCGAAGCACTTGGAGGCAGTGACGGTTAGACAGGATTCGTCTCTCCCGGTATTGGGGGTTGACATCGCGCTGTGTCTAGGAGAGCCATTACACGAGTAGTCCCTGGCCAGGGCAAACGAGATATACTGGTAGGTTTCCAGTGTTATCTCAGGGTGTTTTGGGCTTCGCTCCGGCACGACTTGTACCGCTATTGGGGGACTGACGTTTACCGCCCCCTAGGCCCGCCATGCGATGTATCAGACGAACAGACCGGACTGTACGGAGAATGTCACATTCAGACTCAGTAGGAGTTCAGATGGGGTTTTCACTTCGTCAGCCTTCTTGTCGACATCTACCTGGGGACCGTTACGCACAGCTAGTGCCGCTTGCGGTCTGTGGTTAAACCCACTGCCAGCGTAGTGTCGAGTCTTTAGAGTCCCACACAGAGGGTATTCGCCTCTGGGCAAAACAGAGTAGAGGTCGCATGGTTTTGCGACAGGGTTCGTTCTCATCCGCGCACTTGTGCACGTTTGGAGTCCGGACGGATTATACTGGCAGGCTCTGGTTTGAGCCAGATACTGGTATGTGTTTTTGGGGTTGCTTTTATATCTTGGTATTCTTGTTTTTCGGAACGAGAATGCAGGTGTGTATGCACAGTTGCTTGAGGCGGAGAATGAGATTTTTCATTAGGGTTTCGGAACGGGTGCGTATGCACAATTGACAGTCTTCATTTTCCAAACCCTAATGGATTTATATATTATCTATTAATAATAATAATTAAATGAGAATTATGTTATGGTTGTTTTTGTTGACTTGTTGACCTTGGTTGACTTGTTGACCATTGACCACTTTCATGCCTTCAAAAGTCCTCCTTGATTTATGCTTACATTTTTAAATGAAGCATGGTAGTGGTCATTCCAAATTACCATCAACTATTCTCATTTTCAATTATTATTATTAGATAATTATTTTCTTTTGCATTATGGTTGCAAGATAGAATATGATAGCTCATTCTATCATATTCATTCTCTCTCCTCTCTTCATCTTCTTCTTCCTCTAGTCAAGAGAAACCTTCTCATGAGTTGAGAATCCTTCTCTTGAAAAAGAAAAGCAAACCCTAGTCACTCTCTCTACTCATTCTAGGTTGAAGGTTTAGCAAACCGGAAACCCTAGTTCACTCAAAGATCGAGGAAGAGCCCAAAGTCGAACCTTCGAGGTGGATCCATCTTCGACGGGAGAAGGCGACGTAAAGAGAACCATCAACCTCTACAAGACTTGAAGAAGAAGGAGTTCAAGTATAGGTATAACCATCTTCCATAGTAGCTAACTCTCTTTAGCTAGAATACTAGTTTTAGTTTAGACAACGATCCCGACCATGTTTAGTCCATGTTGCCTCTTGCGATAAAAATTCGTTTTTTATACCGTTTCCGCCTCCCCGTAAGCACCGGGGGTCGCAATATGGACTAACAGTGGTATCAGAGCCTAACTAAACTTAAACTAGCTTGGTAGTGAAGTGTAACGAAGTTCGAAACCGCAAAAACCCAAAAACCGTATTTTTCAAAAACCTGAGTTTCTGTTGAAATTTTTTTGGCTCGAAATGAAAAAATTTATATTTGTAAAATCATCTCAGGGTTTTCTAAAAACACACATGAAAAACGATCCAGTTTGGAGCTCAAAGCGCCGCGCATCCGCGGCACGAGGTAGGCTCGTGCCGCGGAACCGCCGCGCTTTGTCGTCTTCTGCGCCTCGTTTTTCGTGCAGTGTCTGTAGGTTTTGGTTTTGGGATTTTTGAGATATATTATATGTACCCAGATTTTCCAGAAAAGAAATTTCCTTTTGGGGTCCTATAATTCCGTATTTTTCCGAACTTCACTACACTTTGGCTATATTGGTTATATCTGTGTTGTTTGCATGTATTGAACGTCGGCTAATCGCTATAAGTCGATTAGTCGGGGTTATACATGATCTGTAATGTGCTGGAATGTGTATATGAATGTGTTGGACTGTCGCGGGTGAATAGCCGGGGTTGGATGTGAGATGAGCTTTTGTTTTTCTTTCATTCATTTGTAAATGTAAATTGATGTAATTATATTATTTGTTTGGCCGCACAACCGGGTCGGGGTTGTAGCCGTCATTGTATAATTCTTTTTACTGTTTATGCTCCTAGGATAGACCCATGGTGGGGTGCACAAACTACCGGGAACTTGGCGGGTAGTTTGCCGCACCCGTAGGGGTCTTGGGTGGGGTATTTGCTATTCACCGCGACCGTGTTATCCGCTTTTCGTTTCAGGCTCGAAAGAAATGCGGATTGCTAGTATATCCAATGTATTCATCTGTGATCTGTAATGTCTATCATTGCTTTCTATTTAGGCGTTGCTTATGTTTTACAGCCGCGCTAGCCCAGCCCCCGCTCTGTCGTTAGTTAAGTAACCTAACGGGTGATGACGGGGCCCCGTGGCGAATGCATATGGCATAAGCGTACGTCATATTTTGGTTGTTTTCTGCAATGGTAGGATTAAATGATGGGACGCATTAAAAGAACTAATGCAAGAATATCACGCATTAAAAGAACTAATGCAAGATAATAAACCAAGTTAAAGTCGTTGGAACACTTTCGAAAAACCACTCGGTTCTTTTCAAAACTAACTTTTAAAATGCGGAGTTTGAGCCACTCCATTTAAAAGCTATCTCGTTCCATCGACCAAATCAAGTTCACTACGTTCACGGTTTTGCCAAAAACCATTCGTAGCCCTCCGTCGTTTCGTATGAATATTCAAATAGTATTCAAGCTGTGTTTGTTGACCTTCGTCAAGGCATAGTGATTGGTAGCTGTTAAGTATTCATATGTAGCATAGATAGATGCGTTGGTTTGGGACACTCACATTACCTTGTTGACCTTCGTCAAGGGTATATGCGGGTGGATTCAAATTAACCTGGATAATGACGGGCAGAACTTGACATGTGACTTATGATTTGTTGACCTTCGTCAAGGTCATAAGAGCATGGGGCAAAAATCCACATCGGGAGTTTCATAAGTACTGAAACTTGCTAGATTTGCATACCATTTGGAGTGTGGTGATTCTGGTAGGATTCCTTCAGTTTCGTCACGCGATGATATTTGGATCCCGATCCTACTGTGAGTATATGCTACTCCTCGGGAAATTTCTCACTTAACGATCAATGCTATAAACCTAGTAGGTGCCTAGAAAGGTGTTAGCGGGGCTACGCCCCCAGGGAAAAGAGGTTCTTTAATTAAGGAACTTCGCGAAAGCGTTGGAAAACCTCCCTCGAAGTACCGACACCAGCCTGGCTGAACGGTTAAGCAAGTATTGTACGGTGGGATTGATCCTGACTAATTCTTCCTTTATGGTTTGAGGAGGGATTCGAGAAACAGTGGGAGCCATCCTGTTTAGACAAACTAAAAACCACTCTAAACTTGCAAGAGCATCATGCTGAGTGTTTCTTCTTCTCTCTCCTAATTGCAGCGACCAATCAACATGACTGGACTTAAGTTACTCCTAGATAAAAACAAGCTGACAGGGCCAAACTACAAAGATTGGCTCAGGAATGTCAAGATAGCAATCACTTATGACAAGCTGGGGTATCTTCTTACCACCAAAGCTCCCCCTGTCCCTGGTCCAACTTCCAGCGTCGCGGATAAGGAAATCCGCAAGACTTGGGAGATTGATAGCGCGAAGGCCAAGTGCCTCTTGCTTGCCTCGATGGACAACGAACATCAGAGAAGGCATGAGAATATGGACATGGAGTCCATATTGCTTCATACAAAAGAACTGTATGGGGAGCAATCACGTATCGCAAGATACGAAGCGTCGAAAAAGTTGTTTTCGACAAGAATGGCCGTCGGATCATCAGTAGCCGAGCACGTGCTAAAGATGATCGGTTACATTGAGGAGCTCGCTGACCTAGGGATCACATTGGAGAGTGAGCTATATACGGATATAGTTCTCCAGTCCCTTCCTTCCACTTACGCCCAGTTTATAATGAATTTCAACCTACAAGAAAAGGAGGTTGAACTTTCAGAGCTCCTCAACCTGCTGAGGAGCGCAGAGGGCACCCTACAGAAAGGTAGGGAAACATCCACTTTGTTTGTAGGAGGATCATCTTCTTCTAGGTCCAAGGCGAAAGCCAAGGGAAAGAAGAAGAAAGCCCCCGCCAAACCAAGGGGCGGTGTTAGTAAAGTGGATACGAAGGGAAAAGGAAAAGCAACAAAGATAGCGGGGAAGATTGTGGATAAGGAAGAATGCTTCTTTTGTCATAAGAAAGGACACTGGAAGAATGATTGCAGGGCCTGGAAGGCCAGAACACAGGAATTGAAGCAGGTTGCAGCTTCAGCTTCAGGTGTGTATGTTATTGAAAACTGTCTTTCTATAAACTCTACTTCCTGGGTATTGGATACCGGATCAGGATCTCATATCTGTAATTCTTTGCAGGCGTTGAGAAACCGTAGTGTTTTGAAAGCAGGTGACATGACCCTCAGAGTTGCAAACGGAGCGAGCATGGATGCTAAAGCCGTGGGGGACTATCACCTGGGAATGTCAGATGGACATGTTTTGGTTTTGCGTAATTGCTTTTTTGTACCCAACGCAACTTGTAATATCATTTCTGTATCTTTAGTTTCTAAAGAAGGTTATGAATTTGCGTTTGTAAGTAATGTTGTAAACATTCGCCTTAATCAAGTTTTGATTGGGTCAGGTACTTTGAGTAATGGTATATACGTATTGAACCAACCACAGATTTTTAATGTCCAGAATACACACAAAAGAAAGTCTCCAGAAATAAACCAGACTTTCTTATGGCATTGTAGATTGGGTCACATCAATGAGAGAAGGTTGACGAAGTTACATACAGAAGGGTATTTGAATGCGTTCGAATATCAGTCGTATGCCACTTGTCAATCCTGTCTCAAGGGAAAGATGACAAAGACTCCGTTTACTGGACATGGAGAAAGAGCGAGCGAGCTCTTGGGACTTGTACACAGTGACGTGTGCGGTCCAATGTCTACACATGCCCGAAGCGGACATTCTTACTTCATTACTTTTACGGATGACTTCTCAAGGTACGGTTATGTTTTCTTAATGAAACATAAGTCCGAGGCTTTTGAAAAATTCCAGGAGTATAAGAATGAAGTAGAGAAACAGACCGGCAAAAGTATTAAGATTCTAAGATCGGATCGAGGTGGAGAATACTTAAGTGCCGAATTCCTGAATTACTTAAAAGAGAATGGTATTCTCTCTCAGCTTACTCCTCCATACACTCCGCAACATAACGGTGTATCGGAGAGACGGAACCGAACCCTATTGGATATGGTTCGGTCCATGATGAGTAACGCTGAGTTACCGCGATCATTCTGGGGATATGCAATAGAAGCAGCTGCGTATCTCTTGAACAAGGCTCCCACCAAGACTGTGCCTACCACCCCTTATGAGATGTGGACTGGGAAGAAACCCTGTCTCAAGTATCTTAAAGTATGGGGATGTCCAGCCTTTGTAAAAAGGCAGCATGCGGACAAGCTTGAGGCACGTTCAGTACAGTGTAAGTTTGTGGGATACCCAAGGAACTCCAGGGGGTATCTTTTCTATTCCGCTGAGGAACAAAAGGTTTTTGTTTCTCAGCATGCCCGCTTCTTGGAAACTGAGTTTTTGGAAACCCAGATAAGTGGGAGCACAATAGAACTGGAAGAAGTTCCAGAACCACAGACTGTTACTGAAAGCTTAGTGGAACCAGAGGGTTCAACAGAACAGGACATTCCTACGCCGCTCCGCAGAAGTAGTAGGCAGTCTCATCCGCCCGAGAGATACTACGGTTTTCTCATAGACGGGGATAGAGAGGATTGCATCATAGATTATGATGAGCCTACTAGCTTCCAGCAGGCCGTTCAGAGCGTTGACTCAGTGAAATGGCTGGATGCAATGCGGACCGAAATGGAGTCCATGTACACCAATAAGGTATGGACGTTGGACATTGCTCCAGACGGGGTAAAACCCGTAGGATGCAAGTGGATCTTCAAAAGGAAGATTGGTGTAGATGGACAGGTTGAGACCTATAAAGCTAGGCTGGTAGCAAAGGGTTTCCGTCAAAGACCTGGCTTGGACTATGACGAAACCTTTTCTCCAGTAGCCATGCTGAAATCCATTCGGATCCTTCTTGCCATCGCTGCCTTCCACGATTATGAGATCTGGCAAATGGACGTAAAGACAGCTTTTCTAAATGGAAATTTAGAGGAGTGTGTCTATATGGATCAGCCAGAGGGTTTCATTCAGAGTGGGAGCAGCGGAAAGGTGTGCAAGTTGCTTAAGTCCATCTATGGACTAAAGCAGGCATCGCGGAGTTGGAACATCTGTTTTGATGAGACGGTCAAGGAATTTGGCTTTATCAAAAATCCAGATGAACCATGCATCTATAGTAGATTTGTAGCGAGAACTGTAGTATTCCTCGTTTTATACGTGGATGACATTCTCTTAATAGGAAATGACATTCCTATGCTACAATCTGTCAAGGGGTTCTTGTCACAAAGGTTCTCCATGAAAGACCTGGGTGATGCCTCATACATCCTGGGGATCCGGATCCATCGTGATAGATCCAAGAGGATATTAGGACTTTCACAGTCCAGGTACATCGACACCGTACTGAAAAGATTCAGTATGGAAGATTCCAAGCGCGGTAACTTACCGGCTTGTCACGGGATCACCCTCTCTAAAGAGATGTCTCCCAAGACTGATTTGGAGAGGGATCGCATGTCTATTATACCCTACGCTTCTGCGGTAGGCTCTATAATGTATGCGATGTTGTGTACCAGACCGGATGTAGCTTATGCACTGAGTGTAGTAAGCCGGTATCAGTCAAACCCTGGGGAGAAACATTGGATAGCAGTAAAGAACATTCTCAAGTACCTGAGGAGGACTAAGGAGATGTTCTTGGTGTATGGCGGAAAAGACCTCCAGATCGAGGCTTTTGCTGACTCCAGCTTCCAGAGTGACAAGGATGATTCCAAGTCCATGTCGGGCTTTGTCTTTACCCTCAATGGAGGGGCGGTGTGTTGGAAGAGTTCCAAACAGGAAACCGTTGCAGACTCGACGATGGAAGCGGAATACATCGCTGCATCTGATGCCGCAAAAGAAGCTGTCTGGATGAGGAAGTTCTTGAAAGAACTTCAGGTGGTTCCGTCCATTGTTGACCCAGTACCTCTGTATTGCGACAACAACGGGGCTATAGCTTTAGCAAAGGAACCCAGGTCCCATCAGAGATCCAGGCACATCTTGAGGCGGTATCACCTGATCAGGGAGATCGTGGATCGCAAGGAGATCGAGGTTCGGAGAGTAGCTTCAGAAGACAACACTGCAGATCCATTCACCAAGGCCCTGCCCCAGACTCAGTTCGAGCGGCTGATCGAGATGATAGGTCTTCGATACGCCAGTACATGGCCTTAGTGCAAGTGGGAGATTGTTAGTGTATATGCCCTAGAGGCCATTACTGTATCATACTAGTTTGTATATTACTTAATGGATGCTTGGGATATTCACCTTGTATATACAGTCTTGCTCAAAATAGTAGTATGCTACTTGGTTTGTCTCTACTTCAATGTGTACTTGTGTTTATTTTACTATATCACTTATACGCATTAGTGGAGCCCTTAGGATCTTTGCTTGATTACCAGCGTTGTGATGGCAGTCACACTAGTGGGGGCTGGGTAATCTATAAGCACATCCTTATACAGGTCCCTAGTCGCAGGACTATCGAGATAGGGCATCGATACTCCGGAGTAGACTAGCGTATGCGCTTCTCATCCCAGTGTGGGAGATGGTCTGTCCCACAGCCATCAGTACGTCGTACTGGAGATAGTATACGGGTGCTCGTTGGGTTACGAGTACACTGGACAGGACTCGTCGGGAACTGACAGGTTGGTATTATACCTATCGTCAGTCGTCAGTTCCCAGGTGACATGAGTACAGCTTAGTCCGCTGACTTGACACTGGCACTTCGCCTCGAGTGTGTTCCCACTGCACTTTGATCACTACCCTACCACGGCTCAAAGGAGTCGTGCAAACAGGTGGTGGTTGGGTGCAGTCCCGAAGCACTTGGAGGCAGTGACGGTTAGACAGGATTCGTCTCTCCCGGTATTGGGGGTTGACATCGCGCTGTGTCTAGGAGAGCCATTACACGAGTAGTCCCTGGCCAGGGCAAACGAGATATACTGGTAGGTTTCCAGTGTTATCTCAGGGTGTTTTGGGCTTCGCTCCGGCACGACTTGTACCGCTATTGGGGGACTGACGTTTACCGCCCCCTAGGCCCGCCATGCGATGTATCAGACGAACAGACCGGACTGTACGGAGAATGTCACATTCAGACTCAGTAGGAGTTCAGATGGGGTTTTCACTTCGTCAGCCTTCTTGTCGACATCTACCTGGGGACCGTTACGCACAGCTAGTGCCGCTTGCGGTCTGTGGTTAAACCCACTGCCAGCGTAGTGTCGAGTCTTTAGAGTCCCACACAGAGGGTATTCGCCTCTGGGCAAAACAGAGTAGAGGTCGCATGGTTTTGCGACAGGGTTCGTTCTCATCCGCGCACTTGTGCACGTTTGGAGTCCGGACGGATTATACTGGCAGGCTCTGGTTTGAGCCAGATACTGGTATGTGTTTTTGGGGTTGCTTTTATATCTTGGTATTCTTGTTTTTCGGAACGAGAATGCAGGTGTGTATGCACAGTTGCTTGAGGCGGAGAATGAGATTTTTCATTAGGGTTTCGGAACGGGTGCGTATGCACAATTGACAGTCTTCATTTTCCAAACCCTAATGGATTTATATATTATCTATTAATAATAATAATTAAATGAGAATTATGTTATGGTTGTTTTTGTTGACTTGTTGACCTTGGTTGACTTGTTGACCATTGACCACTTTCATGCCTTCAAAAGTCCTCCTTGATTTATGCTTACATTTTTAAATGAAGCATGGTAGTGGTCATTCCAAATTACCATCAACTATTCTCATTTTCAATTATTATTATTAGATAATTATTTTCTTTTGCATTATGGTTGCAAGATAGAATATGATAGCTCATTCTATCATATTCATTCTCTCTCCTCTCTTCATCTTCTTCTTCCTCTAGTCAAGAGAAACCTTCTCATGAGTTGAGAATCCTTCTCTTGAAAAAGAAAAGCAAACCCTAGTCACTCTCTCTACTCATTCTAGGTTGAAGGTTTAGCAAACCGGAAACCCTAGTTCACTCAAAGATCGAGGAAGAGCCCAAAGTCGAACCTTCGAGGTGGATCCATCTTCGACGGGAGAAGGCGACGTAAAGAGAACCATCAACCTCTACAAGACTTGAAGAAGAAGGAGTTCAAGTATAGGTATAACCATCTTCCATAGTAGCTAACTCTCTTTAGCTAGAATACTAGTTTTAGTTTAGACAACGATCCCGACCATGTTTAGTCCATGTTGCCTCTTGCGATAAAAATTCGTTTTTTATACCGTTTCCGCCTCCCCGTAAGCACCGGGGGTCGCAATATGGACTAACATCTCCTAGACACAGAGCGACCTCACCCCCAATACCGGGAGAGACGAACCCCTGAAGATCCGCTCACTGCCTCCATGTGGCTCGGGACTGTACCCAACTAAAACCTGTTTGCACGACTCCTTTGAGCCGTGGTAGGGTAGTAATCAAAGTACAGTGGGAACTCACACGAGACAAATGACGATCCCCAGGTCGATGAACTAACCTGTACACATGTCACCTGGGAACTGCAATCTGACGTCAGGTATAAGACCAACTAGCATATTCCCGGCGAGTCCTGTCCGGTGTACTCATAACCCAATGAGCACCTGTATACATCTTAGGTGAACCAACTGACACCAGTGGCTTGTGAGACCGGCCACCGCCCCTCGTCGGGGTCTCAACTGTATACACTAGTCTACTCTGGAGAATCGATGCCCTATCTCGAAACTCCTACGACTAGGGAACTTTTAAGGATGTGCTAATAGACTCCAGCTCTCACTTATATGATCGCCCTCATACTGCCGGCAGTCAAGCAAGAATCCTAGGGGCTTTATCAACGTGCAATAGCGACCTGTCAGGTCACCTAAAGCAGTACACGAAGATAAAGGTAAACCAGATAGCATACTATCATCTCGAGTAAGACTGTCCTACCGGGATAGGTCCTACCTCAATCATTGCAATCACGTGCCTGTGATCTAATAATTGACTCTGAGGGCACTATCTCCAACACTTAGATGAACCAACTGACACCAATGTCATGTGAGACCGGCCACCGCCCATCGTCAGGGTCTCGATCAGTATACACTAGTCTACTCATGGAGTATCGATGCCCAGCCTCGAAACTCCTACGACTACAGACACTTTAAGGATGTGCTTATAGACCACCCAACTCTCACGTATATGATCGCCATCATACTGCTGGTAGTCAAGCGAGAATCCTATGTGCTCTATCAACATGTAATAGTGATCTGTAATGTCACCTGAAGCATGTACACGATGATAAAGATAAACCAGATAGCATACTATCATCTTGAGTAAGACTGTCCTACCGGTATAGGTCCTCCCTCAATCATTGCAATCACGTACCTGCGATCCAATAATTGACTTGAGGGCACTATAGCCAACAATCTCCCACTTTCACTTAAGGCTAATTATTGCGGTGTCGCATACTCACAGCCCGATTTCGCAAAGCTCGTTTGTGAAACTATTGCGTTCGAGAAATAGCCTCAGTGAGTGGATTCGCTCCGATGTTTCTTTCTATGTCTCTCTTAATCTCAAGTTCGCGGAGAAAGCCATCTCCCGAAATGAGCAATACCTGTCTTTGAATATGTCTGGATATCTGATGGGACCCAGTTCACAAATGAACTCCAAATCCAGCAAACTTCTTAGACTGTATCGTCAACTGAATTTAATCAGTATCCTGCGTCTTGCTTCCCTTAGTATTCGCTTGGATCACCTGTCCAAACTACTGCCCCTCAAAAGAAGGAAAAATAAAACTCTGACAGTCACTCTGTCATTCAGGTCACCTTAGAAGCCTGGAATGATAACCGTCTCCCGAAGGAGGTTGCCGTTATCATATCCCTAGAACATCCACTTATGTTCATAAAATGCATCCGAATGTTTCTCCAGGATTGGAATAATATAAACTTATTGCAGCCAGTGCAAAAACAACATCTGGTGTTGTACTTGACATCTCATGATTGACTCAGTTGTCTAAGAAAGTGATATGCCAATCATGCACATCTCTCTCCCATTTAGTCTGTAAGACAGCTTTAGAGAGGGTGACTCTATCACCTGCAGGTACACCACCATGCCAGGAGTCGTCCATTCTAAAAACACCTTTAGAATGCTGTCTGAGTACCCAGATTGGGACACTTCCTAAATCTAGATCTAAAACCATAGATCTAGTAATCAGAATGCCTGATATTATATCCATATCCTATGTGGAGAAACCATTGTGTGACAACCATAGTATAACCGATTGTAGGAAAGGAATTTTACTTCCTATAAAGTGCATGTCATCCAAATACCAGGACATCACACCCTACTACCTTCTTAACAGATCCATCTCCTATTCTGATGAAGTCCAAGCCTATGACTGTCACATCAAAAATAGATGATCTATCTCCGCTATATTTGCTTTAGTCTATAAACAGACATAAGCTTCTTGTCCACTATGCTTCCGCTGCTCCCACTGACTACAATAATCCTCTGGCAGAGTCATATAAATGTGCACTTCTAAAGCTAGTTTAGAACAACGCTATACTCATCCTCCTGCCGGGTCTTATAGTCTGGAACAACAGTAGTGTCAAGTTTGGGTAAACAAGAACCTCCATGTCATTGTCTTTGAGAATACCAAAGTACCTCTCGGGCGCCTGAGATTGCCCACCATATCTGCGGAGTGGCTAATGGAATGTCATACCCGATTGAATCTTTAGGTTCTATTAAATTTTCAGTAATCATTTGCGGTTCTGGAATCACTTCCAGTTCTACCATACTCCCACTACTGTTTTCTGAAAAAGTCCATTTTACTAAAACTGTGGCGAGTCAAGAACAATATCACTATTGATCTTCCAGATGGTAGAAAGTTAACCCTCGTCATTGCCAAGGATAACCCACAAACTGCCATTACTAAAACGTGCCTTGAGTTATCCAAAGTCTGGTTTTAAGCATAAGCCGGACAACTCCACATACCTTAACATCGTTAAGATATGAACCATTCTATATACAATATAGAAACAGAGGCGCTGATTTAATTAGAACCAGATTCAAATCTTCCAGCTGTCTCCAGTGCATGTCAACTAAATGGAAAGAGGCCGATCGGCATTACTCAACTAGGAGTGCATCCAAATATGAGTAACCTGAAAGAGAAACTAGTTTCTCAAAACCATTACTATCAACTGAATACCATACACAAGTATCTGCATCTTCGATCACCTTGAAGAATCCTGATACTTGCAATACATGGTTCTCTACTTTATTCTTGTACCTATAACTTCTCAAAACTTGGACCTTGTATTTCTACGAAACACTTGTCTAAAACTGGAGAAGTCACAAGTAAACAAAATATAGTACGAGGACCAACCCCTCTGTCCTAATGGACACTGGACAAAATACAATACTTTGTATAAGTCTCCTGAGTTGAATAATTCAAACCCTGTGCGTCGTAGGTTGAAAACTGTACTTATGGTTAAGAAGAATTACCCCGCTGTTAAATGCTCCTTACCTAACCATCAACTGATATAGGTAAATGTCATGGACATAATTTCAAAAAGTTATATCTCACTTTATAAAATAAACGTACAGATATATCAGTTTGAAATTGGTGCATAACAACGGATATTCAAAACCAAATATTTACCGTCAGGCAAAACTCCAAGTGATCTCCTCAAATATCATCAATTACAACAAATTCCGATATAATGAGGATGATCACATAATTCCCAACTTACTCCCACTCATCATCTGTAAAACCATACAGATGTGAGAATCAAACCTGGTAGATACATACCATGGAGTAAGGACTAATTGGGAAATCAGTTTTCTTTTAATAACACACAGTGAAATTGAAACATGAAATTGTTTCGAAGGGGTATCCGGGTATTCCTAGTAATGCCTCTTCCATTATCCAGATTCATGACTATAACCGTATATATCGTTGCCGTCTGTCCAAATCTCTTTATTTGTCTTTATTCATTACCTTCTGTACACCTCTCTTAGGCTAAATGGTTTTCTTCCTTCCCTACCGTTCGGCACGAGCCTATGGTTTGGAAGAAGACTATCCAATAAGCGTAATAGGTGTATCCTCCTAATCCTAGGAGCCCTCGCAACCTGAGAGAAGGTAAAGATAAAAGACAACTGAATAATCCTTATTCTATTTCTCCTGAACCAGAATCTATCCTCGAACTGGAACAAGTTCCTTCGAGTTCGTATATAACCATACGGTGGAATATCCAACAACTGTGGATCTTCGTAGTGATACGGGGTGTTCTGGAGAAATACAAAGGTGAAATAGGAGTGGCGATGATATACGCGGTTTGGTCGTGAATCATAGCAGTCGCAATTTACTTTGCTCTCTTTCTAATCCCTTTATTTGTCTTTACTTATTACCTTCTGTACACCTTAGTTAGGCTAATTCGTTTTCTTCATTCCCTACCTTTCGGCTCCTGCCTATAGTTTGGAAGAAGACTATCTAATAAGCGCAATAGGTGTACCCTCTCCTAATCCTAGGAGCCCTCACAATCTGAGAGAAAGTAAAAGGAAAAGACAACCGAATAGTCCTATTCAATTTCTACATAATCGGAAACCATCCTCGAATCTGAAACAAGTTTTTTCGAGTTCGTATGTAACTATACGATGGTCATATCCAATAAATGTGGATTTTCATAGTGATACGGAATGTTCCGGAGAAAAGTAAAGGGTAAAAGTAGGAGTGGCAATGAAGTATGCAATTCTGACAATCCAAAAGTCAATGTGTTTTAAGAAGGTCCAGATAACTTGGTTTATGAGTTCTAATTTAGGGTCGGGCCATGGTCGCTGCCAAAGAGAGAGAGAAAAGAAACACTAAGCGTGCACTCTAACCTAGATCAGAATGGTCAATCACTTTATCTAATCAGGATGTCTCCCACTGTATCCTCAAATTCTCCTCCAAACCTGAAAGAAGAATTAGTCGGGATTATCTAAAATCACCCGAGGAGTAAACCAACTCATCGGTGGGTATCGGGATCCAACTATCATCGCATAATAACCTGATGGAATCCACTCACGTTATCACACTCCAGAAGGTATGCACATGCCTGGCAAGTTTCCTGTATGTTTGAAACTCCCGATGTGATTTCTACCCCATGCACTTATGACCTTGACGAAGGCCAACATATCATAAGTCACATGTCAAGTTCTACCTGTCATTATCCAGGTTAATTTGAACCCACCCGTACATACCCTTGACGAAGGCCAAAATAGTAGTAAGACTGTCCCAAACCAACGCATCTATCTATTCAACAGAAAAGTAACAAATAGCTACCATACACTATGCCTCGACGAAGGCCAATATACATAGCATGAATAGTAAGTGCTACCCGTCTGAAATGACAGAGGGCTATGAATGGTTTTTGGCGAAAAACCTTTAACGTAATGAACTTGATATCGTTGAAGGAACCGGATAGCTTTTATAAATATATAGTGGCGAAAACCTTTGTTAAAGAGGTCACTCCCGGTGAAGGGATCTCGGCTCTTTCCTCGTGGAATGAGGTGCAAGATATTCTCACTGAATACCGCGGTGCAAAGCAAAAAGTAATCGACTATAGTGAAGTTATTACCCTGACGAAAACTTTTGCCCAAGGGGTCACTCCCGGTGAAGGGATCTCGGCCTTTGCCTCGTCGAATGAGGTGCTGGATATACATAACCGAATACCTCTATGCAAATCAAAAGAAAACATCCTTGTAATAACAGCTTTTTTTATATAAAATTGTTCCAATCAACATCATATAGGTCTGTTTTACTTGCATTGATCAGAATCAATGCAGTCCCATCAATTAATCACACCACAAAAGAACGAAAATATGATGTACATATATATCATCCGCATTCGCCACTAGGTCCCGTCATCACCCGTTAGGTTACTTAACTAACGACAGAGCGGGGACTGGACTAGCGCGGGTGTAAAACATATACAACATCTACTAGTATATATATAACAATATATAATAATCGCTCCAGGCGTGAAAAATGCAACATCACAGACAAGCGATAAGCATCATAGAACAATACGGATAATCTGGGAGCCCCGGGTTTTCTTTGAGCCGCAAGTGAAACCCGACGTTCTCCTGGTCGTGTGGATAGCCTGTGCAATGAAAACCTAGACCCCTACGAGCGCGGCAAGTTACCAGCCAAATCCAGAAATGAGGCAGCCCTCTTCAGCAAAGTGAATGGGTCACCCAGCACTTCACGAAATCCGGTTACTTGAGCACTACTCCTTAGGTTAACCTGTACCCCCTACGAGTGCGGCGAATAGCCCGCCAATTCTAGAGTGAGGCCCCCTCATTCTCAACGCCATGAGATGCGGACATGTTTCCCTCCAGAACCCGGCTATCCGTGCACTCCATCGCGGGGTAATCCTAGTACAGAAATGAAAATATGTACAACGGTGACATCGGCCTCAACCTGGTCGTGCCCCAAAAGAACAATATACAAACAGGCAGTGACGGCAGTCCACATGTCGGACGCTCACCCCGCGATATCAAATGTACAAATAAAACTAAACTGCACTATCATTGCACCAAAACTATCCACCACGACGATCCACAACAAACACAGCACAACACGGAACATCAACGTGAATGTCACGTTCGCAAACCCATCTAAAAGAACTATAGCAATTAGACAAGTTGTACCGCTCGAATGACATTCACGGTCGCAGATAGTAATGCAAGAACTTTAAACTTTAAACAATGTTAGAAAATATCGAGTCCGAAATAACCCCGAATAGCCCCCAATCAACTAGATAAAACCATATCCAAACTGGGCTAAACAAACAATACCTTTGAACCAACATTCCAGAGACTAAACCACACTGCAAATTTCAAACCCTGAAGCGCTAATAAAACCGGCCTCCTCGGTTTTTATAGGTGTCTGGCCGGCCCAATTACAGTGTGTTCTAGTGGTCATCAAGTAGGCTTCTGCAGTTGTTAAATAATTTTTGAAGACACTTTGAAATTCAACAGAAACTGTAATGTATCGGGTATTGTTTTGGGGTTGTTTCGGTTTCGATACTTTAACATTGTCTAAACCAACTAGTATGTGGTTAATGGTTTGGCTCTGATACCATGTAAGGCTACGTCAGCGCCCCGGCCATCAATCCATGGCCAAAGGTAGAACAAAAACGTTTAAACTTGGCGCTAACGTAACCCTAAAACCCGGACGTGCCATTAACCCTATTCTAGTTAACTGTAAAGAGTTTAGAGAGCTTATACTGATCGATCCGTGTCCTTCGGTCTTCAACCTCTGTCCAAGCCCCTCGCGGCTGCCCTGATGTAGTTCGCTCTCCGGTCTCGCTTCGTCGAAGAAGATCCACATCGAGGATTAGTAATACGGGCTCCCGCTTCAAAAACCGAAGCAACTCGAGCAACTAGTTTGCTAGCCTAGGTGCTCAAAGTGAAGTAGAGAGTGTGTGTGAATACTTTGTCTCAATACACTCAATGATTTTCAACACATGAGATGAGATGAGTGGAGGTGAAGAAGAAGCCAAGTGAAGAACTTGTGAGCACCAGAAATGAGCTAAAGAAAAAGAGCTCAAGAAAAAGTGTCTGCTCAATTTTTCTAGTGTTGAGTTGTGTGTGATATTATAAGCAACTAAAGAAAAACCTAGCACAAAAATAATATCTCACACCAACCCAACCCTATGATTCACCTAGAGCACATGTGCCACCATCAATGCACACTAAACCCAATACCATGAGTCACTAAGTGAGCACATGCACTATGAATGCCCTAGGTCAAAACTTATGCTCACAATTTCCACCAAATAAATTTTAAACCAAAAGTTTAAATCAAGAAAAGAAATGGCAACTTCAAAAGTAAACTCATAACGAATTACAAGAATACCCTCATCTGTACATACATACCTGCATCCGTATTCCGACTGAATACGAATACAACGAGACGAAAATATTCCAACAATCTAATACTAGGATCCGGCTTAAACCAAAGCCCACTAGTATGATCCGTCCGATCATGATCCGTGCATAAGTGCACGTATATGATCGAACCCTGCCATAAAACCATACGGCCTCTACAACGTTTCGCCCGAACCAGGAAACCCTCTGTGTGGGACTCTAAATACTCGTCAATACGCTGGCAGTGGGTTTAACCACAAGAACGTCAGTGGCACTAGCTGTACACAACGGCTGCCCAGGTATTGACCAAAAGGGAGGCCGACGAGCGAACTCATCCTGAAACCCTACTGAGCCTGACAGTGAAAATAGCCGTACAGACCGGTCCATTCGTCTATGAGTATCGCATATCGGGCCTAGGGGATGGTAAACGTCAGACCCCTAATAGCGGTATAATTCGTGTCGGAGTGTAGCCCAGAACACCCTGAGAAACTATTAGAACACCTACCAGTAAATCTCACTTGCCTTGGCCAGAGATTTTGTGTAATGGCTCTCCAAACACAGCGCGATATCAACCCCCATACCGGGAGAGACGAATCCCCTGATGATCCGCTCACTGCCTCCATGTGGCTCGGGACTGTACCCAATAAAACCTGTTTGCACGACTCCTTTGAGCGTGGTAGGGTAGTAATCAAAGCACAGTGGGAACTCACACGAGACAAATGACGATCTCAGGTCGATAGACTAACCTGTACACATGTCACCTGGGAACTGCTATCTGACAATAAGTATAATACCAACTAGCATGTTCCCGGCGAGTCCGTCCGGTGTGCTCATAACCCAATGAGCACCTGTATACATCTTAGGTGAACCAACCGACACCAATGGCATGTGAGACCGGCCACCGCCCCTTTTCGGGGTCTCGATCCATATACACTAGTCTACTCATGGAGTATCAATGCCCTGTCTCGAAACTCCCATAACTAGGGACACTTTAAGGACGGTCTTATAGACCACCCAACTCTCACGTATATGATCGCCATCATACTGCTGATAGTCAAGCAAGAATCCTATGGGCTCTATCAACACGTAATAGTGATCTGTAATGTCACCTGAAGCATGTACACGATGATAAAGATAAACCAGATAGCATACTATCATCTCGAGTAAGACTGTCCTACCGGTATAGGTCCTCCCTCAATCATTGCAATCACGTGCCTGCGATCCAATAATTGACTTGAGGGAACTATAGCCAACACTGGTGCCACTGACGTATTTGTGGTTAAACCTGTTAGTTGTATGTATGTCCTAGAGGCCAGTATTGTACAGATGATGTACTTTATATTGGATGCTTGGACATATATATAGATAGGACTTTCTTGCTCGATATGATAGTATGCTATCTGGTTGCTCTATACTTTAACATGTATACATGTCTCTTTATACTGTCATATAGTTACATGTTGGTAAAGCCCTTAGGATGTGTACTTGACTACCTGGACTATGATGCGGATCATACTAGTAGGGACATGGTAGTCCATAAGTACATCCTTCAAGGTCCCTAGTCATGGGTGTATCGAGACGGGGCATCGATATACCAGAGTAGACTAGCGTATACGCTTCTCGACCCATGAGATGGGAGATGGATGATCCCATATCCATTGGTGTTTGACATCAGAGATGGTATACGGGTGCTCAGTGGAGACTGGGTACACTGGACAGACTCGCCGAGAACTCCTAGATGGTATTATACCTCACGACAGATGGCAGTTCTCTGGTGACACTTGTGCAGGTTAGTCTGTAGACCCGAGATCGTTATAGAGTCTCGTGTGATTCCAACAGTGCTTTGATTTCCACCTTACCACGTCCATGAAGGCGTGCAAAACGGTGGTTTTTGGGTACAGTCCCGAGTCACATGGAGGCAATGAGCAATAGGAGGGGTTTCGTCTCTCCCGGTATTGGGGGTTGATGTTGCGCTGTGCTCGATTGGCCGTAACAGGGAAGTCCCTGGCCAGGGCTGATTAGAGATTTACTGGTAAGTGTTACCAGTAGTTTCTCGACCCGTTATGAGCCTCACATCGGCACGACTTATCGGTTATTGGGGTCTGACGTTTACCACCCCTAGACTTGATATGCGACATATCAGACGAGGAGACCGGACTGTACGGGAAGTGTTGCCGGCTGGCTTTTACAGGAGTTGGAGCGGGCTTGCTTGCTGATCTTCTGATCGCTTAATACCCGGGTAGCCGTTACGTCCAGCTAGTACCGCTGACGGCTTGTGGGTGCGTGATGTGATCATCACCTACTGCCGGCGTATTGACGAGTCTTTAGAGTCCTACACAGAGATTTTACTGGCTCAGGCAAAATGAAATATGAGCACGTATGTGATATGTGCGAGACCGAGAATAAATGCGTGTATGTGATACCGTATTCTATTCTCGCGACTATATGTATCGGTCGGTTATATATGATATGGCCGGGTTATCGAATCAAGTGTTGATTCGATAAGTCGATCCAGTGAATGTTAGCCGGTTATATGAGATGTGACCGGATTATTAAATCAAGTGTTTATTTAATAATTAAGTGTATAATTGTATATTAGATATACTAGTTTACATTTACTAACACTTGTTCACTTTAGGGTTTTTCTCACTTGTACACTACTTTAACATATATATGATATATGTTTAAAATGTGTTATCATATTGTATCATGGTTGATGATACACAATCCATGGGTGTATGAGACTTACACTATGCTAATGTTTATTTTGGGTTTTTAATATTTAAAGTAATTGCAAAATCAAGTGGAGGATTTGAAAATACATGAAGCTTGTGGAAGCTTGTGGATGCATTGACTAATCCAACTTGATTTTGTTTTTACTATGGATTTTTATTAACCCAACCATAACCATTAGCCTAGGGTTAAGTCTCTACAAGGGTTAGTATATGATACTTACTCACCATGGTTACTCTTCTCACTTGATCATTATCCTCATTCCTTTCTTTTGTTCAACTTCTTCATTGAGCAAAAGAAATTGCTTGCTAGGGTTTTGAAAAAAGAGTGAAACTTTGTGAGAATTAAAAATCCAAAGAGAACCCACATCCTATTTCTCCATCCTCATCAAGACTAACACTCTTGTATAGGGTGTTTGCTTCCCTAATTCTCAAATTAGTGAAGTAGTAGCTTGAGTCAGAATTCCCTCGACGTAGATCATCTTCGGCCTCGGAGACTTCAAGCAAGGTCGCACATTTCGCCTCGTGAAGCTATGCAAGGGTCCGGGAGATCCACGATCGCAGCGAAGGGACTTCAACAAGGAGCAAATGAAGTGAAGGACCGATCTACAAAGGTTGTATTTCGTATCCCTTTAGAGTAAAGTTGTTTACTTGCTAATTGATTCACCTAAACTCTAGTATACGATCTTGCTTAGTGTTATTCGGCACATAAAAATTTAATTTTGGCATGGTCGATGCCTTGTAGACCCTTGTTAGTGTGCCTAGTAACCCTACAGTGATATCAGAGACTAGCTAGAGCATTAAGCGATGTGTTAACGAAGTTAAAACTCCGAACGAACCCGAACACGTCTAAATCATACCCTCTCTGTACAATTTTTAAAATCTGGGATTTTTCCAAATTAAAAATGCTTAAAGAAATCAGCAGGAAAATCTAAGGAATACTGTGCAAAACGACAAAGAGTGGCGCCCAAAGCTCCGCGGAACCGCGACCATATGGTGACGTCACCCTTGTCGTTTTGCGCAGTAAAGTTCCTATTTATTTACTAATTTTTATGGGTATTGTTTTATCTGACTCAAGTGTTGAATATTTTTGGGGTTTATTTTGAAATCGTCGATTCGATCGGAGAATTTAATTTTGTTCTGTTGTTCCGGATAATTTAGAAAGTATTAAAATGTTCGAACGGATATCATTAACTCAATTTTTCCCAGCACGAAAAACATTCAAGTGTTGAATTTTTCTCGGGGTTAAATATTTCGGAAAAACGTGCATGTGATGCGATGGACCCTCTAGAAGACAACAAACCTTAACTCGATTATGTGACCGTCTTGAACTGCCCTTTGAACCTTAGGGTTTAGGGCAGTACGGCGTGCCACATGTGAGGCGTTGGCTTGACCCTTCTACGGCTGGACCGTTGCTACTGTGACGTATTCTGGAATTTTTGAACTCCGCTCAAGTGTTGAGCTATTTAGGAAATCTAGGATATTTGATTATTCGATCAGAAAGTTTAATACTGTCTATTTATCTGGAATGTGATACAATATGTGGAATTCATACAAGTTAGGCATGAAATGCGAAATATGTGATATTTCGGATTTACGATATCTAAAGAGATTGTGGATTCCAAATGTTGTAGTTTTACATTTTCTTTTCTGTGACCCTAAGTGTAATATGTGATATCGCCGGTTTCGTTGCTATATATCAACGACAATTGGGATGCGCATATTTACTTACGTTGATGACATGTGATGTTCTGTGTTGCTGGATATGTTATATTGGATCATCGCGTTCTGAATAGCCGGGGGGGTTTTATGTGAGATGAGAGTTTTTATTTTCATTCATGTAAAATTTAAATGTATGTAATATTCTTTTATTGGGGCACTTCCGGGTCGAGGTTGATGTCACCTTTTGTATATTATGTACTTTTCCGCACTGGGATAGACCCAAGGAGGGGAGCACAAGTAACCGGGTTCTAGGGTCCAGTGGGAGACCAACTCGAGGAGTCGAGTCCGGGTCTCCTAACTCTAGAATTGGTAGGGTTGCTTGCCGCTCTCGTAGGGGTCTAGGGGTGTGGGTTTGGCTATTCATCGTGACCATGGAATCCGTGTTTTATAGAGGCTCAAAATAAAACACTTATCCAATGTTTCATATGTTTCTTCTGCTGCGATATCTGTGATGTGATCATGTGATGTGCTGTGATAGATACTATATATAGTATATATGATATATTATATAGACGTTACTTATGTTTTACACCCACGCTAGCCCTGCCCTGCTCTGCCGTTAGTTACCTAACCTAACGGTGCACGAAGGGACATCGAGGCGAATGCGGATGGCATAAGTGTACATCGTATTTATTTGTGATGTTTAGGTGACTTAAATGATGGGACTTCATTAATGTGATTAATGAAAGAAAAGAAACCTAAAAGATGTTGTAGAATCAAATTTTCAAATAAAAGTGTAGCTATAGTTTTGCTTTGCATAGCGGTATATATGATATTGTTGCGCCACGGCAGCGCCCCGGCCGTCTATCCGAGGCCAAAATGCGGAATCAAAAATTTTCTTAACTTTTAAACTGGCGCTACCGCGGACAATAAACCCAGATCGTAACCATTAACCTAATGCTAGCTAACAAGAGAAGGGTAGAGAAGTATACCGAGCGATCCGTGTCCTTCGGTCTTCTCGTCGTCGTCCCGATCTCCCGCGGTATCACTGTTCGTCGTCTTCTCGTCGGAAAGGGCACCACGTAGCCGATTTCTTTTACGGGCTCCCACCTCTGGACCGAGGCAACTTGGGCACAAAGTTGGCTAACCGACGCGTCCAAGAGTACTGTAGGTTGTAGTGTAGAGTGGTTGTCTCATTTGGGGTAGTGAAGTTGCCATTGGAGATGGAGGAATGAGGCTAAGGAAAAAATGGTGCTTTCATTTTTTCCAAACAAGAAAAATGAGATGAAGAAATATGTGCCACCACAAAAATGAATCCCCCATCTCACTCCCTCAAGTGGCCGGCCCTATAAGAGAATGGTGAAGGGAAAAACATCAACCATGAAGGGAGGTGATCGTAGTAAAAGGTAGAGGGTGACCACATCCAAAAGGTAATGATAACAATCTCAAATCAATTCCTAATCAACTCTAATCACCATAAATGCATGAAATGATGATAGAAAAGAATGGTATCAAAAGATGCTCTCATAATTAATCCATATGCAAGAAACCCCCTCCACAAATGTTATTTGCAAACTTGCAAATAACCCCCTCCATCGGAAAAGTCCAGCCGGGAAAGAACAAAGGAAAACCGGTCGGAACGGAATGCAAACTGGCAACTCCAGAAAACTGGTCCCGTAATAAATTACAGGAAAAACCCCGATACTGTTTATACACACCCGCATTTGTATTCCCACTGAACACAAATGCAAAGAGACAAAATCTACACTATACAATACAAGAATCCGGCTTAAACCAAAGCCGGCTAGTAATATCCGTCCGATCCAGATCCATACAATCCCGCACGTATCTGATCGTACCCTGCCATATATCCATACGGCCACTAGTACAAACCGTCCGATCCTGATCCGTGCAATACCGCACGTATCTGATCGGACCCTGCCATATCTCCATACGGCCTCTACAGCGTTTCGCCCGAAACTTGAGTAACTGTAAGTGTGGTGGACTCTAAAGACTCGTCAATACTATGGCTGTAGATTTAACCACTAGCACGTCAGAGGTATAAGCCAATACGTGACGGGCCACCAGCTATTGACCAAAAGGGACATCGATGAACGAACTCATCCTGACACCCTACTGAGCCTGTCAGTGACAATATCCGTACAGTCCGGTCCGTTCGTCTATGAGCATCGCATGGCGGGCCTAGGGGGTTGGTAAAAGTCAGACCCCCAAAAGCGGTACAAGTCGTATCGGAGTGTAGCCCAGAACACCCTGAGATACTACTGGAATACCTACCAGTAAATCTCCTGCCTTGGCCAAGGACTTCGTGTAATGGCTCTCCTAGAAACAGCGCGACCTCACCCCCAATACCGGGAGAGACGTGTAAGTGCACGGCGGCGCCCCGGCCGTCAATCCGACGGCCAAACGCGGAAACGGTGGTAACTTAAATTTTTGCGGACTTTGCAAACCGGCACCACCGCGCACAAAACCCCGGATCGTAACCATTAAACTAGTCTAAGCTACTAACGAGAAAAGGTGAAAAGATATACCGACGATCCAAGTCCTCCGGTCTTCATCTCCACTCCGATCTCCTCGCGGGATCTCCGTCCGTCTCCTCCTCGTCGGAAAGGGCACCACGAAGCCGGGTACTTTTACGGGCTCCCTCCTCGATACCGAGGCAACTCGGGCGCGAAGCTGGCGAATCGACGCATCCAAGATTTGCTGTAGGAATATAGTGTAGAGTGTATGTCTCACTTTGGGGTTGGTTGCCATAGATGGAGGAATGGTGTATAGAAAATTGGTGCTTTCAATTTTCTAGCAATGGAATGAGATGAAGAATGATATACACAAAATGAATCACTCTCATTTTTCTTCCTCTCAAAGATGAAGCTCTCATTTTCTTCTCTTTTCTTCTTCTCTCTTTCTTTTTTCAACCATGATAATCTTCTTCCATCAAGTGAGTAACAATGGTGGAGGAATATGAATATGAAGGGAGGTGATGGTAGTAAAAGGTGGAGGGTAACCATATCCAAAGCATAATCATCACTAAACTCAAATCAAACCTCACTTCATTTCTAATCCCTTCTTATCATAATGAATGCAAGAAAAGCAAAGATGCTTTCATAATTAATCCTTATGCAAATAAGTCCTCCACAAATACCAATTTGCACAATTGCAAATTAGTCCCTCCATCGGAAAAGTCCGGCCGGGAAAGAACAAAGAAAAACCGGCCGGAACGGAAAGCAAAATGGCAACCCTAGAAAACTGGTCCCGTAATAAATTACAGGAAAACCCCACACTGTGCATACACACCCGCATTTGTATTCCGTCCGGATACAAATGCAATGAGACAAAATCTACACTGTACTAAACCAGGATCCGGCTTAAACCAAAGCCGGCTAGTAATATCCGTCCGATCCTGATCCGTGCAATACCGCACGTATCTGATCGAACGCTGCCATATAACTATATGGCCACTAGTAAAAACCGTCCGATCCTGATCCGTGCAATACCGCACGTATCTGATCGGACCCTGCCATATCTCCATACGGCCTCTACAGCGTTTCGCCCGAAAGCTTGAGTAACTGAAAGTGTGGTGGACTCTAAAGACTCGTCAATACTATGGCTGTGGATTTAACCACTAGCACGTCAGAGGTATAAGCCAATACGTGACGGGCCACCAGCTATTGACCAAAAGGGACGTCGATGAGGAAGCTCACCCCGACACCCAACTGAGCCTGTCAGTGACAATATCCGTACAGTCCGGTCCGTTCGTCTATGAGTATCGCATGGCGGGCCTAGGGGGTTGGTAAAAGTCAGACCCCCAAAAGCGGTACAAGTCGTGTCGGAGTGTAGCCCAGAACACCCTGAGATACTACTGGAATACCTACCAGTAAATCTCCTTGCCTTGGCCAAGGTCTTTGTGTAATGGCTCTCCTAGACACAGCGCGACCTCACCCCCAATACCGGGAGAGACGAAACCCCCGAAGATCCGCTCACTGCCTCCATGTGGCTCGGGACTGTACCCAACTAAAACCTGTTTGCACGACTCCTTTGAGCCGTGGTAGGGTAGTAATCAAAGTACGGTGGGAACTCACACGAGACAAATGACTATCCCCAGGTCGATGAACTAACCTGTACACATGTCACCTGGGAACTGCTATCTGACGTCAGGTATAAGACCAACTAGCATGTTCCCGGCGAGTCCTTTCCGGTGTACTCATAACCCAATGAGCACCTTTATACATCTTAGGTGAACCAACTGACACCAATGGCTTATGAGACCGGCCACCGCCCCTCGTCGGGGTCTCGACTGTATACACTAGTCTACTCTGGAGTATCGATGCCCTGTCTCGAAACTCCCACGACTAGGGACCTTTTAAGGATGTGCTTATAGACTCCAGCTCTCACTTATATGATCGCCCTCATACTGCTGGCAGTCAAGCAAGAATCCTAGGGGCTCTATCAACATGCAATAGTGACATGTCAGGTCACCTAAAGCAGTACACGATGATAAAGGTAAACCAGATAGCAAACTATCATCTCGAGTAAGACTGTTCTACCGGGATAGGTCCTCCCTCAATCATTGCAATCACGTGCCTGTGATCCAATAATTGACTCTGAGGGCACTATCTCGAACAAGACGAACCCCTGAAGATCCGCTCACTGCCTCCATGTGGCTCGGGACTGTACCCAACTAAAACCTGATTGCACGTTTCCTTTTGAGCGTGGTAGGGTAGTAATCAAAGTACAGTGGGAACTCACACGAGACAAATGACGATCCCCAGGTCGATGAACTAACCTGTATACATGTCACCAGGGAACTGCTATCTGACGTCAGGTATAAGACCAACTAGCATGTTCCCGGCGAGTCCTGTCCGGTGTACTCATAACCCAATGAGCACCTGTATACATCTTAGGTGAACCAACTGACACCAGTGGCTTGTGAGACCGGCCACCGCCCCACGTCGAGGTCTCGACTGTATACACTAGTCTACTCTGGAGAATCGATGCCCTGTCTCGAAACTCCCACGACTAGGGACCATTTAAGGATGTGCTTATAGACTACCAGCTCCCACGTATATGATCGCCCTCATACTGTTGGCAGTCAAGCAAGAATCCTAGGGGCTCTATCAACGTGTAATAGCGACCTGTAAGGTCACCTAAAGCAGTATACGATGATAAAGGTAAACCAGATAGCATACTATCATCTCGAGTAAGACTGTCCTACCGGGATAGGTCCTCCCTCAATCATTGCAATCACGTGCCTGTGATCAAATAATTGACTCTGAGGGCACTATCTCCAACAATCTCCCACTTGCACTCAAGGCTAATTATTGCGATGTCGCATACTCACAGCCCGTGTGATACCGAACACCCAACTCCTCTACTAGTCAGTCTCACAAAACTCGTTTGCGAAACTATTGCGTTCGAGGAATAGCCTGAGTGAGTGGATCCGCTTTGATGTTTCTTTCTATGTCTCTCTATATCTCAAGTTCGCGGAGAAAGCCATCTCACGAAATGAGCAATACCTGTCTTAGAATGTCTGGATGTCTGATGGGACCTAGCTCATAAATGAACTCCAAATCCAAACTTCTTAGACTGTATCGTCAACTGAACTTAATCAGTATCCTGCGCCATGCCACCCTCAGTATTGCCTTGGACCACCTGTCCAAAATACTGCCCTTCGTCAGAAGGAAAAACTATAACTCTGACAACCTCCTTGTCGTCCATGTCACCTTGGAAGCCTGGAATGATAACTGTCTCCCGAATGTGGCTGTCGTTATCATGTCCCTAGAACATCCACTTATGCTCTAAACCTGCTTCCGATTGTTTCTCCAGGATTGGATCAATATCAACTTATTGCACCTACTGCAAGAACACCATCTGGTGTGGTACTTGACATCTCATGATTGGCTCAATTGCCTAAGCAAGTGATCTGTCAATCATGCACATCCCTCTCCTCTTTAGTCTGTAAGACACCTTCAGAGAGGGTGACTTCATCAACTGCAGGTACACTACCGTGCCAGGAGTCGTCGATTCCAAATACTCTTAGAATGCTGTCTAAGTACCCAGATTGGGAAACTACCCAAATCTAGATCTAAAACCATAGATCCAGTAACCAGAATGTCTGATATAATATCCAAGTCCTGTGTGGAGAAACTACTGTGTGACAACCAAAGTATAACCGATCGTAGTATAGGAATATCACTTCCTACTCTGTGTATGTCATCCAAATACCATGACAACACACCCTACTACCTTCTCAACAGATCCATCCCCTATTCTGATGAAATCAAACCTATGACTGTCACATCAGAAATAGATGATCTATCTCCGCTATATCAGCTTTAGTCTATAAATAGACATAAGCCACTTGTCCACCATGCTTCCGCTGCTCCCACTGACTACGACAACCCTCTGGCAGAGTCATATAGACGTACATTTCTAAAGCTAGTTCAGAACGACGCTATACTCATCCTCCTGTCGGGTCTCACAGTCTGGAACAACAGCAATGGCAAGTCCGGGTAAACAAGAACCTCCCTGTCACCGTCCTTGAGCATACCGAAGTACCACTCGAGTGCCTGAGGTTACCCACCATATCTGCGGAGTGTCTAATGGAATGTCAACCCAGATTGAATCTTTAAGTTCTTATCAAATCTCCAGTAATCGTTTGCGGTTCTGGAATCACTTCCAGTTCTACCATACTCCCACTACTGTTTTCTGGAAAAAAAACATTTCTTTTAAAATTGTGGCGAGTGAAGAACAATATCACTATTGATCTTCCAGATGGTAGAAAGTCAACCCTCGTCATAGCCTGGGTCAACCCACAAACAACCATTACAGAAACGTGCCTTGAGTTGTCCAGGGTCTGGTTTTAAGCATAAGCCGGACAACTCCCCGTACCTTAACAACGTTAAGATACGAACTGTTCTATATCCAATATAGGACCAGAGGCACTGATTTAATTGAACCAGATTCAAATCATGCAGCTGTCTCCAGTGCATGTAAACTAAATGGAAAGAGGCCGATCAGCATTACTCAACTTAGGAGTACTTCCAATTATGAGTAACATGAAAGAGAAGCTAGTTCTCTTAATCATTTCTATCAACTGAATACTATTCATATCTATCTACATCTTCGATCACCTTGAAGAATCCCGATACTTGCAACATCTGGTTCTCTACTTTATTCTTATACCTATAACTCCTCAAAACTTAGACTCTGCGTTTCTACGAAACACCTGTCTAAGAACTAGAGAAGTCATAAGTAAACAGAATATAGTACGAGGACCAACCCCACTGTCCTCATGGACGCTGGACAACATACAATACTCTGTATAAGTCCCTTGAGTCTAATAACTCATTCACTGTGTGTCGTAGGTTGAAAACTGTACTATGATTATGAAGAATTACACCGCTGTTTAATGCTCCTTACCTAACCATCCACTGATATAGGTAAATGTTATAGACATAATTTCAAAAAGGTATATCTCACTCTATAAAAAATATACGTACAGATATAATAATTTGAAATTGGTGCATAACAACGGATATTCAAAACCAAATATTTACCGACCGGCAAACAACCCAGGTGATTTCCTCAAATATCACCAATTACAACGAATCGCGATATAATGAGGATGATCACCTAATTCCCAATAACTTACTCCCACTCATCATCTGTAAAACCATACAGATGTGAAAATCCAACCTGGTAAATACATACCCTGGAGCAAGTGTCTAATCGGGAAATCAGTTTTCTTTTAACAGTACACAGTGAAACAAAAACATTGAAATGTTTCGATGGGGTATCCTGGTATTCCTAGTAATGCCTCTTCCATTATCCAGATTCACAACTGTAACCGTATAATTCTTTGCCATCTCTCCAAATCCCTTTATATGTCTTTAGTCATTACCTTCTGCACACCCCTTTAGGCCAAATGGTTTTCTTCCTTCCCTACCGTTCGGCACCAGCCTATGGTTTGGAAGAAGACTATCCAATAAACATAATGGGTGTACTGTCCTAGTCCTAGGAGCACTCGCAATGCGAGAGAAGGTGAAGATAAAAGACAGCCGAATAAACCTTATTCCTATTTCTCCTGAACCAGAATCCATCCCCGAACTGGAACAAGTTCCTTTCGAGTTCGTATATAACCATACGATGGAGTATCCAATAAACTGAGGATCTTCGTAGTGATACGGAGTGTCCTGGAGAAATACAAAGGTGAAGTGGGAGTGGTAATGAAATATTGGTTTGGTCGTGAATAGCAGTCACAATTTACTTTGCCCTCTTACTAATCCCTTTCTTTGTCTTTACTTAATACCTTCTGTACACCGTTTAGGCTAAATGGTTTTCTTCCTTCCCTACCGTTCGGCACCAGCCTATGGTTTGGAAGAAGACTATCCAATAAGCATAATAGGTGTACTATCTCCTAAACCAAGGAGTACTCGCAACCTGAGAGAAGGTAAAAGGAAAAGACAACTGAATAGTCCTATTCGTTTTCTCCAGAACCAGAAGCCATCCTCGAAGTCCTTTGAGTTCGTATCTAACCATACGATGGTTTTGTCCAATGGAAGTGGACGTTCGTAGTAATACGAGGTGTCCTGGAGAAAAGGGTAAAAGTAGGAGTGGCAATGAGGTTTGCAACTCTGACAATCCAAAAGCCAGTCTTGTAAGAAGGTTCGGTTAATCTTGGTCACTGAGTCATAGTCTAGGGTCGGGTCAATGGTCGCTGCCAAAGAGAGAGAGAAAAGAAACACTCAGCGTGCACTCAAACCTAGATCAGAAAGGTTATCACTTTATCTAATCTGGAAACCTCCCACTGTAACGTCAAATTCTTCTCCAAACCTTAAAGAAGAATTAGTCGGGATCACCCGAGGAGTAAACCAACTCATCAGTGAGAATCGGGATCCAACTATCATCGCATGCCAACGTGATGGAATCCACTCATGTTATCACACTCCAGAAGGTATGGCCATATATGGAAAGTTTCAGTTTCTTTAGAAACTCCCGATGTGACTTTTACCCATAGGACCCAAGTGACCTTGACGGAGTCAACAAATAAAAGAGTCCTAGTCAAGTTCAACCCGTCATTATCTGGATTGCATTAAACCCACCCGTACGTGCCCTTGACGGTGTCAACAAGGCTGCACGACTGTCCTAACCAATCCCATTTATGCTACAAACAAGCACTACTTAGCTACCGTACACTACGCCTTGACGGAGTCAACAAACGCAGCACGAATACTAAATAATACCCGTAAGAATTGACGGAGGGCTACGATTGGTTTTTGGCGAAAAACCTTTAACGTAATGAACTTGATATCGTTGAAGGAACTGCATGGTTTTTATAAAAATATAGTGACGAAAACCTTTGCTAAAGAGGTCACTCCCGGTGAAGGGATCTCGGCTCTTTCCCCGTAGAATGAGGTGCAGGATATTCCAACTGAATACCACGATGCAAAGCAAAAGTAATCGGCTACAGTGAAGTTATTGCCCTGACGCAAACTTTTGTCCAAGGGGTCACACCCGGTGAAGGGATCTCGGCCCTTACCTCGTCGACTGAGGAGCGGGATATTCGAACTGAATACCACTGTGCAAAACAAAAGTGAACGTCATTGCAACAACAGCCCCCTTTTTTTTTGAAAAATGTTCCAACAACATCAGAATAGGTTTGTTTATCTTGCATTGATCTGAATCAACGCAGTCCCATCAATTGATCACACGCAAAAAAGAACGAAAATAATGATGTATGTATATGCCATCCGTATTCGCCACTGGGTCCCGTCATCACCCGTTAGGTTACTTAACTAACGACAGAGCGGGGACTGGACTAGCGCGGATGCAAAACATATACAACATCTACTAGTATATATATAATATATAATTTTCTCTCAAGGCGTGATAAAATGCAACATCACAGAACAATACAGATATCTGGAAGCCCCGGGTTTCACAGAGCCGCTGCTGAAACCCGACGTTCCCCTGGTCGTGTGGATAGCCTGTGCAATGAGATCCTAGACCTCTACGGGCGCGGCAAGTTACCCGCCAAAACCTGAAGCGAGGCAGCCCCCTTCAGCAACGTGAATGGACCACCCAGCACTTCACGGAATCCGGTAACTTGGGCACCCCTCCTGGGTCAATCCTATACCCCCTACGAGTGCGGCGAATAGCCTGCCAATTCTAGAGTGAAGCTTCCTCCGTCTCAATGCCATGAGAGGCGGGCCCGTTGCCCTCTAGAACCCGGCTATCCGCGCACCCCTCCGCGGGGTAATCCTAGTACAGAAAGTAAAATATACATACAACGGGTACATCGACCGCAACCTGGTCGTGCCCTAAAAGAATAATACAAATAGGCAGTGACGGCAGTCCACATGTCGGACGCTCGCCCCGCAATATCAAATGTACATAATACAACAAAACTGTACTAATACTGCAACCAGGCTATCCCCACGACCGATCCGCAACAACACAGCACAATCACAGAACATCGACGTGAATGTCACGTTCGCAAATCCGTCTAACCGGGCTATAGCAGTTAGACAGGATTTACCGATCAAGTGACATTCACGGTCGCAGATATAATGTAAATACTGTGAACTAATGTGTTTAAACTTTTCGATCGATCAAATTTATCGAAGTGGGCCCCAAGCATTACTGTAGCACTTAAAGAGAGTCTAGGCCCAAAAAGAATATTCCAAAAACCCCATTTTCAACCCAGGAGCTCACTGCAAAAATTTGGTCTAATGAATAGTAAAAATGGCCGCGGAACCGCCGCAAATACGTGGGTTTGGCCGCGGTTCCGCGGTGGAATAATGAGATCACGCTACCAAATTTTCACAGAATGCTTAGAATTCCCTGCATATGTCACTGCAATGTACTGAAAAAATTTTGGAGCCAAAAAAATTTCGACAGAAAACTGTGCAAATGAAAATGGGTTTTCGGAAAATCCATTCGATCGAACTTGTAAGCACGTTAGAGCAAGCTAGACTAGGTTAATGGCGTGGCTCTGATACCATGTTGCGCCACAGCAGCGCCCCGGCCGTCTATCCGAGGCCAAAATGCGGAATCAAAAATTTTCTTAACTTTTAAACTGGTGCTACCGCGGACAATAAACCCGGATCGTAACCATTAACCTAATGCTAGCTAACAAGAGAAGGGTAGAGAAGTATACCGAGCGATCCGTGTCCTTCGGTCTTCTCGTCGTCGTCCCGATCTCCCGCGGTATCACTGTTCGTCGTCTTCTCGTCGGAAAGGGCACCACGTAGCCGATTTCTTTTACGGGCTCCCACCTCTGGACCGAGGCAACTCGGGCGCGAAGTTGGCTAACCGACGCGTCCAAGGGTACTGTAGGTTGTAGTGTAGAGTGGTTGTCTCATTTGGGGTAGTGAAGTTGCCATTGGAGATGGAGGAATGAGGCTAAGGAAAAAATGGTTCTTTCATTTTTTCCAAACAAGAAAAATGAGATGAAGAAATATGTGCCACCACAAAAATGAATCCCCCATCTCACTCCCTCAAGTGGCCGCCCTATAAGAGAATGGTGGAGGGAAAAACATCAACCATGAAGGGAGGTGCTCGTAGTAAAAGGTGGAGGGTGGCCACATCCAAAAGGTAATGATAACAATCTCAAATCAATTCCTAATCAACTCTAATCACCATAAATGCATGAAATGATGATAGAAAAGAATGGTATCAAAAGATACTCTCATAATTAATCCATATGCAACAAACCCCCTCCACAAATGTTATTTGCAAACTTGCAAATAACCCCCTCCATCGGAAAAGTCCGGCCGGGAAAGAACAAAGGAAAACCGGTCGGAACGGAATGCAAACTGGCAACTCCAGAAAACTGGTCCCGTAATAAATTAAAGGAAAAACCCCGATACTGTGTATACACACCCGCATTTGTATTCCCACTGAACACAAATGCAAAGAGACAAAATCTACACTGTACAATACTAGAATCCGGCTTAAACCAAAGCCGGCTAGTAATATCCGTCCGATCCTGATCCGTGCAATGCCGCACGTATCTGATCGAACCCTGCCATATATCCATACGGCCACTAGTACAAACCGTCCGATCCTGATCCGTGCAATACCACACGTATCTAATCGGACCCTGCCATATCTCCATACGGCCTCTACAGCGTTTCGCCCGAAACTTGAGTAACTGTAAGTGTGGTAGACTCTAAAGACTCGTCAATACTATGGTTGTGGATTTAACCACTAGCACGTCAGAGGTATAAGCCAATACGTGACGGGCCACCAGCTATTGACCAAAAGGGTCGTCGATGAGCGAACTCATCCTGACACCCTACTGAGCCTGTCAGTGACAATATCCGTACAGTCCGGTCCGTTTGTCTATGAGCATCGCATGGCGGGCCTAGGGGGTTGGTAAAAGTCAGACCCCCAAAAGCGGTACAAGTCGTGTCGGAGTGTAGCCCAGAACACCCTGAGATACTACTGGAATACCTACCAGTAAATCTCCTGCCTTGGCCAAGGACTTCGTGTAATGGCTCTCCTAGACACAGCGCGACCTCACCCCCAATATCGGGAGAGACGAACCCCTGAAGATCCGCTCACTGCCTCCATGTGGCTCGGGACTGTACCCAACTAAAACCTGTTTGCACATCTCCTTTTGAGCGTGGTAGGGTAGTAATCAAAGTACAGTGGGAACTCACACGAGTCAAATGACGATCCCCAGGTCGATGAACTAACCTGTACACATGTCACCAGGGAACTGCTATCTGATGTCAGGTATAAGACCAACTAGCATGTTCCCGGCGAGTCCTGTCCGGTGTACTCATAACCCAATGAGCACCTGTATACATCTTAGGTGAACCAACTGACACCAGTGGCTTGTGAGACCGGCCACCGCCCCTCGTCGGGGTCTCGACTGTATACACTAGTCTACTCTGGAGAATCGATGCCCTGTCTCGAAACTCCCACGACTAGGGACCATTTAAGGATGTGCTTATAGACTACCAGCTCCCACGTATATGATCGCCCTCATACTGTTGGCAGTCAAGCAAGAATCCTAGGGGCTCTATCAACGTGTAATAGCGACCTGTAAGGTCACCTAAAGCAGTACACGATGATAAAGGTAAACCAGATAGCATACTATCATCTCGAGTAAGACTGTCCTACCGGGATAGGTCCTCCCTCAATCATTACAATCACGTGCCTGTGATCCAATAATTGACTCTGAGGGCACTATCTCCAACAGATATACCCTGCACCTTATTCGATGGGGAAAGAGCCGAGATCCCTTCACCGGGAGTGACCTCTTTAGCAAAACTGGCAGATACTACAACATTCGGTTTGTCTTTTGACTGCTTTTGGAGTTTTGCTTTGCATAGTGATATATATGATATGTCCTGCACCTTATTCGATGAGGAAAGAGCCGAGATCCCTTCACCGGGAATGACCTCTTTAGAAAAACTAATGAAAGCCTCAAAATCACTCCATTTCAAAATTCACTCGATTCTACGACAATATCAAGTTCTTTACGCTCATGGTTTTCTGAAAAACCTGCGTAGCCCTCCGTCAATTCAGATAAGTAATATTTAGTATTCGTGCTGCGGTAGTTTGGCATGCGTCAAGGCGTAGTGTACGGTAGCTGATTATTACTTATCTGTAGCATGAGATGCGATTGGATTAGGGTATTCGTACGGCTTTGTTTGGCATCCGTCAAGGGTCGTATGGGTGGGTTTAATTCAATCACGAATTGTACGGGTTGAACTTGACTAGCGGACTATGGATTGTTTGGCATGCGTCCAGGTCATAGCACGCTAGGGGCAAAACATTATCGGGAATTTCAAGTGTTGAGATTTGCAATGAGATTGCATACCTTCTATGAGATAGTTGGATCCCGATACCCACTGCGAGTAATTGTTACTCCTGGGAGAGTTTTACACAGGACAATTAGCCGATCAGGTAGGTGTCTAGAAAGGTGTCAACAGGGTTACGCCTCTGGAAAAACGAGGTTTACTTTAATTAGGTCCGTGCGAAAGCACGGGGAACCTCCCTCAAAGTACCGACACTGGTCTGGCTGAAAGATTGGCGAAGTTGTAGGGTGTAATTAATCCCGGCTAGTCTTTCGTTTTAAGGTTTGAAGGAAGATTTGATAAAAACAGTGGGAGCCATCCTTATTAGATAAAATAATAACCAATTTGATCTTGCAAGAGCATACGCTAATGTGTTTTCTTCTCTCTCTCTCCAGGTAGCGACCATATCATGCCTTAATAAAGATAATAATATGGATGTATTGACCGAACCCGCATGTTATACTGTGCTGGGGAACGTTGGTTCCGTTCTTTCTTATAAGAGTTATAAGACTGAACAGGATATAGGGGAATACCAGGATTCCCATGTCACCCGAATGAAGAAAGTACATGTTGATGCATTTTCTTCGGGTGTGTTCGTTACAGAGAATTGTTTCTCCATTTGCTCTACGTCCTGGGTATTGGATACCAGGTTAGGATCCCATATATGTAATCAGTTACATGGGCTTAGGAAAGGTAGAGAACCTGGAGAAGGTGATAAAGACATAAGGGTTGGAAATGGTGCAATTGTTGCAGCTAAAACCGTCGGGGAATATCACCTTGTATTGACAACTGGTAATACATTGGTTCTGAACGAATGCTATTACATGCCGAACCTGATATGCAATATTATATCGGTTTCTTTACTGAGTAAAGAGGGATATAATTTTGTACTACAGGATAATGTTATGAACATTTTCCGTAACCAAAAGTTGGTTGGATCAGGCACGTTGTGCGATGGCATTTATGTTCTAAATCAATCAACAGTTCTGAGCATAACAAACACACACAAGAGGAAGAGTTCAGAAATGAACGAATCCTTCTTGTGGCATTGTAGACTGGGTCACATCAATGCGACACGACCAGCCATGTTGCATAAGGATGGATATTTAAATCCGTTTGAATTTTCATCTTATGACACTTGCCAGTCATGTCTCAAAGGCAAGATGACCAAAACTCCGTGTACAGGACACGGAGAAAGAGTTACCGAACTCTTGGGACTGGTACATAGTGATGTATGCGGTCCCATGTCTACACATGCCAGGGATGGTTCTTCGTACTTCATTACATTCACTGACGATCTCTCTAGATTCGGATATGTGTTCCTGATGAAACACAAATCAGAAGCTTTTGAGAAATTTAGAGAATATAAACAAGAAGTCGAGAACCAAACCGGGAAAAGTATTAAAATCCTTCGATCTGATCGAGGAGGTGAATACTTAAGCAATGAATTCCTGGACTTCCTAAAAGAGAATGGGATTCTCTCTCAGCTAACTCCTCCATATACACCACAGCACAACGGTGTATCGGAACGGAGGAACCGCACCGTATTAGATATGGTGCGCTCAATGATGAGTAGAGCTGAGTTACCTATTTCCTTCTGGGGATATGCGCTTGAGAAAGCCATAGACCTATTGAATAGAGTTCCTACCAAATCTGTGCCTACCACTCCATATGAGATATGGAAAGGGAAGAGACCACATCTTAATTACATTAAGATATGGGGTTGTCCGGCCTATGTCAAAAGATAAAATCCGGACAAACTCGAGGCAAGATCAGTCTTATGTAAGTTTATCGGATATCCCAAAAATTCACAAAGGTATATCTTCTACCATCCCGAGGAACAAAAGGTGTTTGTTTCTCGACATGCCACTTTCTTAGAAAAAGGTTTTCTTATGAAACAGATTAGTGGTATTGAGGTAGAACTGGAAGAGGTTCCAGCGACACAAACCACAACAGAAGACTTGGTAGAACCAGAGGATTCGGTAGTTCCCGATGAACCCCAGCCACTCCGTCGACCTAGTAGGGTTCCTTACCCACCTGAGAGATACTATGGTTTTCTCATTGATGGTGGGAGCGAGGATTGCATCATGGTTGATGATGACCCAACTAGCTTCGAGCAGGCCATCACGAGTGGAGACTCAGTGAAATGGTTCGATGCAATGCGGTCCGAGATGGAATCCATGTACACCAACAAAGTATGGACTTTGGAAGTTGCTCCTGAAGGGGTAAAACCCATTGGGAGCAAGTGGATCTTCAAGAAAAAACTTGGTGTAGATGGGAAAGTGGAGACATTCAAAGCTAGACTTGTTGCAAAAGGTTTTCGTCAAAGACCAGGTGTGGACTATGACGAAACCTTTTCTCCAGTGGCTACGCTTAAATCCATCTGGATCATGCTTGCCATCGCTGCATATCATGACTGCGAAATCTGGCAAATGGATGTTAAGACCGCCTTTCTAAACGGTGATTTAGAAGAGTGTGTGTACATGACTCAGCCAGAGGGCTTCGTAGATAGTGGGAGCAGTGGGAAGGTGTGCAAGCTGCTTAAATCCATTTATGGATTAAAGCAAGCATCGCGGAGCTGGAACATCTGCTTTGACGTCGTTATCAAAGAGTTTGATTTCGTCAAAAACGTAGATGAACCTTGTATCCACAAGAAGGTGGCAGAGAGTAAGGTTGTCTTCCTCGTATTGTACGTGGACGACATACTCTTGATAGGAAACGACATTCCTATGCTGCAATCGGTCAAGCTCTTCTTATCACAAAGATTATCAATGAAAGATCTAGGTGATGCCTCCTGCATATTAGGAATAAGGATCTATAGAGATAGATCTAAACGGATATTGGGATTGTCCCAATCCAGGTACATTGACACCATACTAAAGAGGTTTAGTATGGAAGAGTCCAAACGTGGGTTTTTACCCACGATCTCAGGGCTCACTCTCTCCAAAGAGATGTCTCCCAAGACTGATTTGGAGAGAGCTCGCATGCAAGGGATACCCTATGCTTCGGCAGTAGGCTCTATCATGTACGCGATGCTATACACCATACCCGATATAGCATACTCACTAAGTGTAGTGAGTAGGTATCAAGCTGATCCTTGAGAGAGTCACTGTACAGCTGTGAAGAGCATTCTCAAGTACTTACGAAGGACTAAAGAGATGCTCTTGGTGTATGGTAACGGAGAACTCCAAGTGGAGTCCTTTACCGATTCGAGCTTCCAGAGTGATAAGGACGACTCTAAGTCGCAGTCGGGATTTGTCTTTAGCCTTTACGGAGGGGCGGTTAGCTGGAAGAGTTCCAAGAAGGAAACCGTGGCAGACTCGACGATGGAGGCTGAATACATCGCTGCCAACGATGCTGCCAAATAGGCTGTCTGGATCAAGAATTTCATCACTGAACTTGGAGTGGTTCCATCCATTGGGCATTTAATACCTTTGTATTGCGATAACAATGGAGCGGTGGCTTTGTCCAAGGAACCCAGGTCCTATCAGCGATCCAGGCATATTCTGAGGCGGTATCACCTGATCCGGGAGATAGTTGATCGCCGGGAGATCGAGGTCAGGAGGGTTGATATGAAGAACAACACAGCGGATCCACTCACGAAGGCCATTCCCCAGATACAGTTTGAGAGACTCTTCGGGAAGCTCGGTATGCGATACTACAGCAGCTGGCCCTAGTGCAAGTGGGAGATTGTTAGTTGTATGTATGCCGTAGAGGCCAGTATTGTACAGATGATGTATATTATATTGGATGCTTGGACATATATATAGAGGGGACTTTCTTGCTCGATATGATAGTATTCTATCTGGTTGCTCTTTACTTTAACATGTATACATGTCTCTTTATACCGTCTTATAGTTACATGTTGGTAAAGCCCTTAGGATGTGTACTTGACTACTTGGACTATGATGCGGATCATGTTGGAGATAGTGCCCTCAGATTCAATTATTCGATCACAGGCACGTGATTACAATGGTTGATGGAGGACCTATCCCGATAGGACAGTCTTGCTCGAGATGATAGTATGCTATCTGGTTTATCTTTATCATCGTGTACTGCTTTAGGTGACCTGACAAGTCGCTATTACACGTTGATAGAGCCCCTAGGATTCTTGCTTGACCACCAGCAGTATGAGGGCGATCATATACGTGGGAGCTGGCAGTCTATAAGCATATCCTTAAATGGTCCCTAGTCGTGTGAGTTTCGAGACAGGGCATCGATACTCCAGAGTAGGCTAGTGTATACAGTCGAGACCCCGACGAGGGGCGGTGGCCGGTCTCACAAGCCACTGGTGTCAGTTGGATCACCTAAGATGTATACAGGTGCTCATTGGGTTATGAGTACACCGGACAGGACTCGCCGGGAACATGCCAGTTGGTCATATACCAGACGTCAGATGGCAGTTCCCTGGTGACATGTGTGCAGGTTAGTTCATCGACCTGGGGATCGTCATTTTTCTTGTGTGAGTTCCCACTGTACTTTGATTACTACTCTACCACGGCTCAAAGGAGTCGTGCAAACAGGTTTTAGTTGGGTACAGTCCCGAGCCACATGGAGGTAGTGAGCGTATCTTCAGGGGTTCGTCTCTCCCGGTATTGGGGGTGAGGTTGTGCTGTGTCTAGGAGAGCCATTACACGAAGCCCTCGGCCGAGGCAAGGAGATTTACTGGTAAGTATTCCAGTAGTATCTCAGGGTGTTCTGGGCTACACTCCGACACGACTTGTACCGCTTTTAGGGGTCTGACTTTTACCAACCCCCTAGGCCCGCCATGCGATACTCATAGACGAACGGACCGGACTGTACGGATATTGTCACTGACAGGCTCAGTAGGGTTGTCTGGCTGAGTTCGCTCACAGACGTCCCTTTTAGTCAATACCTGGTGGCCCGTTACGTATTGGCTTATACCTCTGACGTGCTAGTGGTTAAATCCACAACCAAGGTGTTGACGAGTCTTTAGAGTCCCCCACATTCAGTTACTCAGCTTTCGGGCAAAAAGTTATAGAGGCCGTATGGAGATATGGCAAGGTCCGATCAGATACGTGCGGTATTGCACGGATCAGGATCGGACAGTTTGTACTACAGGCCGTATGGATATATGGCAGGGTTCGATCAGATACATGCGGTATTGTACGGATCAGGATCGAACGGATATTACTAGCCGGCTTTGGTTTAAGCCGGATCCTAGTATAGTACAGTGTAGATTTTGACTCATTGCATTTGTATTTCGGTCGAAATACAAATGCGGGTGTGTATGCACAGTATCGGGGTTTTCCTGTAATTTATTACGGGACCAGTTTTCCGGAATTGCCAGTTTGCTTTCCGTTTCGGCCAATTTCCTTTGTATCGTTCATTGGCCGAAGATTGGTGGAGGAGGGCTTATTTGCATTGTTGCAAATAAGCTTTTGTGGAGGGGGTATTTGCATATTCTTGTATCATGATGGTGCACCATTCTTTGACCTTGACTTCTTCTTCTATCATTGCTTGACTTTGTGAGGTGATAGTTGTAGTAGAGTGTTGGTTATAGTTTGTCATCATGGTTGTTGATGATGAGGTTGTTGGAGTAGTTGAGAGTGGGTGTGATTGTGACCATATTCTTTCATGTTTTCCTTTTTGCAATATAGCCTTCCCACTCTCTCCTTTTTGGATGGCTCTCTCATTCTTTCCTCTCCCTCACCTCTCATGGCCGGCCCAAGCATTGTGGGGGCTGTCCCAAATTTTTGGTGGGGATGTTTGGCTCATTTCATGTTGCAAAAATCCCACAAGTTCAATCCAAAAAGCCCCAAGTTCAATTCCTCCACAAAAGGCAATTCCACAAACCCCAAAATGAGACTTCTTCACTAGACATTCTACAGCAAACCTTGGGCACGTCGACTAGCCAGCTTCGTGCCCGAGTTGCCTCGGCATTGAGGTGGGAGCCCGTAAAAGAAGTAGGCGATGTGGTGCACTTCCGGCGACGAGGTGGAGACCGGAGCTTCCGCAGGAGATTGGGACGACGACGAGAAGACAGGAGGACTTGGATCAGTCGGTATATCTCTCTTCCCTTTCTTGTAGTTAGCTAGGACTAATTAATGGTTCGATCCGGGTATTAGTGTGCGGTGGTGCCGGTTTGCTAAGTTCGGAAAATTAAAGTTTATCACCGTTTCCGCATTTTGGCCTCGGGATGGAGGCCGGGGCGCCGCCTTGCACTAACAGTGGTATCAGAGCCTCGCCATTAACTTAGTCTAGCTTGGTTTAATGTGTTTTGCATTTCCGGTCGACCAAAATTCCAAAATCCGCATTTTTGCTTGCATCAGTTTTCTGTTAAAATTTTTTGGTGTCCAAAAATTTTTCAGGTTATAGAAAAGTGATCTACTAGAAAAGATAAGAATTCTGTGAAAATTCGATGCAGCAACTCCACTGTAGGAGCGCGGAACCGCGGCCAAACACCCCTTTGGGCCGCGGTTCCGCCGCACTATTTTGGGTTCCCTGCACCAAATTTCTACAGTGTCTTTCTGGGATGATTTTAGGGGTTTTGGAATAATAACATTGGGCCCAGAATTTCTTGATGTGCTACAGTAATGCTTGGGGGCCCACTTGTTAAAATTTCATTGATCGGATATTTTAAATACATTATTTCACAGTATTTACATTATATCTGCGACCGTGAATGTCACTTGATCGGTAAATCCTGTCTAACTGCTATAGCCCGGTTAGACGGATTTGCGAACGTGACTTTCACGTTGATGTTCTGTTTTTGCTGTGATGTTGCGGATCGGTCGTGGGGGATAGCCTGGATGCAATGCTAGTACAGTTTTTGTTGTATTATGTACATTTGATATTGCGGGGCGAGCGTCCGACATGTGGACTGCCGTCACTGCCTGATTATATTATTATTTTGGGGCACGGCCAGGTTGCGGTCGATGCACCCGTTGTATGTATATTTTACTTTCTGTACTAGGATTACCCCGCGGCGGGGTGCACGGATAGCCGGGTTCCAGAGGGCAACGGGCACGCATCTCATGGCATTGAGACAGAGGGGGCCTCACTCTTGGATTGGCGGGCTATTCGCCGCACTCGTAGGGGGTACAGGTTGACCCAGGAGGGGTGCCCAAGTTACCGGATTCCGTGAAGTGCTGGGTGGTCCATTCACGGTACTGAAGGGGGCTGCCTCGCTTCAGGTTTTTGCGGGTGACTTGCCGCGCCCATAGGGGTCTCGGATTTCATTGCGCAGGCTATCCACACGACCAGGGGAACGTCGGGTTTCAGTAGTGGCTCTGTGAAACCCGGGGATCCCAGATATCTGTATTGTTCTGTGATGCTGTATATTTCTGTGATGTTGCATTTTCTATCATGCCTTGAGCGAAATATAATATATTGGTATATATATTAGTAGATGTTGTATATGTTTTACATCCGCGCTAGTCCAGTCCCCGCTCTGTCGTTAGTTAGCTAACCTAACGGGTAATGACGGGACCCAGTGGCGAATGCGGATGGCATATACGTACATCGGTATATTTTCGTTCTTTGTGGTGTGATCAATTGATGGGACTGCGTTGATTCGGATCAATGCAAGTTAAAAACAAACATATTCTGATGTTGTTGGAACACTTTTCAAAAGCTGTTATTGCAAGGACGTTCACTTTTGTTTTGCATCGTGGTATTCAGTTGGAATATCCTGCTCCTCAGTCGACGAGGCAAGGGCCGAGATCCCTTCATCGGGAGTGACCCCTTGAACAAAAGTTTGCGTCAGAGCATTAGCTTCACTATAGCCGATTACTTTTGCTTTGCACCGTGGTATTCAGTTGGAATATCCTGCACCCCATTCTACGGGGAAAGAGCCGAGATCCCTTCACCGGGAGTGACCTCTTTAGCAGTGGTTTTCGTCACTATATTTTAAAAGCTATCCGTTCCTTCAACGATATCAAGTTCTTTAAGTTAAAGGTTTTCGCCAGAAACCATTCGTAGCCCTCCGTCGTTTCATATGGGTAGTCAATAGTATTCAAGCTGTGTTTGTTGGCCAAAGTCAAGGCACAGTGTTTGGTAGCTGTTGGTTATTCATATGCAGCATAGATAGATGCGTTGGTTTGGGACAGTCGTATAGCCTTGTTGGCCAAAGTCAAGGGCTTGTGCGGGTGGATTCAAATCAACCTGGAGAATGACGGGTAGAACTTGACATGTGACTTATGATTTGTTGGCCAAAGTCAAGGTCATAAGAGCATGGGGCAGAAATCTCATCGGGAGTTTCAAAAGAACTGAAACTTGCCAGATATGCGCATACCTTCTGGAGTGTGATGATGTGAGCGGATTCCGTCACATTATCATGCGATGATAGTTGGATCCCGATTCCCACTGATGAGTTGGTTTACTCCTCGGGTGATCCCGACTAATTCTTCTTTCAGGTTTGGAGGAGAATTTGACGGCACGGTGGGAGGTTTCCAGATTAGATAAATTGGTAACCATTCTGATCTAGGATAGAGTGCACGCTGAGTGTTTCTTTTCTCTCTCTCTTTGGCAGCGACCATTGACCCGACCCTAAGACTATGACTCAGTGACCAAAATTGACCGAACCTTCTTAAACACTGGCTTTTGGATTATCAGAGTTGCGAACCTCATTGCCACTCCTACTTTTACCCTTTTCTCCAAGACACCCCGTACTACTACGAACGTCCACTTCCATTGGACAAAACCATCGTATGGTTAGATACGAACTCGAAGGGATTTATTCGAGGATGGTTTCCGGTTCTGGAGAAAACGGATAGGACTATTCAGTTGTCTTTTCCTTTTACCTTCTCTCAGGTTGCGAGTACTCCTTGGTTTAGGAGTAGTACATCTATTACGCAAATTGGATAGTCTTCTTCTAAACCTTAGGCTGGTGCCGACCGGTGGGGAATGAAGAAAACCAATTAGCATAACGATGGTGTGCAGAAGGTATTAAGTTAAGACAAAGTAAGGGACTAGTAAGAGGGCAAAGTAAACCGCGACTGCTATTCACGACCAAACCTAGTATTTCTTCGCCAATCCTAAATCACCTTTGTATTTCTCCAGGACACTCCGTATCACTACGAAGATCCACAGTTTATTGGATATCCCATCGTATGGTTATATACGAACTCGAAAGGAACTTGTTCCAGTTCGGGGATGGATTCTGGTTCAGGAGAAATAGGAATAAGGTTTATTCGGTTGTCTTTTATCTTCACCTTCTCTCGTATTGCGAGTGCTCCTAGGATTAAGACAGTACACCCATTATGCTTATTGGATAGTCTTCTTCCAAACCATAGGATGGTGCCGAACGGTAGGGAAGGAAGAAAACCAATTGGCCTAAAGGGGTGTACAGAAGGTAATGACTAAAGACATATAAAGGGATTTCGAGAGGTGGCAAAGAATTGCACGGTTACAGTTATGGATCTGGATAATGGAAGAGGCATTACTAGGAATACCAGGATACCCCAACGAAACATTTCAATGTTTCAGTTTCACTGTGTACTGTTAATAGAAAACTGATTTCCCACTTAGACACTTGCTCCAAGGTATGTATTTACCAAGTATGATTCTCACATCTGTATAGTTTTACAGATGATGAGTGGGAGTAAGTTATTGGGAATTAGGTGATCATCCTCATTATATCGGGATTCGATGTAATCGGTGATATTTGAGGAAATCACCTGGGTTGTTTGCCGGTCGGTAAATATTTGGTTTTGAATATCCGTTGTTATGCACCAATTTCAAATCGATATATCTATACGTCTATTTTCATAGAGTGAGATATACCCTTTTGAAATTATGTCTACGACATTTACCTATATCAGTGGATGGTTAGGTAAGGAGCATTGAACAGCGGTGTAATTCTTCATAACCAAAGGTACAGTTTTCAACCTACGACACACAGTGAATGAGTTATCAGACTCAAGGGACTTATACAGAGTATTGTATGTTGTCCAGGGTCCATCAGGACAGAGGGGTTGGTCCTCGTACTATATTCGGTTTACTTGTGACTTCTCTAGCTTTTAGACAAGTGTTTCTTCGAAACACAGGGTACGAATTTTTGAGAAGTTATAGGTATTTGAATAAAGTAGAGAACCAGGTATCGCAAGTATCGGGATTCTTCAAAGTAATCGAAGATGTAGATACTTGAGTATGGTATTCAGTTGATAGTAATGATTAAGAGAACTTGCTTCTCTTTCAGGTTACTCATAATTGGAAGCATTCCTAAGTTGAGTAACGCTGATCGGCCTCCTTCCATTTAGTAGACATGCACTGGAGACAATGCATGATTTGAATCTGGTTCAATTAAATCAGTGCCTCTGGTTCTATATTGGATATAGAACAGTTCATATCTTAACGATGTTAAGGTACGGGGAGTTGTCTGGCTTATGCTTAAAACCAGACACTGGACAACTCTAGGCACGTTTCTGTAATGGCTGTTTGTGGGTTGACCCAGGCTATGACGAGGGTTGACTTTCTACCATCTGGAAGATCAATAGTGATATTGTTCTATACTCGCCACAGTTTTATTAAAAATGGATTTTTTCAGAAAACAGTAGTGGGAGTATGGTAGAACTGGAAGTGATTCCAGAACCACAAACGATTACTGAAGATTTCATAGGAACCTAAAGATTCAATCTGGCCTGACATTCCATTGGCCACTCCGCAGATAAGGTGGGTAACCTCAAGCACCCGAGAGGTACTCCGGTAGCCTCAAGGACGATGACAGGGAGGTTCTTGTTTACCCACAATTGCCATTGCTGTTGTTCCAGACTGTGAGACCCGGCGGGAGGATGATTATAGCGTCGTTCTAAACCAGTTTTAGAAGTGTACGTGTATATGACTCTGCCAGAGGGTTGTCATAGTCAGTGGGAGCAGCGGAAGCATTGGTGGACCGGTAGCTTATGTCTATTTATAGACTAAAGCACATGTAGCGGAGATAGACCATCAATTTCTGATGTGACAGTCATAGGTTTGATTTCGTCAGAATAGAGGATGGATCTGTTGAGAAGGTAGTAGGGTGTGATGTCATGGTATTTGGATGACATACACAGAGTAGGAAGTGATATTCCTATACTACAATCGATTATACTTTGGTCGCCACACAGTGGTTTCTCCACATAGGACTTGGATTTTATATCTGACATACTGGTTACTAGATCTATGGTTTTAGATCTAGATTTGGGTGGTTTCCTAATTAAGGGTACTTAGACAGCATTCCAAGAGTATTTAGAATGGACGACTCCTGGCACGGTAGTGTACCTGCAGGTGATGGAGTCACCCTCTCTAAAGGTGTCTTACAGACTAAAGTAGAGAGGGATGTGCATGATTGACAGATCACTTGCTTAGGCAATTGAGTCAATCATGAGATGTCAAGTACCACACCAGATGTTGTTCTTGCACTAGATGCAATAAGTTGACATTGATCCAATCCTGGAGAAACAGTCGGAAGCAGTTTTAGAATATAAGTGGATGTTCTAGGGATATGATAACGACAGCCTCATTCGGGAGACAGTTATCATTCCAGGCTTCCAAGGTGACATGGGCGACAAGGAGGTTGTCAGAGTTATAGTTTTCCTTCTGACGAGGGGCAGTATTTTGGACAGGTGATCCAAAGCAATACTGAGGGAGGCATGGCGCAGGATACTGATTAAGTTCAGTTGACGATACAGTCTAAGAAGTTTGGATTTGGAGTTCATTTATGAGCTATGTCCCATCAGACATCCAGACACATTCTAAGACAGGTATTGCTCATTTCGGGAGATGGGTTTCTCCACGAACTTGAGATATAGAGAGACATAGAAAGAGACATCAAGGCAGATCCACTCACTAAGGCTATTCCTCGAACGCAATAGTTTCGCAAGCGAGCTTTGTGAGATTGACTAGTAGAGGAGTTGGGTGTTCGGTATCACACATGCTGTGAGTATGCGACATCGCAATAATTAGCCTTGAGTGCAAGTGGGAGATTGTTGGAGATAGTGCCCTCAGATTCAATTATTCGATCACAGGCACGTGATTATAATGGTTGATGGAGGACCTATCCCGATAGGACAGTCTTGCTCGAGATGATAGTATGCTATCTGGTTTCCTTTTATCATCGTGTACTGCTTTAGGTGACCTGACAAGTCGCTTTTACACGTTGATAGAGCCCCTAGGATTCTTGCTTGACCACCAGCAGTATGAGGGCGATCATATACGTGGGAGCTGGCAGTCTATAAGCATATCCTTAAATGGTCCCTAGTCGTGTGAGTTTCGAGACAGGGCATTGATACTCCAGAGTAGGCTAGTGTATACAGTCGAGACCCCGACGAGGGGCGGTGGCCGGTCTCACAAGCCACTGGTGTCAGTTGGATCACCTAAGATGTATACAGGTGCTCATTGGGTTATGAGTACACCGGACAGGACTTGCCGGGAACATGCCAGTTGGTCATATACCAGATGTCAGATGGCAGTTCCCTGGTGACATGTGTGTAGGTTAGTTCATCGACCTGGGGATCGTTATTTGTCTTGTGTGAGTTCCCACAGTACTTTGATTACTACCCTACCACGGCTCAAAGGAGTCGTGCAAACAAGTTTTAGTTGGGTACAGTCCCGAGCCACATGGAGGTAGTGAGCGTATCTTCAGGGGTTCGTCTCTCCCGGTATTGGGGGTGAGGTCGTGCTGTGTCTAGGAGAGCCATTACACGAAGCCCTCGGCCGAGGCAAGGAGATTTACCGGTAGGTATTCCAGTAGTATCTCAGGGTGTTCTGGGCTATACTCCGACACGACTTGTACCGCTTTTGGGGGTCTGACTTTTACCAACCCCCTAGGCCCGCCATGCGATACTCATAAACGAACGGACCGGACTGTACGGATATTGTCACTGACAGGCTCAGTAGGGTTGTCTGGCTGAGTTCGCTCACAGACGTCCCTTTTAGTCAATACCTGGTAGCCCGTTACGTATTGGCTTATACCTCTAACGTGCTAGTGGTTAAATCCACAACCAAGGTGTTGACGAGTCTTTAGAGTCCCCCACATTCAGTTACTCAGCTTTCGGGCAAAAAGTTGTAGAGGCCGTATGGAGATATGGCAAGGTCCGATCAGATACGTGCGGTATTGCACGGATCAGGATCGGACAGTTTGTACTACAGGCCGTATGGATATATGGAGGGTTCGATCAGATACGTGCGGTATTGCACGGATCAGGATCGAACGGATATTACTAGCCGGCTTTGGTTTAAGCCGGATCCTAGTATAGTATAGTGTAGATTTTGACTCATTGCATTTGTATTTCGGTCGGAATACAAATGCGGGTGTGTATGCACAGTATCGGGGTTTTCCTGTAATTTATTACGGGACCAGTTTTCTGGAATTGCCAGTTTGCTTTCCGTTTCGGCCAATTTCCTTTGTATCGTTCATTGGCCGAAGATTGGTGGAGGAGGGCTTATTTGCATTGTTGCAAATAAGCTTTTGTGGAGGGGGTATTTGCATATTCTTGTATCATGATGGTGCACCATTCTTTGACCTTGACTTCTTCTTCTATCATTGCTTGACTTTGTGAGGTGATAGTTGTAGTAGAGTGTTGGTTATAGTTTGTCATCATGGTTGTTGATGATGAGGTTGTTGGAGTAGTTGAGAGTGGGTGTGATTGTGACCATATTCTTTCATGTTTTCCTTTTTGCAATATAGCCTTCCCACTCTCTCCTTTTTGGATGGCTCTCTCATTCTTTCCTCTCCCTCACCTCTCATGGCCGGCCCAAGCATTGTGGGGGCTGTCCCAAATTTTTGGTGGGGATGTTTGGCTCATTTCATGTTGCAAAAATCCCACAAGTTCAATCCAAAAAGCCCCAAGTTCAATTCCTCCACAAAAGGCAATTCCACAAACCCCAAAATGAGACTTCTTCACTAGACATTCTACAGCAAACCTTGGGCACGTCGACTAGCCAGCTTCGTGCCCGAGTTGCCTCGGCATTGAGGTGGGAGCCCGTAAAAGAAGTAGGCGATGTGGTGCACTTCCGGCGACGAGGTGGAGACCGGAGCTTCCGCAGGAGATTGGGACGACGACGAGAAGACCGGAGGACTTGGATCAGTCGGTATATCTCTCTTCCCTTTCTTGTAGTTAGCTAGGACTAATTAATGGTTCGATCCGGGTATTAGTGTGCGGTGGTGCCGGTTTGCTAAGTTCGCAAAATTAAAGTTTATCACCGTTTCCGCATTTTGGCCTCGGGATGGAGGACGGGGCGCCGCCGTGCACTAACAGATCATACTAGTGGGGACAAGGTAGTCCATAAGTACATCCTTCAAGGTCCCTAGTCGTGGGTGTATCGAGACGGGGCATCGATATACCAGAGTAGACTAGCGTATACGCTTCTCGACCCATGAGATGGGAGATGGATGATCCCATATCCATTGGTGTTTGACATCAGAGATGGTATACGCGTGCTCAGTGGAGACTGGGTACACTGGACGGACTCGCCGAGAACTCCCAGATGGTATTATACCTCACGTCAGATGGCAGTTCTCTAGTGACACTTGTGCAGGTTAGTCTGTAGACCCGAGATCGTCATAGAGTCTCGTGTGATTCCAACTGTGCTTTGATTTCCACCTTACCACGTCCATGAGGGCGTGCAAAATGGTAGTTTTTGGGTACAGTCTCGAGTCATATGGAGGTAATGAGCGATAGGAGGGGTTTCGTCTCTCCCGGTATTGGGGGTTGATGTTGCGCTGTGCTCGATTAGCCGTAACAGGGAAGTCCCTGGCCAGGGCTGATTAGAGATTTACTGGTAAGTGTTACAAGTAGTTTCTCAACCCGTTATGAGCCTCACATCGGCACGACTTATCGGTTATTGGGGTCTGACGTTTACCACCACTAGACTTGATATGCGACATATCAGACGAGGAGACCGGACTGTACGGGAAGTGTTGCCGGCTGGCTTTTACAGGAGTTGGAGTGGGCTTGCTTGCTGATCTTCTGATCGCTCAATACCCGGGTAGCCGTTACGTCCAGCTAGTACCGCTGATGGCTTGTGGGTGCGTGATGTGATCATCACCTACTGCCGGCGTATTGACGAGTCTTTAGAGTCCTACACAGAGATTTTACTGGCTCAGGCAAAACGAAATAGGCGCACGTATGTGATATGTGCGAGACCGAGAATAAATGCGTGTATGTGATACTGTATTCTATTCTCGCGACTATATGTATCGGTCGGTTATATATGATATGGCCGGGTTATCGAATCAAGTGTTGATTCGATAAGTCGATACAGTGGATGTTAGCCGGTTATAAGAGATGTGACCGGATTATTAAGTCAAGTGTTGATTTAATAATTAAGTGTATAATTGTATATTAGATATACTAGTTTACATTTACTAACACTTGTTCACTTAAGGTTTTTCTCACTTATACACTACTTTAACATATATATGATATATGTTTAAAATGTGTTATCATATTGTATCATGGTTGATGATACACAATCCATGGGTGTATGAGACTTACACTATGCTAATGTTTATTTGGGTTTTTAATATTTAAAGTAATTGAAAAATCAAGTGGAGGATTTGAAAATACATTAAGCTTGTGGAAGCTTGTGGATGCATTGACTAATCCAACCTGATTTTGTTTTTACTATGGATTTTTATTAACCCAACCATAACCATTAGCCTAGGGTTAAGTCTCTACAAGGGTTAGTATATGATACTTACTCACCATGGTTACTCTTCTCACTTGATCATTATCCTCATTCCTTTCTTTTGTTCATCTTCTTCATTGAGCAAAAGAAATTGCTTGCTAGGGTTTTGAAAAAAGAGTGAAACTTTATGAGAATTAAAAATCCAAAGAGAACCAAATCCTATTTCTCCATCCTCATCAAGACTAGCACTCTTGTATAGGGTGTTTGCTTCCCTAATTCTCAAATTAGTGAAGTAGTAGCTTGAGTCGGAATTCCCTCGACGTAGATCATCTTCGGCCTCGGAGACTTCAAGCAAGGTCGCACATTTCGCCTCGTGAAGCCATGCAAGGGTCCGGGAGATCCACGATCGCAGCGAAGGGACTTCAACAAGGAGCAAATGAAGTGAAGGACCGATCTACAAAGGTTGTATTTCGTATCCCTTTAGAGTAAAGTTGTTTACTTGCTAATTGATTTGCCTAAACTCTAGTATACGATCTTGCTTAGTGTTATTCGGCACATAAAAATTTAATTTTGGCATGGTCGATGCCTTGTGGAGCCTTGTTAGTGTGCCTAGTAACCCTACAAAACCCACTGCCAGCGTATTGACGAGTCTTTAGAGTCCCACACAGAGGGTTTCCATGGTTCGGGCGAAATGTTGTAGAGGCTGTATGGTTTTATGGCAGGGTTCGATTATATACGTGCACTTGTGCACGGATCATGATCGGACGGATAATACTAGTAGGCTTTGGTTTAAGCCGGATCCTAGTATTATATTGTTGGATTATTTTTGTCTCGTGGTATTGGTATTTAGTCGGAATACGGATGCGGGTATGTATATACAGATGAGGTGTATTCTTGTAATTCGTTACAAGTTTACTTTAGAAGTTGATTTTTCTTTTTCTATTAAACATTTAGTTTAAATGTTTATGAGATGGATAGTGTGAGTGTGAGTTTTGGTTTTGATGCATTGATTGTGGCATGTGCACTTGGTGACTCATGGCATGGGTGACATGCTAGGATTTTTATTTGTGGTGTAGGATATTTATTGTGAGCAAAAGAGATATTTGTTCTCTAGTTGTTTTCTTTAGTTGCTCAAAATAATAACACATAACACAAAAATAAGAGCAGCCACTGTTAGTTATATGTATGCCCTAGAGGCCATTACTGTACATACGATGTATATTGTAATGGATGCTTGGATAAATATAGGGAGGACTTTCTTGCTCGACATGATAGTATGCTATCTGGTTGTACTTTATCTTAACATGTACTCTTATTGTCTCTATTATACATGTTGATAAAGCCCTTAGGATATGTACTCGACTACTGGGACTATGATGAGATCATACTAGTGGGGCCACGGTAGTCGACGAGTACATCCTATAACTGTTCCAAGTCGAGGGTGTATCGAGACAGGGCATCGATACACCAGAGTAGACTAGCGTATACACATCTTGACCCATATGATGGGCGATGGATGATCCCATATCCATCGGTGTTTGACATCAAGGATGGTGTATGGGTGCTCAGTAGAGACGGGTACACTGGACGGACTCGCCGAGAACTCCCAGATGGTATTATACCTTACGTCAGATGGCAGTTCTCCGGTGACACTGGTACATAGTAGTCTGTTGACCCGATATCGTCATAGAGTCTTGCGTGATTCCCACTATGCTTTGATTTCCATCATACCACGTCCAAGAGGGCATGCAAAAAGGTGGCTTTTGGGTACATTCCAAAATCAAATGGAGGCAATGAGCGATAGGAGGGGATTCGTCTCTCCCGGTATAGGGAGTTGATGTTGTGCTGTGTTCGATTGGTTATAACCGGAAATCTCTGGCCAGGGTTGCAGAGATTTACTGGTAAGTGTTATCAGTAGTTTCTCGAACTGTTATAGACCTCATATCGACACGACTTATCGAGCTATTGGGGTATGACGTTTACCACCCCTAGGCGAGATATACGACATATTAGACGATGAGACCGGACTGTACGGGAGTGTTACTATTTGGATTCACAGGAGAATGTACAGTCTTGCTTGTTGATCTTCTAAGCGCTCAATACCTGGGTGACTGTTACGTTTACCTGACCGCTTGTAGCTTATGGGTGTTTGATATGATCATCACCTACTGTCGGCGTATTGACGATTCTTTAGAGTCATACACATTGGTTTCTTGACTCAGGCAAAACGGAGTAGGAGCACATATGTGATATGTGCGGGACCGAGGATAATATGGTATGTTATACCGTATTGGATTCTCGCGATATGAGATATCGGCCGGGTATATGTGATATAGCCGGGTCATCGTATTAGTTGGTTATATGCGATATAGCTGGATTTTCGGATCAAGTGTTGATTCGATAATTTAATGTATAATAATATATATTATATATTAAATTACATTAACTAATATTAGCTCACTAAAAGATTCTTTTTCTCACTCGGGTAATACATTGATATATATGCGATATATGTTAATTGTATTATTTTATATTGTTACGATAAATATTATATATGTGATATATAATATTGTAACATGATATCATAACTAATGCAACATGTTTAGTGGAGATTAAACAAGGTTAGGGTTTGTTTTTGGTTAGTTCCTTCTTGATGATTCTAGAAGGTTTAGTTTTGTTTTGTGCAAAGATATTTTCAAGTGACTCATTCTTAACCTAACCCAAACCCTAGCCTTGGTTAATTCTCTACAAAGGTTTATTCAACCATGGTTGCATTATTGATCATATTTTATCTTTCATTATTCATCACAAAAGGTTACTAATGATATGATTCATCATCTTCTTCCTACTTCTTTCTTTCATGGAAAAAGCTTACTAGCTTTTTTCCAAGTGATGAATGAGTGTGAGAAAAAGATCATAAATGAGAGAAAAAATCCTACTTCATCATCCTCATATATCCTTGCCCTTTAGATGAGGGTGTTCACTTCATTTAGTGAGTGTTAGCTTGTGTTAATGAAACTTCAAGGTAGATCATCTATGTTATCGAAGATCGGAAGCAAGACTGCATCTTTCTCTTCGTGGCGCCTCTCGAGAATCCGGAACACGATGATCGCAGCGAAGGGACCTCAACACGGAGCTTAAGAAGTGAAGGGCCGGATCTACAAAGGTTGTAATCCCTCTCACTTAGTGTTAAAGTGTTTAACACGCTTGTTTTCTCCTAAACTCTAGTTTAAAGATCCGACTTTGGGTTGTTCGGCACGGCTAATTTTTTATCGGGCATGGTTGATGCCTCGTAGACCCTTGTGCGTGTGCCTCATAACCCTACAGTGGTATCAGAGCCAAGCTAGAGCTTTAGGCGTAGTCTGAGCGAAGTTTAAAGTCCGATCGAACCCGGAAACCCCGATGTTTACCCCTCTCTGGACATTTTTCAAAAATGTGATTTTTTACGAATTAAAAATGCTCAGAAAAACAAGCAGGAAAAACTAAGAATTACTGTGAAGTACGGTCCACTAAGTCAATTATTTGAACGCGGAACCGCGGCCAAACCAAGGGTTTGGCGGCGGTTCCGCGGCCAAAATTTAGACTTAGTCCCTCATATTTCATATATTTATTCTTAGGTCCTTTCTTGTCATTTCTTTATGAGAATTTTTTAATTCCACTCAAGTGTTGAGTTTTCTAGGGTTGTATTGGGGACTCGTTGATTCGATCGGATAATTTAACTTCGTTTATGTTTTTCCGGATAATTTTAGAAACTGTTAAAAAGTTCGAACGGATATCAATAACTCAATTTTTCCCTAGTCGGAAAATTTTTCAAAAGTTGGATTTTTTCTCGAGTTTGAAACTTTCTAAGTCGTGCAAGTAACGTGGTGGACCCTCTAGAAAACAACAAATGTTAACTCGATTATGTGATCGTCTTGAACTGCCTCTAAACCTTTGGGTTTGTGGTAGTACGGCGTGCCACATGTGAGGTGTTGGCTTGACCCTTCTACGGCTGGACCATTGGTACTGTGGCATGTGATGGATGTTTTTAAACTGATTTCAAGTGTTGAGATATATTGGGGAAATCTTGGGTGTTTGATTATTCGATCGGAAAGTTTAACACTGTCTTCTTATCTGGAATGTGATACAATATTTGGAATCCACCGGTAGTTATGAGATAACTAATATGAATGTTATAAATCTAGCAGTTCAGTCTCAGATGATCGGTTGCCACGGAATTTTGATGTGATCAAAAGTCCGTCGCAATCACGTAGCATACACGGATACTCGCCGGGTAAACTTAACAGACAACCACGCCCCATAGCCCCGACCAAGTGACTGTAGGAGAGCCCCGTCGCCAAAAGCATCCGTTCGGGTGCTCGCGGCAGCGGTGTTCCGCCTTAGTGCACTTCGTCGACGGCATCCGGGGGTGCGGCCGTCTACTAAAGTTTGCGACGAGCATTCGATCAGGATGTCGGGAATCTTGTTGAATTACCCGACTTGATATTGAAAATATTTTTCGATAATGAGACTAAAATGCGGGGTTTATAATTATTAGGCATGCGATGTCTAAGGAATTCATTTGGTTAGGCATGCGATGTCTAAGGAGGTTGTGGATTCCAACTGTTGTAGTTTTACACTTTCTTTTCTGTAACCATTAGTGTAGTATGTAGTTGTGTCGACGGTTTTCGTTGCTATACATCGACGACAATCGGTGTATGCATACTTACTTACGTTGATGATATGAGATATTATGTGTTGCTGTGATATGTTATATTGGATCGTCGTGTTTGAATAGCCAGGGGTTTTATGTGAGATGAGGGTTTTTATTTTCATTCATGTAAAATTCATTTGTATGTAATATTCTTTTATTGGGGCACTTCCGGGCGGAGGATGATGTCACCATTGTATATTATGTACTTTTCCGCATTAGGTAGACCCAAGGCGGGGAGCACAAGTAACCGGGTTCTAGGGTCCAGTGGGAGACCATCTCGAGGAGTCGAGACCGGGTCTCCTAACCCTAGAATTGGCGGTGTTGCTTGCCGCTCTCGTAGGGGTCTAGGGATGTAGGTTTGGCTATTCATCGCGACCGTGGAATCCGTGTTTTATACAGGCTCGTATTGAAAACACGGACGTCCTAGTATATCCAATATTTCATATATGTTTTTCTTCTGCTGCAATGTTCTGTGATGAGATCATATTACTGCCTGAGACGAATGTTTATATTATATATATGAGATATATGTTATATTGCGGATTTCGTTTCAAAAGAGACGCTTGTGAAGCATAATAAAATGGGACTTCATTAATGAGATTAATGAAATAAAAGAATCCTAAGATGTTGTAGAAACTTGTTTAAAAACTGGTAGCTCTAATTTTTGCTTTGCATAGCGATGTTCCTTGTAGAACATCCAGCACCTTATTCGATATGGAAAGAGCCGAGATCCCTTCACCGGGAGTGAGCTCTTTAGTGAAACTAGCAGATGCTACAAACTCTGTTTTTCTTTTGATTGCTTCTATAGTTCTTGTTTTGCATAGTGATATTTTTGAAATATCCTGCACCTTATTCGATGAGGAAAGGGCCGACTATCCCTTCACCGGGAGTGACCCCTTTAGCAAAACTAGAAAAGCCTCAAAAACACTCCATTTAAAATCACTCGATTCTACAACGATATCAAGTTCATTACGCAAAGGGTTTTCCTAAAAACCTGCGTAGCCCTCCGTCATTTCAGATAAGTACCACTTAGTATTCGTGCTGCGGTAGTTTGGCATGTGTCAAGGCGTAGTGTATGGTAGCTAAGTAGTGCTTATCTGCAAGCATACGATGCGATTGGATTAGGGTATTCGTACGGCGTTGTTTGGCATGCGTCAAGGGTCGTGCGGGTAGGTTTAATTCAATCAAGAAATGTACGGGTTGAACTTGACTAGCAGACTATGGGTTGTTTGGCATGCGTCAAGTTCATAGCACGCCAGGGGTAAAATATTATTAGGAATTTCAAGTGTTGAAATTTGCAATGAGATTGCATACCTTCTATGAGATAGTTGGATCCCGATACCCGCTGCGAGTAAGAGTTACTCCTGGGAGAGTTTTATACAATACAATTAGCTGATCAAGTAGGTGTCTAGAAAGGTGTCAAACGGGGTTACGCCCCTGGGAAAACGAGGTTTACTTTAATTAGGTTCGTGCGAAAGCACGGGAGACCTCCCTCAAAGTACCGGCACTAGCCTGGCTGAAAGATTGGCGAACTTGTAGCGTGTAATTAATCTCGGCTAGTCTTTCCTTTTAGGGTTTGAAGGAAGATTTGACTAAGACAGTGGGAGACATCCTGATTAGATATATTAGATTACCAATCTAATTTTGCAAGAGCATACGCTGAGTGTTTTCTTCTCTCTCTCCAGGTAGCGACCATATCACTCCTTAATCAAGATAATAATACGGATTTATTGACCGAACCCGCTTGTTATACTGAGCTGGGGAACGTTGGTCCCGCTCCAACTTATAATTGTTATAAGACAGAGCAGGAAATTGGGGATTACCAGAATTCCCGTGCCGCCCAAACGAAGAAAGTGCTTACTGATGCATCATCTTCGGGTGTGTTCATTACAGAGAACTGTTTATCAGTATCCTTTACGTCCTGGGTATTTGATATCGGATCAGGATCTCACATATGTAATTTGTTACATGGGCTACAGATAGGTAGAGGACTGAGAACGGGTGATAAGTTTCATGAGATAGAAATGGTGCAAGAGTTGCAACAAAGTCTGTTGGTCACTATCACCCTGTATTACCAGAATACATTGATTCTGAACGAATGTTATTAGATACCGAACCTGATGTACAACATCATATCAGTCTATTTATGAGTAAAGAAAGGATATAATTTTGTATTGTTGGATAATGTTTTGAACATTTCCTATATCAAGAGTTGATCGGTTCAGGCACGTTATCTAAAAGCATTGACGTTCTATATCAAACTACAGTTCTTAGTATACAGAATACACACGAGAGGAAGAGTTCAGAAATGAACGAATCCTTCTTGAGGCATTGTAGACTAGGTCTTATCAATGCGACCCGACTAGCTGAAGTTACATTAAGATGCATATTTAAATTTGTTTGAATTTACATCTTGTGAAACTTGCCGTTCATGTCACAAAGATAAGATGACCATAGCTCTGTTTATTGGAAACAGAGAAAGAGTAAGTGAACTTTTGGGATTGATACATGATGATGTATGTAAGGTCCCCTGTCTACATATGCCAAGACCGGTTCTTTGTACTTCATTACATTCTCTGATGATCTCTCAAGATTCAGACATATGTTCCTGTTGAAACAAAAGTCCGAAGCTTTTGAGATATTCACAGAATATAAGTTAGAAGTAGAGAACCAACAACGGGTATAAGTATTATGTCCTTTGATGAGATCAGGGAGGAGAATACTTGAGCACGGAATTCCTGGACTATTCTAAAGGAGAATGAGATTCTCTCTCGGCATTACTCCTCCGTATACACCATAGCACGATGGTATATCGGGGCGAACCAATAGCACCCTATGTGATATGGTGTGCTCTATGATGAGTACTACTGAGTTTCCTATTTCCTTTTGGGAGTTATACACTTGAGAAGTTGCATACCTATTGAATAGGGTTCAAATCAAATCAGGTGCCTACCACTTCATATGTGATATGGAAAGGGAAGAACCCATATCTTAAGTTTGATAAGATTTGGGGTTGTCCGGCCTATGTCTAAAAAGCAAAATCCGGACAAGCTCGAGGCAAAATCAGATCTGTGGAAGTTTGTTGGATATCCCAAGCATACGCAAGGGAATATCTTCTACCTAACCGAGGAACAAAAATGTTTTGTTTCTCAACATGCCACCTTTGTGAAAGGGAATTTCTTGTGAATAAATTATTGGACATGAGGTAGAACTGGAAGGAATTCCATCTATACAAACTACAGCAGATGATTTGGTAGAACTAAAGGATTCAATAATTTCCAACGAACCTCAGCCTCTCCGCCGATCTAGTAGGGTTCCTCACCCACCTGAGAGATACTTCGGTTTTTCTATGACAGTGGGAGCGAGGATTGCATCATGAGATGATGACCCAACTAGTTTCGAGCAGGCCATCAGGAGTGGGACTCTGTAAGAATGGCTGGATGCTTAGTGATCTGAGATGGAATCCTTATACACCAACAAAGTATGGACTTTGGTTGGTTTATCTGAAGGGTTAAATCCCCATCAGGAGCATGTATATCTTAAGAAGATTACTTGGTGTACATGGAAAAGTTGAGACTTTCAAAGCTATGCTTAAGTCCATCCAGATCCTACTTGCCACGGCTACATACCATGACTACGATATCTGGCGGTTGGGTGTCATGACAGCTTTTCTAAATGATGATTTGGAAGAGAGCGTCTATAAGTACACAGCAGAAAGATTCGTAGACAGTGGTAGCAGCAGAAACGTGTGCAAGATGATTTATATGATAAAGCAGGCATCGCGGAGTTGGAATGTCTATTTTGATGTGGTAGTCAAAGAGTCTAACTTCATCAAAATGGTAGATGAACCTTGTATATATAAAAAGGTAGTAGAGAGTATGGTGGTGATCCTCGTAGAGTACGTGGATAAAATACTCTTGATAGGGAAGGAGTTTCTTATGCTACGCTCGTTCAATCTCCGCTTATCACAAGGATTCTCCATATAGGATCAAAGTGATACCTCCTAAATCCTGGGTTTTTGGATCTATGAGATAGATCTAATTGGATGTTAGGATTCTCACTAGTTGTAGTAAGATGGTATCAATCGATCCTGGGGAGAATCATTGGAAATGTTCCAGGGTGATAAGGACGACTGAATGTCAGTCGCATGCATTGTCTTTACCCTCAGTGGAGAGACGGTATGTTGGAAGAGTTCCAAGCTAGATACCGTGACATACTAGACGATTAAAGGCAAGATACATCGTTACCAAAGATGCTACCAAAGAAGCAGTTTGGATATATATAAGTTCATGAGATGAACTTCGTTCCTACCATTGTGTGACAATGGAGTTGTGGCTTTTTCCAAGGAACCCCCCGTCCCATCAGAAATCTAGATAAAATTCTTAGGCAGTATCACCAGATCATGGAGATGGTTGATCTCTAGGGAGATCGAGGTTAGGAGAGTAGACACAGAGGACAACAGCGTGGATCCACTCACAAAGGCCTTTTTCCCAGAAGAGACTTTTATGGGATGGTTGAGTATGAGATACTTCGACCACAGCTAATTGTTGCGTATGTGATACCACAACAGATGGCCCTAGTGCAAGTGGGAGATTGTTAGTTATATGTATGCCCTAGAGGCCATTACTGTACATACGATGTATATTGTAATGGATGCTTGGACATATATAGGGAGGACTTTCTTGCTCGACATGATAGTATGCTATCTGGTTGTACTTTATCTTAACATGTACTCATATTGTCTCTATTATACATGTTGATAAAGCCCTTAAGATATGTACTCGACTACTGGGACTATGATGAGATCATACTAGTGGGGCCATGGTAGTCGACAAGTACATCCTATAATTGTTCCTAGTCGAGGGTGTATCGAGACAGGGCATCGATACACCAGAGTAGATTAGCGTATACGCATCTTGACCCATATGATGGGCGATGGATGATCAAGGATGGTGTACGAGTGCTCAGTAGAGACTGGGTATACTGGACGGACTCGCCGAGAACTCTCAGATGGTATTATACCTTACGTCAGATGGCAGTTCTCCGGTGACACTGGTACAGAGTAGTCTGTTGACCCGAGATCGTCATAGAGTCTTGCGTGATTCCCACTGTGCTTTGATTTCCATCATACCACGTCCAAGAAGGTGTGCAAAAAGGTGGCTTTTGTTAGTTATATGTATGCCCTAGAGGCCATTACTGTACATTGGATGTATATTGTAGTGGATGCTGGGACATATATAGGGAGGACTTTCTTGCTCGACATGATAGTATGCTATCTGGTTACTCTTTACCTTAACGTGTATACTGATTGTCTCTCTGTTACATGTTGGTAAAGCCCTCAGGATGAGTACTTGACTACTTGGACTATGATGTGGATCATACTAGTGGGGACATGGTAGTCTATAAGTACATCCTTCAAGGTCCCTAGTCATGGGTGTATCGAGACGGGGCATCGATATACCAGAGTAGACTAGCGTATACCTTCTCGACCCATACAGATGGGCAATGGATGATCCCATATCCATTGGTGTTTGACATCAGAGATGATATACGGGTGCTCAGTGGAGACTGGGTACACTGGACGGACTCGCCGAGAACTCCCGGATGGTAATATACCTTATGTCAGATGGCAGTTCTCTGGTGACACTGGTACAGAGTAGTCTGTTGACCCGAGATCGTCATAGAGTCTTGTGTGGTTCCCACTGTGCTTTGATTTCCACCTTACCACGTCCAAGAGGGCGTGCAAAACGGTGGCTTTTGGGTACAGTCCCGAATCACATGGAGGCAATGAGCGATAGGAGGGGATTCGTCTCTCCCGGTATAGGGAGTTGATGTTGCGCTGTGTTCGATTGGCTATAACCGGAAATCCCTGGCCAGGGTTGCTGAGATTTACTGGTAAGTGTTACCAGTAGTTTCTTGAATTGTTATAGACCTCATATCGACACGACTTATCGAGCTATTAGGGTCTGACGTTTACCACCCCTAGGCGAGATATGCGACATATCAGACAACGAGACCGGACTGTACGGTAAGTGTTACTGGTTGGATTCACTGGAGTGTGAGCGGGCTTGCTCGTCGATCTTCTGATCGCTCAATACCCGGGTGGCCGTTACGTTTAGCAGACCGCTTGCGGCTTGTGGGTGCTTGATATGATCATCATCTGCTACCGGCGTATTGACGAGTCTTTAGAGTCCTACACAGAGGTTTCCTGGCTCAAGCGAAACGAAATAGGAGCGCATATGAGATATGTGCGGGACCGAGAATAATGCGTGTATGTGATACCGTATTCTATTCTCGCGATGAATGTATCGATTGGTTGTATGCGATATAACCTAGTTATCGAATCAAGTATTGATTCGATAAAACGATACATAGGATACTAGTCGGTTATATGCGATATGACCGGATCGTTAAATCAAGTGTTGATTTAATGATTTAATGTATAATTATATATTTGATATATTACTTTGCATTAACTAGTATTGGTTCACTTTAAATGGATTTTCTCACTTGGATGTACAAGTTGTATATGTGATATACTTTTTGTGCATATGATTGTATCATGTTTGATGATACATGTTTACTTGGTTAAGTGTAAAGAATTAAACCATGGTTAAACTAATGATTAGGGTTTTGTTTTTCCATTACTTATTTATTCATTTATTTATTTATTTTGAAAAGAAGAGAAAAGAATGGTTGCTAGTTTTGTAGTTTAGTTGAAACTTCATGAAACTTTGACCTAGTCCACCATTCTTGTCTCTTGCTTAACCCTAACCATCATATCTAACCATGGTCCATTCTCTACACTAAACTAAGGTTAGTATTATGATAAGTATTCATTTTCCTTTTTATTTCTAATAACTTATCATAATATTCTTCTTCTTTATCTTCTTCATCTTCATGAAGAAAGCTTGCTCCATCAATGGAAACTCTTGAAAAAGAGTGAGAAATCCAATTCTAAAGTGAACCCACTTCCTATTTCTTCATCCTCTACCTCTTGCCAAGTAGTAGAGTGTGTTTTCTTCACAAGTTTCATGACTTGGTGAAGTGGGAGCTTGATCTTGTGATGCCTCGACGTAGATCATCTTCAGCACCAAGCCGACGACCTTGCCCGCCCATTTCTCCGATGAAGCCGACGCTAGAGCCCAGGATTCCATTTGGACAGCGAGGAGAGTTCATTGCGGAGCTATAGAGGTAGAGGACCGGATCTACAAAGGTTGTATTTCCGTTCTTTTAGTAAAGTAGTTTACTAGTTGCATCTTTCGCCTAAACATCTAGCCAATGATCTTGTTAGGGTTTCTCGGCACCGTTAAAATTTGAAATTGGCATGGTTGATGCCTTGTGAGACCTCTAGTATGTGCCTAGGAACCCAAAAGTGGTATCAGAGCCAAGCTAGAGCCTTAGGCGATGCGTAGACGGAATTGGAAGTCCGATCGAACCCAAACCCAAACCCTAATTTGCTCTCTGGACTTTTTCCAAAAATTGGGTTTTTTTCAGATTAAAAATATGCAGAAAATTCAGCAGGAAATTCTAAGAATTACGATGCAAAAATTACCTAATGATCTTTTTAAAGTGCCGCGGAACCGCGGCATTAGCGTGCTTATGCGGCTGTTCCGCGGCCCTTTTGTCTTATCTCCCATTGAATTTTGCACAGTAATTCCTATTTGGCAGTGCTGGTTTTCCTGGGAATTTTTAATCTGAAATAAAGAGTTGAGTATTTTGGGTTGTATTGGGAGTTCGTACATTCGATCGGATTGTCAAACTTTGTCTATGTGTTTTTCCGGATAAATTTTAGAATATGTTAAAAAGTTCGACCGGATATAAATACCCAATTTTTCCCCTGTCGGGAAATTTCCACGTGTTGGATTTTTCCGTAGTTTAACGACGTTCTAAGTAGTGCAAGTAACGCGATGGTCCCTCTAGAAGACAACAAACCTTAACTCGATTATGTGACCGTCTTGAACTGCCTTTTGAACCTTCGGGTTTGGGGCAGTACGGCGTGCCACATGTGAGGCGTTGGCTTGACCCTTCTACGGCTGGACCGTTGGTACTGAGGCATGAACTGAATGTTTTTAGACTTATTTCATGTGTTGATCTGTTTCAGGAAAACTTGGGTGTTTGAATGTTCGATCAGAAAGTTTAACATTTTCTATTTATCCGGAATGTGATACAATAATTGGAATTCACAAGTAGTTATGAGATAACTGAATGAATGTTATTAACATAGCAGTTTAGTCTCACTTGATCGGTTGCCACGGAATTTTGATGTGATCAAAAGTCCGTCGCAATCACGTAGCGTACGCGGATACTCGCCGGATAAACTTAATAGACAGCCTCACCCCATAGCCCCGACCAAGTGACTGAAGGAGAACCCCGTCGCCGAAAGCATCCGTTCGGGTGCTCGCGGCAGCGATGTTCCGCCTTGGTGCACTTCGTCGACGGAAACGGGGGTGCGGCCGCCTACTGAAGTTTGCGACGAGCATTCGATCAGAATGTCGGGAATCCTGTTGAATTGCCCGACTTGGTATTGAAAAGTGTTTTCGATTTTGAGACTAAAATGCGGGGTTTATAATTGTTAGGCATGTGATGTCTAAGGTATTCATTTGATTAGGCATGCGATGTCTATGCAGATTGCGGATTCCAACTGTTGTAGTTTTACACTTTCTTTTCTGTGACCGTAAGTGTAATATGTGATATCGCCGGTTTCGTTGCTATATGTCAACGACAATTGGGATGCGCATATTTACTTACGTTGATGACATGTGATGTTATGTGTTGCTGGATATGTTATATTGGATCGTCGTGTTCGAATAGCCGGGGGTTTTTATGTGAGATGAGTGTTTTTCATTTTCATTCATGTAAAAACTTGTATGTAATATTCTTTTATTGGGGCACTTCCAGGTAGCGGAAGTTGTCACCGTTGATGTATATTATTTCCCTTTTCCGCACTAGGATAGACCCAAGGAGGAGGGCACAAGTAACCGGGTTCTGGAGTCCAGTGGGAGACCAACTCGAGGAGTCGAGTTCGGGTCTCCTAACTCTAGAATTGGTAGGGTTGCTTGCCGCTCTCGTAGGGGTCTAAGGGTGTGGTTTTGGCTATTCATCACGACCGTGGAATCCGTGTTTTATACTGGCTCGTATTGAAAACACGGACGTCCTAGTATATCCAATATTTCATATGATTCTTCTGCTGCGATATCTGTGATGTGATCATGTGATGTTCTGTGATAAATACTGTATATAGTATATATGATATATTATATAGGCGTTACTTATGTTTTACACCCGCGCTAGCCCTGCCCTGCTCTGCCGTTAGTTACCTAATCTAACGGTGCACGAGGGGACATCGAGGCGAATGCGGATGGCATAAGTGTACGTCGTATTTATCTGTGATGTTTAGGTACATAAATGATGGGACTTCATTAATGTGATTAATGAATAAAAGAAACCTAAGATGTTGTAGAATCAAATTTCAAAATAAAACAGGTAGCTACAGTTCTTGCTTTGCACAGCGGTATATGTGATATATCCTGCACCTTATTCGATAAGGAAAGGACCGAGATCCCTTCACCGGGAGTGACTCCTTTAGCAATAACTGGCAGATGCTACACACTCGGTTTGTCTTTCGATTGCTTTTAAGAGTTTCTGCTTTGCACAGTGATATATGTGATATATCCCGCACCTCATTCGACGAGGAAAGGACCGACGATCCCTTCACCGGGAGTGACTCCTTTAGCAAAACTAGAAAAGCCCCAAAAACACTCCATTTCAAAATCATTTGATTCTATAACGATATCAAGTTCATTACGCAATAGGTTTTCAAAAAAACCTGTCGTAGCCCTCCGTCATTTGAGATAAGTACTGGTTAGTATTCGTGCTGCGTTTTTTGACCTCTGTCAAGGCGTAGTGTGCGGTAGCTGATTAGCGCTTATCTGCATAAGCATATGATGTGATTGATTTAGGGTAGTCGTGCGACCTTGTTGACCTCTGTCAAGGGTCGTGCGGGTGGGTTTACTTCAATCAGGAAATGACGGGTTGAACTTGACTAGCAGCCTATGGTTTGTTGACCTCTGTCAAGGTCATAGGACGCTAGGGGCAAAAGATTATCGGGAATTTCAAGTGTTGAAATTTGCAATGAGATTGCATACCTTCTATGAGATAGTTGGATCCCGATACCCGCTGCGAGTAATTGTTACTCCTGGGAGAGTTTTATAAATTACAATTAGCCGATCAAGTAGGTGTCTAGAAAGGTGTCAACGAGATTACGCCTCTGGGAAAACGAGGTTTACATTAATTAGGTTCGTGCGAAAGCACTGGGGACCTCCCTCAAAGTACCGACACTGGCCTGGCTGAAAGATTGGCGAACTTGTAGTGTGTAATTAATCCCGGCTAGTCTTTCCTTTTAGGGTTTGAAGGAAGATTTGATAAAAAGCAGTGGGAGCCATCCTGATTAGATAAAATAATAACCAATCTATTCTTGCAAGAGCGCACGCTGAGTGTTTTCTTCTCTCTCTCTCCAGGTAGCGACCATATCACGCCTTAATCAAGATAATAAAACGGATTATTGACCGAACCCACTTGTTATACTGAGCTGGGGAACGTTGGTCCCGCTCCAACTTATAATTGTTATAAGATAGAGCAGTAAATTGGGGAATACCAGATTTCCCATGCCGCCCAAACGAAGAAAGTGCATATGATGCATCTTCTTCGGGTGTGTTCGTTACATAGAACTGTTTCTCAGTGTCCTTAACGTCCTGGGTATATGATACCAGATCAGGATCCCAGATATGTAATCTGTTACATAGTGCTACAGATAGGTAAAGAACTAAGAACGGGTGATAAGTTTCATGAGGCAGAAAACGGGGCAAGTCTGTCGGTCACTGTCACCCTGTATTACCTGAATACATTGATTCTGAACAAATGTTATTAGATACCAAACCTGATATACAAAATCATATCTGTCTCTTTATTAGTAAAGAAACGATAAAAATTTCGTATTGTTGGATAATGTTTTGAACATTTCCTGTATCAAAAGTTGATCGGTTCAGGCACGTTATCTAAAAGCATTGATGTTCTAAATCAAACTACAGTTTTTAAGTATACAGAACACACACAAGAGGAAGAGTTCAGAAATGAACAAATTCTTCTTGAGGTATTGTAGACTAGGTCAGATCAATGTGACCCGACTAGCTAGAGTTACATAAAGATGCATATTTAAATTAGTTTAAATTTACATCTTGTGAAACTCGCCACTCATGTCACAAAGATAAGATGACCATAGCTCTGTTTATTGGAAACAGAGAAAAAGTTAGTGAACTTTTGGGATGATACATGTTGATGTATGTAGGTCCCCTGTCTACACATGCCAGGACTGGTTCTTTGTACTTCATTACATTCTCTTATGATCTCTCAAGATTCAGTCATATGTTCCTGTTGAAACATGAGTCCGAACCTTTTGAGATATTCACAGAATATAAGTTAGAAGTAGAGAACCAAAATACGGGTATAAGTATTATGTCCTATGATGAGATCAAGGAGGAGAATACTTGTGCATGGAATTCCTGGACTATTCTAAAGGAGAATGAGATTCTCTCTCAGTGTTACTCCTCCGTATACACCACAGTACCTCGGTGTATCGGGACGGAGCAATCACACCCTATTTGATATGGTGTGCTCTATGATGAGTACTACTGAGTTACCTATTTCCTTTTGGGAGTTACGCACTTATGAAGTTGCATACCTATTGAATAGGGTTCCAATCAAATCAGCTGCCTACCGCTTCATATGTGATATGGAAAGGGAAGAGCCCATATCTTAAGTTAGTTAAGATTTGGGGTTGTCCGGCCTATGTCTAAAAGCAAAATCCGGACAAGCTCGAGGCAACGTCTGTTATGTAGAACTGGAAATGTTCCAGCTATACAAACTGCAGCTGATGATTTGACAGAACCAAAGAATTCAGTAGATTCCAACGAACCTCAGCCTCTCCGCCGATCTAGTAGGGTTCCTCACCCACCTGAGAGATACTTCGGTTTCTTTATGACAGTGGGAGAGAGGATTGCATCATGAGATGATGACCCAACTAGTTTCGAGCAGGCCATCAAGAGTAGGACTCTGTAAGAATGGCTGGATGCTTAGCGATCTGAGATGGAATCCTTATACACCAACAAAGTATGGACTTTGGTTGCTATATCTGAAGGGTTAAATCCCCATCAGGAGCAAGTATATCTTGAGAAGATTACTTGGTGTAGATGGAAAAGTTGAGACTTTCAAAGCTAGACTTGTTAAAAGTTTGCATCATTTACCAAGTTGGATTATGATGAAACCTTTTTCAAGTAGCTATGCTTAAGTCCATCCAGATCCTACTTGCCACAGCTACATACCATGACTACGATATCTGGTGGTTGGGTGTCATGACAGCTCTTCTAAAATGATGTTTTTGGAAGAGAGCGTCTATAAGTACACAGCCAGAGGTCTTCGTAGACAGTGGGAGCAGCGGAAACGTGTGCAAGATGTTTTATGTGATGAAGCAGGCATTGCGGAGTTGGAACATCTGTTTTGATGGATTAGTCAAAGAGTTTGACATCATCAAAATGGTAGATGAACCTTGTATAAACAAAAAGGTAGTAGGGAGTATGGTGGAGATCCTCGTAGAGTACGTGGATGACATACTCTTGATAGGGAAGGAGTTTCCTATGCTATGATCGGTCAATCTCCACTTATCACAAGGATTCTCCAGATAGGATCAAAGTGATACCTCCTCCATCCTGAGCTTTCATCTATGAGATAGATGTTATTTGGGTGTTAGTATACTCACTAGCTGTAGTGAGATGGTATCAATTAGTCCTGGAGAGAATCACTGGAAGGGTTCCAGGGTGATAAAGACGACTGAGTGTCAGTCGCAGGCATTGTCTTTACCCTCAGTGAAGGGACGGTATGTTGGAAGAGTTCCAAGCTAGATACCGTGGCATACTAGATGATAAAGGCTGGATACATCGCTACTAAAGATGCTACCAAAGAGGCTGTCTGGGTGTATATTGGTTCATGAGATGAACTATGTTCCTCCCATTGTGTGACAATGGAGTTGTGGCTAATGCCAGGAACGTGCGTCCCATCAGTGATCCAGACATAATCTATGGCAGTATCACCTGATCATGGAGATGATTGATCTTCAGGGTGATCGAGGTTAGGAGAGTGTAACATTTTCAAAAATATAAAATATTAATTTTGGGAATTTTTATAATTTAATATTATTTTATTGATTATTTTAATATTAAATGCAAATAAATAGGAAAAATGTTAGAAAAATTATGAAAAATTATGGAAAATTCTAAAATAGGGTAAATTAGTGAATTATGACATTTTTAAGTTTTTGTGATTAGTTTGACACTAATTTAGTGCTAATCGCGATTAAAATCGCTAATCGGGTTTTTTGGCAATTTTGTGCAAAACTTGCACATACCACCTTTTTCTACACTTGTGCATTTTTCTAGCCATGGTTTTCTTTTGGGATTACTATTGATGTGAGAAGGTTTGGATTTTAAAAGAAAAGGAAAAGAAAAGAAAATGTAATGATGAGGGTAGGTGAGAGAGAGAGAGAGGTGGACCTTTGACTAATAACCCTTAGCTTTTTCCCCCTCTCATTTTCTTCCCCTCTCCCATGGCTCCTGCTGCTGCTGCTTCCTTTCCCCCCTTCCTCCACCTTCAACCCCTTTCTTCATCTCAAAAACAACCCCAAAACCACATGTCCATTTCATTAAAATTGTGCAAAATCCCTAGATCTACACATGGAGCTAAAGAAGCAAGGATTTTGGCCACTAGGGACAACTCAAGAATTTTCTTGAGTTGCTAATGGAGGTAATTACTGAACCATTAGCTTAATTATAGCCTTTCCTATAAACCCATGTTAAGATTTAATCGATATTGTGTGATATTATGGAATTGAGAATAATCAAGTTAGGGTTTGAGGGAACTTATGATGTATTGGGAAATTAAGCTCAGTTAGGGTTTTACCAACACCCTAGTGTTTGAATTGGAACCCAAAACCTGAAGCAAAAACCAGAATACGGATTTTAGAAACCAATATCGGGGAAAAACTGGAATCTGCCACTGTTATTTAGAATCTGCTAACACCCCGAGACCCCTAAAATAATATTGAGTGGAAAGTGAGATGTGCAGGCACCAGAGAGGCAACACCCAAAACCCTAGCTCCCCACTCCACCTTGAGGCCGCCAAAATCTCCTTTCTGGCCGCAATTTGCGGCCAGACCAGTGAGGAATCGCCTCGTTTTCTGTGCATAGCCCCATTTCCTCTATTCTTGGCCCTGGGTACTTCTAGTTTTGACAGATTCTTTCTAGGGTGAAATCTGGAACACATTTTATGAGTTGCTGTTTTGGACTTTAGTTTCCGTATTCCGTATTTTCATTTCTGAAATGGTGGAATGTGTTTTGCCTCGACTATTTGTCGTTTATACGACGATATAGAGGATTTGTTGATGGTTTTGAAGGCGTGCCATAGGTTCTCACCTATAGGCCCCCCTTATCGTATCGTTTTGGATTTCATGCGCCGTTTTAGCTTGGATTTGGTTTTAATGCGCATATACGATATTTGATGTGTAGGTACCCATGAAGACTTCGGGACGACAAGCAAATGCGTGGTGATGTCCGCAAATGATGATACAGGTGAGTAGATTATATCTACAGGGGGAAGTCGGGTGGATGGCGTATAGCACCCCCGCAGTCCGTAGATAGATTACTATGTCGTTATTGTGATAATAGGTGTTTATGGATAGTATAGGGTTAGAAGTGACTAGAGTAGTTCATAGTCGCGAACCCTAGGATAGAATTACACCTACCCACATACACCCTTGCTTATTACTTGTACTTGCACGGTGTTTGATGATATGTGATGACTTTGGAGATGAGTTGTTGATGTGGGCTTGATGCCCTGAGATCGGTGATTTGATACGATTCATATGTGGGATATGACTTGTGATTCTTGCGGGCTTGGGATATGTGTTACCCCCGCATGCATACTTCTTTGATGGTATCGTTTTGTACTAGACATAGAGTAGTACCCCGGATTATATGATCTGATGATAGTGATACCCGATATGTGATGAGATAGTGTGACATTGACCCCTACCCAGCTATTGGGATGCCGTACGACGATTTACCGTACGAGCCGGTATTGATGATAGATCCGCACTCATGACTTAAGGATATCTTACGATATGGTATTGAGGCGAGATCACCGACTATATATCTATATTTACCGACTCAGATATAGGTGGTTTCCATACCTACCCCTCCTGATCGACCTGATACTTAGATGTAGTTTGCATAGTAGATTCTTCACTGGGGTGTTGACTATTCCCGAGTCTTGCTCATTTCAAATGGCAAGCCGCGTTACTGCTCATTTACTATTCATTCTACAGCTCGCATTGCATTGCATGCTTATATGTTATTGCTTCATATTCCTGGTGTGTATGCCTTTACAAGTTCCATGCTCATATTAGTGTTTCATATAGCATGTATTATAGTTTATGGATTTCGCACTGTGATATGATTCCAAATGATGATTCTGGATTATTTTACTCCTGAGTATATATATATTAGTGGTATGGGACGCTGATATATATATATATATACGCATACTTATTATATTATCATGATGATCCATACTGAGGAGCCTATGTGCTCGGAGCCTATGAGCTCGATGTGATGGGAGCCTATGTGCTCGGAGCCTATGAGCTCGATGTGAGAGGAGCCTATGTGCTCGGAGCCTATGAGCTCGATGTGAGAGGAGCCTATGTGCTCGGAGCCTATTAGCTCGATGTGATGGGAGCCTATGTGCTCGGAGCCTATGAGCTCGATTGGAGAGGAGCCTATGTGCTCGGGGCCTTTATGGTAGATGGTATATTATATTCCCCTACCCCCTATTTATTGTATATGCATTGCATACATGATGCTTATTGTCAGTGGGTGACGGGTGGACGGGTTCCACATATATATACAGACATGGATTTACACTGATCATACTTCATTGTATATATAACAGGGTATGTGGGCGCTGTTATATATACCCTTACACCAATATTAGTGGTATGGGACGCTAATATATGTGTATTGATATCATTGATACTTCATCATATTTACTTCATGCAGACATACCTTACACTGATGACATGTTATTACCTGAGTATCTGGCACTACATACATGATTAGATGTTACCTTGCCACCTTATCATACTTCAGATGTACTCTTGTGGTTATATTACTGATCGTTAACTTAGGTTTATGTCTTGCATTCGGTTTCTGCTTGTAGATATTTCTATTCACGAGTTGGCAACTCACCCCCGTTGTGCCACAGTTCTTGCAGGTTCGGCCGTACAGGTTCTATTGCGGCATTTCTGGCACACTACTTCTTGCGGGTGATTTGCTTTTGGTAGGTGGATTCTTCGCATCAAGAACCACCATTGTATTTATTTATTTCATTGTATCTAGAAATTGTCCATCAACCAAAACTTGTATTTTCTTTCAGACTTAGAGATAGTGTTGTATTATTCGACCTTAGAGTCGCGCTTAGTAGTATTGCGGTTTTCTTGTTGCTTTTGAGCTTTCTTTTGGATTTGATCCTCGCCACTTGGCGTTGTATATTATCATATCATTGTGTGGTTGTGACCGTCAATTGACGAAGAGCTAGCTCCCGCTTGGGGATGCCTTTATCATTGCATATATGTATTGTTATCCTTGTTGTACCCCATTCGGGGCCAGTTTTACAAAAGAAACTCTGCCGAAATTTTTAGAAAAGACTTTATTGTTTTCAAAACGTACCTTCGGCTTAGTTATTTAAAAACCTTGATTTCAAACCTGTATTTCTTCACTTCTTTAAACCAGTTTTCTTTACTTATTCTTCAAAATGGTTTTAGATTTCTGGGCTTTTGGCTTACTTGGATCAGATGGAGTCCTATAGGCTTCATATGGTTCAAGGGCCAGTCACGTGCTCTTTCGGGTCGTGACAAAGTTGGTATCAGAGCGCTAGGTTGACCTTGGTTCGAGTCTAAGTTTGACTATGTGGAGCCTAGGGAGTTATTTATATACGGAACTTAGGCTTGACCTTACGGAACTTAGACTTAGTCGGGGGGGTATTCGACCCGAACTTTCGTCGTATTAGGATGACCCTTGGTTGATGGAATAGGTGACTAAAGTAGAGTGACGTACCGTTGGTATGTTCCGCGGCATACTTACGACACGCCACTCCGCTTAAGGAACCTTAGGATGTACGTACTTTCGAGATCAGTGATTCTCTTCATATCCTGGATTATACATCTATTTGAGATCCCCGATTCTATTAGTTTCATGATCATACCTTCATTGATGCTGTTCCTTCCTATGATCATGTATCCACTTTGGATCTGTTGTTTCCCTTCTTGCCATTGATGTGCTCTTCTTGATACTCGATTGAGGTTCCTGTCACCGTGTTTGAGCGCAGTTTGGGCTGCTGCTAGGGTTACGGCCAGTGTGAGCTCGTTTGGTACGAGGGCCGACCATTGTGTTTTCTGGTGACATGGGAACGTCTCGAGTTAGTGTTGGTGATTGTGACCTATAGTGGAGGCGAGTGCTTGGTCTTGCACCGGATGATCGGGCCATTGTTAGAGCTGCCAGTTGAGAGAGTACTGTTGATGTACAGCATACCTCAGAGATTGTGATGTCGCCTACCGTGCAGACAGATGGACCAGCTGTTGCTGAGATTGACAGGATGTCGCTTTTGGAGCTTACGAGATGAGATTGCCGGAACTTTCAGGCAGATATGCGACAGATGATAGCTAGTCTACCCGGTTTGAGAGACGAAGGTGATTCGTCCGATTTTGCGCCAGAGCGGGCCCAGATGAGTTGAAGATTTCCAGTGTGGAGAGTCTTACTCAGATCTAGAGCAGACCGACTCAGAGATGACCGCTTATGTGTTGCCTTTCCTGGAGGATTGAGGCGTTGTTCGGCGTACAGGCGTATGAGCCAGTTGCTGCTGCAAATGATGAGATATCGCCCAGATGGTTGGAGCTACTGCAGCATGAGCATGTTGTTGGAGATATGATAGTGAGTCGCTAGTCACCAAGGATGAATGACTAGGACGTGTGGTGAGTTCGCTTACCCCGATGCGAGGTCATCAGGTAGATTGTTTCCAGCTAGAGACGACTTCACGCAGGTTCGTTGAGAGTCGATAGAGACGATCGAATGTCAGGAGCCCATTTTCCAAGTTTAAAGTATACGGAAAGACATGCAGGTGATTCTATGGACCCTCTAGAAGAATGAAACCCTAACTCGACTTAATGACCGTGTGACAGCCTTTGAACCTTAGGGTTTACGGCGGTTCCGCGGCGCCATTAGTGAGGCTTGGGTTTGCCCTTCTACGGCTGGACCACCGACGCTGTGGCATGTACTCGATACTATTAAATTGTACCCGAGATTTGAGTTCTTAGGGGATTATGAGGATCTGACGAGTCGATCGGATGGTTCGACATCTTTCGGATATCGTGATGGGACACTGCTTGGGAGACTACAGATGCGAGCATAACCGTCGGAGCGCAGTTCATGCAGCCATGATGAGACGAGTCCGAATCAGTCGACATTGACGCAGAGTGAAGAAAAGAGTTCGCTCGAGATTTCGACGAGATGACGACCCACTCCGCTGATATTAGAGATGTGATACACACCCCGAGGCGTGGTATGTGGATAGATCTTCCAGAAAGAAGCGCAATAAGTATGCAGCCGTTCCGGAATGAGCTTTAGCTTCAGCTTCGGATGACGACTTCCGGGCATTTCGGCAGGTTTGAGGATTGAGAAGGAACCTCGACAGGACCTTTCTGGAGTACGATACGAGAAGGCCTAGACCTAGGAGTGGTCATATTGCGCGCACCTAGCAGGACAGAGTTCGGCATTGTCGACGCGGTAGTTGACCGAGTTCGGATAAAGGAACTTACCCAGATACGTTGCGAATTGATCCAGGACGGACGAGTGATGAGTATTCCTCCGGTGGTTGGGACGTGTTCCCGAGGACCAGTTCGTCCTGACATCTGCTACAGAATGATGAAGCTACAGAATACGTGATTTCGAGTCCGTGCGAGGGACTTCAGATTGACCGTGGCCGAGAACAGTGCGGTGCATCGTAGCTTGGCGTGACGTCATAGTGGACGACGATAGAGACAGTTGGAACAAGAGGTTCGTGCGAGACACTGACGAGCTGCCATTGCTTCCCGTCGAGACTAGAGATCTGATATGCTTACAAAGATGTTGGGATATGACCAGTTTCTGAGAAAATATTGTGCTGAGGACACAGGTGTCTTTTGAGCGAGAAGAGGTTGTACAGGAGAGCCAGCCTCCGTTTGGTTCGGCATAGGCGAAATCGGAAGAGACCTTGAGCAGGATTCCTTCCAGGACATTGCTGCAACGATGTTTGCACCCAGGATCAGATGTGAGACGTGCTTTCATAGAGCCAGAGGCCGACGCCAGTGATATGCTGCCTTACGAGTGGTCGTGAGGATTGACCGAGAGGTGACCCGAGAAGTGCCAGAACGGAATCGTCCCCGTTAGCACATCTGACAGGGCCGATGAGCCGATTGACCGCGTGATAGGTGATCCGCAGAGAAGATAAAGACCCAGAGAGTCAGAGGACGCCAGATCGTGAGCAAGAGGCAGGTAGATATCCTGCGCTGCTAGCAGTGGATTGCACCGACTCCTTCTCGACCTTGAAGGAGGAACTACCGACGACGGTGTTTATGATTTGTGATTTTGTGATTCGATTATCACGTATCCGTCATTTTGGATTTCGGTATTTTGGGCGTTCTGTTTGCTTGATTTAGTTTTGATGACTGAGTTTCATGATTTTGGTTTCACGCACCCACTGGATATTTATATATTTTGCGCAGAGTTATTACATTTGAGATATTGATTGAGACTTTATGCCTACCGTATGCAGTGATTTGACTTGCACTTCCAGCGTGGTTTTCATGCACCTTTAGTGTTTTGATATACGATTTTGGTGCACGCCAGATGCACTAAATCGGGATTCTTCGTGCATGTCACATGCACCTGCTTTTTTTTTTCTGTCAGGCACACACGTTGCCTACGGCAGATGTTTTGTGCACACCCGTTGCACCTAGATGTTGTTTTGTATACCTGTTTGACACATTTATGGGTTTTGATTCCTTGCACACCAGACGCATAGGATATTCTTATATATGCATTTTGTGGATTGATTTATAGTAGAGCAGTGCATTTTATGATATTCACTATGTGTTGATATTTTCGGAGCCCCGACAAATTAGATTATTACGGGAATTGTTTTTAATATTGGGGGTTTAAATTTAAATTCGGGGACCGAATTTCTTCAAGGGGGGTAGATTGTAACATTTTCAAAAATATAAAATATTAATTTTGGGAATTTTTATAATTTAATATTATTTTATTGATTATTTTAATATTAAATGCAAATAAATAGGAAAAATGTTTGAAAAATTATGAAAAATTATGGAAAATTCTAAAATAGGGTAAATTAGTGAATTATGACATTTTTAAGTTTTTGTGATTAGTTTGACACTAATTTAGTGCTAATCGCGATTAAAATCGCTAATCGGGTTTTTTGGCAATTTTGTGCAAAACTTGCACATACCACCTTTTTCTACACTTGTGCATTTTTCTAGCCATGGTTTTCTTTTAGGATTACTATTGATGTGAGAAGGTTTGGATTTTAAAAGAAAAGGAAAAGAAAAGAAAATGTAATGATGAGGGTAGGTGAGAGAGAGAGAGGGGTGGACCTTTGACTAATAACCCTTAGCTTTTTCCCCCTCTCATTTTCTTCCCCTCTCCCATGGCTCCTGCTGCTGCTGCTTCCTTTCCCCCCTTCCTCCACCTTCAACCCCTTTCTTCATCTCAAAAACAACCCCAAAACCACATGTCCATTTCATTAAAATTGTGCAAAATCCCTAGATCTACACATGGAGCTAAAGAAGCAAGGATTTTGGCCACTAGGGGCAACTCAAGAATTTTCTTGAGTTGCTAATGGAGGTAATTACTGAACCATTAGCTTAATTATAGCCTTTCCTATAAACCCATGTTAAGATTTAATCGATATTGTGTGATATTATGGAATTGAGAATAATCAAGTTAGGGTTTGAGGGAACTTATGATGTATTGGGAAATTAAGCTCAGTTAGGGTTTTACCAACACCCTAGTGTTTGAATTGGAACCCAAAACCTGAAGCAAAAACCAGAATACGGATTTTAGAAACCAATATCGGGGAAAAACTGGAATCTGCCACTGTTATTTAGAATCTGCTAACACCCCGAGACCCCTAAAATAATATTGAGTAGAAAGTGAGATGTGCAGGCACCAGAGAGGCAACACCCAAAACCCTAGCTCCCCACTCCACCTTGAGGCCGCCAAAATCTCCTTTCTGGCCGCAATTTGCGGCCAGACCAGTGAGGAATCGCCTCGTTTTCTGTGCATAGCCCCATTTCCTCTATTCTTGGCCCTGGGTACTTCTAGTTTTGACAGATTCTTTCTAGGGTGAAATCTGGAACACATTTTATGAGTTGCTGTTTTGGACTTTAGTTTCCGTATTCCGTATTTTCATTTCTGAAATGGTGGAATGTGTTTTGCCTCGACTATTTGTCGTTTATACGACGATATAGAGGATTTGTTGATGGTTTTGAAGGCGTGCCATACGTTCTCACCTATAGGCCCCCCTTATCGTATCGTTTTGGATTTCATGCGCCGTTTTAGCTTGGATTTGGTTTTAATGCACATATACGATATTTGATGTGTAGGTACCCATGAAGACTTCGGGACGACAAGCAAATGCGTGGTGATGTCCGCAAATGATGATACAGGTGAGTAGATTATATCTACAGGGGGAAGTCGGGTGGATGGCGTATAGCACCCCCGCAGTCCGTAGATAGATTACTATGTAGTTATTGTGATAATAGGTGTTTATGGATAGTATAGGGTTAGAAGTGACTAGAGTAGTTCATAGTCGCGAACCCTAGGATAGAATTACACCTACCCACATACACCCTTGCTTATTACTTGTACTTGCACGGTGTTTGATGATATGTGATGACTTTGGAGATGAGTTGTTGATGTGGGCTTGATGCCCTGAGATCGGTGATTTGATACGATTCATATGTGGGATATGACTTGTGATTCTTGCGGGCTTGGGATATGTGTTACGCCCGCATGCATACTTCTTTGATGGTATCGTTTTGTACTAGACATAGAGTAGTACCCCGGATTATATGATCTGATGATAGTGATACCCGATATGTGATGAGATAGTGTGACATTGACCCCTACCCAGCTATTGGGATGTCGTACGACGATTTACCGTACGAGCCGGTATTGATGATAGATCCGCACTCATGACTTGAGGATATCTTACGATATGGTATTGAGGCGAGATCACCGACTATATATCTATATTTACCGACTCAGATATAGGTGGTTTCCACACCTACCCCTCCTGATCGACCTGATACTTAGATGTAGTTTGCATAGTAGATTCTTCACTGTGGTGTTGACTATTCCCGAGTCTTGCTCATGTCAAATGGCAAGCCGCGTTACTGCTCATTTACTATTCATTCTACAGCTCGCATTGCATTGCATGCTTATATGTTATTGCTTCATATTCCTGGTGTGTATGCCTTTACAAGTTCCATGCTCATATTAGTGTTTCATATAGCATGTATTATAGTTTATGGATTTCGCACTGTGATATGATTGCATATGATGATTCTGGATTATTTTACTCCTGAGTATATATATATTAGTGGTATGGGACGCTGATATATATATATATATATATATATATATATACGCATACTTATTATTTTATCATGATGATCCATACTGAGGAGCCTATGTGCTCGGAGCCTATGAGCTCGATGTGATGGGAGCCTATGTGCTCGGAGCCTATGAGCTCGATGTGAGAGGAGCCTATGTGCTCGGAGCCTATGAGCTCGATGTGAGAGGAGCCTATGTGCTCGGAGCCTATGAGCTCGATGTGATGGGAGCCTATGAGCTCGATTGGAGAGGAGCCTATGTGCTCGGGGCCTTTATGGTAGATGGTATATTATATTCCCCTACCCCCTATTTATTGTATATGCAATTGCATACATGATGCTTATTGTCAGTGGGTGACAGGTGGACGGGTTCCACATATATATACAGACATGGATTTACACTGATCATACTTCATTGTATATATAACATGGTATGAGGGCGCTGTTATATATACCCTTACACCAATATTAGTGGTATGGGACGCTAATATATGTGTATTGATATCATTGATACTTCATCATATTTACTTCATGCAGACATACCTTACACTGATGACATGTTATTACCTGAGTACCTGGCACTACATACATGATTAGATGTTTCCTTGCCACCTTATCATACTTCAGATGTACTCTTGTGGTTATATTACTGATCGTTGACTTAGGTTTATGTCTTGCATTCGGTTTCTGCTTGTAGATATTTCTATTCACGAGTTGGCAACTCACCCCCGTTGTGCCACAGTTCTTGCAGGTTCGGCCGTACAGGTTCTATTGCGGCATTTCTGGCACACTACTTCTTGCGGGTGATTTGCTTTTGGTAGGTGGATTCTTCGCATCAAGAACCACCATTGTATTTATTTATTTCATTGTATCTAGAAATTGTCCATCAACCAAAACTTGTATTTTCTTTCAGACTTAGAGATAGTGTTGTATTATTCGACCTTAGAGTCGCGCTTAGTAGTATTGCGGTTTTCTTGTTGCTTTTGAGCTTTCTTTTGGATTTGATCCTCGCCACTTGGCGTTGTATATTATCATATCATTGTGTGGTTGTGACCATCGATTGACGAAGAGCTAGCTCCCGCTTGGGGATGCCTTTATCATTGCATATATGTATTGTTATCCTTGTTGTACCCCATTCGGGGCCAGTTTTACAAAAGAAACACTGCCAAAATTTTTAGAAAAGACTTTATTGTTTTCAAAACGTACCTTCGGCTTAGTTATTTAAAAACCTGTATTTCTTCACTTCTTTAAACCAGTTTTCTTTACTTATTCTTCAAAATGGTTTTAGATTTCTGGGCTTTTGGCATACTTGGATCAGATGGAGTCCTATAGGCTTCATATGGTTCAAGGGCCAGTCACGTGCTCTTTCGGGTCGTGACAGAGAGTAGACTCAGAGGACAACACGGCTGATCCACACACAAAGGCCGTTTCCCAGAGAGAGACTTTTATGGGATGGTTGAGTATGAGATACTACAACCACTGCTATCAGATGGCCCTAGTGCAAGTGGGATATTATTAGTTATATGTATGCCCTAGATGCCATTACTGTACATTGGATGTATATTGTAGTGGATGCTGGGACATATATAAGGAGGACTTTCTTGCTCGACATGATAGTATGCTATCTGGTTACTCTTTACCTTAATGTGTATACGGATTTTCTCTCTGTTACATGTTGGTAAAGCCCTTAGGATGAGTACTTGACTACCTGGACTATGATGTGGATCATACTAGTGGGGACATGGTAGTCTATAAGTACATCCTTCAAGGTCTCTAGTCGTGGGTGTATCGAGACGGGGCATCGATATACCAGAGTAGACTAGCGTATACCTTCTCGACCTATACAGATGGGCGATGGATGATCCCATATCCATTGGTGTTTGACATCAGAGATGATATACGAGTGCTCAGTGGAGACTGGGTACACTGGACGGACTCGCCGAGAACTCCCGGATGGTAATATACCTTACATCAGATAGCAGTTCTCTGGTGACACTGGTACAGAGTAGTCTGTTGACCCGAGATCGTCATAGAGTCTTGTGTGGTTCCCACTGTGCTTTGATTTCCACCTTACCACGTCCAAGAGGGCGTGCAAAACGGTGGCTTTTGGGTACAGTCCCGAATCACATGGAGGCAATGAGCGATAGGAGGGGATTCGTCTCTCCCGGTATAGGGAGTTGATGTTGCGCTGTGTTCGATTGGCTATAACCGGAAATCCCTGGCCAGGGTTGCTGAGATTTACTGGTAAGTGTTACCAGTAGTTTCTCGAATTGTTATAGACCTCATATCGACACGACTTATCGAGCTATTGGGGTCTGACGTTTACCACCCCTAGGCGAGATATGCGACATATCAGACAACGAGACCGGACTGTACGGTAAGTGTTACTGGTTGGATTCACTGGAGTGTGAGCGGGCTTGCTCGTCGATCTTCTGATCGCTCAATACCCGGGTGGCCGTTACGTTTAGCAGACCGTTTGCGGCTTGTGGGTGCTTGATATGATCATCATCTGCTACCGGCGTATTGACGAGTCTTTAGAGTCCTACACAGAGGTTTCCTGGCTCAAGCGAAACGAAATAGGAGCGCATATGAGATATGTGCAGGACCGAGAATAATGCGTGTATGTGATACCGTATTCTATTCTCGCGATGAATGTATCGATTGGTTGTATGCGATATAACCTAGTTATCGAATCAAGTATTGATTCGATAAAACGATACATAGGATACTAGTCGGTTATATGCGATATGACCGGATCGTTAAATCAAGTGTTGATTTAATGATTTAATGTATAATTATATATTTGATATATTACTTTGCATTAACTAGTATTGGTTCACTTTAAATGGATTTTCTCACTTGGATGTACAAGTTGTATATGTGATATACTTTTTGCGCATATGATTGTATCATGTTTGATGATACATGTTTACTTGGTTAAGTGTAAAGAATTAAACCATGGTTAAACTAATGATTAGGGTTTTGTTTTTCCATTACTTATTTATTCATTTATTTATTTATTTTGAAAAGAAGAGAAAAGAATGGTTGCTAGTTTTGTAGTTTAGTTGAAACTTCATGAAACTTTGACCTAGTCCACCATTCTTGTCTCTTGCTTAACCCTAACCATCATATCTAACCATGGTCCATTCTATACACTAAACTAAGGTTAGTATTATGATAAGTATTCATTTTCCTTTTTATTTCTAATAACTTATCATAATATTCTTCTTCTTCATCTTCTTCATCTTCATGAAGAAAGCTTGCTCCATCAATGGCAACTCTTGAAAAAGAGTGAGAAATCCAATTCTAAAGTGAACCCACTTCCTATTTCTTCATCCTCTACCTCTTGCCAAGTAGTAGAGTGTGTTTTCTTCACAAGTTTCATGACTTGGTGAAGTGGAGCTTGATCTTGTGATGCCTCAACGTAGATCATCTTCGGCACCAAGCCGACGACCTTGCCCGCCCATTTCTCCGATGAGGCCGACGCTAGAGCCCGGGATTCCATTTGGACAGAGAGGTGAGTTCATTGTGGAGATATGGAGGTGGAGGACCGGATCTACAAAGGTTGTATTTCCGTTCTTTTAGTAAAGTAGTTTACTAGTTGCATCTTTCGCCTAAACATCTAGCCAACGATCTTGTTGGGGTTTCTCGGCACCGTTAAAATTTGAAATTGGCATGGTTGATGCCTTGTGAGACCTCTAGTGTGTGCCTAGGAACCCTACAACTTTTGGGTACAGTCCCGAATCACATGGAGGCAATGAGCGATAGGAGGGGATTCGTCTCTCCCGGTATAGGGAGTTGATGTTGTGCTGTGATTGGCTATGACCGGAAATCCCTGGCCAGGGTTGCTGAGATTTACTGGTAAGTGTTATCAGTAGTTTCTCAAACTGTTATAGACCTCATATCGACACGATATGAGGTTTACCACCCCTAGGCGAGATATGCGACATATCAGATGACGAGACGGGACTGTACGGGAGTGTTACTGTTTGGATTCACAGGAGAATCTAGAGGCTTGCTTGTTGATCTTCTGAACGCTCAATACCTAGGTGGCTGTTACATTTAGCTGACCGCTTGCAGCTTGTGGGTGTTTGATATGATCATCACCTACTGCCGGCGTATTGATGATTCTTTAGAGTCATACACAGAGGTTTCTTGACTCAGGCAAAACGGAGTAGGAGCACATATGTGATATGTGCGGGACCGAGGATAATGCGGTATGTGATACCGTATTGGATTCTCGCGATATGAGATATCGGCCGGGTATATGTGATATAGCCGGGTCATCATATTAGTCGGTTATATGCGATATAGCCGGATTGTCGGATCAAGTGTTGATTCGATAATTTAATGTATAATAATATATATGATATATTAAATTACATTAACTAATATTAGCTCACTAAAAGATTCTTTTTCTCACTCGGGTAATACATTGATATATATGCGATATATGTTAATTGTATTATTTTATATTGTTAAGATAAATATTATATATGTGATATATAATATTGTAACATGATATGATAACTAATGCAACATGTTTAGTGGAGATTAAACAAGGTTAGGGTTTGTTTTGGGTTAGTTCCTTCTTGATGATTCTAGAAGGTTTAGTTTTGTTTTGTGCAAAGATATTTTCAAGTGACTCATTCTTAACCTAACCCAAACCCTAGCCTTGGTTAATTCGCGACAAAGGTTTATTCAACCATGGTTGCATTATTGATCATATTTTATCTTTAATTATTCATCACAAAAGGTTACTAATGATATGATTCATCATCTTCTTCCTTCTTCTTTCTTTCATGGAAAAAGCTTACTAGCTTTTTTCCAAGTGATGAATGAGTGTGAGAAAAAGATCATAAATGAGAGCAAAAATCCTACTTCATCATCCTCATATATCCTTGCCCTTTAGATGAGGATGTTCACTTCATTTAGTAAGTGTTAGCTTGTGTTAATGAAACTTCAAGGTAGATCATCTATGTTATCGAAGATCGGAAGCAAGACTGCATCTTTCTCTTCGTGGCGCCTCTCGAGAGTCCGGAACACGATGATCGCAGCGAAGGGACCTCAACACGGAGCTTAAAAAGTAAAGGATCGGATATACAAAGGTTGTAATCCCTCTCACTTAGTGTTAAAGTGTTTAACACGCTTGTTTTCGCCTAAACTCTAGTTTAAAGATCCGGCTTTGGGTTGTTCGGCACGGCTAATTTTTAATCGGGCATGGTTGATGCCTCGTAGACCCTTGTGCGTGTGCCTCATAACCGTACAGCCACTTCTTTTTTTCTTGAGTTGCTCTTTTCTTCTCTTGAGCTCACACTTCTTCACCTTTGACATCTACATCAACCTCTACCCATACCCTCTCATGAGTTGAGAATCCTTGGGTGTTTTGAGACAAAGTATTCATACACTATCTCTACATCATCTTGGGTATCTAGGCTAGCAAACTGGATGCCCGAGTTGCTTCGGTTTTGAGGCGGGAGCCCGTATTACTAATTCTCGACGTAGATCATCTTCGACGAGGGAGACCGGAGAACAAACTTGATCGAGAAATCCGTAAGGAGCTTGGGACAGAGGTTGAAGACCGAAGGACACGGATCGATCGGTATAATCTCTCTAAACTCCTTTATGATAAGTAGTATAGGGTTAATGGTTTGATCCAGGAATCGGGTTCCGTTAGCACCAGGTTTTAAAAGTTTTTGTTCCGTGTTTGGCAACGGATTGATGGCCGGGGCGCTGGCCTAACCCTACATTTTTCACCCTCCAGTGCTTGTTGCCCATATTCTAAATAAATCATTGATTCTTTATACTTCCATGATAGATGAGTCACTCAGTGCACTCCTTGCCCAGAACAACGAAGAGGGAAAAGAGAATGCCCTCTACTACCTCAGTCGAACTTTAGTCGGGGCGGAACACAACTATTCCCCGATCGAAAAGCAATGACTGGCTCTAATATTCGCTGTGAAGAAGCTGAGGCGCTATCAGCTCGCTCATCGGTTTATGCTGATCTCCAAGGTCGACCCGCTCAAACACTTAATGACCAAAGCATGCCTAGCCGGAAGAATGGCGAGATAGGTTGTTATGCTACTTGAGTTTGACATAATTATACTCCTCAGAAAGAAATAAAAGGGCAAGCCCTCTCTGACTTTCTCGCTGCTCATCCAATACCAGAAGGGTCACCGCTCAATTGCGAGTTGCCCGACGAACAAGTGCTGCACCTCGAGGATGACGAGCCATGTTGGTAGCTCTACTTCGACAGAGCCACATCAATAAGGATCTCCAGCAAATCAAGCGTCCCGGAGATAAAAGCAGGGATAGAGCTGGTGTTCGTCACGCCATCGGGAGGAACCCTGCAACGTTCCTTCGCTCTCAACGAGCCTCGCATAAATAATGAGGCTGAGTATGAATCTCTGATAGCTGGTCTAGAGCTCGCTATAGAAATGGAAATCCCTCGACTATGGGTTTACGGTGATTCCCAGCTTGTCGTCAACCAAGTAAGCGGCGACTATAAGATATACAAAACCGAGTTAGCTCGGTATAGAATCCGGGTGGTGGAGCTCATGAAACAGTTCACTCACATTGAACTAATGAGAGTCCCTAGGGCGTTGAAAAGAAAAGCCGACGTACTCGCTCGCCTAGCCAAAGTGCTGGATGATCCTGACATGGATGAAATTCTGATCACAGTCAGGAGCCGGCAAATTCTGCCCCCAGTCTCTTTACGAGGAGAGGGAAGTGCAGGACAAAAGGGCAATCCTGCTAAAGAAGTTCATATCATTCAAGAGGAGCCGGATTGGAGAGAGCCCTTCATAGAGTACCTCTGATACGACAAGCTGCCCGAAGAAAAATCTACGAGGGTTTAGCTGAAGAAGAGAGCTTTCCGATATGTGTTTGTAAATAATATGCTATACAGCAGATCATATGACCAACTCTGGATCAAGTGTCTGTCATTGGCCGAAGCCCAAAAATTCATGACAGAAGTTCACTCAGGCATCTGCGGGGCTCACCGGTTTGGCCATAAAATGCGGCTTCAGATCAAACGGCTTGGATATTACTGTCACGATCCGAAAGTACGGAACGTAACCGGCACTTAGATTACGAAGCGTCTAGAGGCGCAACGTAACCTAAGTAAGTCGAAGCCCAGAAATGTAAACCATAAAAAGAATAAGAAGTAAAGGAAAACATGTAGAAAACAAGTTTAAAAGCAACATCCAATTTTCTCAAAAATTTCGGCAGAGTCTCCTTTGTAAAAACTGGCCCCAAACGGGTACAAACAAGGATAATATATATACAAACAATAAAAAGCATCCCCAAACGGGAGCTAGCTCTACGCCAAAAGGCGGAAACAACCACATCAATGCACAATAGTATACAACGCCAAAGGGCGAGGCTCAAAATTCAAAAGAAAACAAAATCACCATAAATCATAATAATACAAGCGCGACTCTAAGGTCGAAATAACCAACCGATCCAGTAAACTATCAAGTAATACAAGTTTGGTTGATGGAGTTTTCTAGATACAAATGAAATAATAAAAGTACAATGGCGGTCAAGATACAAGTGAACTAACCGACCGTGCAAATCACCCTGAATGAAAAGATGTGCCAGCAAGCTGCCAGGAAAACCTGTACATCGAACCTGTAATAAAATTTGGCACAACGGGGGTAAGTTGCCAACTAGTGAGTAGAAGATATCTGCGAAAAGAAATCGAATGCACGACGCTGTCCTGGGTCATAATAATATACTAATATACTACTAGTCATCAAGTAAAGACAGGATAATAAGCTACGTGTAAGTGCAAATGCTCCGTGCTCGTATCAGTGCCTCATATAGAACTATGTCATGTGAATGAGTATGCATGTACCATGAATGTGAAATAACCAATCCTGAAATCTAGATATATCTGAATAAGAAATCTTTAGCTTTTATCATGGTAAAATGTGTATAGAAATATGAAATATCAACGATGAAATCCATGGAAATCCGTGTCAAGCATCAACACAAAACATGTAAATCTCAAGTCTCAATACCTCATAATCTCAATGTCTCATAGTCTCAATATCTCGGGCTCCGTCAGTCCGGATCGGCCCATATCATCAAATATCACGACAACGGTCGGTATCCTCCGGATATCCGCCGTGCCAGACATCACCTGTAGGTAGTCCTCCCCTGCCAGGCTCATCGTCTACAACTCGATTTTCTTGCCCCGGGATACCATACCGGGCCTACCATGTACCCAAGACGGTTCATCCACTCCTCGAATCAGGTCTCGAAATCCAACATAAAACATGAAATCTCATGGTGGACGATATATACATCACGAGAAAACCGCATCTTATGTTTTAAAAAGAAAGGAGGAGAGAGAGAGAGGTTTTTATATATTCTTGCGGTTTTCCCCAAAAATCCAGAAATCTCATAGAAATCCAAAATCCCAAAATCATGAGTAAGTATATGATAAGTGTCGGCATATGCCCCATAATACTTCATGATAACATGAAAATGCGAATGCATGAAATGTCTAAATAATAAATACCATATTTATACTAACACCAGAGAGTAATCAAAATATTATATCGATCTAGCTGTTAGCTGATTGTATCAACAAAAGATAATATGATCTAAAGTGTACGTGATATAGCAATTACCGATGATGATGTGTGTGAGCCGGCAAATATGTGTGCGTGGAATATGCGCATCATCGGTAATGGTGCTGGTGTCCTAACAGGCAAAGTTTTATTCTGATTATAGAAACATATGAATGAACATGCACCATTATGATTACGCTATGAATGTAAAGACGAATGTGTAATAACCTCTCATCTGCGATATACAAGTATAACTACAACTATATGACTCGAGCCTAAACTAGTGTCCATCTAACCTCCTAAGGAACTAAACCTAAGAAACTAGTCAATAAGAAATAAGAGTCCACCTAAGGTCTGAATCCATATCTCTAATAGTCGGCGATCCAGCCTCAATAGCGTCGCGTACTTAGTACGGCTTCCTCGAATCAAGAGTGCGGATCAATCATCATATCTATGCCTCGTACGGTAAAATCCATCGCACGACATCCCAATATCGGGGTACGGGTCAAGTATCACCTACGTGTCTCATCATTAGTATAATATCATCATCTACACATATCAAGATCAAGGTGTTATACTGTAATCGGATACATCAATCATATATCATTGTCAGCATAAATCTACATCGTTAATTTATCCTCAGAAATATCATATCATATGTATCATATTATGATTAAGTCACACTTAGATCATATCATAATCAAATCACACCTATATGATATCGTAATCAAGTTACACATATATGATATCGAAATCATGTCACACATATATGATGTCGTAATCAAGTCACACTTATATGATATCATATCAGAATTTCAGGCACAGGTTGCGGTCCGGGATCTATTTTAGAGTCCCATATACTTCAATATCATCACCACCCTTTATTATTGTTCAAGTATACAAATCCATTATCTCATTTTCTAATGATCCTCTAAAATCATAACACGACTGTATAGCCAAGAATCACGGCATCAGCCCGGTTATATTGTTTCATCCCCGTGTATCATATCACATCCTTGTATCACATATACGTATTGTGTGTATATATATATACCTACACCTAGTCCTATATATATATATATATATATATATATATATATACATACATACATTCACGTATACACCACGTCGAGTCTCAGTGTGTGCGTGTGTGTGTATCTACCTGAAACCTACGAATCTCTTCCAAGGTATTCATCATCTGGTATGGTCTTTCTAAATCAGTCTAGTCTAACCTAGGGTCATTACTAGGGTCCTACTCATCAAGAATCTAAGCTCACGTCTGGTTTCCTAATGACAATTAGTACTATCCTTATTCTACGTTGCGGGGGTGCTAAACGCTATCCACCCGACTTCCTCCCGTAGATATACATCTACTCACCTGGTCCTTGTCTGCCGAAAATGATGTCGCCATCCTCTTCTTCATCACCCGCAGTCCACGTGAGGGCTACCTATACGCAAACGTATATATAGTATCGTAAACTGAATCACGGACAAAAGTCAAAACGACGCACGGAACACGCATAGGTTATAACCTATGTCCCGCTCAGGCAAAAGAACCAAATATCGCTCGATGCCGGCGTACAAACGCCGATTGATCGAGATAAACCTCAGTAAACAACTTGTATTTTAAAAAACTCATTACTTATAATATAAAACATGATTTAATCCATCGAAACCCTAAAAATCGATCAAATCGTCCGATTCCGTAAAACTTGAAAACACCAATTTACCGTTTTACTTCAAAACTTAATGTTTAAAAGAAAATAATGGTCATAATATTCATTAATTAGTATAACTAGACTATATAAACCATCATTATATTTTTAACACCCTAATTTATATTAGTTTGAAAATTCTAGTTTGCAAACTTGCCTGATTTCGATACTTTTAAGGAAAATTTCACAATATCACATCTAAACTGGATTTTGCATGAATTAATGCATTAAACTACAATTCATGATGATAATGATTTAATGAAACCATAAATTATATTTTAAATTTCATTTATTTAAGAATTTCCAAAATCTAGTAAGCAAAATCGCATTTTTATTAGTATTTTTCAATTATCAATAGAAACTAGTAACCAATTTAAGTTTTTCTTTCCACCAACAAGTTAATATCCTCATTAAAACCACAATCTAGTGTTACAAATATTAATTGGAATTTTATCTCACCAATATATACAATATATAGAAATCTAGTTTGCAAAATGGATTAATTTAAACAATTTTGGATAAACAATTTACAATATATCATCCATACTAGATTTTCCACTTATAAAAATTTTAAACTAGTTATTATAACCCTACTTAATTAATAAAATCCATAACTTAATTTTATAAACCCTACCTTGAATTTTAAAACTTGTAGATAGAAATTATTTATTAAATCTAATTATGCTTAAATGAAATATCTAATAACAATAAATCAAAAGAAGAAGATTTATACCTCCACAACATGAGATCCAAACATGAAAATAAGCCTCCAAAATGAATGCTTTCCATCTCCAAAATCCATGTAAAGATGAGCAAAGAATAGAGGGTAGGAATTTATTAGGATTTTGTATTAAATTTTTGATGAATTTTGATGATTTTTAATGCAAAAATGATGGGGGGAAAATTTTGGGGCTGCACATGGAGGTGAGGCCGGCCATGAGGTGAGGAAAAGAGAGGAGAGTGAGAAAAGGTGAAGAAAAGTATAGAAGATTTCACAAAAATATCACACAATTGAGTCTTTTCATGAATTTATTTAAAAATTCTTTATTTTCTTCACTCCATTTGCCTTGAATGGCCTAGAACCATTGTAAAATTTTGAAACTAAATTTTGCATGAAACACACTTGATTCTAAGATGCAATGGTTCATTTTTGCAAATTTAACCCATTCAAATTTGTAATTTACACTAATTTAGTATAAAAATAAAGCTTATGTTAATATTTAAAATAATTAATTTAAGAAAAATATTTAATTAAACAAAAAATTTATAAGTGGATAAATAAATACCATTTACTAGTAATAACATAATTAAAATAAGTATTTTTAAATTTATAGTGAAAAAAAATTACGGTTTTGTTTTATGAAAACTACGTTTTACTTTACCGAAAATTATAAAATTCACTTAAACGATTTTATTTATTTAATTATTTTTAAAATGTTACAATCTTCCCTCCTTTAAGAAATTCGGTCCCCGAATTTAAATTTAAACTCCCCCAATTACTAAAACATTCAGCCAAAACACTCAAATCGTCGGGGCTCCGAAATCATCAATACATAACTAAAATCAACTCTGTCAAGCATAACACAATCATCGGAGTTATGGCGAAAATAAAATACCAAAACCAATACGAAAACCATCATAATATATATCAAAACTACAACTTATATATTGTGCGCATCATAGTAAAATCGTCCAAACATCTGGATAAAGAAGCATGCAAGAACCCCTTTAGAAAATCGCCGTGTGATGTACGTGCCACGGCATAAGTAGCGGACGTTTATTTTAAAAAAAATAGCTATATATATATATATATATATATATATATATATATATATATATCTTTTATTTAACATACACGTCCCGCCTGGTTACCAAATCAATAGTAATGATTATAAAAACATACTAATCAAACTGAAATCAATCACAATCACATCATAAAAATATCATGTGCGTCCGGTGCGCACTGAAATCGAAACCAAATACAGATGCCATGAATTCACACAAAAATAAAACTGAGTGCAACAGGTGTGCACCAAAAACATCTTTCAAGTGCAACGGGCGTGCACGACTCTAATATCATGTGCATCTAATCTGCACAAAACCACGATTTAGTACATCTGGTGTGCACAAATCGTATCAGGTGCACCGAATGTGCGCAAGAATCTCAATCAGGTGCACATGATGCACGAAAACATACACAGAATATCAAAATCGAAATCACAGTACGAAAATGCATGAAAACTAGGTCGAAGCATATGTCAAAATCATATGTAACCCATATGCACGAAATCAAATCAAAATCACAAAATGTATAAAACCAAATCGAGTGTACTGGGAATGTACAAAACAACATCAATACAACTGATATATGAAGCACGAATAGAATATAATGAATGCACACATAAGAAATACCAATCGTAGAACAAAATCCTCAAAATACCAAAAAAAAAATCCAATCAACGGAAATATGAAATTCAAATCACCAAATCACAATCGTAAACACTATCGTCAATGTGCGCCTCTTTCCCCCTTTCCTCCGATGTCGACAACTTCGAACTTGTCTCTTCATAGTTGTGCTGACTGCGCTACCAACGGCAATACTCATATCTAAAGTCTCTCACGTAGTCGATCCATTCACCTGATATCCGGACTACATTAAACTTTTCGATCGATCCATCAAAATCCCATAATTCCCCTAGAGCTCAACATTCAAATTCAGTTTAAAAATATCCGGTACATACCCCAGCATCGATGGTCCGGCCGTAGAAGGGCAAACCCAAGCCTCACTAATGGCACCGCGGAACTTCCGTAAACCCTAAGGTTCAAGGGCGTTCTCATGGTCATTATATTGAGTTAGGGTTTCATTCTTCTAGAGGGTCCATCGAAATACCTGCATGTTCTTCCGAATACTTTAAACTTGGGAAAAAGGGTTTCTGACAATCGTTCGAATCCTTTAACTTCGTCTGGACGGCATGTGAATACCCTTCCCCAGCACGCTAAACAATGCTTCAATCCTCAAGAATAACCGATACCCTAATGGTTATCACATTAGAGCCGCAGCTCCTTCTGCCCGTGCACCCGTGGTAACAGAAACCACCCTCCGATATCGACGAAGATAAATCAAAGGAACGAATGAAATGCGGTGCAAACAAATGTACATCCTAAGGCTACTTAAGAACAGTAGCGTATCGTAAGTATGCCGCGGATCATACCCACGGTACGTCACTCTACATAAGTCGCCTACTCCATCAACCAAGGGTTACCCTAGACATATACAAGGTTAATCCTAGCGCTCTGATACCAACTTTGTCACGACCCGAAAGTACGGAACGTGACCGACACTTAGATTACGAAGCGTCTAGAGGAGCAACGTAACCTAAGTAAGCCGAAGCCCAGAAATCTAAACCATAAAAAGAAGAAGAAGTAAAGGAAAACATGTAGAAAACAAGTTTAAAAGCAACATCCAATTTTCTCAAAAATTTCAGCAGAGTCTCCTTTGTAAAAACTGGCCCCAAACGGGTACAAACAAGAATAATATATATACAAACAATAAAAAGCATCCCCAAACGGGAGCTAGCACTACGCCAAAAGGCGGAAATAACCACATCAATGCACAATAGTATACAACGCCAAAGGGCGAGGCTCAAAACTCAAAAGAAAACAAAACCACCAGATATCATAATAATACAAGCGCGACTCTAAGGTCGAAATAAACAACTGATCCAGTAAACTATCAAGTAATACAAGTTTGGTTGATTGAGTTTTCGAGATACAAATGAAATAATAAAAGTACAATGGCGGTCCAGATACAAGTGAACCAACCTACCGTGCAAATCACCGTGAATGAAAAGATGTGCCAGCAAGCTACCAGGAAAACCTGTACATCGAACCTGTAATAAAATTTGGCACAACGGGGGTGAGTTGCCAACTCCTGAGTAGAAGATATCTGCGAAAAGAAATCGAATGCACGACGATGTCCTAGGTCATAATAATATACTAATATACTACTAGTTATCAAGTAAAGACAGGATAATAAGTTACGTGTAAGTGCAAATCCTCCGTGCTCGTATCAGTGCCTCATATAGAACCATGTCATGTGAATGAGTATGCATGAACCATGAATGTGAAATAACCAATCCTGAAATCTAGATATATCTGAATAAGAAATCTTTAGCTTTTATCATGGTAAAATGTGTATAGAAATCTGAAATATCAATGATGAAATCCATGGAAATCCGTGTCAAACATCGACACAAAACATGTAAATCTCAAGTCTCAATACCACATAATCTCAATGTCTTATAGTCTCAATATCTCGGGCTCCGTCTGTCCGGATCGGCCCATATCATCAAATCTCATGACAACGGTCGGTATCCTCCTGATATCCGCCGCGCCAGACATCACCGGTAGGTAGTCCACCCCTATCAGGCTCATCGTCTACAACTCGATCTTCTTTCCCTGGGGTACCATACCGGGCCCACCATATACCCGAGACGGTTCATCCACTCCTCTAATCGGGTCTCGAAATCCAACAGAAAAAATGAAATCTCATGGTGGACGACACATACATCATGAGAAAACCGCATCTTATGTTTTAAAAAGAGAGGAGGAGAGAGAGAGAAGTTTTTATATATTCTAGCGGTTTTCTCCAAAAATCCAGAAATCTCATAGAAATCCAAAATCCCAAAATCATGAGTAAGTATATGATAAGTGTCAGCATATGCCCCATAATACTTCATGATAACATGAAAATGTGAATGCATGAAATGTCTAAGTAATAAATACCATATCTATACTAACACCAGAGAGTAATCAAAATATTATATCGATCTAGCTGTTAGCTGATTGTATCAATAAAAGATAATATGATCTAAAGTGTACGTGACATAGCAATTACCGATGATGTGTGTGTGAGTCGGCAAATAAGTGTGCGTGGAATATGCGCATCATCGGTAATGGTGCTGGTGTCATACCAGGCAAAGTTTTATTCTGATTATAGAAACATATGAATGAACATGCACCATTCTTATTACGGTATGAATGTAAAGACGGAGGTGTAATAACCACTCATCTACGATATACAAGTATAACTACAACTATATGACTCGAGCATAAACTAGTGTCCATCTAACCTCCTAAGGAACTAAACTTAAGAAACTAGTCAATAAGAAATAAGAGTCCACCTAAGATCTGAATCCATATCTCTAATAGTCGGCGATCCAGCCTCAATAGCGTCACGTACTTAGTACGGCTTCCTTGAATCAATAGTGCGGATCAATCATCATATCTATGCCTCGTACGGTAAAATCCATCGTACGGCATCCCAATATCGGGGTACAGGTCAAGTATCACCTACGTGTCTCATCATTCGTATAATATCATCTTCAACACATGTCAAGATCAAGGTGCTATACTGTAATCGCATATATCAATCATATATCATTGTCAGCATAAATATACATCGTTAATTTATCCTCAGAAATATCATGTCATATGTATCATATTGTGATTAAGTCACACTTAGATCATATCATAATCAAGTCGCACCTATATGATATCGTAATCAAGTTACACATATATGATATCAAAATCAAGTCACACCTATATGATATCGTAATCAAGTCACACCTATATGATATCATATCAGAATTTCAGGCACAGGTTACGGTCCGGGATCTATTTTAGAGTCCCATATACTTCAATATCATCACCACCCTTTATTATTGTTCAAGTATACAAATCCATTATCTCATTTTCTAATGATCCTCTAACATCATAACACGACTGTATACCCAAGAATCACGGCATCAGCCCAGTTATATTGTTTCATCCACGTGTATCATATCACATCCTTGTATCACATATACGTATTGTGTGTATATATTCACGTATACACCACGTCGAGTCTCAGTATGTGCGTGTGTGTGTATCTACCTGAAACCTACGAATCTCTTCCAAGGTATTCATCCTCTGGTATGGTCTTTCTAAATCAGTCTAGTCCAATTTAGGGTCATTACTAGGGTCCTACTCATCAAGAATCTAAGGTCACGTCTGGCTTCCTAATGACAATAAGTATTATCCCTATTCTACGTTTGTGGGGGTGCTAAACGCCATCCACCCGACTTCCCCCCGTAGATATACATCTACTCACCTGGTTCTTGTCTTCCGAAAATGATGTCGCCATCATCTTCTTCATCGCCCGCAGTCCACGTGAGGGGTACCTATACGCAAACATATATATAGTATCGTAAACTGGATCATGGACAAAAGTCAAAACGACGCACGGAACGCACATAGGTTATAACCTATGTCCCGCTCATGCAAAAGAACCAAATATCGCTCGATGCCTGCGTACAAACGCCGATTGATCGAGATAAACATCAGCAAACAATTTGTAGTTTAAAAAACTCATTACTTATAATATAAAACATGATTTAATCCATCGAAACCCTAAAAATCGATCAAATCGTCCGATTCCGTAAAACCTGAAAACACCAATTTACCGTTTTACTTCAAAACATGATGTTTAAAAGAAACTAATGGTCATAATATTCATTAATTATCATAACTAGACTATATAAACCATCACTATATTTTTAACACCCTAATTTATATTAGTTTGAAAATTCTAGTTTGCAAACTTGCCCGATTTCGATACTTTTAAGGAAAATTTCACAATATCACATCTAAACTGGATTTTGCATGAATAAATGCATTAAACTACAATTCATGATCATAATGATATAATGAAATCATAAATTGTATTTTAAATTTCATTTATTTAAGAATTTCCAAAATCTAGTTAGTAAAATCGCATTTTTATTAGTATTTTTCAATTATCAATAGAAACTAGTAACCAATTTAAGTTTTTCTTTCCACCAACAAGTTAATATCCTCATTAAAACCACAATATAGAGTTACAAATATTAATTGGAATTTTATCTCACCAATATATACAATATATAGAAATCTAGTTTGCACAACGGATTAATTTAAACAATTTTGGATAAACAATTTACAATATATCATCCATACAAGATTTTCCACTTCTAAAAATGTTAAACTAGTTATTATAACCCTACTTAATTAATAAAAAGCATAACTTAACTTTATAAACCCTAACTTGAATTTTAAAACTTGTAGATAGAAATTATTTATTAAATCTAATTATGCTTAAATGAAACATCTAATAACAATAAATCAAAAGAAGAAGATTTATACCTCCACAACATGAGATCCAAACATGAAAATAAGCCTCCAAAATGAATGCTTTCCATCTCCAAAATCCATGTAAAGATGAGCAAAGAATAGAGGGTAGGAATTTATTAGGATTTTGTGGATTTTTTATTAAATTTTTGATGAATTTTGATGATTTTTAATGCAAAAATGATGGGGGGGAAATTTTGGGGCTGCCCATGGAGGTGAGGCCGTCCATGAGGTGAGGAAAAGAAAGGAAAGTGAGAAAAGGTGAAGAAAAGTGTAGAAGGTTTCACAAAAATATCACACAATTAAGTCTTTTCATGAATTTATTTAAAAATTCTTTATTTTTTTTCACTCCATTTGACCTAGAATGGTCTAGAACCATTGTAAAATTTTGAAAATAAATTTTGCATGAAACACACTTGATTCTACGATACAATGGTTCATTTTTGAAAATTTAACCCATTCAAATTTGTAATTTACACTTATTTAGTGTAAAAATAAAGCTTATGTTAATATTTAAAATAATTAATTTAAGAAAAATATTTAATTAAACTAAAAATTTATAAGTGGCTAAATAAACACCATTTACTAGTAATAAAATAATTAAAATAGGTATTTTTAAATTTGTAGTGAATAATAATTACGGTTTACTTTTATGAAAACTACATTTTACTTTACCGAAAATTATAAAATTCACTTAAACGATTTTATTTATTTAATTAATTATTTAATTATTTTTAAAATGTTACAATCTTCCCTGCTTTAAGAAATTCGGTCCCCGATTTTAAATTAAAACTCCCCCCAACTACTAATACATTCAGCCAAAATACTCAAATCGTCGGGGCTCCGAAATCATCAATACATAACTAAAATCAACTCCGTCAATCATAACACAATCATCGGAGTTATGGAGAAAATAAAATACCTAAACCCAATACGAAAACCAACATAATATACATCAAAACTAAAACTTATATATTGTGCGCATCATAGTAAAATCGTCCAAACATCTGGATAAAGAAGCATGCAAGAACCCCTTTTGAAAATCGCCGTGTGATGCACGTGCCACGGCATAAGTAGCGGACGTTTATTTTAAAAAAATAGCTATATATATATCTTTTATTTAACATACACGTCCCGCCTGGTTACCAAATCAATAGTAATGATTATAAAAACATACTAATCAAACTGAAATCAATCCCAATCACATCATAAAAATATCATGTGCGTCCGGTGCGCACTGAAATCGAAACCAAATACAGATGCCACGAATTCACACAAAAACAAAACTGAGTGCAACACGTGTGCACCAAAAACATCTGTCAAGTGCAACGGGCGTGCACGACTCTAATATCAGGTGCATCTAATCTGCACAAAACCACGATTTAGTGCATCTGGTGTGCACAAATCGTATCAGGTGCACCGAATGTGCGCAAGAATCTCAATCAGGTGCACAAGGTGCACGAAAACATACAACGAATATTAAAATCGAAATCACAGTACGAAAATGCATGAAAACTAGGTCGAAGCATATGTCAAAATCATGTGTAACCCATATGCACGAAATCAAATCAAAATCTCAAAATGTATAAAACCAAATCGAGTGTACTGGGTATGTACAAAACAACATCAATACAACTGATATATGAAGCACGAATAGAATATAATGAATGCACACATAAGAAATACCAATCGTAGAAAAAAATCCTCAAAATACCAAAAAAAAAATCCAATCAACGGAAATATGAAATTCAAATCACCAAATCACAATCGTAAACACTATCGTCAATGTGCGCCTCTTTCGCCCTTTCCTCTGGTGTCGACTGCTTCGAACTTGTCTCTTCATAGGTGTGCTGACTGCGCTACCAACGGCAATACTCATATCTAAAGTCTCCCACGTAGTCGATCCCTTCACCTGATATCCGGACTACATTAAACTTTTCGATCGATCCATCAAAATCCCATAATTCCCCGAGAGCTCAACACTCGAGTAAAGTTTAAAAATATCCGGTACATACCTCAGCATCGATGGTCCAGCCGTAGAAGGGCAAACCCAAGCCTCACTAATGGCACCACGGAACTGCCGTAAACCCTAAGGTTCAAGGGCGTTCTCGTGGTCATTATGTCGAGTTAGGGTTTCATTCTTCTAGAGGGTCCATCGAAATACCTGTATGTACTTCCAAATACTTTAAACTTGGGAAAATGGGTTTCTGACAATCGTTCGAATCCTTTAATTTCGTCTGGACGGCATGTGAATACCCTTCTCCCGCACGCTAAAAAATGCTTCAATCCTTAAGAATAACCGATACCCTAATGGTTATCACATTCGAGCCGCAGCTTCTTCCGCCCGTGCGCCCGTGGTAACAGAAAGCACCCTCCGATATCGACGAAGATAGATCAAAGGAACGAATGAAATGCAGTGCAAACAAATGTACATCCTAAGGCTACTTAAGAAGAGTAGCGTATCGTAAGTGTGCCGCGGATCATACCCACGGTACGTCACTCTACCTAAGTCGCCTATTCCATCAACCAAGGATCACCCTAGACATATACAAGGTTAAACCTAGCGCTCTGATACCAACTTTGTCACGACCCGAAAGTACGGAACGTGACCGGCACTTAGATTACGAAGCGTCTAGAGGAGCAACGTAACCTAAGTAAGCCGAAGCCCAGAAATCTAAACCATAAAAAGAAGAAGAAGTAAAGGAAAACATGTAGAAAACAAGTTTAAAAGCAACATCCAATTTTCTCAAAAATTTCGGCAGAGTCTCCTTTGTAAAAACTGGCTGAAAACGGGTACAAACAAGAATAATATATATACAAACAATAAAAAGCATCCCCAAACGGGAGCTAGCTCTACGCCAAAAGGCGGAAACAACCACATCAATGCACAATAGTATACAACGCCAAAGGGCGAGGCTCAAAACTCAAAAGAAAACAAAACCACCAGATATCATAATAATACAAGCGCGACTCTAAGGTCGAAATAAACAACTGATCAAGTAAACTATCAAGTAATACAAGTTTGGTTGATGGAGTTTTCTAGATACAAATGAAATAATAAAAGTACAATGGCGGTCCAGATACAAATGAACCAACCTACCGTGCAAATCACCCTGAATGAAAAGATGTGCCAGCAAGCTGCCAGGAAAACCTGTACATCGAACCTGTAATAAAATTTGGTACAACGGGGGTGGGTTGCCAACTCGTTACTAGAAGATATCTGCGAAAAAAAATCGAATGCACGACGCTGTCCTAGGTCATAATAATATACTAATATACTACTAGTCATCAAGTAAAGACAGGATAATAAGTTACGTGTAAGTGGAAATCCTCCGTGCTCGTATCAGTGCCTCATATAGAACTATGTCATGTGAATGAGTATGCATGCACCATGAATGTGAAATAACCAATCCTGAAATCTAGATATATCTGAATAAGAAATCTTTAGCTTTTATCATGGTAAAATGTGTATAGAAATTTCAAATATCAATGATGAAATCCATGGAAATCCGTGTCAAGCATCGACACAAAACATGTAAATCTCAAGTCTCAATACCTCATAATCTCAATGTCTCATAGTCTCAATATCTCGGGCTCCGTCAGTCCAGATCGGCCCATATCATCAAATCTCACGACAACGGTCGGTATCCTCCGGATATCCGCCGCGCCAGACATCACCGGTAGGTAGTCCTCCCCTGCCAGGCTCATCGTTTACAACTCGATCTTCTTGCCCCGGGGTACCATACCGGGCACACCATGTACCCGAGACGGTTCATCCACTCCTCTAATCGGGTCTCGAAATCCAACAGAAAACATGAAATCTCATGGTGGACGACACATACATCACGAGAAAACCGCATCTTATATTTTAAAAAGAGAGGAAGAGAGAGAGAGAAGTTTTTATATATTCTTGCGGATTTCCCCAAAAATCCAGAAATCTCATAGAAATCCAAAATCCCAAAATCATGAGTAAGTATATGATAAATGTCTGCATATGCCCCATAATACTTCATGATAACATGAAAATGCTAATGCATGAAATGTCTAAGTAATAAATACCATATCTATACTAACACCAGAGAGTAATCAAAATATTATATCGATCTAGCTGTTAGCTGATTGTATCAATAAAAGATAATATGATCTAAAGTGTATGTGACATAGCAATTACCGATGATGATGTGTGTGAGCCGGCAAATAAGTGTGCGTGGAATATGCGCATCATCGGTAATGGTGCTGGTGTCCTAACAGGCAAAATTTTATTCTGATTATAGAAACATATAAATGAAAATGCACCATTATGATTACGGTATGAATGTAAAGACGGATGTGTAATAACCACTCATCTGCGATATACAAGTATAACTACAATTATATGACTCGAGCCTAAACTAGTTTCCATCTAACCTCGTAAGGAACAAAACCTAAGAAACTAGTCAATAAGAAATAATAGTCCACCTAAGGTCGGAATTCATATCTCTAATAGTCGGTAATCCAGCCTCAATAGCGCCACGTACTTAGTACGGCTTTCTCGAATCAAGAGTGCGGATCAATCATCATATCTATGCCTCGTATGGTAAAATCCATCGTACGACATCCCAATATCGGGGTACGGGTCAAGTATCACCTACGTGTCTCATCATTCAAATAATATCATCATCAACACATGTCAAGATCAAGGTGCTATACTGTAATCGCATACATCAATCATATATCATTGTCAGCATAAATATACATCGTTAATTTATCCTCAAAAATATAATGTCATATGTATCATATTGTGATTAAGTCACACTTAGATCATATCATAATCAAGTCACACCTATATGATATCGTAATCAAGTTACACATATATGATATCGAAATCAAGTTACACCAATATGATGTCGTAATCAAGTCACACCTATATGATATCATATCAGAATTTCAGGCATAGGTTACGGTCCGGGTTCTATTTTAGAGTCCTATATACTTCAATATCATCACCACCCTTTATTATTGTTCAAGTATACAAATCCATTATCTCATTGTCTAATGATCCTCTAACATCATAACACGACTGTATAGCCAAGAATCACGGCATCAGCCAAGTTATATTGTTTCATCCCCGTGTATCACATCACATCCTTATATCACATATACGTATTGTGTGTGTATATATATACCTACACCTAGTCCTATATATATATATATACATACACGTATACACCACGTCGAGTCTTAGTGTGTGCGTGTGTGTGTATCTACCTGAAACCTACGAATCTCTTCCAAGGTATTCATCCTCTGGTATGGTCATTCTAAATCAGTCTAGTCCAACCTAGGGTCATTACTAGGGTCCTACTCATCAAGAATCTAAGGTTATGTCTGGCTTCCTAAAGACAATAAGTACTATCCCTATTCTACGTTTGCGGGGGTGCTAAACGCCATCCACCCGACTTCCCCCCGTAGATATACATCTACTCACCTGGTCCTTGTCTGCCGAAAATGATGTCGCCATACTCTTCTTCATCGCCCGCAGTCCACGTGAGGGGTACCTATACGCAAACATATATATAGTATCGTAAACTGAATCACGGACAAAAGTCAAAACGATGCATGGAACGTGCATAGGTTTAAACCTATGTCCCGCTCATGCAAAAGAACCAAATATCGCTCGATGTCGGCGTACAAACGCCGATTGATCGAGATAAACATCAGCAAAAAACTTGTAGTTTAAAAAACTCATTACTTATAATATAAAATATGATTTAATCCATCGAAATCCTAAAAATCGATCAAATCGTCCGATTCCATAAAAGCTGAAGACACCAATTTACTGTTTTACTTCAAAAATTGATGTTTAAAAGAAACTAATGGTCATAATATTCATTAATTAGCATAACTAGACTATATAAACCATCACTATATTTTTAACACCCTAATTTATATTAGTTTGAAAATTCTAGTTTGCAAACTTGCCCGATTTCGATACTTTTAAGGAAAATTTCACAATATCACCTCTAAGCTGGATTTTGCATGAATTAATGCATTAAACTACAATTCATGATGATAATGATATAATGAAACCATAAATTAAATTTTAAATTTCATTTATTTAAGAATTTCCAAAATCTAGTTAGCAAATTCGCATTTTTATTAGTATTTTTCAATTATCAATAGAAACTAGTAACCAATTTAAGTTTTTCTTTCCACCAACAAGTTAATATCCTCATTAAAACCACAATCTAGCATTACAAACATTAATTGGAATTTTATCTCACCAATATATATAATATATAGAAATCTAGTTTGCAAAATGGATTAATTTAAACAATTTTGGATAAACAATTTACAATATATCATCTATACAAGATTTTCCACTTCTAAAAATGTCAAACTAGTTATTATAACTCTACTTAATTAATAAAAACCATAACTTAATTTTATAAACCCTAACTTGAATTTTAAAACTTGTAGATAGAAATTATTTATTAAATCTAATTATGCTTAAATGAAACATCTAATAACAATAAATCAAAAGAAGAAAATTTATACCTCCACTACATGAGATCCAAACATGAAAATAAGCCTCCAAAATAAATGCTTTCCATCTCCAAAATCCATGTAAAGATGAGCGAAGAATAGAGGGTAGGAATTTATTAGGATTTTGTGGATTTTTTATTGAATTTTTGATGAATTTTGATGATTTTTAATGCAAAAATGATGGGGGGGAAATTTTGGGGCTGCCCATGGAGGTGAGGACGGCCATGAGGTGAGGAAAAGAGAGGAGTGTGAGAAAAGGTGAAGAAAAGTGTAGAAGGTTTCACAAAAATATCGCACAATTAAGTCTTTTCATGAATTTATTTAAAAGTTCTTTATTTTCTTCACTCCATTTGACCTTGAATGGTCTAGAACCATTGTAAAATTTTGAAAATAAATTTTGCATGAAACACACTTGATTCTAAGATGCAATGGTTCATTTTTACAAATTTAACCCATTCAAATTTGTAATTTACACTAATTTAGTGTAAAAATAAAGCTTATGTTAATATTTAAAATAATTAATTTAAGAAAAATATTTAATTAAACTAAAAATTTATAAGTGGCTAAATAAACACCATTTACTAGTAATAACATAATTAAAATAGGTATTTTTAAATTTATAGTGAAAAATAATTACGGTTTAGTTTTATGAAAACTACGTTTTACTTTACCAAAAATTATAACATTCACTTAAACGATTTTATTTATTTAATTAATTATTTAATTATTTTTAAAATGTTACAATTACTGGCCCACCATGATAAGGGATTGCAAAGAGCATGGAAAGAAATGTCATATCAGCCAAATTCACGGTGATTTCATTCACAAGCATCCCAATCCGCTGCATCCTACGGTGGCGTCATGGCCCTTCGAAGTTTGGGGCACCGGCATAGTTGGTCCAATTGATCCTCCGTCATCCAAAGGCCACCGGTTCATATTGGCCGCAACTGACTACTTCTCCAGATGGTCTGAAGCTGTCCCGCTAAAAGAAGTCAAGACAGAAGATATTCTGACGTTCTTTCAGCATAATATTCTATACCGCTTCGGTACACCAGGAAGAATCATTTCTGACAACGGGCCTTCTTTCAAGAGCTTCAAAATCTCAAGGTTCGCTACTCAGCATAAGATAGACTGGAGATATTCCTCCATCTAATCCAAGAGCCAATAGGCTAGCCGAAGCCTTCAATAAGACTATGCAAGCTCCTGAGGAAAAATACTTCAGCCAACAAGAGAGACTGGAATCTCAAGCTCCACGAGGCGTTGTAGGCATATCGTACCACACACCACACTTTAACTTAGTCCACTCCATACTCACTACTCTTCGGAGTGGAAGCAATCCCCCCGCTCGAAATCGAAGTTCCAAGCCTAAGAATAGCCATTTAGCATGAGTTGACGGAGGAGGAAAATGTGCTCTTTCGGCTCAAAGAGCTCGACGCCCTCGAAGAAAAGAGGCTCGCGGTACAGCAAAATCTAGAGCTATACCGAGCCCAAATGCCACGGGCCTATGACAAGATAACCCGTCTTCGCGCTTTCCAGAAAGACGAATTGGTGTTGGTCCTCAAAAGGCCAATCATCCCCAATTGACATGCCAAGGAAAATTCGAGTCAAATTGAGAAGGACCATACGTCATCGAGAAAGTGTTCGATAGAGGATCCTACCAACTAATAAGTGCCGAGGGAGAAATGCCCATACCACCCATCAATGGCCGATATCTCAAGAGATACTATACGTGAAAGATCCAAGTCGTATATGAATTGAGCACACCGGCCCTACGGTTTGGACCATACATCCTGTAAAACCGCATACAATCCACGGGCGTAAATGACCCCTATCTCTCCCAAGTCCTGCCGGCAAGACTACTTTTAAAGTCCCACCAGTAAAAAAAACAGTATGACACAAGCAAAACGGGCACGGATGAAAACCCGAAAAGGCTCCGTGAGTAAAAACAGCAGGACTGCCGGCGAGTTTGTAAAAACCCGAAAGGGCGCAAACTCGTGAAAAGAGATAAAATACACTCGCAAAGTCATCTCGACCTTGTGAGGAGAAAATCCCTGCGTGAGATCCTTACGACTCACAAAGGAGCAACACACTTAGGAATCCTCACGATTCCTAAAGAGAACATACACCTGCGAGATCCTTTCGACTCGCTGGGAGAAAATGCTTTTATGAGACCCTTATGGCTCATAAAATTGAAAAGCCTTAAGTGATAGAGATCTAAACCTGTCTCCTAAGCCATCGCTCCCTAATGGGCAACGGCAAATAATGAGTCGCTCCTGGCATTGCTTCAGTGTTAGCGGTGCTGATGCCGATCCAAAACCTAAATCCCAAGTTTTCCTAACGGCAAATGATGAGTCGCTCCCGGCATTGCTTCAGTGTTAGCGATGCTGATGCCGACCCAAAGCCTAAATCCCAAGTTTCCTAGTGGCAAATAATGAGTCGCTCCTGGCATTGCTTCAGTGTTAGTGGTGCTGATGCCGACCCAAAAACCAAATCCCAAGTCCTCCAGGGGCAAATGATGAGTTGCTCCTGGCATTATTCCAGTGCAGCAATGCTGATGCCAAAAAAAAATCTAAATTGCAAGTTCCTCTCAAGTTCAAAAATCCCTCCAAATAAGGCAGAAATCAAACAGATCAAATTAATGTCCCACCCGGTAGCACTTCCAAGCTCAAAAGTCCCGCTGGACGGGTAGGGAACTCCTAAAATAAATCAAATCAAACAAATCAACCCCGACACCGCAGAAAGCGGAGCAAGTCAAATCAAATCCCGACAACGTAAAAAGCGGAGCAAGTCAACTTCAACCTCGACACCGCAGAAAGCGGAGCAAGTCAAATGAAACCTCGACACCGCAGAAAGCGGAGCAAGTCAAATCAAATCCCGACACCGCATGAACCGACCGTCCAAGTTGCAAAAAGGGTAGCACCGACCGTCTACATTGCTAAAAGGGCAGAACCGACCGTCCACGTCGTAAAAAGGGCATAACTGATCGTCCACGTCGCTAAAAGGGCAGCACCGACCGTCCACGTCGCTAAAAGGGTAGCACCGACCGTCTACGTCGCTAAAAGAGCAGAACCGACCATCCACGTCGCAAAAAGGGAAACACCGACCTCCACATCGCAAAAAGGGCAGAACCGACCATCCAAGTCGCAAAAAGGGCAGCACCGACCGTCCGCGTCGCTAAAAGGGCAGCATCGACCGTCCACGTCGCTAAAAGGGCGAACCGACCGTCCACGTCGCAAAAAGGGCAGCACCGACCTTCCACGTCGCTAAAAGGGAAGCACCGTCCCTCTACGTCGCTAAAAGGGCAGAACCGACCATCCACGTCGCAAAAAGGGCATTATCGACCTCCACGTCATCAAAACGGGAACCAAATCAAGTCAACCTCCATGCGAAAGAAGATCCATCAATTTCACGCACACAACCCACATATGTGGTGTGCATTTATTGATTGGGGGCACTTTATTGGGGTCAAAAATTACACCCCAGTTGACCAAGTCAAAACAAGGTCAACCCCAAGTCAAGTGGGCCCAAGCCCAAGCCCAAGTCAAGACCAAGCATGGAAGGGGCCGGCTCCATGCCAAAAAGGAGGCAATAAATTAGTCTAAATGTAATTTTTAGAAATAAATATATGTAAAGTGGGCAGAAAGCCACAATTTTGTAAACCCCATGGCTTATATGAAAAAAAAAGAAATAAGCGCATAAGGCATGGGGTGGCACAAGTGCCATTTAGCAAAGCCTAAGGGGCTATATGTAAAGTGTGTAGCCTATAATGGCAAAGATGATGAAAATATCTCAACAACTATTTTTTTCTCTCAAAAATTAGGGAATGTGCCTTCTTCTCTTTCCTTAAGGTTCTAAAACCTTCTTCCATTTTTTGAATTAAATCAAGAGTTTAACTCTTCATTTTTTAAAAATAAACAGTTTTCACCATCAAACTCTTGAAGGGGAACTCAGATCTTCCATCAGATCTTAAAAAGGGGAGATTTTTAAATCTCACCCCTTTTTCTCCAAGATCCGGCCAACAGAAGAGGAGGAAGAAGGAGACTCGTCTCTAAAATCCCACATTGGGAAGATCCAAGGCCTAAAAGAAGATCCAGGGCCAAAGGGGAGAAGAAAAGGGTCTTATTTGATCATCTCCAAAGATTTCAGGGAGTTTAACTCCATTCAATATCTTTTGGAGTTTAACTCCGTTAATAAATTCCTTTTGGGGAGTTTAACTCCATACACAAAAGTCTTTCCTTGGAGTTAAACTCCTAAACTACTAAAATAATCCTTCTTTTGGAGTTTAACTCCTATTTCCCAAGCTAGAGCCTCTTCTTTCTGCCAGCGCCCATGTGCCAAGACGCCGGCGCCCGACGACCACGTTCCGGGCACATGGGGCGTTCGCACCCAAGCGCCTAGCGCCGGCGCCAGCGCCCGCGCTCAAGCGCCCAGCTCCCTGGCGTCATTAAGACGCCCCCCTCCCCTACTTTTTTTCATATTATCCCACGCTCAAAATACACCCCCGTAAACTCTGCAAGGCTCCCGATTTATCTGAAACCCCTTTCAAAACATACGTATACTGCACATTGAGTTTGCATGACCAGTTTGACCCGCCAATCGGAGGTTCCCTCGCTCCAAAGGCGAGGGGTAATTAACGACGGCTTAGTCTGCGGCTGCCGGAGATTCGGATCCCCACAATCAATAAACCCCCGCTTACCCTAGGCAGGGGGAATCTTTAGTACGCCTGACAAGCGCGCGCGTATTCCCATCTTATTGGGGTGACGAAAAACACCCTACAAGTACACTGGATGGACTCGCCGAGAACTTCAAAATAGTATTATATCTATCGTCAGATGGAAGTTCTCAGGTGGCATGAGTACTGGTTAGTCCTTTGACCGGAAGTCGTCATTTGTCTCGTGTGAGTTCTCACTGTACTTTGATTACTACCCTACCAAGGCTCAAAGGAGTCGTGCAAACAGGTTTTAGTTGGGTATTCCCGAGCCACATGGAGGCAACGGTCGACTGTCATAGATTCGTCTCTCCTGGTATTAGGAGTCGATGTCACGCTGTGTTCAGTTTGCTATCGCTAGAAATCCGTGGCCACGGTAGATGAGATTTACTGATAGTTGATCAGTAGTATCTCTGTTGTTGATGAACATGACTCAGACACGACTTATCGGGTTAGTAGAGGTCTGACGTTATCCACCCCCTAGACCCGATATACGATACTCTTTGACGAAGAGACCGGACTGTACGAAAATTGTCATATTCAGGTTCAGTAGGGTAAGGACGTACTTGATTGTCGACCCCCCTTTCGACAAGTACCTGGGCAGCCGTTACGTACAGCTAGTGCCGCTGACGTGCTTGTGGTTAAACCCACCGCCAGCGTATTGTCGAGTCTTTAGAGTCTCACACAGAAGGTTTTCCCGATTCCGACGACAGATGTAGAAGCCGTACGTTGGTACGTGAAGGGGTCCGATTAAATACGTGTATGGGATACACGGACTTTAATCGGGCGGTTGATAATACTATCTGGCTTAGGATTAAGCCGGATTATTAAATCAGGATTTGATTTAATAATTTATAAATGTATTTTGATACATATATTTTAATATTATTGTTCACTATTCATTTTCTCTTTTTGGTGCTATCCGTATTTTTATACGGATACACGTATATGTAGCGATACATATACCGGATGAAGTATTCCGTATTTATACGGGAATGCTTCTAGAAGAAGGACACCTCATATTTATTTTTCTATTTACGAAAATAAAAAGAAATGAGGTGTAAAGTGAGGAGACAAGAAGCATAGTTGTGGACAGGTAGGAAAGCATGGCTTGGGTTTTTAAAAATGATAAAATCATTCGGATGCACTATTGATGCATGGTTGTTAAAAGCAAAGCCAATCTTTTTCTTTACATTTGATGCTTCATTTTCTTTTTGCTTCACATGATGAGCTTCATGCTTTATGGTTGCTTTCTCACTTCCTTCTCCTTCTTCATCTTGCTCTCTCACTTGAGCATAGATTCTAGAGAGAAATTTTTGGTGAAGTATTCCTACATCATCGACCATCTAAACCTAGCAAGTATGGATCATCGGTTAGAGCCTCCTCTGTTTTCTATCGGGTGGATTGTCTTTGGCGAGGGTGGTCGATCTTCAAGCGCGATCCCAGCGGCTACGAGCTTGGAGAGGTCTTCCACAATTGGGTGGACACGTGACAATTGTTGTAGTTTCACCACCCTTGCACTCTTAGTTAGCTAGTTTAGGTTATTGGATAGTATCCTGGGTTTATGGGCGTTCGGTGCTCGCAAAAGTTTTGTTTTCGCTTCCGCCTCGGCCGCGGCGCGGGCACCGAAACCCAACATGGTATCAGAGCCATTCCATAAACTTTAAATAGCTAGTTTGCACTTATTTAGAGTTTCGATCGACGGATTTTTTCGAATCGCATTTCTAAAACATCGCTTGCTGTTCGAATTTTAAAAAAGTTCAAAAAATTGTTCTGGTTGCGTTAAAATTATGTGCAAGCAATACTAGAGGCCATGAAGAAATTGGAGCACATGATCCCAAGTTCTGGCCGCGGAACCGCCTCCTATCATGGCATTTGGCCGCTGTTCCGCGGTCAACTTAGGGCCGTTGTGCCCTAAATTTCTTCACGTGCTCTAGTATATGGAAATGTGATTTTTGGGACATTTGGTTTTGGCCCAAATTTATTTGAGTACTAGTTTGTGCTTGGGGCCAATGCGGAAAGTTTTAATCGATCGAAATTGTGAATTCGTGGTTTTCAGTGAGTTTGTTAGTTTCTGCGACCATGAATATCATAGCGTGGTATAATCTGACTGATTGCTATATATACAATCAGACCAGTTTATGAACATGATATTCACATTGATGTTCTGTGTTACACTGATATTATGGATAGATTGTCGTGATGAATAGCCTTGTGTGCAATGTTAGATGTACAATTCAGATTCATTTGTATATTCATTATTGCGGGGCGAGCGTCCGACATGTGGGCTGTCGTTTCTACCAGTTTGTATATTCTTTTGTTGGGGCACGACCGGGTTGAGGTCGATGTCACCATTGTATATATATTTTTCTTTCCTGTACTAGGATTACCCCGTGGAGGAGTGCTCGAATAGCCGGGTTCTAGAGGGCAACGGGCCTGCATCTCATGGCGTTGAGAACGGGGGGGGTCTTACTCTAGAATTGGCGAGCTATTCGCCGCACTCGTATGGGTATAGGTTGACCCACGGAGGGGTGCTCAAGTTACCGGATTCCGTGAAGTGCTGGGTGGCCCATTCACTTTGTTGATTGGGGTTGCCTCACTTTGGGGATTGGCGGGAGACTTGCCGCACTCGTAGGGGTCTAGGATCTTCATTGCACTGGCTATCCATACGACCGGAGAACGTTGCGTCTCATTTATGGCTCAAATGAAATGCGGGGTTTGTAGATTATCCGCTATTCCATATTGTTGTTCGCATGCCTGTGATGATTTTTGTCTGGCTGTGATGACTATTATTTGCCTGCGATGTTGATATATATTATATATATTTAATATATGCTTCTATATGTTTGGCATCCGCGCTAGTCCTGCCCCCGCTCTACTGTTAGTTAAGTAACCTAACGGTGCATGACAGGGACCTGTGGCGAATGCGGATGGCATATAAATAGCATATTATTTTAGTTGTTTCTTTTGTGTCCAGGAAACTTAAAATGATGGGAACGCATTATCTGAATAATGCAAGTAAAATAAACCCAAATGATGTTGTCGGAACCAATTTTAAAACTACTCGGTTTTCTTCAAAACACATAGTCGTATTCTTTTGCTTTGCATAGAGGTATTCGGTTAAGAATATCCCTTCACTGGGAGTTCGCTCTTAAGCTAAAGTTTATGTTACTAGTTTTAAAAAGTAGAGCTTAAACCACTCTATTTCAAAGCCACTCGAGTTCCTTCAACGATATCAAGTTCATTACGTTAAAGGTTTTTCGCCAAAAACAAGCCGTAGCCCTCCGCCATTTCAAACGGGTAGCGCTTAGTATTTATGCTATGTTTGTTGGCCTCGTCAAGGCATAGTGTATGGTAGATATGTGTTACTTTTCTGCAGCATAGAGATGCATTAATCTAGGACAGTCGTACATCCTTGTTGGCCTTCGTCAAAGGCGGTGGGTTTAGATTAATCGGATAATGACGGGTATAACTTAACTTGCGACTTATGATTTGTTGGCCTTCGTCAAGGTCATAAGACGCTTGGGGAAAAAACCATATCGGGAGTTTCAAATATATGGGAAACTTCCAAGCATGCGCATACCTTCTGGAGTGTGGTAATTTGAGTGGATTCCGTCAGGTTGTCACATGATGATAGTTGGGTCCCGATTTCCACTAATGAGTATGTATTACTCCTTGGGAGATTTTTCACTTCACAATTAGCTAACCTATTAAGTGTCTAGAAAGAGTTAACGAGGTTACGCCTCTACGGGAATAGGGTTATTAATTGGGTCCGTGCGAAAGCACGGGGGACCTCCCTCGGAGTACCAACACTGGCCTGGCTAAACGGTTAGCGAACTTGTAAAGTCTAAATGATCCTGACTAATTCTCCTTTTAGGGTTTGAAAGAGGATTTGAGAAAACAGTGGGAGCCGTCCTGATTAGATAAAGTGAAAACCAATCTAATCTTGATAAAGTGCACGCTGAGTGTTTCTTTTCTCTCTCTCTAATACAGCAACCCATGACTTACCTTAAAAACTCATAAACCAATTTAACCAAATCTCCTTACACCCTTGGGCTTTGGATTGTCATGATTCATGACAAAGTCGCACATATCCCTACCACTCCTACTCTACCATTTGCATTTCTTCAGAACACATCGTATCACTATGATGATCCATATTGCTTGGAACGACCAGCGTATAGTTATATACGAACTCGAAGAAGTTACTTCAGTCGAGGATGGCCACAGATTCTAGAGAAATTGAATAGGATTATTTGGTTGTCTCTTCCATTTACCTTCTCTTGGGTTGCGAAAGCTCCTTGTATTAGGAAAGTACACCTGTTATTCTTATTGGATAGTCTTCTTTCAAACCTTAGGCTGCTGCTGAAAGGTAGGGAAGGAAGAAAACCAATTAGCCTAAAGGCGGTGTACAGAAGGTAAGATGTAGAGACATATAAAGGGATTGAAGTGAGGGCAAAGGAAATTGCAACTACTGTCATGGATCTGGATAATGAAAAAGACATTACTAGGGATACCTAACCACCCTCAATGAAACATTTTCATGTTTCAGTATTTTTATGTATTTGTAAAAGAGAACCGTTTTCCCAATCAATTCTGACTCCAGGGTATGTATTTACCAGACTTGGATCTCACATCTGTACGGTATTACAGATGATGAGTAGGAGTAGTATATTGGGAAATGGGAGATTTGATCCTCAATATCGGAATTCGTTGATATTGGATTAAATTGTCTGGCTTTGCCTAACGGCAAATATTTGGTTTCGAATAACCGTTATTATGCACCAAATTTTAAAATGAAATATCTGTACCTTTATTCTATAAAGTGAGATATACATTTTTAAAAATTGTGTTATAAACATTTACCTTTATTAGTTGAGGATAAGGTAAGGTGTATTGAATAACGGTGTAAGACATTCTCGACCAAAATACAGTTTTCAATTTACAAAACACAGAATTTGAGTTGGTATACTTTTAGGATTTATACATGAAAATTTATTTTGTCCGGTGTCCTTCGGGACAAGGGGTTGGTACTCTTACTTCATTCAGGTTTATCTATGAGTTCTCTGGTTTTAGACACGCATTCATTGTAATGTAAGGTCCAAAGATCTTGAGAAGTTTATAGGTATAAGAATAAAGTAGAGAACCATACGTTGGAAGTATCAGGATTCTTCGAGGTGATCGAAGATGTAGATACTTATGCTAGGTATTCCATCATAGTGATATCGAGAACTTGATTCTCTCACAGGTTACTCATCCATAGACGGGCTCCATGATAAGTAATGCTATATTGGCCATTTTCCATTAGGTAATATACACTAGAAACAGCTGCATGACATTTTGAATCTGGTTTCATCTAAATTAGTGCCTTGATTCTGTATGGATATAGAATGGTTGCATATCTTGAGGTTGTTAAGATATGGAATTATCCGGCTTCTGTTTAAAAGAAGAATCCGGACAAACTCGAGGCACACTTTGGTAATGGCGGTTTGTGGATTATCCCAAGCATTCGCTGGGATTTTGTTTCTACCATTTTCATGATCAATAGTTACACTGTTCTTGACTCGCTACCTTTTTTATAAAAGGAATCTTTTTGCAAAAAAAACTAGTAGGAGTATGTTAGAATTGGAAGTGACTCCAAAACCACAAACAGTTACCGAAAATTTAGTAGAACCTAAGTATTTAATTGGACTTGAAAAACCGTTAGCCACTCCGCAGATTTTAGTAGGTAATCTCAGACACCCGAGTGATACTTTGGTTTTCTCACAGACAGTGACAGGGAGGTCAGCATCATGGTGATGACGGTCCTACTAGTTGTCAACAGGTTATAGGAAGTGGTAACTTCTAGGCGACCAGATGCTTATATCCAAGATGGAATCCACGCACTTCAACAAAATTATAGATTCTGGACTTGGCTGGGTGCTCCTGAAGGGGTAAAACACATTAAGAGCAAGTAAATATTTCGAGATCTGTGCAAGTGGAAAGGTATAAACCTAATAAGGCTAGACTTGTTGTAAAAAGTTTTCATCAAATACCCATTGTGAATTGTGATGAGACTTTTATTTCAGTGCCTATACTGAAGTCCATACGGATATGACTTGACACTGATGTTTCCCCTACTTGTTATCAGCAGGTCATAGGAAGTGGTAACTTCCAGGTAACCACATATTTCATATCTAAGATGGACTACACACACTTCAGCAAGTCATGGATTTTGGACTTTATTGGGTGCTCCTGAAGGGGTGAAGCCCATTAGGAGCAAGTAAATCTTTCGAGATCTGTACAGGTGGAAAGGTACTAACCTAATAAGGCTAGACTTGTTGTAAAGAGTTTTTATTAAATACCCATTGTGGATTATGATGTGACTTTTACTTCAGTGTCTACGCTGAAGTTCATATGGATATGATTTGGCGCTGATATAGTTCATGGGTATGATATCTGGCAGGTAGATGACTATAACGTCGTGGGAGTATCGAGACTGGGCATCGATATTCCGGAGTAGACTAGTGCATACGCTTCTAGACCCCAACGAGGGCAGTAGCCGGTCTCACAAGCCATTGATGTTGTGTCACCTAAGATAGTATACAGGTGCTCACTGGAGGTGAGTACACTGGACGGACTCGCTGAAAACTTCTAGATGGTATTATATCTATCGTCAGATGGAAGTTCTCAGGTGGTATTGTTAGTTATATGTATGCCCTAGAGGCCATTACTGTACATACGATGTATATTGTAGTGGATACTTGGTCATATATAGGGAGGACTTTCTTGCTCGACATGATAGTATGCTATCTGGTTGCACTTTATCTTAACATATACACTTATTGTCTCTCTATTACATATTGATAAAGCCCTTAGGATGAGTACTTGACTACCAGGATTATGATGCAGATCATATTAGTGGGGACCGGGTAGTCGATAAGTACATCCTTCCAATGTTCCTAGTCGTGGGATATCGAGACAGGGCATCGATACTCCAGAGCAGACTAGCGTATACACTTCTCGACCCATATGATGGGCGATGGATGATCCCACATCCATTGGTGTTTGACATCAGAGATGGTATACGGGTGCTCAGTGGAGACAGGGTACACTGAATGGACTCGCCGAGAACTCCTGGATGGTATTATACCTATCGTCGGATAGCAGTTCTCTGGTGACACCGGTACAGGTTAGTCTGTAGACCCGAAATTGTCATAGAGTCTTGTGTGATTCCCACTGTGCTTTGATTTCCCCCATACCACGGTCAAGAGATCGTGCAAAAAGGTGGTTTTTAGGTACAGTTCCGAGACACATGGAGGCAATGAGCGATAGGAGGGGTTTCGTCTCTCCCGGTTTTGGGAGTTGATGTTGCGCTATGCTCGATTGGCCATAACAGGAAATCCCTGGCCAGGGTTGCTGAGATTTACTGGTAAGTGTTATCAGCAGTTTCTCAAACCGTTATGGACCTTGCATCGGCATGACTTATCAGGATATTGGGGTCTGACGTTATATCACCCCAGGCTGTGATATGCGACATATCATACGAAAAGACCGGACTGTACGGTAGTGTTACTGATGGGATTCGCAGGAGTATGAGCAGGCTTGCTTGTTGTTCTTCTGATCGTTCAATACCTGGGTGGCCGTTACGTTTAGCAGACCGCTTGCGGCTTGTGGGTGTTTGATATGATCATCACCTTCTGCCGGCGTATTGACGAGTCTTTAGAGTCCTACACAGAGGTTTCATGGTTCATGCGAAACGGAGTATGAGCACATATGCGATATGTGCGAGACCGAGATTGATACAAGTATGTGATACCGTATTCTATTCTCGCGCTTTGTGACATTGGTCGGGTATATGAGATATAGCCGGGTTATCGGATCAAGTGTTGATTCGATAAGTTGTTACATTTGATATTAGTTGGTTATATGTAATATAGCCGGATTATTAAATCAAATGTTGATTTAATAATTTAATGTAGAATTATATATATTTGATATATTAAATTACATTAACTAATATTAGCTTACTTAAATATTTCTTTTTCTCACATTTGATACATTAATATATATATGATATATGTTGATTGTATTATTTTCTTTTTATACACAAAATATATATGTGGTATATATTGTTGTGTCATGATAGGATACACTTGCAACATGTATGTATGAGACTTGTACCATGCTAGGGTTTATGTTTGGGTTTTATTTATCATTAAGTAATTCACAAAAGATTTGGAATGAGTCATGGTTGAAGCTTGGAGAAGCTTGTAGAAAACATTGACCAAGTCCACTCTTTTGTCATTGCTTAAGATATTTCTTAACCCAACCCTTAACTCATAGCTATGGTTTATTCTCTACATGAGTTAGGCATGACACAAACTCACCCATGGTTGCAATTCTAGTTAGTTATATATATGCCCTAGAGGCCATTACTGTACATACGATGTAGATTGTAATGGATGCTTGGACATATATAGGGAGGACTTTCTTGCTCGATATGATAGTATGCTAACTGGTTGTAATTTATCTTAACATGTACTCTGATTATCTCCATGTTACATGTTGATAAAGCCATTAGGATATGTACTCGATTACTGGGACTATGATGAGATCATACTAGTGGGGTCACGGTAGTCGGCGAGTACATCCTATAACTGTTCCTAGTCGAGGGTGTATCGAGACAGGGCATCGATAAACCAGAGTAGACTAGCGTATACGCATCTTGACCCATATGATGGGCGATGGATGATCCCATATCCATCGGTGTTAGACATCAAGGATGGTGTACGGGTGCTCAGTAGAGACTGGGTACACTGGACGGACTCGCCGAGAACTCCCAGATGGTATTATACCTCACGTCAGATGGCAGTTCTCTGGTGACACCGGTACAAAGTATTCTATTGACCCGAGATCGTCATAGAGTCTTGTGTGATTCCCACTGTGCTTTGATTTCCATCATACCACGTCCAAGAGGGCGTGCAAAAAGGTGGCTTTTGGGTACAGTCCCGAATCACATGGAGGCAATGTGCGATAGGAGGGGATTCGTCTCTCCCGGTATAGGGAGATGATGTTGTGCTGTGTTCGATTGGCTATAACTGGAAATCCCTGGCCATGGTTGGTGAGATTTACTGGTAAGTGTTATCAATAGTTTCTCGAATTGTTATAGACCTCATATCGACACGACTTATCAAGCTACTGGGGTCTGACGTTTACCACCCCTTGGCGAGATATGCGACATATCAGACGACGAGACCGGACTGTACAGGAGTGTTACTGATTGGATTCACAGGAGAATGTACAGGCTTGCTTGTTGATCTTCTGAGCGCTCAATACCTGGGTGGCTTTTACGTTTAGCTGACCGATTGCAGCTTGTGGGTGTTTGATATGATCATCACCTGGTGCCGGCGTATTGACGATTCTTTAGAGTCCTACACAGAGGTTTCTTGACTCAGGAAAAACGGAGTAGGAGCAAATATGTGATATGTGCGAGACCGAGGATAATGCGATATGAGATACCGTATTCTATTCTCGCGATATTTGATATCAGTCGGGTCATCGGATCAAGTGTTGATTCGATGAATCGGTAAATGAGATATTAGTCGGTTATATGCGATATAGCCGGATTGACGGATCAAGTGTTGATTCGATAATTTAATGTATAATAATATATATGATACATTAAATTACATTAACTAATATTAGCTCACTAAAAGATTCTTTTTCTCACTCGGGTAATACATTGATATATATGCGATATATGTTAATTGTATTATTTTATTTTGTTATAATAAATATTATATATGTGATATATAATATTGTAACATGATATGATTACTAATGCAACATGTTTAGTGGAGTTTAAACAATGTTAGGGTTTGAATTGGGTTAGTTCATTCATGAACATTCTAGAAGGTTTTTCTTTTGTCATGAAAGAGATATTATGCTTGATATTTTTGTGTGACTCATTCTTAACCCAACCCAAACCCTAGCCCTAGTTAAATCTCTACATGAGTCATCCTTGACCTTGGTTGCATGATTAATCATTGTTATATTTTCATTATTCATCACAAATGGAATGATTGATTCTTCTTCTTCTTCCTTAGAAAAAGCTTTCTAGCTTTTTGCTAAGTGATGATTATGAGTGAGAATAAGAAAAAAAATGAGAGCAAAAATCCTACTTCATTATCCTCATCTACCCTTGCCATTTAGATGAGTGTGTTCACTTCATTTAGTGAGTAAGAGCTTGTGTTAATGAAACTTCAAGGTAGATCATCTATGTTATCGAAGATCGGAAGCAAGTTTGCATCTTTCTCTTCGTGGAGCCTCTCGAGAGTCCGGAACACGATGATCGCAGCGAAGGGACCTCAACACGGAGCTTAAGAAGTGAAGGACAGGATCTACAAAGGTTGTAATCCCTCTCACTTAGTGTTAAAGTGTTTAACATGCTTGTTTTTGCCTAATCTCTAGTATAAAGATCTTGTTATGGGTTGTTCGGCACTGCTAAAATTTAAATCGGGCATGGTTGATGCCTCGTAGACCCTTATGGCAGTGCCTAGCATCCCTAAAGTGGTATCAGAGCCAAGCTAGAGCTTTAGGCGAAGTCTGGGCGAAGTTTAAAGTCCGATCGAACTCCTAATACCCGATATACCCTAGTTTCTGGAAATTTTTCAAAACTGTTGATTTTTTCATATTAAAAATACTCAAAAAAATCAGCAGGGTATTTTAGGAATTACTGTAAAAACGACCCCACAATACCTTCATTGCGCCGCGGAACCGCGGCCGTACCCTTACTTGCGCGGCGGTTCCGCGGCTAAACAGTAAGATTATGGGCTCGGGTTTCTACAGTAATAACCGTAGGTACATCCTGATGATTCTGGGTGTTTTTAAGTTATACTTAAGAGTTGAGTTTTCTGGGTTGTATTGGGGACTTGTTGATTCGATCGGATAATTTAACTTCGTTTAGTCTGTCCGGGTAATTTTTAGAACGTGTTAAAATGTTCGAACGGATATCAATAACTCACTTTTTCCCCTGCCGGAAAATTTCCAGGCGTTGGATTTTTCCGTAGTTTAAGAACGTTCTAAGTCATGCAAGTAACGCGGTGGACCCTCTAGAAGACAACAAACTTTAACTCGATTATGTGACCGTCTTGAACTGCCTTTAAACATTAGGGTTTGTGGCAGTACGGCGTGCCACATGTGAGGCGTTGGCTTGACCCTTCTACGGTTGGACCATTGGTACTGTGGCATGTGATGAATGTTTTTAAACTAATTTCAAGTGTTGAGAACTATTTGGGAAAACTTGGGTGTTTGATTATTCGATCGGAAAGTTTAACATTGTCTATTTATCTGGAATGTGAAACAATATTTGGAATCCACAAGTAGTTATGAGATAACTAATTTGAATGTTATAAATCTAGAAGTTCAGTCTCAATTGATCGGTTGCCACGGAATTTTGATGTGATCAAAAGTCCGTCGCAATCACGTAGCGTACGCGGATACTCGCCGGGTAAACTTAATAGACAGCCATGCCCCATAGCCCCGACCAAGTGACTGTAGAAGAACCCCATCGCTAAAAGCATCCGTTCGGGTGCTCGCGGCAGCGGTGTTCCGCCTCAGGCACTTCGTCGACGGCATCGGGGGTGCGGCCGTCTACTAAAGTTTGCGACGAGCATTCGATCAGGATGTCGGGAATCTTGTTGAATTGCCCGACTTGATATTGAATAGAGTTTTCGATAATGAGACTAAAATGCGGGGTTTATAATTGTTAGGCATGCGATGTCTAAGGAATTCATTTGGTTAGGCATGCAATGTCTAAGGAGGTTGCGGATTCCAACTGTTGTAGTTTTACACTTTCTTTTATGTAACCGTAAGTGTAATATGTGATGTATCGCCGGTTTCGTTGCTATACAACAACGACAATTGGGATACGCATATTTACTTACGTTGATGATATGAGATATTATGTGTAGCTGTGATATGTTATATTGGATCGTCGCATTCTGAATAGCCGGGGGTTTTATGTGAGATGAGGGTTTTTATTTTCATTCATGTAAAATTCATTTGTATGTAATATTCTTTTATTGGGGCACTTCCGGGCTGAGGATGATGTCACCATTGTATATTATTTACTTTTCCGCATTAGGTAGACCCAAGGCGGGGAGCACAAGTAACCGGGTTCTAGGGTCCAGTGGGAGACCATCTCGAGGAGTCGAAACCGGGTCTCCTAACCCTAGAATTGGCAGTGTTGCTTGCCGCTCTCGTAGGGGTCTAGGGATGTGGGTTTGGCTATTCATCGCGACCGTAGAATCCGTGTTTTATACTGGCTCGTATTGAAAACACGGACATCCTAGTATATCCAATATTTCATATATGTTCTTCTGCTGCAATGTTCTATGATGAGATCATATTACTGCCTGAGACGAATGTTTATATTATATATATGAGATATATGTTATATTGCAGATTTCGTTTCATATCAGATGCTTGTGAAGCATAACAAAATGGGAATTCATTAATGAGATTAATGAAACTAAAAGAAACCTAAAGATGTTGTAGAATTGTTTTTAAAAACTGGTAGCTCTAGTTCTTGCTTTGCATAGCGGTGTTTCTTGTAGAACATCCAGCACCTTATTCGATAAGGAAAGAGCCGAGATCCCTTCACCGGAAGTGACCTCTTTAGTGAAACTAGCAGATGCTACAAACTCAGTTTGTCTTTTGAATGCTTCTATAGTTCTTGCTCTGCATAGTGATATTTGTGAAATATCCTGCACCTTATTCGATGAGGAAAGGGCCGACGATCCCTTCACCGGGAGTGACCCCTTTAGCAAAACTAGAAAAACCTCAAAAACACTCCATTTAAAATCACTCGATTCTACAACGATATCAAGTTCATTACGCAAAGGGTTTTCTTAAAAACCTGTCGTAGCCCTCAGTCATTTCAGATAAGTACTTCATAATATTCGTGCTGCGTTTGTTGGCTTTCGTCAAGGCGTAGTGTGCGGTAGCTATTTATGCTTATCTGTATAAGCATATGATGCGATTGAGTTAGGGTAGTCGTGCGACTATGTTGGCATTCGTCAAGGGCCGTGCGGGTGGGTTTAATTCAATCGGGAAATGACGGGTTGAACTTGACTAGTAGCCTCTGGTTTGTTGGCATTCGTCAAGGTCATAGGATGCTAGGGGTAAAATATTATTGGGAATTTCAAGTGTTGAAATTTGCAATGAGATTGCATACCTTCTATGAGATAGTTGGATCCCGATACCCGCTGCGAGTAAGAGTTACTCCTGGAAGAGTTTTACACATTACAATTAGCCGATTAAGTAGGTGTCTAGAAAGGTGTCAAAGGGGTTACGCCCCTGGGAAAACGAGGTTTACTTTAATTAGGTTCGTGCGAAAGCACGGGGAACCTCCCTTAAAGTACCGGCACTAGCCTGGCTGAAAGATTGGCGAACTTGTAGCGTGTAATTAATCCCGTATAGTCTTTCCTTTTAGGGTTTGAAGGAAGATTTGACTAAAATAGTGGGAGACATCCTGATTAAATATATTAGATAACCAATCTAATTTTGCAAGAGCATACGCTGAGTGTTTTCTTCTCTCTCCAGGCAGCGACCATATCACGCCTTAATCAAGATAATAATACGGATGTATTGACCGAACCGGCTTTTTATACTGAGCTGGGGAACGTTAGTCCCGCTCCAACTTATAATTGTTATAAGACAGAGCAGGAAATTGGGGAATACCAGATTTCCCGTGCCGCCCAAACGAAGAAAGTGCATGTTGATACATCATCTACGGGTGTGTTCTTTACAGAGAACTGTTTCTCAGTATCCTTTACGTCCTGGGTATGAGATATCGGATCAGGATCCCACATATGTAATTTGTTACATAGGCTACAGATAGGTAGAGAACTGAGAACGGGTGATAAGTTTCATGAGATAGAAACGGTGCAAGTGTTGCAGCCAAGTCTGTTGGTCACTATCACCCTGTATTACCAGAATACATTGATTCTGAACGAATGTTATTAGATACCGAACCTGATATACAACATCATATCAGTCTCTTTATTAGTAAAGAAAGGATATAATTTTGTATTGTTGGATAATGTTTTGAACATTTCCTATATCAAGAGTTGATCGGTTCAGGCACGTTATCTAAAAGTATCGACGTTCTAAATCAAACTACAGTTCTTAGTAGACGGAACACATACAAGAGGAAGAGTTCAGAAATGAACTAATCCTTCTTGAAGTATTGTAGACTAGGTTATATCAATGCGACCCGAGTAGCTAAGTTATATTTAGATGCATATTTAAATCTGTTTGAATTTACATCTTATGAAACTTGCCGGTCATGTCACAAAGATAAGATGACTACAACTCTGTTTATTGGAAACAGAGAAAGCGTTAGTGAACTCTTGGGATTGATACATGATGATGTATGTAAGGTCCCCTGTATACACATGCCAAGACCGGTTCTTTGTACTTCATTACATTCTCTGATGATCTCTCAAGATTTAGACATATGTTCCTGTTGAAACACAAGCCCGAACCTTTTGAGATATTCACAGAATATAAGTTAGAAGTAGAGAACCGAAAATGGGTATAAGTATCATGTCCTTTGATGTGATTAGGGAGGTGAAAACTTGAGCACGGAGATTCCTGGACTATTCTAAAGGAGAATGAGATTCTCTCTCAGCATTACTCCTCCGTATACACCATAGCACGATGGTATATCGAGGTGGAGCAATAGCACCCTATGTGATATGGTGTGCTCTATGATGAGTTCTACTGAGTTTCCTATTTCCTTTTGGGAGTTATGTACTAGAGAAGCTGCATACCTATTGAATAGGGTTCAAATCAAATCAGTTGCCTACCACTTCATATGTGATATGGAAAGGGAAGAGCCCATATCTTAAGTTTGTTAAGATTTGGGATTGTCCGGCATATGTCTAAAAAGCAAAATCCGGACAAGCTCAAGGCAAAAACAGATCTGTAGAAGTTTGTTGGATATCCCAAGCATACGCAAGGGAATATCTTCTACCTAACCGAGGAACAAAAATGTTTTGTTCTCTCAGCATGCCACCTTTGTGAAAGGGAATTTCTTGTGAAGAAATTAGTGGTCATAAGGTAGAACTGGAAGGAGTTCCGGCTATACAAACTACAGCAGATGATTTGGTAGAACAAAAAGATTCAATAGTTTCCAATGAACTTCAGCCTCTCCGCCGATCTAGTAGGGTTCCTCACCCACTTGAGAGATACTTCGGTTTCTCTATGACAGTAGGAGCGAGGATTGCATCATGAGATGATGACCCAACTAGTTTCGAGCTGGCCATCAGGAGTCGGACTCTGTAAGAATGGATGGATGCTTAGTGATCTGAGATGGAATCCTTATACACCAACAAAGTATGGACTTTGGTTGCTTTAACTGAAGGGTTAAATCCCTATCAGGAGCAAGTATATCTTGAGAAGATTACTTGGTGTACATGGAAAAGTTGAGACTTTCAAAACTATGCTTAAGTCCATCCAGATCCTACTTGCCACGGCTACATACCATGACTACGATATCTGGTGGTTGGGTGTTATGACTGCTTTTCTAAATAATGTTTTGGAAGAGAGCGTCTATAAGTACAAAGCCAGAGGGCTTCGTAGACAGTGGGAGCAGCGGAAACGTGTGCAAGTTTTTTTATGTGATAAAGCAAGCATCGCGGAGTTGGAACTTCTGTTTTGATGTGGTAGCCAAAGAGTTTGACTTCATCAAAATAGTAGATGAACCTTGTATATACAAAAAGGTAGTAGGGAGTATGGTGTTGATCCTCGTAGAGTACGTGGATGACATACTTTTAATAGGGAAAGAGTTTCCTATGCTACGATCGGTCAATCTCCGCTTATCATAAGGATTCTCCATATAAGATCAAAGTGCTACCTCCTAAATCCGGGGTTTTGGATCTATGAGATATATCTAATTGGATGTTAGGATACTCACTAGTTGTAGTGAGATAGTATCAATCGATCCTGGGGAGAATCACTGGAATGGTTCCAGAGTGATAAGGACGACTGAATGTCGGTCGCAGGCATTGCCTTTACCCTCAGTGGAGGGACGGTATGTTGGAAGAGTTCCAAGCTAGATACCGTGACTTACTAGACGATTAAAGGAAAGATACATCGTCACCAAGGATGCTACCAAAGAGGCAGTCTGGATATATATAAGTTCATAAGATGAACTTCGTTCCTACCATTGTGTGACAATGGAGTTGTGGCTTTTGCCAAGGAACCCCCCGTCCGATCGGAAATCCAGATATAATTCTTAGGCAGTATCACCTGATCATGGAGATGGTTGATCTCCAGGGAGATCGAGGTTAGGAGAGTAGACACAGAGAAAAATAGCGCGGATCCACTCACAAAGGCATGTTTCCCAGTAGAGACTTTTATGGGATGGTTGGGTATGAGATACTTCAACCACAGCTAATTGTTGGGTATGTGATACCACAACAGATAGCCCTAGTGCAAGTGGGAGATTGTTAGTTATATGTATGCCGTAGAGGCCATTACTGTACATACGATGTATATTGTAATGGATGCTTGGACATATATAGGGAGGACTTTCTTGCTCGACATGATAGTATGCTATCTGGTTGTACTTTATCTTAACATGTACTCTGATTATCTCTATGTTACATGTTGATAAAGCCATTAGGATATGTACTCGACTATTGGGACTATGATGAGATCATACTAGTGGGGCCACGGTAGTCGGCGAGTACATCCTATAACTGTTCCTAGTCGAGGATGTATCGAGACAGGGCATCGATACACCAGAGTAGACTAGCGTATACGCATCTTGACCCATATGATGGGCGATGGATGATCCCATATCTATTGGTGTTAGACATCAAGGATGGTGTACGGGTGCTCAGTAGAGACTGGGTACACTGGACGGACTCGCCGAGAACTCCCAGATGGTATTATACCTCACGTCAGATGGCAGTTCTTCGGTGACACTGGAACAGAGTAATTTGTTGATCCGAGATCGTCATAGAGTCTTGTGTGATTGCCACTGTGCTTTGATTTCCATCGTACCATGTCCAAGAGGGCATGCAAAAAGGTTTTTGGGTACAGTCCCGAATAACATGGAGGCAATGAGCAATAGGAGGGGATTCGTCTCTCCCGGTATAGGGAGTTGATGTTGTGCTGTGTTCGATTGGCTATAACTGGAAATCCCTGGCCAGGGTTGCTGAGATTTACCGGTAAGTGTTATCAGTAGTTTCTCGAATTGTTATAGACCTCATATCGACACGACTTATCAAGCTGCTGGGGTCTGACGTTTACCACCCCTAGGCGAGATGTAAGACTACGGTAGCACCCCGGCCGTCTTTCCGAGGCTAAAATGCGGAAATAAAAACTTTTCTTAACTAGAAAACCAGCACTATCGTATGCTTAGATCCCGGATCGAACCATTAACCTACTACTAGCCAACTAGAGAAGGGAGAGAAAGCTATACCGATCGATCCGTGTCCTTCGGTCTTTGGCCACCATCCCAAGCACCTCGCGGCATCTCCGGTCTTGATCTCCTCATCGGAAAGGGCACCACATCTACCAGACTTTTTACGGGCTCCCGCTTCATCCGAAGCAACTCGGGCACGAAGTGTGCTAGCCGGCGTGTCCAAGGTGTTGTATAGAATGTTTGTGATCACTTTGTCTCTTGCATCCATGGATTGGATGGAGGTTAGAGATGTTGCCATTGATGGAGATAAAGAGCAAGAGAAAGAAGAAGAAGAGTTTTCTTTCTCTTCTTTTCTTTTGTTGTTATGATAAAAAGTGAGAGAGTTTTTTTTCAAAAATACAAAACCAAACTATATGTCATGGCAGCCCCTCTCTCTCTCTCTCTTCATCAAATCAAGCCACAAATCAATCCACTAATGTGACGTTTTTGCTAAAAAAGAGACCATGAGTCATGATATATGTCTATGTCACATTAATGCATCTCATGATGAAATTCTAGCTTATTATTTCCACCATCCAAACATAAATCCAAATGCTTGGTCCAACAAAGAAAAATCCGGCAACATCTAAAGTAAACTCGTGACGGATCACAAGGATACCCCTCACCTGTATATACATACCTGCATCCGCATTCCAACCGAATGCGAATGCGATGAGGCTAAAGAATCCAACAAATCTAATACTAGGATCCGGCTTAAACCAAAGCCCACTAGTATGATCCGTTCGATCAAGATCTATGCAATACCACACGTATATGATCGAACCCTGCCATATCTCATACGGTCTCTACAACGTTTTGCCCGAAACTTGAGAAACTGTCTGTGGGGGACTCCAAAGACTCGTCAATACTTTGGCTGTGGATTTAACCACTAGCTCGTCGGAGGTACTAGCCGTACGTAACGGGCTACCAGGTATTGACCAAAAGGGAGGTCGATGAGCGAACTCATCCTGACACCCTACTGAGCCTGTCAGTGACAATATCCGTACAGTCCAGTCCGTTCGTCTATGAGCATCGCATGGCGGGCCTAGGGGGTTGGTAAAAGTCAGACCCCCAAAAGTGGTACAAGTCGATTCGGAGTGTAGCCCAGAACACCCTGAGATACTACAGGAATACCTACCAGTAAATCTCCTGCCTCGGCCGAGGGCTTTGTGTAATGGCTCTCCTAGACACAGCGCGATCTCACCCCCAATACCGGGAGAGAAGAAACCCCTGCTGATCCGCTCACTGCCTCCATGTAGCTCGGGACTGTACCTAATTAAAACCTGTTTGTATGACTCTTTTGAGCCGTGGTAGGGTAGTAATCAAAGCACGGTGGGAACTCACACGAGACAAATGACGATCTCAGGTCGATAAACTAACCTGTACACATGTCACCAGGGAACTGCTATCTGACGTCAGGTATAATACCAACTAGCAGGTTCCCGGCGAGTCCTGTCCGGTGTACTCATAACCCAATGAGTACCTGTATACTTCTTAGGTGAACCAACTGACACCAGTGGCTTGTGAGACTAGCCACCGCCCCTCATCGGGGTCTCGACTGTATACACTAGTCTACTAATGGAGTATCGATGCCCAGTCTCGAAACTCCCGCGACTAGGGACATTTTAAGGATGTTCTTATAGACTCAAGCTCCCATGTATATGATCGCCATCATACTGCTGGTAGTCAAGCAAGAATCCTACGGGCTCTATCAACATGTAATAGCGACCTGTAAGGTCACCTAAAGCAGTACACGATGATAAAGACAAACCAGATAGTATACTATTCTTTATCAACGTGTAATAGTGAACTACAATGTCACTTAAAGCATGTACACGTTGATAAAGACAAACCAGATAGTATACAAACCTCTCGAGTAAGACTGTCCTACCGGTATAGGTCCTCCCTCAATCTTTGCAATCACGTGCCTGCGATCCAATAATTGACTCTAAGGGCACTATATCCAACAATCTCCTACTTGCACTCAAGGCTAATTATTTCGATGTCGCATACTCACAGCCCGTGCGATACCGAACACCCAACTCCTCTACTAATCAGTCTCACAAAGCCCGTTTGCGAAACTATTGCATTCGAGGAATAGCCTCAGCTAGTGGATCTGCCTTGATGTTTCTTTCTATGTCTCTCTTAATCTCAAGTTCGCGGAGAAAGCCATCTCTCGAAATGAGCAATACCTGTCTTAGAATATGTCTGGATATCTGATGGGACCTAGCTCATAAATGAACTCCAAATCCAAACTTCTTAGACTATATCGTCAACTGAACTTAATCAGTATCCTGCGCCATGCCTCCCTTAGTATCCCCTTGGACCACCTGTCCAAATACTGCCCCTCGTCAAAGGGAAAACTATAACTCTGACAGTCACTCTGTCATCCAGGTCACCTTGGAAGCTTGGAATGATAACCGTCCCCCGAAAGAGGCTGCCGTTATCATTTCCCTAGAACATCCACTTATGTTCCAAAACCGCTTCCGATTGTTTCACCAGGAATGGATTAATATCATCTTATTGTATCTAGTAAAAAAACAACATCTGGTGTGGTACTTGACATCTCATGATCGACTCAATTGCCTAAGCAAGTGATCTGCCAATCATGCACATCCCTCTCGCCTTTAGTCTGTAAGACACCTTTAGAGAGGGTGACTCCATCACCTGCAGGTACACTACCATGCCTGAAGTCGTCCAATCTAAAACACCTTTAGAATGTTGTCTAAGTACCCAGATTGGGACACTTCCCAAATCTAGATCTAAAACCATAGATCTAGTAACCAGAACATCTGATATAATATCCAAATCCTATGTGGAGAAACCACTGTGTGACAACCAAAGCATAACCGATCGTAGTATAGGAATTTTACTTCCTACTCTGTGTATGTCATCCAAATACCAGGACATCACACCCTACTACCTTCTTAACAGATCCATCCCCTATTCTGATGAAGTCAAACATATGACTGTCACATCAGAAATAGACGATCTATCTCCGCTATATCTGTTTTAGTCTATAAATAGACATAAGCCATTTGTCCATTATGCTTCCGCTGCTCCCACTAACTACGACAACCCTCTGGCAGAGTCATATACACATACACTTCTAAATCTAGTTTAGAACGATGCTATACTCACCCTCCTGCCGGGTCTCACAGTCTGGAGCAACAGCAATGGTAAGTCTAGGTAAACAAGTACCTCCCTGTCACCGTCCTTGAGGCTACCGAAGTACATCTCGAGTGCTTGAGGTTACCCACCATATTTGTGGAGTGGCCAATGGAATGTCAATCCAGATTGAATCTTTAGGTTCTTATCAAATTTTCAGCAATCGTTTGTGGTTCTGGAATCACTTCCAGTTCTACCATACTCCCACTACTGTTTTCTGAAAAAATCCATTTTACTAAAACTGTGGCGAGTCAAGAACAATATCACTATTGATCTTCTAGATGGTAGAAAGTCAACTCTCGTCATAGCCCGGGTGAACCCACAAATAACCATTACAGAAACGTGCCTTGAGTTATCCAGAGTCTGGTATTAAGCATAAGCCGGACAACTCCCTGTTCCTTAACATTGTTAAGATATGAACTATTCTATATCCAATATAGAAATAGAGGCACTGATTTAATTGGAACCAGATTCAAATCATGCAGCTGTCTCCAGTGCATATCAACTAAATGGAAGGAGGCCTATCAGCGTTACTCAACTTAGGAATGCATCCAGATATGAGTAACCTGAAAGAGAAATAAGTTTCTCAAAAACCATTACTATCAACTGAATACCAAACACAAGTATCTACATCTTCGATCACCTTAAAGAATCCTGATACTTGGATCACCTGGTTCTCTACTTTATTTATATACCTATAACTTCTCAAAACTTAGACCTTGCATTTCTACGAAACACATGTCTAAGAACTAGAGAAGTCACAAGTAAACAGAATATAGTACGAGTACCAACCCCTCTGTCCTCATGGACACTGGACAACATACAATACTCTGTATAAGTCCTCTGAGTCTAATAACTCATTCCCCGTGTGTCGTAGGTTGAAAATTGTAATATGGTTAAGAAGAATTACACCGTTGTTTAATACTCCTTACCTAACCATCCACTGATATAGGTAAATGTCATAGACATAATTTCAAAAAGTTATATCTCACTTTATAAAAATAAATGTACAGATATATCAATTTGAAATTGGTGCATAACAACGGATATTCAAAACCAAATATTTGTCGTCCGGCAAACAACCCAGGCGATTTCCTCAAATATCACCAATTTCAACGAATCCCGATATAATGAGGATGATCACTCAATTCCCAATAACTTACTCCCACTCATCATCTATAAAACCATACAGATGTGAGAATCAAACCTGATAAATACATACCCTGGAGCAAGTGTTTAATTGGGAAATCAGTTTTCTTTTAACAGTACACAGTGAAACTAAAACATGTAAATGTTTCGAATGGGTATCCGGGTATTCCTAGTAATGACTCTTCCATTATCTAGATTCACAACTGTAACCATATATTTCGTTGCCATCTCCCCAAATCCCTTTATATGTCTTTAGTCATTACCTTCTGTACACCCTCTTAGGCTAAATGGTTTTGTTCCTTCCCTACCATTCGGCACCAGCCTATGGTTTGGAAGAAGACTATCCAATAAGCATAATGGGTGTACTCTCCTAATCTTAGGAGCACTCGCAACCTGAGAGAAGGTGAGGATAAAAGACAACTGGATAAAACTTATTCCTAGTTCTCCTGAACCAGAATCTATCCCAGAACTGGAACAAGTTCCTTCGAGTTCGTATATAACCATACGATGGAGTATCCAAATAAACTGTGGATCTTCGTAGTGATACAGAGTGTTCTGGAGAAATACAAAGGTGAAGTAGGAGTGGCGATGAAATACTTGGTTTGGTCGTGAATAGCAGTCGCAATTTACTTTGCTCTCATACTAATCTCTTTATTTGTCTTTACTTAATACCTTCTGTATACATTTAAAGCTAAAGGGTTTTCTTCATTCCCTACCGTTCGGCACCTGCCTATAGTTTGGATTAAGACTATCCAATAAGCGTAATAGGTGTACTGTCCTAATCCAAGGAACACTCGCAACCTGAGAGAAGGTAAAAGGAAAAGACAACTGAATAGCCCTAATCGTTTTCTCCAGAACCGGAAACCATCCTCGAATAAGTTCCTTCGAGTTTGTATATAACCATACGATGGTTTTATCCAATGGAAGTGGAAGTTCGTAGTTGTCACGACCCAAAGTTTGGCCCATGACCGGCACTTAACCACGTAACGTCTACAGGCGTAACGCAACTAAGTAAGCCGAAAACCCAGAAATCAAACCAGTAAAAGTATAGAGTGATTTAAGCAATTTATAGAACCAATTACTAAGATAACAATATACGACGCCGTAGCGAAGAAAATGAGTAACAAGTGGGAAACATCATAGATAGAATAGATTGCATAAGTAAAGTCGGCTCACACGAGCTCGACGCCATAATACAAAATAATATACATCGTCCTCACAACTGGTCTCTAAGTCAATACATAAGTGGTAGATGGAGAATACTAGATACAACAATGTACATAACTGAAAGATAACCAGATACCGCACAAAACCCACCTATCAGCAAAAGAGCTAGTACATCAACTGCAGGGGTATCTGTGTCGAAAGATGCAAGAATGCAGCCTGCCGTGACTACTCTGAAGGGCAACCTGCAAATACTATGGCACAACGAGGGTGAGTTGCCAACTCGTGAATAGAAGATAACATATAAAGGTAATCGCGAGTATGCACGTGCTACGATACTCTAACCTATATCAACAGATAACATCTATATGATGAACTGGATGCTCAACATGCAACACGTGCGATCTAATAACATCTCCATGTGATGAGCAAGAAATGTGATGATCAGGTATAGCAATGCAATCTAACAACCCTATATAGAATGAACAGGGTATGCAATGATCGGGTATAGCAATACAATCTAACAACCCTATATAGAATGAACAGGGTATGCAATGATCGGGTATAGCAATGCAATCTAACAACCCTATATAGAATGAACAGGGTATGCAATGATCAGGTATAGCAATGCATACTATATCAGGTATAATAGATACAGGATGAGATATCAATTATTACATACTGAGCATGGGAATATAACATCTACACGGAATGTCATCGTGGAAGGTATAATCGGTATCCATCAATGTACCCAAATCCCAATACTACTCAGGCGTCGTCATCCTCCTCGGTCCTCCAATCCTGTAAATCTCATATAACCGTGAGTGCCCAACATCGGCACCCAAAATATCAAGAAATACTCGTGCCAAGCATCGACACGCAAATCCTCCTGTATAGGGCATGCGTCAATCCGGATCAGCCCACGGGCTCTGTCTGCGGTATCGGCCCTCGGTCCCGGCAGTCCGAGTCGTCCCGTATCCATCCATCAACCCTGGTCGGTATCCTCCGGATAACCGCCGGGTTCAACCAATCAGCGGTAGGTAGTAGTCCCTCTGCCAGGCTCACCTTCTACTACACAGCGAAACCGTTCTCGCCCCGGGGTACCATACCGGGTCCACCATGTACCCGTAATCGGCCTCATCCAACTCCTCGATTCGGGTTCACATATATCACTCTAGTACCGAGAAGACACATGGTGGACGCACCGAAATATCATATCAAGGGAAACCGGGTTTTAAATAATTAACTATTCTCTTTGAAATATCCATGGTTCCCCAAATCCAGAATTAACATGGAAACAACATATCTCAATGCGTAATCTAAGCAAGTATGAAGATATCAATATATGTGTGCACTGGTATGAATATACAGTGTGCATGTGCGCAGGTATGAGGATATCAATATATGTGTGCACTGGTATGAATATACAGTGTGCATGTGCGCAGGTATGAGGATATCAATATATGTGTGCACTGGTATGAATATACAGTGTGCATGTGCGCAGGTATGAGGATATCAATATATGTGTGCACTGGTATGAATATAAAGTGTGCATGTGCGCAGGTATGAGTATATCAATATATGTGTGCACTGGTATGAATATACAGTGTGCATGTGCGCAGGTATGAGGATATCAATATATGTGTGCACTGGTATCAATATACAGTGTGCATGTGCGCAGGTATGAGGATATCAATATATGTGTGCACTGGTATGAATATACAGTGTGCATGTGTGCAGGTATGAGGATATCAATATATGTCTGCACTGGTATGAATATACACTGTGCATATGCGCAGGTATGAGGATATCAATATATGTATGCACTGGTATGAATATACAGTGTGCATGTGCGCAGGTATGAGGACATCAATATATGTGTGCACTGGTATGAATATACAGTGTGAATGTGCGCAGGTATGAGGATATCAATATATGTGTGCACTGGTATGAATATACAGTGTGCATGTGCGCAGGTATGAGGATATCAATATATGTGTGCACTTAGTACCAGTAGGGGTATGTGATGCATATCTGCCCAAATAGGGATATAACATATGATGTTATGCGGCAAATCATGACAACATCAATAAGGTAGAATCAGTATGATGTATGATTTATAGCAATCCTATAATGTGAGTGTCATGGCAATCACTAATGGTGTGAGTGTAGCATATCAATCGTGCTCGTGCGACTTGAACCGTTAGTGACAGTACAGTGTCATATGCTATCATTCCTATATGCAACAATAAGGTTTGCTACTACAGACCATATGAACATCTATAATCTAATATCCTGACTCGCCCTGACGCTTAACGCCATACGGGCGATTTCCCCGTAGATGTTAAATCTACTCACCTGGTCGTGCGCTACTCGTAGCCGACTACCTGCTTTCCTTTCTTAGCTTTGTTCGACGTACCCGCCTGCGAACCTGGAATTACACAAGAATTCATATATAAGCAACTATCTCGCAAAACGCGATATCGAAGTCAGACGATACGCTCGCGTCGCGAACTAAACGCGCGTGTGTACGATACGCTAAACTTGTGCACGCGTCTAAAACTAACCCCGATACGCCACGACACGCTGAATCATGGAACCCTCTCGCGTATCGCGCGTATCGCGCGAACCATACGTACTTGAAATACGATATAACGTCCCAGATTCTACCCAGGCTAACAACTTTCAAAACTATACATACCACTGGCCTAGAAATAACAACAGACTCCTACCCATGCAACATCACCCAAAAATTCCCCTATCTGGCCGCAAATTGCGGCCAGAAAGATTAAATCGGCGGCCTCGCTATGGGGTGGGGGTCTCGGGCTCTGGTGGTGTGGTCTATACCTTGTATACAAGCTCCAGTTAACTCAATTTCAACCTGAACTACTCGGGCCTATAGCAGACACAGAAATCCAAAAAGTTCACTTAAAAACACTAAATTTGCACAATTAGAAACCCTATGGTATTTTGGTGTAATCTGGGGTCTAACTAGGTTTACATGGTCTTAATAACACCTAATTAGGATAGGTTAACCAATATTAACAGCACTAAACCATAAGTCCACACAATTCACCATTTCAAGCACAAAATCTCACTTTTTACACAAACCGAAGCTAAACTACGCATACGTTAAACAAACAAGAAGTTGGGCTCGGGTTCTATACCTTGCAAGACCCTAGGTGTAAGGAGAAAGGAGGTGGAGAAGATGGGAGTGCTGCTGCAGCTACTGGGGCTGCTGTTGGTGTTGCTGCTGCTGCCACTGCCTGCTGCTGCTGATGCTTCTGATGATGACGATGTTGCTGATGCTGGGTGTTGCTGCTGCTGGTGCTTCTTCAGCAGCCGCTGCCTCTCTCTCTCTCTCTCTCTCTCTCTCAGCTGAGTGTGTGTGTGTGTGTGCGTGTGTGTGAGTTGTGAGAATGAGAATGAGAAGGGAAATGAGAACACAAGTCAAAGACCCCCCCCTCTCTCTCTCTCTCTCTTCATTTAATGAGCATGGCTCAACCATGAAGCCCATACTCCTTCTCTCTCACCAAGTCAACAAAAGAACAGAAATTCAAATAACAAACATACAATAAATAAAACCCAATTAAATCCCAAAACACTTAATACAAATATGTTAACCCTTCACGCTAGCTAATCATGGTTTAACCCCAAATCTAAACCATAGTTTACATGCACAAGTGTGTGTGCGCCTAGAAAAATCCTAATAAAATATTCATTAATTAGAATAAAACGTCAGAAACTTAATTTGGTAAACTTTTTACCAAAAACTATCTAGTAAACTATAATTAACCCCTAAACACGACCTAAGGTGTTACAATCTTCCCCCCTTAAAGAAAATTCGTCCCCGAATTTTAAAATACAAAGCTACGCATACCTTCAGAGAGATGAGGGAACTTCTTCCGCATCTCGCCCTCAGCCTCCCAAGTGATCTCTTCACCGTTTGGGATGCACCAAAATACCTTCTCTGATGGCAAGACCTTCGATCGAAGTTTCTTCACCTGCCGGTCCAATATTACGACTTGCTGTTTGGTGAACGAAGGATCATGCTCGAACTAAATGGTCTGGCGCTAAATCCAAAAGAAAGGTCCTGAAGGTAATTGCAAGTATCACCATGGGGAATACGGGGTGAATATTCAAAAATCTGGGTAGACGTGCCCAACTTAAGGCAACGAACCAACTTGCCTTAGGGATCCTAAAAAGACTTACTATCCTGGAAAACTTCCCAAAACTCAACATGTCATTTATCGGAAATTTCCGTGGGAATACATGATCTGCCATTGCGAACTTGAATCTGCGACCCTCTTGGTCAGCATCTGATCTATATCCGCAATATACCGATTTCATCCTGTCCCAAAACAACCGAGTCAATTTTCGAAATTCCTAAACTAGCTGAGGTCCAATAGTCCTATAACACGGAGTTAGGAAAAACAGACTGGTGATCGACATGACCTAACCTCTAATCCTAAAGGTTACCAATCGGAGTGTCTCCTGATAACTGCTATCAAAGAAGAACCCTATCGATGGCAAACAACGATCCCCAACCGCCGACAAAAATTTCTACATACGCGCAACTTAACAAGAACAACTGAGTATCACCGGATGACAAGCATCCGAATGAAGTCACATCCCGACAACTCCTGGGTGGACACCATAATGAAAATTCGGGGAGATCTGCTCTCGTTCCCTCTTCGGAACGGTTAAAGGTTGCAACTCTCCAGCCGGTCTCAGTTGCCCAACTCAAGCACACAACAAGACAGACACCTTGAAACGAATCCCAAGACTCCTCTTTCTATCCCTGCCCACCCGTGGTTACCTTACAAGTCACGTTAACAGTTGGTGGGGCTAGAATGAGTAGAGAGAGTTGACTGATGTGCCAGCCCTAGGATTCCACGTCTCTTCCCCATAACATTAGGTACACAAGTGTCTCTCTAGCCTAGCACACCCTTGCATTACCCAGCCGAGTAAGCTCCAATATCTCTGACGAACGAGTGTCGGCGGGCAGTGTCTCGTGAAAGCGATTTAAGAAAAGTGGTCGGGCGCGGACATGAGCAAGCTGTCTCCTCAGAAGAGACAAACTTATGCTGTACTCAACGATCGCACAAGAACTGTGAATCTGCGGAGGATTATCACAACAATCAATTTCCGTCGCAGGAAGATGTACCTTTAACTCTGGTGGTCCGTGAAAATCTGACACGACTCTCAAACAAGTGGTGTCTCTGATCTCCAACGCAAAACCATCGTGGCCATCTCCAGATCATGAGTGGGATATCCATCTCGTACTTCCTCCAAATGTAAGGAAGCAAAAACGATTAACTCCATTGTGTCACCTCAGTATACATTCGAGTCCTACTCACGAAACATCACAGTTAAACCACAAAGTTGCCCGAACCAAAAGCAAAGAAGGAGCCGATGCAGTTGTTAACCGAGTCTTCAACTACGGAAACTCCGTACACAAGCCTCAGTCTACAGAAAAGAAACCTCCATTCCAGTCAATTTAGTCAACGGGGCAGCATCATACTAGCAATCTTGCATGAGACGGCTGTAACACTTGCTAAGCCAAAAATCTGCGGACCTCCATCCTGCTCACAAATTTGGGCCTAAGCCGTACGGCCACGATCTTTCTCGAAACCATACAAATTCGTCTCTGTAACTACAAAACCTAGGAGTCCACACAACAAGCTTGAAGGGAACACTCCGAGAATCTAGTAAACCGCTGGGCTCTCCCAGTATCTGTATAACAGATCCTCGAGTGCTACTCCTATCCCTCAAGACACACTAAAAAGACCAGGATGTCGTAAATAACACAACAATAACTGGTCGAGGAACGGACCGAAGAAAACCAGTTCATCACACCTACTAATGCTGCTAGAGCATTGGTGAGTCCAGTGACACACCCAAAACACACAAAGCCCGTAGCACGCACAAGGCAGTTTTCGGAATGTCATCACTCCGGACCCGTAACAATGATGACCTGATCCCTAACGAACTTAGACAAGGTCTCGCACACTGGTGCTGATCGAGGAATTCGTCAGTGCGAGGTACAAGATACTTATCCGCACCGTAAGCCGATTCAAAAGACGATCCATCAACACAACCTCAATCTGTCGTTTCCTCCTGGACAAAAAGAAATAGGAGATTCCTAAATGTGAAACACTCAGACGCATAACTCCCTCAACAACTACTCTGCAGAAGATCCTTAGCTCCTTAAGCTTTGCCGGCTTATCTTGGAACGACGTCGGAAAAATTCTCGCACGAAAAAAAACCGGTCCAATAACCCAACTGTGGCTACAGCATCACGAAAAACGCCAAGAATCCACGACATCTCCTCAGTGCCGACTAGCGAACAAGGCTGAATGCAAGTGGTAAGAGGCGGCACCACTATCCACCTGCACAACAAGAACTGACTTGCTCGGGAAAACAAAACCTAACGGTTTCCTCACGGTAGCCCACAATGCCTAACACGTAGCTAACCAGTCCGTGCCCAGGAGATTGCCAAATCCAACATCTTTAGGAGGTTCAAAATGACAGACGAATCTCTATCTCCTATCCGATGGGCACACGACCGAATTACGTGTCGCGCAACAAAAGGATTGCTGACAGAAGTTAACACAACAAACGGCTAATCTACCCAGCACGACTCTCGTCCTAAACTCGGCACGAAGTGTGTAAACATACGAGTGCAACAAAAGGACATACTGAAAGAGTACCTGTAGGCTCCGCATTGGACGCCCGCGTGTCCCGATGAGTCGAAGAGAAAACGTGTGCCTGTCCTTCATCTGCGACTGATCGAACTCCTCCTCTACTAGCCTGACCCCTCTGTGCAAACCCTCCGCGTCCACGACGTCTCAGAATACGACCCTGACGTGCTGTGAAGGAACACTGCCTGATGAGGTGTTGAAGGCTTCCGCATCGTAAACACCTACGCACTGAATGCTGTCCTGCCTGGGGATGGAAGCCAAACGACTGTCCTCGTCCTAAGCCTCTGCTCTGGGCTGGTACACCAGTACGATTCCACAACTGTTTCGGAACTCTCACGGTCTCTAGAAGACGTGTCTCGTAAACGGGGGCTGCCTCCACCGGTGCTATGTAGGGGACGGAATACTGCATAATGATCGCAAGGAACAACTGGGTAACAAGGGTAGCAACCATCTGTCGCTGCGCTCGAACGACCTCTACCAATGAGCTCATCGTCTAGCGCAAGCTCTGCATCTCTGCCACTAGTCTAGCGATCTGACCTGTCGTAGGAGAAATAATCTGTCCTGGTACAACATGGGTACTACTCGGATCAGTCCTCGTCTCAGATAAATCAACTCGAACCTCGGCTCTCCCGGCCTCCCTCTGCACCCACGTAGTCCTTGGCGGCATAATGGCTGGAAAGAAGGTAGGATTCGATGAGGATACGAAAATCGAATCACAAGGATATATACGATCATAAAGGAAATTCAATCAATAAGTCCTAAGGTCGCTTAGGCGGAGTACCGTGTCGTGAGTATGCCGCGGAACATACGCACGCTACGCCACTCTGCTGCAGCTACCTACTCCATCATACCAGGGTCATCCTACACTCCGAAGGTAAAACCTACGCTCTGATACCAACTTTGTCACGACCCAAAGTTTGGCCCGTGACCGGCACTTAACCACGTAACGTCTACAGGCGTAACGCAACTAAGTAAGCCGAAAACCCAGAAATCAAACCAGTAAAAGTATAGAGTGATTTAAGCAATTTATAGAACCAATTACTAAGATAACAATATACGACGCCGTAGCGAAGAAAATGAGTAACAAGTGGGAAACATCACAGATAGAATAGATTGCATAAGTAAAGTCGGCTCACACGAGCTCGACGCCAGAATACAAAATAATATACATCGTCCTCACAACTGGTCTCTAAGTCAATACATAAGTGGTAGATGGAGAGTACTAGATACAACAATGTACATAACTGAAAGATAACCAGATACCACACAAAACCCACCTATCAGCAAAAGAGCTAGTACACCAACTGCAGAGGTATCTGTGTCAAAAGATGCAAGAATGTAGCCTGCCATGACTACTCCGAAGGGCAACCTGCAAATACTATGGCACAACGGGGGTGAGTTGCCAACTCGTGAATAGAAGATAACATATAAAGGTAATCGCGAGTATGCACGTGCTACGATACTCTAACCTATATCAACAGATAACATCTATATGATGAACTGGATGCTCAACATGCAACACGTGCGATCTAATAACATCTCCATGTGATGAGCAAGAAATGTGATGATCAGGTATAGCAATGCAATCTAACAACCCTATATAGAATGAACAAGGTATGCATTGATCAGGTATAGCAATGCAATCTAACAACCCAATATAGAATGAACAGGGTATGCAATGATCGGGTATAGCAATGCAATCTAACAACCCTATATAGAATGAACAGGGTATGCAATGATCGGGTATAGCAATGCATGCTATATCAGGTATAATAGATACAGGATGAGATATCAATTACTACATACTGAGCATGGGAATATAACATCTACACGGAATGTCATCGTGGAAGGTATAATCGGTACCCATCATTGTACCCAAATCCCAATACTACTCAGGCGTCGTCATCCTCCTCGGTCCTCCAATCCTGTAAATCTCATATAACCGTGAGTGCCCAACATCGGCACCCAAAATATCAAGAAATACTCGTGCCAAGCATCGACACGAAAATCCTCCTGTATAGGGCATCCGTCAATCCGGATCAGCACACGGGCTCTGTCTGCGGTATCGGCCCTCGGCCCAGGCAGTACGAGTCGTCCCGTATCCATCCATCAACACTGGTCGGTATCCTCCGGATAACCGCCTGGTTCAACCAATCACCGGTAGGTAGTAGTCCCTCTGCCAGGCTCACCGTCTACTACACAGCGAAACCGTTCTCGCCCCGGGGTACCATACCGGGTCCACCATGTACCCGTAATCGGCCTCATCCAACTCCTCGATTCGGGTTCACATATATCACTCTAGTACCGAGAAAACACATGGTGGACGCACCGAAATATCATATCAAGGGAAATCGGGTTTTTAAATAATTAACAATTCTCTTTGAAATATCCACGGTTCCCCAAATCCAGAATTAACATGGAAACAACATATCTCAATGCGTAATCTAAGCAAGTATGAAGATATCAATATATGTGTGCACTGGTATGAATATACAGTGTGCATGTGCGCAGGTATGAGGATATCAATATATGTGTGCACTGGTATGAATATACAGTGTGCATGTGCGCAGGTATGAGGATATCAATATATGTGTGCACTGGTATGAATATACATTGTGCATGTGCGCAGGTATGAGGATATCAATATATGTGTGCACTGGTATGAATATACAGTGTGCATGTGTGCAGGTATGAAGATATCAATATATGTGTGCACTGGTATGAATATACAGTGTGCATATGCGCAGGTATGAGGATATCAATATATGTGTGCACTGGTATGAATATACAGTGTGCATGTGCGCGGGTATGAGGATATCAATATATGTGTGCACTGGTATGAATATACAGTGTGCATGTGCGCAGGTATGAGGATATCAATATTTGTGTGCACTGGTATGAATATACAGTGTGCATGTGCGCAGGTATGAGGATATCAATATATGTGTGCACTGGTATGAATATACAGTGTGCATGTGCGCAGGTATGAGGATATCAATTTATGTGTGCACTGGTATGAATATACAGTGTGCATGTGCGCAGGTATGAGGATATCAATATATGTGTGCACTGGTATGAATATACAGTGTGCATGTGCGCAGGTATGAGGATATCAATATATGTGTGCACTGGTATGAATATACAGTGTGCATGTGCGCAGGTATGAGGATGTCAATATATGTGTGCACTTAGTACCAGTAGGGGTATGTGATGCATATGTGCCCAAATAGGGATATAACATATGATGTTATGCGCCATATCATGACAGCATCAATAAGGTAGAATCAGTATGATGTATGTTTTATAGCAATCCTATAATGTGAGTGTCATGGCAATCACTAACGGTGTGAGTGTAGCATATCAATCGTGCTCGTGCGACTTGAGCCGTTAGTGACAGTGCAGTGTTCTATGCTATCATTCCTATATGCAACAATAAGGTATGCTACTACAGACCATATGAACATCTACAATCTAATATCCTGACTCGCCCTGACGCTTAACGCCATACGGGCGATTTCTCCGTAGATGTTAAATCTACTCACCTGGTCGTGTGCTACTCGTAGCCGACCACCTGCTTTCCTTTCTTAGATTTTTCCGACGTACCCGCCTACGAACCTGGAATTACACAAGAATCTATATATAAGCAACTATCTCGCAAAACGCGATATCGAAGTCAGACGATACGCTCGCGTCGCGAACTAAACGCGCGTGTGTACGATACGCTAAACGTGTGCACGCGTCTAAAACTAACCCCGATACGCCGCGATACGCTGAATCATGGAACCCTCTCGCGTATCGCGTGTATCGCGCGAACCAAACGTACTGGAAATACGATATAACGTCCCAGATTCTACCCAGGCTAACAACTTACAAAACTATACATACCACTGGCCTAGAAATAACAACAGACTCCTACCCATGCAACATCACCCAAAAATTCCCCTATCTGGCCGCAAATTGCGGCCAGAAAGATTAAATCGACGGCCTCGCTATGGGGTGGGGGTCTCGGGCTCTGGTGGTGTCGTCTATACCTTGTATACAAGCTCCAGTTAACTCAATTTCAACCTGAACTACTCGGGCCTATAGCAGATCACAGAAATCTAAAAAGTTCACTTAAAAACACTAAATTTGCACAATTAGAAACCATATGGTATTTTGGTGTAATCTGGGGTCTAACTAGGTTTACATGGTCTTAATAACACCTAATTAGGCTAGGTTAACCAATATTAACAGCACTAAACCATAAGTCCACACAATTCACCATTTCAAGCACAAAATCTTACTTTTTACACAAACCGAAGCTAAACTACGCATACGTTAAACAAACAAGAAGTTGGGCTCGGATTCTATACCTTGCAAGACCCTAGGTGTAAGTAGAAAGGAGGTGGAGAAGATGGGAGTGCTGCTGCAGCTGCTGGGGCTGCTGTTGGTGTTGCTGCTGGTGCCACTGCCTGCTGCTGCTGATGCTTCTGATGATGATGATGTTGCTGATGCTGGGTGTTGCTGCTGCTGGTGCTTCTTCAGCAGCTGCTGCCTCTCTCTCTCTCTCTCTCTCAGCTGAGTGTGTGTGTGTGTGTGTGTGTGTTAGAGTTGTGAGAATGAGAATGTGAAGGGAAATGAGAACACAAGTCAAAGACCCCCCCCTCTCTCTTCATTTAATGAGCATGGCTCAACCATGAAACCCATACTCCTTCTCTCTCACCAAGTCAACAAAAGAAAAGAAATTCAAATAACAAACACACAATAAATAAAACCTAATTAAATACCAAAACACTTAATACAAATAGGTTAACCCTTCATGCTAGCTAATCATGGTTTAACCCCAAATCTAAACCATAGTTTACATGCACAAGTGTGTGTGCGCCTAGAAAAATCCTAATAAAATATTCATTAATTAGAATAAAACATCAGAAACTTAATTTGGCAAATTTTTTACCAAAAACTATCTAGTAAACTATAATTAACCCCTAAACACGACCTAAGGTGTTACAGTAGTAATACGGGGTGTTCTGGAGAAAAGGGTAACAGTAGGAGTGGCAATGAGGTATGCAACTCAGACAATCCAAAAGCCAGTGTTTTTAAGAAGGTTCGGTTAACTTGGTCACTGAGTCATAGTCAAGGGTCGGGTCATGCTCGCTGCCAAAGAGAGAGAGAAAAGAAACACTCAGTGTGCACTCTAACCTAGATCAGAATGGTTATCAATTTATCTAATCAGGAAACCTCCCACTGTATCGTCAAATTCTCCTCCAAACCTGAAAGAAGAATTAGTCAGGATCAACCGAGGAGTAAACCAACTCATCAGTGGGAATCGGGATCCAACTATCATCGCATGACAACGTGATGGAATCCACTCAAGTTATCACACCAGAAGGTATGCGCATATCTGGCAAGTTTCAGTTTCTTTAGAAACTCCCGATGTGATTTTTACCCCTAGGACCCAAGTGACCTTGACTGAGCCAACATATCAAAGGATCCTAGTCAAGTTCAACCCGTCATTATCTTGATTGCATTAGACCCACCCGCACAAGTCGTTGACTGAGCCAAAATGACCGCACGACTGTCCTAACCAATCTCATATCCATATAACAGAAAAGCACCGCATAGCTACCAAACACTACGTCTCGGCTAAGCATGACATACGTAGCACGAATACTAAGCAATACTAATCTGAAATGAAGGAGGGATACGGCTGGTTTTTTGCGAAAAACCTTTAACGTAATGAACTTGATATCATTGAAGGAACCGGATAGCTTTTTATAAAAATATAGTGGCGAAAACCTTTGCTAAAGAGGTCACTCCCGGTGAAGGGATCTCGGCTCTTTCCCCGTAGAATGAGATGCAGGATATTCCAACTGAATACCACGATGCAAAGCAAAAGGTAATCGGCTATAGTGAAGTTATTACCCTGACGCAAACTTCTGTTCAAGGGGTCACTCCCGGTGAAGGGATCTCGGCCCTTGCCTCGTCGACAGAGGTGCTGGATATTCATAACCGAATACCACTGTGCAAAACAAAAGAGAACGTCCATGCAATAACAGCTTTTTTTGAAAAATGTTCCAACAATATCAGAATAGGTTTGTTTAGCTTGCATTGATCTGAATCAATGCAGTCCCACCAATTAATCACACCACAAAAGAACGAAAATACGATGTACGTATATGCCATCCGCATTAGCCACTGGGTCCCGTCATCACCCGTTAGGTTACTTAACTAACGACAGAGCGGGGACTGGACTTGCGCGGGTGTAAAACATATACAACATCTACTAGTATATATATCAATATATAATATTCGCTCATAGCGTGATAAAATGCAACATCACAGAAAGGTAATAAGCATTACAGAAAAATACAGATAATCTGGGATCCCCGGGCTTCATAGAGCCGCTACTGAAACCCGACATTCCCCTGGTTATGTGGATAGCCTGTGCAATGAAATCCTAGACCCTTACGGGCGTGGCAAGTTACCCGCCAAAACCTGAAGCGAGGCAGCCCCCTTCAACAACGTGAATGGACCACCCAGCACTTCACGGAATCCGGTAACTTGAGCACCCCTCCTTGGGTCAACCTGTACCCCCTACGAGTGCGGCGAATAGCCTACCAATTCTAGAGTGGAGACCCCTTCGTCTCAAAGCCATGAGATGCGGGCTCGTTGCCCTCTAGAACCCGGCTACCCGTGCACCCCTTCGCGGGGTAATCCTAGTACAGAAAGTAAAATATACAACAGGTATATCGACCTCAGCCCGGTCGTGCCCCAAAAGAATAATATACAAACAGGCAGTGACGGCAGTCCACATGTCGGACGCTCGCCCCACAATATCAATGTACATATACAATCAAACTGTACTACTATTGCATCCAGGCTATCCACCACGACAAATCCGCAACATCACAGCACAACACAGAACATCAACGTGAATGTCACGTTCGCAAATCCGTCTAAAAGGGCTATAGCAATTAGACAGGATTTACCGATCAAATGACATTCACGGTCGCCGATATAATGTAAATTCTGTGAACTAACATATTTAAATATTCGATCGACAAAATTTTCCGAAGTGGGCCCCAAGCACAATACCCAGTACTCAAACAAATCTGGGACCAAAACAAAATTACCAGAAACCCCAATTCCATATCAGAGACCACCTCAGAAAATTTGGTGCACGGTGGCTACAGAACTGTGGCGGAACCGCGGCCAAAACGTGGGTACGGCTGCGGTTCTGCGGCGCTACAGTGCAATCAATGCACCAAATTTTCTCAGAACTCTTAAAAAAGCCTGCACATATTTCTGCAATATACTAAATAATTTTTTGACAAAAAAAAATTTCGACAGAAACTGCACATTTTGAAATCACGGTTTCGGAATTTTTGTTCGATCGAAGTTCTAAATACGTTAGAGCAAGCTAGTAAAGGTTAATGGCGTGGCTCTGATACCATGTAAGACTACGGTAGCGCCCCGGCCGTCTTTCCGAGGCAAAATGCGGAAACGAAAACTTTTCTTAACTAGAAAACCGGCGCTATCGTATGCTTATATCCCGGATCGAACCATTAACCTACTACTAGCCAACTAGAGAAGGGATAGAAAGCTATACCGATCGATCCGTGTCCTTCGGTCTTTGGCCACCATCCTAAGCTCCTCGCGGTATCTCCGGTCTTGATCTCCTCGTCGGAAAGGGCACCACATCTACGAGTCTTTTTACGGGCTCCCGCTTCATCCGAAGCAACTCGGGCACGAAGTGTGCTAGCCGACGTGTCCAAGGTGTTGTAGAGAATGTTTGTGATCACTTTGTCTCTTGCATCCATGGCTTGGATGGAGGTTAGAGATGTTGCCATTGATGGAGATAAAGAGCTAGAGGAAGAAGAAGAAGAAGAGTTTTCTTTCTCTTTCTTTTGTTGTTATGATAAAAAGTGAGAGAGTTTTTTTTTCAAAAATACAAAACCAAACTATATGTCATGGCAGCCCCTCTCTCTCTCTCTCTTCATCAAATTAAGCCACAAATCAATCCACTAATATGACATTTTTGCTAAAAAAGAGACCATGAGTCATGATATATGTTTAAGTCACATTAATGCATCTCAAGATGAAATTCTAGCTTATTATTTCCACCATCCAACAAAGAAAAATCCGGTAACATCTAAAGTAAACTCATGACGGATCATAAGGATACCCCTCACCTGTATATACATACCTGCATCCGCATTCTGACCGAATGCGAATGCGATGAGACTAAAGTAATCTAACAAATCTAATACTAGGATCCGGCTTAAACCAAAGCCCACTAGTATGATCCGTCCGATCATGATCCGTGCAATACCGCACGTATATGATCGAACCCTGCCATATATCATACGGCCTCTACAACGTTTCGCCCGAAACTTGAGAAACTGTCAGTGGGGGACTCTAAAGACTCGTCAATAGTTTGGCTGTGGATTTAACCACTAGCTCGTCAGAGGTACTAGCCATACGTAACGGGCTACCAGGCATTGACCAAAAGGGAGGTCGATGAGCGAACTCATCCTGACACCCTACTGAGCCTGTCAGTGACAATATCCGTAGAGTCCGGTCCGTTCGTCTATGATCATCGCATGGCGGGCCTAGGGGTTGGTAAAAGTCAGACCCCCAAAAGCGCTACAAGTCGTGTTGGAGTGTAGCCCAGAACACACTGAGATACTACTGAAATACCTACCAGTAAATCTCCTGCCTCGGCCGAGGGTTTTGTTTAATGGCTCTCCTAGACACAGCGCGATCTCACCCCCAATACCAGGAGAGAAGAAACCCCTGCCGATCCGCTCACTGCCTCCATGTGGCTCGAGACTGTACCCAATTAAAACCTGTTTGCATGACTCCTTTGAGCCATGGTAGGGTAGTAATCAAAGCACAGTGGGAACTCACACGAGACAAATGATGATCTCAGGTCGATGAACTAACCTGTACACATGTCACCAGGGAACTGCTATCTGACGTCAGGTATAATACCAACTAGCAGGTTCCCGGCGAGTCCTGTCCGGTGTGCTCATAACCCAATGAGCACCTGTATACATCTTAGGTGAACCAACTGACTCCAGTGGCTTGTGAGACCGGCCACCGCCCCTCGTCGGGGTCTCGACTGTATACACTAGTCTACTAATGGAGTATCGATGCCCAGTCTCGAAACTCCCACGACTAGGGACATTTTAAGGATGTGCTTATAGACTCCAGCTCCCACGTATATGATCGCCATCATACTGCTGGTAGTCAAGCAAGAATCCTACGGGCTCTATCAACGTGTAATAGCGACCTGTAAGTTCACCTAAAACAGTACACGATGATAAAGACAAACCAGATAGTATACTATTCTCTATCAACGTGTAATAGTGAACTACAATGTCACCTAAAGTATGTACACGGTGACAAAAACAAACCAGATAGTATACAAACTTCTCGAGTAAGACTGTCCTACCGGTATAGGTCCTCCCTTAATTATTGCAATCACGTGCCTGCGATCCAATAATTAACTTTGAGGGCACTATATCCAACACGAGATATGCGACATATCAGACGACGAGACCGGACTGTTTGGGAGTGTTACTGATTGGATTCACAGGAGAATGTACAGGCTTGCTTGTTGATCTTCTGAGCGCTCAATACCTGGGTGGCTATTACGTTTAGCTGACCGCTTGCAGCTTGTGGGTGTTTGATATGATCATCACCTGCTGCCGGCGTATTGACGATTCTTTAGAGTCCTACACAGAGGTTTCTTCACTCAGGCAAAACGGAGTAGGAGCATATATGTGATATGTGCGGGACCGAGGATAATGCGATATGAGATACCGTATTCTATTCTCGCGATATTTGATATCAGCCGGGTCATCGGATCAAGTGTTGATTCGATGAATCGGTAAATGAGATATTAGTCGGTTATATGCGATATAGCCGAATTGTCGAATCAAGTGTTGATTCGATAATTTAATGTATAATAATATATATGATATATTAAATTACATTAACTATTATTAGCTCACTAAAAGATTTTTTTTCTCACTCGGGTAATACAATGATATATATGTAATATATGTTAATTGTATTATTTTATTTTGTTACAAGAAATATTATATATGTGATATATAATATTGTAACATGATATGATTACTAATGCAACATGTTTAGTGGAGATTAAACAAGGTTAGGGTATGAATTGGGTTAGTTCATTCATGAACATTCTAGAAGGTTTTTCTTTTGTCATGAAAGCGATATTATGCTTGATATTTTTGTATGACTCATTCTTAACCCAATCCAAACCCTAGCCCTAGTTAAGTCTCTACATGAGTCATTCTTGACCATGGTTGCTTGATTAATCATTGTTATATTTTCATTATTCATCACAAATGGAATGATTGATTCTTCTTCTTCTTCTTCCTTAGAAAAAGCTTTCTAGCTTTTTGCTAAGTGATGATTATGAGTGAGAATAAGAAAACAAATGAGAGCAAAATTCCTACTTCATCATCCTCATCTACCCTTGCCATTTAGATGAGGGTGTTCACTTCATTTAGTGAGTGAGAGCTTGTGTTAATGAAACTTCAAAGTAAATCATCTATGTTATCGAAGATTGGAAGCAAGTTTGCATCTTTCTCTTCGTGGAGCCTCTCGAGGGTCCGGAACATGATAATCGCAGCGAAGGGACCTCAACACGGAGCTTAATAAGTGAAGGAGAGGATCTACAAAGGTTGTAATCCCTCTCACTTAGTGTTAAAGTGTTTAACATGTTTGTTTTCGCCTAATCTCTAGCATAAAGATCTTGTTAAGGGTTGTTCGGCACGGCTAAATTTTAAATCGGGCATGGTTGATGCCTCGTAGACCCTTGTGGCAGTGCCTAGCATCCCTACAATTCTAACCTCATTCTCTCATTCATTTTCTTCATCACTTCTTCTTCTTCCTCAAGAGAAAAAAGCTCGCTAGTTTTTTTCTAAGTGATGAAATCTTGTGAGAAAAATAAAACTAAAGTGTGCATATTTCCTACTTCATCATCCTCTACTACTTTCTATTTAGTTTAGGGTGTTTGCTTCACTAATCTCACCATTAGTGAAGAGATAGCATGAGCTAGTGTCTCCTCGAAGTAGATCATCTTCGGCCTCGATGACTTCGATGCAAGCTTGTTCCGTACATCTTGTGGATCCTCTCTAGAGTCCGGGAGTTCGTGATCGCAGCGAAGGGACTACTACACGAAGCTATTGAAGTGAAGGACCGGTCTACAAAGGTTGTATTCTTTCTTCCCTTTAGTTTGTAAAGAGTTTACGATCGAGAAAATCCTAAGTCTCTAATTCGATCCTCGTTCGGGTTCTTTAGCTCTCTAGAAAATTATGAAATGGCATGTTCGATGCCCTAGTAAACACCGTGAGGGTGCTAAGGAACCCTACAGGTATGAGTACAGATTAATCCTTTGATCTAAAGTCATCCTTTGTCTCGTGTGAGTTCCTACTGTACTTTGATTACTACCCTACCATGGCTCATAGGAGTCATGCAAATAGGTTTTAGTTGGGTACAGTCCCGAGTCACATGAAGGAAATAGTCAACTGTCAGGGATTCGTCTCTCCTGGTATTAGGAGTTGATGTTGCGCTGTGTTCAGTTGTCTATCACCAGAAATCTGTAGCCACAGTGGATGCGATTTACTGATCAGTAGTATCTCTGTTGGTGATGAGCTTGATTCGGACACGACTTATCGGGTTGGTAGGGGTCTAACGTTATCCACCCCTAGACCCGATATGCGATACTCTTTGACGAAGAGACTGGACTATATGGAAATTGTCACATTCAGGCTCAGTAGGATAAAGACGTACTTGATTGTCGACCCCCCTTTCGACAAGTACCTGGGTAGCCGTTACGTACAGCTAGTGCCGCTGACGTGCTTGTGGTTAAACCCACTGCCAGCGTATTGTCGAGTCTTTAGACTCCCATACAGAGGGTTTTCCTGATTCAGGCAACAGATGTAAGAGCCGTATGTTGGTACGTGCAGGGGTCCGATTAAATACGTGTACGGGATACACGGACTTTAATCGGGTTGTTGATGATACTATCCGACTTAGGATTAAGCCATATTATTGAATCAGGATTTGATTTAATAATTTATATATATATTTTGATACATATATTTTAGTATTATTGTTCACTATTCATTTTCTATTTTTGGTGCTATCCGTATTTTTATACGGATACGTGTATATGTAGTGATACATATACCGGGTGAAGTATTCCGTATTTATACGGGAATGCTTCTAGAAGAAGGACACCTTATATTTATTTTTCTATTTAGGAAAATAAAAAGAAATGAGGTGTAAAGTGAGGAGACAAGAAGCATGGTTGTGGACATGTAAGAAAGCATGGCTTGGATTTTTAAAAATGATAAAATCATTTGGATGCACTATTGTTGCATGGTTGTTAAAAGCAAAGCCATTATTTTTCTTTACACTTGATGCTTCATTTTCTTTTTGCTTCACATGATGAGCTTCATACTTCATGGTTGCTTCCTCACATTCTTCTCCTTCTTCATCTTGATCTCTCACTTGAGCATAGATTCTAGAGAGAAATTTTTGGTGAAGTATTCCTACATCACCGACCATCCACACCTAGTAAGTATGGATCGTTGGTTAAAGCCTCGTCCGGTTTTCCTCGGGTGGATCATCTTCAGCGAGGGTGGTCGATCTTCAAACGTGATCCCGGCGGCTACGATCTTGGAGGGGTCTTCCACAATTGGGTGGACACGCGATAAAGGTTGTAGTTTTTCTACCCTTGCATTCTTAGTTAGCTAGTTTAGGTTATTGGATAGTATCCTGGGTTTTACGGGTGTTCGGTGCTTACAAAATTTTTGTTTTCGCTTCCTCCAATGTCGCGGCTTCCGCCTCGGCCGCGGCTTCCGCCTCGGCCGTGGCTTCCGCATCGCGGGCACCGAAACCCAACAATAAGGAGAAACAAGACCATCGATTTGAAATAGGATAAGAGTAAGGGTTATGAAAATGTTGGCTACACACCTAGGGATGTCTACAACCACTGCTATCGTGACCTGTTAAAGAAAATACAGCTTGGTGATGCGCAAGATTCCTGAACAGGATGCATGCATGGAACAAAAAAAAATAAAGGCTTTTTTTACTTCATTGATATGGATGATGATGATCGCTTGATTCGTTTATTTTGGGCAGACGTGCAGTCTCGATTAGATTGTCACTATTTTAGTGACGTTATCATGTTTGATTCTACTTATCAAACCAATAGATGCAACATGCATTTTATTCCTTTTGTTGGTGTTAACAATCATCGACGAACAACCTATTTTGGACGCGATGTTGTTTCAGATGAAACCAAAGATTCATATATTTGGGTGCCACGGAAGTTTCTTGTTTATATGTCACAGATGAAACCCAAGTCTTTTGTAACTGATGGTGATCTGTCAATGCGAATGGCAATAAATGAATTATTCCCATGCGTAACCTATAGATTATGTCGTTAGCACATAGAGAGGAATATTCCAAAGCATCTGAAGGTTCCATCACAAACTATGGAGCTTAATAAACTTCTGTATGCACAATATCAGCCTGAAGACTTTGATAGGAAATGTGATGAATTTATGTTGAAAACCAAAATCAGGCCTGATCAAGAATGGTTCCAGATGATACAATCGAACATATATTTATGGGCGGAGTCATATTTTAAAGGAAAAGTCCTTCTTGGAATTCGGAGCACCCAGTATAGTGAATGCACGAATACTTTGTTACATAAGTATTTTGACCGTAACATGATCCTTCAGGATCTTGTCGCACACTTTGATATTTGTGTTACACAAGCACGAAGAAATGAAGCTTTAGATGATTGTATTGCTACCCAGTCAGCTTCATATTTGAGAGCTGATGAACATCCGCTTGAGATTAGTGCTTCGAAAATATACACACCTCCTATATTTGTTTGGGTACAGGAGGAGTTTTCAAACGTTGGGAAGCTCTTTATTGCTACAGGCAATCGTATACAGGGATTATCAACGTTTCATTGTCACCAACGAAGAAAGATCACAAGTGTTCGATGTCCAATTTTAGTTAGGAACAAGTAATCATACTATAGCATGCTCATGCAAAACATTGGGATTAAAAGGTATACCATGTTCTCATATCTTTTGCATGCTGCTCAAGCATCATGTAAACTATATACCGTTTTCTTGTATATAGGACATATGTAAAATCAATTGCAGTTATTTTCTACCCTTGTATTCAAATCGTGTCTATGATCGAGCTGATGCAGCAGATATTCGATACAATGATCTTATGCAAATCGCGAAAAGTATATCGTCACGACCCAAATATGGCACGTGACCAGCACTTAAATCACGTGACATCTAAAGATGTCGACGCGGTCCAAGTAAGACGAAACACGGAATCTAAACCTTTTTCTTTTTGAAAACATTGGAGGTGAAGTTTTAAATAATCATCAGATGGAATCCTTTTAAAATAACCATTTGATTTTAACTAAGTATTTTTAAAGAGCATATATGACATTTTGAAATTCGACAGCACCTACTTTGTAAATTTTGCATAAAACCCGATACAACTACAACATTAAAATAGCATCCTAACGGGAGCTAGCTTCCACGCCCAAACGGCGGAGCAACCAAGCAAACGATATAAAAAAGTCGACTCCAATGAGTACGACATCACAACAAACAAATTCTAAGTCTCGCTTCTAAGTCCATAATATACCATTTCTAAGTTGATGGAGTTTTTGCTAGATACAAGAATATAAGAATAACCAAGTGCGAGTACTTTACAATAGTAACCCACTTACCCAAAGCAATCACCGCAAGGAATGTATGCCAAGCCGCTGATAATCCAAGCGGTAAAACTTGTAAGAAACTGTGGCACAACGGGGATGAGTTGCCAACTCAGTGAACAAAAGTACATCACAAGGTAGAAATCGAAATGCACGACGATACCTAGGTCATAATTATAGTACTATCATAATCTGTACTAATATAATATATGATATGCATATGTATCATAATGCAACGCTAATTATCATGCAATCCCAAGTAGAATATATCAAATATAAATGACATGTATCTAGGTATAAACCCAATGTAACCGAAATTATATATATATAAACTTCTTCTTTAAAATAGCCGCGGAATAGATATGTCACGGCATAAAAGCAGACGTGATGGTATGAAATATAATAGGTATCTTATTTTAGATATATGTCATGCTGTTTTAGTAAAAAAAATGTTTAGAGGTTTAAATTTTAAAGATCTCATTGTCATATCAGACATTTCAAAATAAGGAGGCTATAGCTCGCTTTTAAATTTCCTTTTTATATGCAATTGCCCGTAAAATGATTTTTGCAGGTTCTGTCCCCCGGATCAGTCCTGGCCGGTTACAATAACTGTAATCTAACTGTGTATCTCATGATAGCAACATATTAATATATATATATATATGGATGTCCAGCATCGACACCCAAAATCAGAAATCTCTCGTATCCATCACCGACACGTAAATCCTCAAATCTCTCGTGTCCATCTTCGACACGTAAATGCAGATATCGTCGACACCATCTCAACAGATGATCGCCACCCGATATCCCTGACCCCGGTCGGTATCCCCTGGATATCCGTCGTGCCCAAATCGAATCCCAGTCAATATCCCCTGGATATCTGCCGTGCTCATCTCTATCTCCGGTATCGAGTATCCTCGCTAGCCTCCCCGCCTCACATGCAGCTATCCTGCCCCTCGGTCTCGACCGGGTCCACCATGTATCCGACTGTATATCTCCCCCACTCAGTCCGGGTAAGAAACAAGTCCGATACCGTATAGCTCCCCCACTCGGTTCGGAATAAAAGCATCATAAAACATCAAACTTATGGTGGACGTCAATTCATCATATCCAGAAATATCAAGTAAAGAATAAGAATACTTGCATAGATTATTCTATGATATATTATATATATACATATATAACAGCGTCCCATACCACTGATATATATCATCAGGAGTAAAAACATCCAGAAAATCCATAAGAAGCAAATATAACATCTATAGTACTGATACTCGCAATACGCAACAAGAAATAAAGGAAGACTGCGTAAATAAATCATACAGGCATAACGATATCAACTCTACTGTATCATGGCACTACTAATGATGTGTGGTGTAACATACGCATGCGTGCTCGTGCAACATGGTAATCATTAGTATTTGTGCAAGTGTTCTAAAGGTATAATAAGCTACTCATGTCAACATCTATATACGCATTACATAATATAATGATTCTACAGTGACATGGCAGTACCAACGAGGTGTAGTGTAACATATATGTACATGCTTGTACAGCATAGTACTCATTAGTAGTTGTGCAGTGTTCTATCAGAGTGTTCGTATTACGGAAACGTATAACATCAATACGGTATAATTCTTGGTATCATATCTCACATTATCAATATATTTAAATTATCTTTAATAAGGCATGATCCCTCGTATCAAGTTACCAAACCATAAGTAAAGTACATGTAAATGAGTATTATGCTATATGTAAATTAACTTCAATATTCATATCTTAAATAATTACTAAAACTACTATATACCATACTACTTATTTATAAGGTTGCGGGGTGCTATACGCCATCCACCCGACTTCCCCCATAGATGTAAATCTACTCACCAACTTGATAAGCTTGCTGAAATCCACGCTGCTATGTCCGCCAACCCCGTTTCGGAAATCTTCGCAATCATACCTATAATCGTAGCTATATCATATCGACGTAAAAATCATATCAAAACTCAAAATAACGAGATAGGCAACCATAGGTTAAAACCTACAGTATACTTAATCCAAAAACGACAATACAAACCTGTTGTTAACGTATAAACGTTAACGGTTCAGTTGCAGTTCAAAATACGAAAACCCGTATCGTAATATGGGAAATTTGATAAAATCTTTACTAAAACGTTCCCAGATTTTACTATGTAATTATTGGGAAAAATCAAACAATACTGTAACTCATAATATAACAAACTAAATCTACAGAGGAAAATCCAACACCAAACACAACTATAAATCCGACGAGCTCGGATTTTGGGTATATGTCGCCGACCAAAACATGGGGTTAGGGACTCGGGCTTTGAGTAAAGTTCTCTAGTGGTCCCATTATACTTTTGGTCTTGCTAGTTCTTCTAGTGGTTACACCTATTGATTCCAGATTCAATTACAGTAGGCTAAATATCAAAAAACTGCAGTTTTTATAATACTGCATATGAAAACAGATATAGAATTATACTGAACTTGCAAGGAGGAAAGGAACTATACCTATGGAGATTGTGTACAAGAAAATCCTTCTCATGAAGTGTGTGTGGAAGCATCAAGGTCTTGTAGTGTATTAAGTTTGATGAAGTGCACACTTGAGGAAGGAGATCATGGCTTTCTCTTGTGATATGAGAAAAACATAAGAATTTGAGTGCTGGAGCTTGAAGAAATACATTTTGTTTCAGTTGAGAAAGCTAAGGAGTTTCCTAGGTGTAGTGTGGTGTAGAGAGAGCATGAGGTGGAGAGTTGTGAGATGGAGGTGGCATGGTGAAGTAGGAGGTGCCAATTATGAAGAAGGAGGTGTAAAGTTAAGAAGAAGGAGATGGAGAGTGTTGAGTATGGTTAAGGGTGTGTTGTATGTGAGGATTTAGATTTAGGTTATGATATAACATCCATTAAAAGAATTATCAAAATCTCAAAACCTTTCATGTCACAAATTAAATCCATTTAACATTAAAGATATGAAATGATAAATCTATCACTTAAATGTCATTAGCTAAATGAAAAATACAATGTCGTGTTAAAATAATTAAAATATCATTTTTTATTACATCACACACTTTTATTCATATTTACCAAAATAACTACATTTTTACGGATATAATTCCGATACCAAAAGTTGTATGTGATATCACTTTTATAAACTCATTATTTTTATATTTCAAATTATAAATTAATATTTATAATTTTTCCAAAATGTTACATATATGTTTGGAATGTAGCTACAATGTTGTAGATTATGCTGAAGCGAAGGAACGGTTATCTGATAACCGTAGGGAGTGGAAAGGTGATGGCGCTTTTGAAGAGCCGGACGATGATCTTTCTACATTAAGAAATGTACGTCATGTTCTAGATCCAATACGTGTAGGTTGTAAGATGCTCCATGTAAAAGATGCAAAGCCTACTGGGAGAAAAGAGTATACAAATCCAGTAAGTGTCGACATCCTGAAGATCCATCCAGATCTTGCCCAAATGTGTTCTATAGTGATGTGTTTGATAATGATGGTATTTTTCAACAATGAGTTAGTTATTTGCAATCAACTCAGTGAATTGCGACGGTGATTATCAGGTAATTTTGTGTTATACTAGTTGTTTATCCTTTGAGCACTAACTTTGCTCCTAGAATTCTTATGCATTAAATTTATTTTGTTTTCCTTTGAACTCCTTAAAAATACTAGATTAATTTGAATCGATATACGTAAATTTTAACCGTAATTTTTCTGAAACTAGGATAAACACTACACATGGAACGCATGTATGCCATACATCATGCACTGTAGATGTAAATATATATCGTAAATTGTCTTCAGAACCAAAGAAGTTTAGTTAAAAGGATTCACCATAGTACATTGGAAAACACTTAAAGGGAGAGTCATTGATGATGAATGTGTTGGTTTGGTAACATACACCGATTCGTTCCTCCAGGCCTACCTGTATTCCTTTAGTAATACAGTCTAATTTGTTGATGTACGGATGGGCCAGAGGCAATCAGTATGAACACGAGCTAGGTCTTAGAAAACAAAGTACATGCTGGTGTAAAAAAAAATAGGGGTTGCACATGTGTGATGTGTTGAATAAGTATCTTCTCGGTTACTTGTATTAAGAGAGAAATGTGAGCCCATTCATGGAAAAGTTCAACATGAAATGAAAACATTAATGCGATATACTACATTTCAAGGACAAGTAATCCGTTAATTATAGGTTCGTTTGTTTTGTTGTAGGAAGGAATATATTCTTACATCTTTTTATAATGTAGTGGTTCATCTATCGTCAGATGGAAGTTCTCTAGTGGCATTAGTACAAGTTATTATTTTGACCTGAGATCGTCATTTGTCTTGTGTGAGTTCCCATTGTATTTTTATTACTATCCTACTACGGCTCAAAGGAGTCATGCAAATAGATTTTAGTTGAGTACAGTCCTGAGCCATATGGAGGCAATGAGCGATTGTCGAGGATTCGTCTCTCCTGGTATTAGGAATCGATGTCGCAATGTGTTCAGTTGGCTATCACCCTAAATCCGTGGGCACGGTAGATGAGATTTACTGATATGAGTTCAGTTGTTTCTCGGTTGGTGATAAGCTTGACTCCGACACGATTTATCGGGTTATTAGAGGTCTGACGTTATCCACACCCTAGACACGATATGCAATTCTCTTATACGAAAAGACCGGACTGTACGGAGATTATCACATTCAGGCATAGTAGGGTACGGAAGGACTTGATTGTCGACCTCCCTTTCGGCATATACCTGGGTAGCCCTTATGTACAGCTAGGGCCGTTGAATTGTCTGTGGTTTTTGGATTTATCTAGTAAATCACTGCCAGCGTATTGTTGTAACATTTCAGAAAAATAAAATATTATTTTTGGGAATTTTTATAATTTAATAATAAAATATTGAATATTTTATTAAGGCGGTATAATTAAATACCGATAAATTAGGAAAAATTTGGAAAATTATGGAAATTATTAAAAAGAAGGTGCTTTATGAGTTTCATGCAAATTATGAGAATTTATGTGTTATTTGACACTAATTTAGTGCTAACCGCGATTAAAAATCGCTAATCGGATTTTAAGCGTGTTTTGTGCACATGTCTTTTTTTTTACACTTGTTACATTTTCCTACATGATTTGGGGTGTATGGGTATTTGTTTTGGGTTTACTATTGAGGAGAGAAGAAATAGAAAAGGAAAAGAAAAGAAAAGTCAAGAGGGATGGGCAAGAGAGAAAAAGGTGAGGGTTACTTTGACTTGGCCATTCCCACTTCATCATTCACTTCTTCCTCTCCCCTCCCTCTCTTGTTGTTGTTGCTGCTGCCCCCCCTCTTCCTCCTCCACCACACCCCCCAAAACTCCATTAAAAACTCCTCAAAACCCAATACCCACTTCATTAAAATTGTGCTTGAGCTCACTAGCAACACATTGGACCAAGAAAGCTTGCATTTTGGACACTTGAGGCAACTCAAGAAAATTCTTGAGTTGCCAAATGAGGTATTCTCTTCACCATTAGCCTAGTATTTCCATTCCTTTATCATCCATTTTAATTTAGAACCGATATTGTGTGGTTTTGGTGAACTTTGGAAATTCCAAGTTAAGGTTTAGGGTTTGAATTGATTCCAAAGGTGAATTGAGTTTTAATTATGGACTACAACCCCTGTTGTGATTTTATATTGGACTAAAACAGAAACTAGAAACTCGGAATACGGATTTAGAAAACCGATATCGGAAGAATTATGGATTCTGTGAGCGTATATTGAAATCTGCTAACACCCGGGTGACCTGAAAATTATTTTGCAAGGACAATGATACATGCAAGCAACCTAGGACCTCCCACTGAAACCCTAGTCCCTGACTCCACCTTTTGGTAGAAGAAATATTCTTTCTGGCCGCAATTTGCGGCCAGACCTGGGCCAATGTGTTTCTTGTTTGGTTCATGTCCCCATCTCCAGTAAACTTGACCCTCCATATGTGCAAAATTGACTGATTTGACCTAGGGTGAAATCTGGGACCATTTTCAATAGTTGTTGTTTTGATTCGGGGTTTCGTTTCTCGTATTTTGAATTCTGGATTTGCATATTTGTGTATTACCTCGATCACTTGACGTTGGTACGACGATATCGAGGGTTGTTTGATGGTGTTGGAAGCGTAGTCCATAGGTTCTAACCTATAGGCCTTAGCGTGTCGTTTTCGTTTTCCGATGTGATTTTCATGTGCTTTTGCGATTGTGTTATCTTTATAGGTACCTTCACATGGGTTTCATACGATGAAGAAGATGAAGGCGACATCGACACCGACACGCAAGATGCAAGGTAAGTAGATTATATCTACGGGGGAAGTCGAGTGGATGGCGTATAGCACCCCCGCAGTTCGTGGTGATGTATACGAATACGTATACACACATATATTTATATTATGTTGATTGAGTTTATTGATGATAAAAATGGACTCTAGGTGTTCTTGGATTGGTTTAGTGTTAGTTGTGAACCCTAGAGTAGTGGTTGCACCCCACACACGCACACACATACTTGCATACATTCCTTCTTTTACCTGTGCATATATGGGGATGTGTATATTTACACATGGGTATGGGACTATGTGTACATATACTGGATTATGAGGATAGTACTTGGGATTTGAGATGAGTCGATGAGATTGGATTTGAGGCCGTGAGATCGGTGATATGACAGGGTTCGTATTTGAGATACGGCGTGATGTTTTAGCGGGTCCTTTGACGTAGTGTTTCATACACACGCATGCATACATAGATGGTATCAGTATTGTACTAGACGTATGTCAGTACCCCTGTCACGACCCAAGAAGGTACGTGATGGCCCTAATACTACGCAACGCCTCCAGACGTAACGCAGTAAAAAAAAGCCAAAACCCAGAAATCTAAACCATAAAAATACGGAAAAGATAATATAAAGTTTTTGAAACATTTGAAATCACAACCCAAATTCTTTAAAAGAGTCCACATTTTCTGTAAAATTTTGCAGCACCTCCTTTGTAAAACTAGCCCCTAAAAAGGGTACAACATAGATATAAAGTAAAGCATCCCAAACGGGAGCAAAATCCACGCCCAACGGCGGAAAAACAACACCACAACACATATACGACGCCGTAGCGAAGAAATAAGAGACAAAAGAAAGGAACTGTAGAAATTCCACAAATCCACAATATATACAAAACCGTCCTCACCAAGTCTCTAAGTCACAACATACTGGTAATAAATGGAGAGTACAATATACAACGAATATACAATACACTCAGATAACCACAAAAACCCACCTGGGCATGACTGCACACTAACAGGCGAAGTGGTATCCGCAACCCAAAAGATGATAGATGAGTGTGTAGCTGAAAAGCTGAATAGCTTGCCTTGACTACTTTGGGGAAACTCCAGCAAAACCTGTGGCACAACGGGGGTGAGTTGCCAACTCGTGAATAGTAAATAACATATGCAGGTAATCGCGAGAATGAACGTACAGCATGAATCTAATATATGACATTTCAAATATAATGGTCATGAGTACGAAATAATGGAAAGTACACTAACCAGTACCACCAATATGTCCAGCAATAATGATGTGACAACAGTATGCAATAATCATGCTCTGGGGATATGAGGAAGTAAATGTGCAACACTCATGAAGGTACTCTCACAGGTACTCCTAATACATGAAACAGTGCACAAGTATGTCAAGATGAGGTATGGAGTGAAATATGTCATTTCCACGGAATCCTGACATCGTGGTAGGATCACAATCCAGTAAGACAAATCAATGCCCACTTCCTCAAATCAGTCACCAAACTGGCTCTCATATCATCTAAGTGTCACATCTCCTCAACTACACAATATCAAATGTATCTCACATAAGTATCGAATGTACAAGTCAAGTAGATCCCACATCTCTAGTATGTACAAAATCAGGTACATCTCACCTATATCAATGTACTATAGTAAGTGGATCTCACATCTCTCGTATGTACATATCAGGTATATCTCTCATATATCTCATGTACAACAGCTAGTGGATCCCACATATCTCGTCTGTACAATATCCGTCTATCTCACATATATCATATGTACAACACTAAGTGGATCTCACATCTCTAGTGTGTACGATATCATCATCCAATCCCAATGAATCTCAAATCAAATCTCCAGCACGGTTCTAACATCCTAATATAATGACATATATAAATATGATGAGGGCAATACACATATATTAGCGTCCCATTCCACTAATATTGGTGTAAAGGCATATATAACAGCGGCAAAATCCCCTGTTATATATACAAAGAGTATTTAGAAATATCATAAAACCAATGTGTCAAACATCGACACTGAAAAACTGATAAGTACGTATCATACGCTATCACGAGAGCCCGAGTGCCTCGCTCTGCCCCTCGCCTCTCGACGTATCGATACGCACATGACTCCCAACGGTATCCCCCTGATATCCGCCGAGTCTCTGGTAATGTCACCGGAAAGTATGGCTCCCCTAGGCCTCATCGCCTCAATGCGACATCGGCTCACTCCGACAACATTCTTGCTTCGGGGTACCTCCGGGCCCCACCATGTATCCTCATGCGGCTCTCGACGCCTCCTCGCATAGGATATATATATCTGCACCGATAAATCTCATGGTGGATGCTATAATATCATCTCAAGGAAACCGGGTGTTCCAATGTATGCATAATTTCATGAACCACCACGGTTCCCAAATCCAGAAAACATCATGAAAAATCCATATACCAATGCGATAATCCATGAATAAATATACGCAATATGAAACTGTAATGAAAGCGTATAAAGGAAAAGCATAGCATTCACCAGATAATAAATGAATACATGAACAGTATAGCAGAAATATAGGTATCTACCTACATGATGATGTGATATACCTATCAGGTATAAGTATGAAATACGAGTACACTTACCTGTATGCTGATGTGATGATGTAAAATACCTATCAGGTATAGGTGAAGTATGAAAAGCATATACACCTGTATCTATGTCCCTAGGTGTATATGTATCTAGCACTAAAGGTACAACATCCTATCGGTAAACAGGAACTAGCATGTCGAGTCTAAGTATAGCGATAAGAAATATGTATCAAAGTCACAATGTCCCTAACCATACAATAGCATTTCTAAAATATGGTCGTGTATGACATGGCAATTATTGACGGTGTGTGTGGCATCCAATCAGTGCTCTCGCAATCTGAGCCGTCAATAATAGTGCAGTGTCCTAAGGATGCTAGTCCAATCACAACTATCACTAAGCAGTAAGGTATATGCGCAATTCTAAACATGATATAGAATATGCGACAAGGTAAGATTTCTAGCCCAGACGCATAACGCCATGCGGGCGATTCCCCTGTAGATGTTAAATCTACTCACCCACACTCCAAGCTAGATGAATCTACCACCTGAATCCCCCTGTGGCAGTGTCCGTAGTCCTCGTCTGCGAACCTGCAACATATAAACAACAACAATATACATATATCAATAATAGCTACGAAATACGAACTAGCTATATCTAACCGACACAACAACACACAACCACCTCTTAAGTGTTCGTATCGTGGCTAACGAGAGTAGCGACACGACGAAAACAACTTAAGAGCGAAACCACGAAAATTGCACGACGCGTGTCGTAACACGTATCGCACGAATACGAAACACTAGAAACTGCACATTTGATCCCAGATTTTCCTACTGTGAAAACTAAACAAATTCAACAAGACCAGAGGAACCCTAACCCTAGCAGACACCTACAGGAAAAACCCCAAACCCTAACTCCACTCTCTAGCCGGCGTCGCCGGCCCCTCTTCAAGAGCTCGCCGGCCCAGGCCGGTGCCATGGGGTCCTTCTTGATGGTGGTGCTCCAGGTCCCCTAGTACATCACAACTACTATGCTTAATTTCTCAGTAACAAACCCAGATCACAGCAGGTCCTAGAAACCACAATCCGACACCAAAATACGATATTTCGTATCAAAACCCTAATTAAACATTGCAAACTGAAACTATCAATCATCAAAGCACAAAAACTAACTAAAGAAGAGATAAGGATCATTACCTAACTGAAAGAACATCAAGATCCAAGCTTTGTGCACTCCAAGTGAAGAACAAGAGAAAAACATGCACAAGATGTGATTTTTGTGATAACTTGTGAAGGAATTTGAGGATTTATGAAGAATTTGTGATGAAATGAGTTAGGAAATGGTTAAGGGCAGTAGAGGGGAGAGGTGAGCTCAGCCAAGGTGAGAAGGAGAGAGAGAGAGAGGCAATTTCCTAGGTAATTACCAAAAATCAAAGCAATAAATGCAAAGTCAACCAATGCATACACCTTCTCTCCAATTCTTTTCTATTCTTTTCTTTTCTAATTCCTTTTAAACCTAGGCCACACAAATCTTAAACTTTGTGGTTAAGTTTAACTTAGGAAATTTTAAGAAGAGATGAAAAGAGAAAATTCCGAGAATGTGCATGCCGGATTAAAATAACATTAAAAATGGGAAAAATTCAAATTGCACCAAAACGTCCCATATACTCTCAAAGTGTGCGTACTAGCTTTATTTTCTCAAAACTAGGTGCTGGTAACTCGATATGGCCGTTTGATCGCAATCGGTATAAAACTGACAATACCGACGAATTTTACCCAAAAACAGAAACAAGCACAAAACGATTTCTAGATCGTTACAATCTCCCCCCCTTATAAAAATTCGTCCCCGAATTTAAAATTTCACCAAGCATACCTTCAAAGAGAAGAGTACAAAACTCCCAAATCTCACTCGCAGCTTCCCAAGTGATCCCCTCACTATACAGCTACGTCCAAGGAAACTCTTCACAGATGGCAAGACCCTTGAACGAAGTTTCTTCACCTGCCGTACCATTACACCAATGGCTGCCGGTGAACGAAAAGATCGAGTCCAAACCAATGGTCTGTGCGGAATCATGTGAAAAAGTCATGAAGGTATTTGCAAAAATCAACACCATGAAAACGGGGTGAATAATCTATAATCTGGGCGGAAGTGCCAAATTAAAGCAACGAAAACTAACTCACATAAAGGATCTCAAAAGACCAACTTGAACATCTCCGAAGTCTCTAGACAAGTTGAGGTCCAAAATCCTACTAAGCTGAGTCAGAAAAACAGACTGGTGATCGACACTACCTGACTAAACCTAAGGGTTGCCAATTGAAATGTCTCCTGATAACAGCTATCCAGAAGTATCCTAACAATGGCGAGTGACGATCCCAACTGCCGCAAACAACAAACCAAACCAACACTCAACAAGACAAACACCTTGAAATGAAACCTGAAATTTCTCTTTACATTCCTGTCCACCCGTAACTATCTCATAAGTCACGTCAAAGCTGGTGGAACCTGAATGAACACAGAGAGTTGACTGATGTGCTTGCTCTAGGATTTCACGTCTCTACCCGATAACATCAGGTACACAAACGCATTCCTAACTTAGCACAACCTTGTCACAATCAAGGTCTCCGAATCAAAAGCAAGAACTGATGCAGTTACTATCCAAATCTCCAACTGCCGAAAACTCCGTACACATGCCTCAGTTCAAAGAAAAGAACCTCCTTACCTGGTCTTCACAGTCAACGGTGCAACAATACTCTAGTAATCCTGCACGAAACGGCGGTAAAAACCTGCTAAACCCAAAATCAAAGGACCTCTGTCCGTACACAAGTCTGGGCCTAAGCTGTACAGTCACGATCTCCCTCGGAACCATACGAAACCGTCTCCCGTAACTACAAGACCTAGGGGTCAACACAAACAAGCCTGAAGGAACACTCCGAGAATCTAGCAACAACTGGGCTCTACCAATGTCTGCTAAACAAATCCTCAAAAGCTGCTCCTGTTCCTCAAGACACAAAGAAAATGACCAGAATGTCGTCAAAGCACAACAATAACTGGTCGAGGAACGGCCTGAAGAAATCTGGTACATCATATCCACGAATGCTGCTAGGACGTTGGCGAGTCCAAAGACACCACCAAAATACCACTGCCCGTAGCACGCACAAAAACAGTATTCGGAATGCCATCACTCCGAACCCGCAACAATGATGACTGGATCCCAAACAAACTTAGAAAAAGTCTCGCACTCTAGAGCTGATCGAAGAAATCATCAACACGAGGTAACTGATACCTAACCGCACCGCAAGCCGGTTCAATTGACGATCCATCAATCCACTACCGAAAACTGTCGTCTTTCTCCAGAACGAACAGAATTAGGGGCTCCCTAAAAAGCGAAACTCTCGGACACACAAACCTCCCAACAACCAACTCTGCAGCAGATCCTTAAGCTCCCTGAATTTCGCTAACTCTTCTGAAATATCGTCGAAGAACTCTTGCACGATAACTACCCGGTCCAACAAATCTACTGTGGCTCCGGTATCACGAATAAACGCCAAGAATCCACGACATCTCCTCCAAAGCTGACTAGCGAAAAAGGCTGAATTCAAGCTGTGAGAGGCGGCACAACTATCCACCTGCACAACAAGAACTGACTCGCCGGGAAAACAAATCCTGACTGTTTCCACACGGTAGTCCACAGAAGCCTAACACGTAACTAACCAATCCATGCCCAGGAGAAAGTCAAATCCAGCATCTCTAGAAGGATCCAATGACGGCAAAATCTCCTCACCAATTGGCATACGACTGCAATACGTGTCGCGCAACAAAAGAATCGCTGACAGAAATTAACACAACAAAACGGCTGATCTAACTAACACGATCCTCGTCCCAACCACGGCACAAAGTGCGAAAACCAACAAGTACAACAAAAGAACAAGGATACCTGACCAATCTGCACTGGACGTCCGAGCGTCCGACTGAGTAGAAACAAACTCTCGTGTCTGCCTCCTACCCACAACAGGCTGATATCCTCCACTCTGTGGTATAGCTGTCTCGCAACAACGTGGCTCAGTACAAACTCGCACCCGATGATCCAAACTCCCGCACCGATAACATCCGGAAGAAAACTGCTGACCATCCTGGGGATAAGAGCTAGAGGACTGTCCTCGTCTCACACCTCTTGTACTCCTATGTCGTGCACGAAACCTGTCACGACGACTGAACCTCTGTCCCTGGACTGGCACACCTACACGGGTCCTCCACTGTCCTGGAACTCGCAAAGTCTCTGAAATACGTGTCTCGTCGACTAGAGCTACATCCACTGGTGCTACATAAGTAACAGACTGCTGCACGCTGATCCCAAGAAACAACTGAGTAACTGGGGTGACAACCTCCTGTCGCTGCGCTCGAATGGCATCAACTATTGATCTCATCGTCCGACGCAAATCCTGCATCTCTGTCACAAGCCTAGCTAGCTGATCAGTCGAAGGCTGATCCGTCTGCAACTGTGCAACACGAGTGCCCTCCTGGTCAGTGCTCGTCTCACCCGAGCTAACCCTGACATCGGCCCTCGCTGTATCACTCTGAGTCCCCGTAGTCATCGATGGCAAGACTATAAATAAAGATAGGATTCGATAAGAACAAGGAAATCGAATCACAAGGATATGAATCATCAAGGAAGGAATCTCAAACAATTGTACTTAGGCACTTTAGGCGAAATACTGCATCGTAAGTATGCTGCAGACATACCCACAGTACGTTACTCCGCTTAGGTTACCTACTCCATCATACCAGGTCATCCTACACTCCGAAAGGTAAAAACCACGCTCTGATACCAACTTTGTCACGACCCAAGAAGGTACGTGATGGCCCTAATACTACGCAACGCCTCCAGACGTAACGCAGTAAAAGAAAGCCAAAACCCAGAAATCTAAACCATAAAAATACGGAAAAGATAATATAAAGTTTTTGAAACATTTGAAATCACAACCCAAATTCTTTAAAAGAGTCCACATTTTCTGTAAAATTTTTGCAGCACCTCCTTTGTAAAACTAGCCCCTAAAAAGGGTACAACATAGATATAAAGTAAAGCATCCCAAACGGGAGCAAAATCCACGCCCAACGGCGGAAAAACAACACCACAACACATATACGACGCCGTAGCGAAGAAATAAGAGACAAAAGAAAGGAACTGTATAAATTCCACAAATCCACAATATATACAAAACCGTCCTCACCAAGTCTCTAAGTCACAACATAATGGTAATAGATGGAGAGTACAATATACAACGAATATACAATACACTCAGATAACCACAAAAACCCACCTGGGCACGACTGCACACTAACAGGCGAAGTGGTATCCGCAACCCAAAAGATGATAGATGAGTGTGTAGCTGAAAAGATGAATAGCTTGCCTTGACTACTTTGGGGAAACTCCAGCAAAACCTGTGGCACAACGGGGGTGAGTTGCCAACTCGTGAATAGTAAATAACATATGCAGGTAATCGCGAGAATGAACGTACAGCATGAATCTAATATATGACATTTCAAATATAATGGTCATGAGTACGAAATAATGGAAAGTACACTAACCAGTACCACCAATATGTCCAGCAATAATGATGTGACAACAGTATGCAATAATCATGCTCTGGGGATATGAGAAAGTAAATGTGCAACACTCATGAAGGTACTCTCACAGGTACTCCTAATACATGAAACAGTGCACAAGTATGTCAAGATGAGGTATGGAGTGAAATATGTCATTTCCACGGAATCCTGACATCGTGGTAGGATCACAATCCAGTAAGACAAATCAATGCCCACTTCCTCAAATCAGTCACCAAACTGGCTCTCATATCATCTAAGTGTCACATCTCCTCAACTACACAATATCAAATGTATCTCACATAAGTATCGAATGTACAAGTCAAGTAGATCCAACATCTCTAGTATGTACAAAATCAGGTACATCTCACCTATATCAATGTACTATAGTAAGTGGATCTCACATCTCTCGTATGTACATATCAGGTATATCTCTCATATATCTCATGTACAACAGCTAGTGGATCCCACATATCTCGTCTGTACAATATCCGTCTATCTCACATATATCATATGTACAACACTAAGTGGATCTCACATCTCTAGTGTGTACGATATCATCATCCAATCCCAATGAATCTCAAATCAAATCTCCAGCACGGTTCTAACATCCTAATATAATGACATATATAAATATGATGAGGGCAATACACGTATATTAGCGTCCCATTCCACTAATATTGGTGTAAAGGCATATATAACAGCGGCAAAATCCCCTGTTATATATACAAAGAGTATTTAGAAATATCATAAAACCAATGTGTCAAACATCGACACTGAAAAACTGATAAGTACGTATCATACGCTATCACGAGAGCCCGAGTGCCTCGCTCTGCCCCTCGCCTCTCGACGTATCGATACGCACATGACTCCCAACGGTATCCCCCTGATATCCGCCGAGTCTCTGGTAATGTCACCGGAAAGTATGGCTCCCCTAGGCCTCATCGCCTCAATGCGACATCGGCTCACTCCGACAACATTCTTGCTTCGGGGTACCTCCGGGCCCCACCATGTATTCTCATGCGGCTCTCGACGCCTCCTCGCATAGGATATATATATCTGCACAGATAAATCTCATGGTGGATGCTATAATATCATCTCAAGGAAACCGGGTGTTCTAATGTATGCATAATTTCATGAACCACCACGGTTCCCAAATCCAGAAAACATCATGAAAAATCCATATACCAATGCGATAATCCATGAATAAATATACGCAATATGAAACTGTAATGAAAGCGTATAAAGGAAAAGCATAGCATTCACCAGATAATAAATGAATACATGAACAGTATAGCAGAAATATAGGTATCTACCTACATGATGATGTGATATACCTATCAGGTATAAGTATGAAATACGAGTACACTTACCTGTATGCTGATGTGATGATGTAAAATACCTATCAGGTATAGGTGAAGTATGAAAAGCATATACACCTGTATCTATATCCCTAGGTGTATATGTATCTAGCTCTAAAGGTACAACATCCTATCGGTAAACAGGAACTAGCATGTCAAGTCTAAGTATAGCGATAAGAAATATGTATCAAAGTCACAATGTCCCTAACCATACAATAGAATTTCTAAAATATGCTCGTGTATGACATGGCAATTATTGACGGTGTGTGTGGCATCCAATCAGTGCTCTCGCAATCTGAGCCGTCAATAATAGTGCAGTGTCCTAAGGATACTAGTCCAATCACAACTATCACTAAGCAGTAAGGTATATGCGCAATTCTAAACATGATATAGAATATGCGACAAGGTAAGATTTCTATCCCAGACGCATAACGCCATGCGGGCGATTCCCATGTAGATGTTAAATCTACTCACCCACACTCCATGCTAGATGAATCTACCACCTGAATCCCCCTGTGGCAGTGTCCGTAGTCCTCGTCTGCGAACCTGCAACATATAAACAACAACAATATACATATATCAATAATAGCTACGAAATACGAACTAGCTATATCTAACCGACACAACAACACACAACCACCTCTTAAGTGTTCGTATCGTGGCTAACGAGAGTAGCGACACGACGAAAACAACTTAAGAGCGAAACCACGAAAATTGCACGACGCGTGTCGTAACACGTATCGCACGAATACGAAACACTAGAAACTGCACATTTGATCCCAGATTTTCCTACTGTGAAAACTAAACAAATTCAACAAGACCAGAGGAACCCTAACCCTAGCAGACACCTACAGGAAAAACCCCAAACCCTAACTCCACTCTCTAGCCGGCGTCGCCGGCCCCTCTTCAAGAGCTCGCCGGCCCAGGCCGGTGCCATGGGGTCCGTCTTGATGGTGGTGCTCCAGGTCCCCTAGTACATCACAACTACTATGCTTAATTTCTCAGTAACAAACCCAGATCACAGCAGGTCCTAGAAACCACAATCCGACACCAAAATACGATATTTCGTATCAAAACCCTAATTAAACATTCCAAATTGAAACTATCAATCATCAAAGCACAAAAACTAACTAAAGAAGAGATAAGGATCATTACCTAACTGAAAGAACATCAAGATCCAAGCTTTGTGCACTCCAAGTGAAGAACAAGAGAAAAACATGCACAAGATGTGATTTTTGTGATAACTTGTGAAGGAATTTGAGGATTTATGAAGAATTTGAGATGAAATGAGTTAGGAAATGGTTAAGGGCAGTAGAGGGGAGAGGTGAGCTCGGCCAAGGTGAGAAGGAGAGAGAGAGAGAGGCAATTTCCTAGGTAATTACCAAAAATCAAAGCAATAAATGCAAAGTCAACCAATGCATGCACCTTCTCTCCAATTCTTTTCTATTCTTTTCTTTTCTAATTCCTTTTAAACTTAGGCCACACAAATATTAAACTTTGTGGTTAAGTTTAACTTAGGAAATTTTAAGAAGAGATGAAAAGAGAAAATTCCGAGAATGTGCAAGCCGGATTAAAATAACATTAAAAATGGGAAAAATTCAAATTGCACCAAAATGTCCCATATACTCTCAAAGTGTGCGCACTAGCTTTATTTTCTCAAAACTAGGTGCTGGTAACTCGATATGGCCGTTTGATCGCAATCGGTATAAAACTGACAATACCGACGAATTTTACCCAAAAACAGAAACAAGCACAAAACGATTTCTAGATCGTTACAACCCCGGATCTTGATGTTTGATAAAGAGGATACCAGATGAATAGTGTGATAGATGTGACATTTGACCCGTACCCAGATTTGAGAGGCCGTACGACGGATGTACCGTACGAGCTATATATTGATGATAGATCCGCACTCTTGACTTGAGGATGTCATATTATAGATTTTTGGATCGTATATGATACTATTGAGGCGGGATCACCGACTATTATATATATAAGTATCGACTCAGATGTTAGGCGGTTTCCTTACCTTTCGTTTAGCCTGTTAGTGTAAGTGCACGGCGGCGCCCCGACCGTCGATCCGACGCCGGAAACGCGGAAACGAAAAACTTTGCCAACAAGCAAACCGGCACTACCGCGCACTATCAACCCGGATCGGGCCATTAACCTAGCTACTAGCAAACTAAAAGATGGGTAGAGAAGTATACCAAGCGATCCGTGTCCTTCGGTCTTCGTCTCCACTCCGATCTCCCGTGGAATCTCCATTCGTCACGTCCTCGTCGTAAAGGGCACCACGTAGCCGATTTCTTTTGCGGGCTCCCACCTCTGGACCGAGGCAACTCGAGCGCGAAGTTGGCTAGCCGACGCGTCCAAGATTTGCTGTAGATGTAGTGTAGTAGGCTATGTCTCTTTGGGGTATATGAGGTTGCCTTGATGGAGGAATTGAGGAGGAGAATGAAAAAGAGCAATGAGATATAGAGCTAGTCTTTTGCAACCATAGAATGAGAAGAAGATAGAATAAATTTCCCACTCCTAAAATCTCACCCCTCCCCAATAGTGGCCGGCCTCTTTTTCAAGTGGAGAAGAATCAAAAAGCATCCCCTAAAGCTAGAGAAGAAAAGGAATGAATAAATGAGAAAATGGTCACACCAATTTCTCACTCACATCCTTTCACCAACCATCATAACAAATGCAATGGAATGGACAAGAAAAGAATCTCATGATGATAAGAATATCATAATGAAGCCACAAATGCAAGAAACACCCTCACAATAACTTATTTGCAAACTTGCAAATAACCCCCTCCACAAGAAAGTCTGGCCGTGAAGGAACAAAGGAAAACCGGCCGGAACGGAATGCAAACTGGTAACTTCAGAAAACTAATCCCGTAATAAATTACAGGAAAACCCCGTGACTGAATACACATGCCCGCATTTGTATTCCCACTGAATATAAATGCAAAGAGACAAAATCTACACTGTCTAATACTAGGATCTGACTTAAACCAAAGCCCGCTAGTAAAATCCGTCCGATCACGATCCGTGCAATACCGCACGTATCTGATCGAACCCTGCCATATCTCCATACGACCTCTACAGCGTTTCGCTCGAAACTGGAGTAAATGTGTGTGGTGGACTCTAAAGACTCGTCCATACTATGGCTGTGGATTTAACCACTAGCACGTCAGAGGTATTAGCCATACGTGACGGGCTACCAGCTATTGACCAAAAGGGACGTCGATGAGCGAACTCATCCTAACACCCTACTAAGCCTGTCAGTGACAATATCCATACAGTCCGGTCCGTTCGTCTGTGAGCATCGCATGGCGGGCCTAGGGGGTTGGTAAAAGTCAGACTCCCAAAAGCGCTACATGTCGTCTCGGAGTGTAGCCCAGAACACCCTGAGATACTACTGGAATACCTACCAGCAAATCTCCTGGCTTGGCCAAGGACTTTTCATGTACTGGCTCACCTAGACACAGCGCGATCTCACCCCCAATACCGGGAGAGACGAACCCCTGCAGATCCGCTCACTGCCTCCATGTGGCTCGGGACTCTACCCAACTAAAACCTGTTTGCACGTCTCCTTTGAGCGTGGTAGGGTAGTAATCAAAGCACAGTGGGAACTCACACGAGACAAATGACGATCTCAGGTCGATGAACTAACCTGTACACATGTCACCAGGGAACTGCTATCTGACGTCAGGTATAATACCAACTAGCAGGTTCCCGGCGAGTTCTGTCCGGTGTACTCATAACCCAATGAGCACCTGTATACATCTTAGGTGAACCAACTGACACCAGTGGCTTGTGAGACCGGCCACCGCCACTCGTCGGGGTCTCGACTGTATACACTAGTCTACTCCGGAGTATCGATGCCCTGTCTCGAAACTCCCACGACTAGGGACCTTTTAAGGATGTGCTTATAGACTCCAGCTCTCACGTATATGATCGCCCTCATACTGCTGGTAGTCAAGCAAGAATCCTATGGGCTCTATCTACGTGTAATAGCGACTCGTAAGGTCACCTAAAGTAGTACACGATGATAAAGATAAAACAGATAGCATACTATCATCTCAAGTAAGACTGTCCTACCGGCATAGGTCCTCCCTCAATCATTGCAATTACGTGCCTGTGATCCAATAATTGACTCTGAGGGCACTATATCCAACAATCTCCCACTTGCACTCAAGGCTAATTATTGCGATGTCGCATACTCACAGCCCGTGTTATACCGAACACCCCACTCCTCTACTAGTCGGTCTCACAAAGCTCGTTTGCGAAACTATTGCGTTCGAGGAATAGCCTCAGTGAGTGGATCCGCTCTGATGTTTCTTTCTATGTCTCTCTTTATCTCAATTTCGCAGAGAAAGCCATCTCCCGAAATGAGCAATACCTGTCTTAGAATGTGTCTGGATGTCTGATGGGACCTAGCTCATAAATGAACTCCAAATCCAAACTTCTTAGACAGTATCGTCAACTGAACTTAATCAGTATCCTGCGCCATGCCTTCCCTCAGTATCCACCTGGACCATCTGTCCAAAATACCGCCCCTCGTCTAAGGGAAAACTATAACTCTGACAACCTCTCTATCATCCAGGTCACCTTGGAAGCCTGGAATGATAACCGTCTCCTAAAGGAGGCTGCCGTTATCAATTCCCTAGAACATTAACTTATATTCTAAAACTGCTTCCGATTGTTTCTCCAGGATTGGATGAATATCAACTTATTGCACCTACTGCAAGAACAACATCTGGTGTGGTACTTGACATCTCATGATTGACTCAATTGCCTAAGCATGTGATCTGCCAATCTTGCACATCCCTCTCCCCTGTAAGACACCTTTAGAGAGGGTGACTCCATTACCTGCAGGTACACCACCATTCCAGGAGTCGTCCATTCTAAAAACTCTTAGAATTCTGTCTAAGTACCCTGATTGGGAAACCACCCAAATCTAGATCTAAAACCATAGATCTAGTAACCAGAATATCTGATATAATATCCAAGTCCCATGTAGAGAAACTACTGTGTGACAACCAAAGTATAACCGATCGTAGTATAGGAATATCACTTCCTACTCTGTGTATGTCATCAAATACCAGGACATCACACCCAACTACCTTCTTAACAGATCCATCCCCTATTCTGATGAAGTCAAACCTATGACTGTCACATCAGAAATAGATGATCTATCTTCGCTATATCTGCTTTAGTCTATAAATAGACATAAGCCACCTGTCCACCAATGCTTCCGCTGCTCCACTGACTACGACAACCCTTTGGCAGAGCCATATACACGTACCCTTCTGAAGGCAGTTCAGAACGACGCTATACTCATCCTCCTGCCGGGTCTCATAGTCTGGAACAGCAGCAATGGCAAGTCTGGGAAACAAGAACCTCCCTGCCACCGTCCTTGAGCATACCGAAGTACCTCTCGGGTGCTTGAGGTTACCCACCATATCTGCGGAGTGGCCAATGGAATGTCAAACCAGATTCAATCTTTAGGTTCTTATCAAATCTTCAGTAATCGTTTGCGGTTCTGGAATCACTTCCAGTTCTACCAAACTCCCACTACTGTTTTCTGAAAAAATCCAATTTTGTTAAAACTGTGGCGAGTCTAGAACAATATCACTATCGATCTTCCAGATGGTAGAAATTCAACCCTCGTTATAGCCTGGGTCAACCCACAAACAACCATTACAGAAACATGCCTTGAGTTATCCAGAGTCTGGTTTTAAGCATAAGCTGGACAACTCCCCGTACCTTAACAATGTCAAGATATGAACTGTTCTATATCCAATATAGAAACAGAGGCACTGATTTAGTTGAACCAGATTCAAATCATGCAGCTGTCTCCAGTGAATGTCAACTAAATGGATGGAGGCCGATCAGCATTACTCAACTTAGGAATACTTCCAATTATGAGTAACCTTAAAGAGAAGCAAGTTCTCTTAATTATTACTATCAACTGAATACCATATACAAGTATCTACATCTTCGATCACCTTGAAGAATCCCGATACTTTCAACACCTGGTTCTCTACTTTATTCATATACCTATAACTTCTCAAAACTTGGACCCTGTGTTTCTACGAAACACCTGTCTAAAAACTAGAGAAGTCATAAGTAAACTGAATATAGTACGAGGACCAATCCCTCTGTCCTAATGGACACTGGACAATATACAATACTCTGTATAAGTCCCTTGAGTCTTGTGACTCATTCACTGTGTGTCGTAGGTTGAAAACTGTACTATGGTTATGAAGAATTACACCGCCGTTTAATGCTCCTTACCTAACCTTCCACTGATATAGGTAAATGTCATAGACATAATCTCAAAAAGGTATATCTCACTCTATGAAAATAGACGTACAGATATATCAATTTGAAATTGGTGCATAACAACGGATATTCAAAACCAAATATTTGCCGACCGGCAAACAGCTCAGGTGACTTCCTCAAATATCACCAATTACAACGAATCCCGATATAATGAGGATGACCACCTAATTCCCAATAACTTACTCCCACTCATCATCTGTAAAACCATACAGATGTGAGAATCAAACCTGGTAAATACATACCCTGGAGCAAGTGTCTAATTGGGAAATCAGTTTTCTTTTAACAGTGCACGGTGAAACTGAAACAGTGAAATGTTTCGTTGGGGTATCCTGGTATTCCTAGTAATGCCTCTTCCATTATCCAGATTCACAACTATAACCGTATAATTCTTTGCCACCTCTCCAAATCCCTTTATATGTGTTTAGTCGTTACCTTCTGCACACCCCTTTAGGCTAAATGGTTTTCTTCCTTCCCTACCGTTCGACACCAGCCTATAGTTTGGAAGAAGACTATCCAATAATCATAATGGGTGTACTGTCATAATCCTAGGAGCACTCGCAATGCGAGAGAAGGTGATGATAAAAGATAACCAAATAAACCATATTCCTATTTCTCCTGAACCAGGATCCATTCCCGAACTGGAACAAGTTCCTTTCGAGTTCGTATATAACCATACGATAGAGTATCCAATAAACTGTAGATCTTCGTAGTGATACGGAGTGTCCTGGAGAAATACAAAGGTGATTTAGGATTGGCGAACAAATACATGGTTTGGTCGTGAATAGCAGTCGCAGTTTACTTTTCCCTCTTACTAATCCCTTTCTTTATCTTAACTTAATATTTTCTGTACACCGTTTAAGCTAATTGGTTTTCTTCATTCCCCACCGTTCGGCACCAGCCTAAGGTTTGGAAGAAGACTATCCAATTTGCGTAATAGGTGTACTACTCCTAAACCAAGGAGTACTCGCAACCTGAGAGAAGGTAAAAGGAAAAGACAACTGAATAGTCCTATTCGTTTTCTCCAGAACCGGAAACCATCCTCGAATTCCTTCGAGTTCGTATATAACCATACGATGGTTTTATCCAATGGAAGTGGATGTTCGTAGTAATACAGGGTGTCCTGGAGAAAAGGGTAAAAGTAGGAGTGGCAATGAGGTTTGCAACTCTGACAATCCAAAAGCCAGTGTTTAAGAAGGTACGGTCAACTTGGTCACCGAGTCATAGTCTAGGGTCGGGTCAATGGTCGCTGCCAAAGAGAGAGAGAAAAGAAACACTCAGCGTGCACTCTAACCTAGATCAGAATGGTTATCACTTTATCTAATCTGGAAACCTCCCACTATAACGTCAAATTCTTCTCCAAACCTAAAAGAAGAATTAGCCGGGATCACCCGAGGAGTAAACCAACTCATCAGTGGGAATTGGGATCCAACTATCATTGCATGATAACGTGACGGAATCCGCTCACGCTATCACACTCCAGAAGGTATGCACATATCTGGCAAGTTTCAGTTTCTTTAGAAACTCCCGATGTGATTTTTGCCCCATGATCTTATGACCTTGACGAAGGCCAACAAATCATAAGTCACATGTCAAGTTCTACCCGTCATTGTCCAGGTTAATTTGAACCCACCCGTACAAGCCCTTGACGAAGGCCAACAAGGCTATACGACTGTCCTAAATCAACGCATCTATCCATGCAGCAGAAAGATAACAAGTAGCTACCATACACTATGCCTTGACGAAGGCCAACAAACATAGCATGAATACTACGTGCTACCCGTCTGAAATGACGGAGGGCTACGAATGGTTTCTGGTGAAAACCTTTAACGTAATGAACTTGATATCGTTGAAGGAACCGGATAGCTTTTAAAAATATAGTGACGAAAACCTTTGCTAAAGAGGTCACTCCCGGTGAAGGGATCTCGGCTCTTTCCCCGTAGAATGAGGTGCAGGATATTCCAACTGAATACCACGATGCAAAGCAAAAGTAATCGGCTATAGTGAAGTTATTGCCCTGACGCAAACTTTTGTCTAAGGGGTCACTCCCGGTGAAGGGATCTCGGCCCTTGCCTCGTCGACTGAGGAGCAGGATATTCCAACTGAATACCACTGTGCAAAACAAAAGAGAACGACCTTGCAATAACAGCTTTTTGAAACATGTTCCAACAACATCAGAATAGGTTTGTTTATCTTACATTGATCCGAATCAACGCAGTCCCATCAATTGATCACACCACAAAAGAACGAAAATAATGATGTACGTATATGCCATCCGCATTCGCCACTGGGTCCCGTCATCACCAGTTAGGTTACTTAACTAACGATAGAGCGGGGCCTGGACTAGCGCGGATGCAAAACATATACAACATCTACTAGTATATATATCAATATATAATATTCGCTCAAGGCATGATAAAATGCAACATCACAGAAATGTAATAAGCATCACAGAACAATACAGATATCTGGGATCCCCGGGTTTCATAGAGCCCTTACTGAAACCCGACGTTCCCCTGGTCGTGTGGATAGCCTGTGCAATGAAATCCTAGACCCCTACGGGCGCGGCAAGTTACCCGCCAAAACCTGAAGCAAGGCAGCCCCCTTCAACAACGTGAATGGACCACCCCGCACTTCATGGAATTCGGTAACTTGGGCACCCTTCCTCGGTCAACCTGTACCCCCTACGAGTGCGGCGAATAACCCGCTAATTCTAGAGTGAAGCCTCCTCCGTCTCAACGCTATGAGATGCTGGCCCGTTGCCCTCTAGAACCCGGCTATCCGTGCACCCCTCCGCGGGGTAATCCTAGTACAGAAAGTAAAATATACATACAACGGGTACATCGACCTCGACTCGGTCGTGCCCCAAAAGAATAATACAAACAGGCAGTGACGGCAGTCCACATGTCGGACGCTCGCCCCGCAATATCAAATGTACATATAAAACAAAACTGTACTACTATTGCAACCAAGCTATCCCCCACGACCAATACGCAATATCACAGCACAACACAGAACATCAACGTGTATGTCACGTTCGCAAATCCGTCTAAAAGGGCTATAGCAGTTAGACTGGATTTACCGATCAAATGACATTCACGGTCGTAGATATAATGTAAATACTGTGAACTAGCATGTTTAAAATATCCGATCGAACAAATTTATCGAAGTGGGCCCCAAGCACTACTGTAGAACTCACAGAAAATCTGGCCCAAAAAGAATATTCCAAAAGCCCCATGTTCAAGTCAGAGAACTACTGTAGAAATCTGGAGCAATGATGACACTTTTCGGCGGCGGAACCGCGGCCAAAAGGGGGTTAAGGCCGCGGTTCCGCGGCTATATAGTAGCATCACGTGACCATTTTTCTACAGTGTTCTCCAAATACCTTGCACACATTTCTGAAACACCCTGAAAAATTTTTAGAGCCCAAAATAATTTCGATAGAAACTGTGCAAGTGTTATCGGGTTTTCGGAAAATCCGTTCGATCGAACATTTAAACACGCTAGAGAAAACTTGACTAGGTTAATGGCGAGGCTCTGATACCAGTGTAAGTGCACGGCGGCGCCCCGGCCGTCGATCCGACGCCGGAAACGCGGAAACGAAAAACTTTACGAACAAGCAAACCGGCACCACCGCGCACTATCAACCCTGATCGGGCCATTAACCTAGCTACTAGCAAACTAAAAGATGGGTAGAGAAGTATACCAAGAGATCCGTGTCCTTCGGTCTTCATCTCCACTCCGATCTCCCGCGGAATCTCCGCCCGTCACGTCCTCATCGGAAAGGGCACCACGTAGCCGATTTCTTTTGCGGGCTCCCACCTCTGTACCGAGGCAACTCGGGCGCGAAGTTGGCTAGCCGACGCATCCAAGATTTGCTGTAGATGTAGTGTAGTAGGCTATGTCTCTTTGGGGTATATGAGGTTGCCTTGATGGAGGAATTGACGAGGAGAATGAAAAAGAGCAATGAGATATGGAGCTAGTCTTTTGCAACTATAGAATGAGATGAAGATAGAATAAATTTCCCACTCCTAAAATCTCACCCCTCCCCAATAGTGGCCGGCCTCTTTTTCAAGTGGAGAAGAATCAAAAAGCATCCCCTAAAGCTAGAGAAGAAAAGGAATGAATAAATGAGAAAATGGTCACACCAATTTCTCACTCACATCCTTTCACCAACCATCATAACAAATGTGGAATGGACAAGAAAAGAATCTCATGATGATAAGAATATCATAATGAAGCCACAAATGCAAGAAACCCCCTCACAATAACTTATTTGGAAACTTGCAAATAACCCCCTCCACAAGAAAGTCTGGCCGTGAAGGAACAAAGGAAAACCGACTGGAACGGAATGCAAACTGGCAACTTCAGAAAACTGATCCCGTAATAAATTACAGGAAAACCCCGCGACTGCATATACATGCCCGCATTTGTATTCCCACTGAATATAAATGCAAAGAGACAAAATCTACACTGTCTAATACTAGGATCTGGCTTAAACCAAATCCCGCTAGTAAAATCCGTCCGATCACGATCCGTGCAATACCGCACGTATCTGATCGAACCCTGCCATATCTCCATACGGCCTCTACAGCGTTTCACCCGAAACTGGAGTAACTGTGTGTGGTGGACTCTAAAGACTCGTCAATACTATGGCTGTGGATTTAACCACTAGCACGTCAGAGGTATTAGCCATACGTGACGGGCTACCAGCTATTGACCAAAAGGGACGTCGATGAGCGAACACATCCTGACACCCTACTTAGCCTGTCAGTGACAATATCCGTACAGTCCGGTCCGTTCGTCTATGAGCATCGCATGGCGGGCCTAGGGGGTTGGTAAAAGTCAGACCCCCAAAAGCGGTACAAGTCGTGTCGGAGTGTAGCCCAGAACACCCTGAGATACTACTGGAATACCTACCAGCAAATCTCCTGCCTTGGCCAAGGACTTTTCATGTACTGGCTCTCCTAGACACAGCGCGACCTCACCCCCAATACCGGGAGAGACGAACCCCTGCAGATCCGCTCACTGCCTCCATGTGGCTCGGGACTGTACCCAACTAAAACCTGTTTGCATGTCTCCTTTCAGCGTGGTAGGGTAGTAATCAAAGCACAGTGGGAACTCACACGAGACAAATGGCGATCTCAGGTCGATGAACTAACCTGTACACATGTAACCAGGGAACTGCTATCTGACGTCAGGTATAATACCAACTAGCAGGTTCCCGGCGAGTCCTGTCCGGTGTACTCATAACCTAATGAGCACCTGTATACATCTTAGGTGAACCAACTGACACCAGTGGCTTATGAGACCGGCCACCGTCCCTCGTCGGGGTCTCGACTGTATACACTAGTCTACTCCGAAGTATCGATGCCCTGTCTCGAAACTCCCATGACTAGGGACCTTTTAAGGATGTGCTTATAGACTCCAGCTCTCATGTATATGATCGCCCTCATACTGCTGGTAGTCAAGCAAGAATCCTAGGGGCTCTATCAACATGTAATAGCGACTCGTAAGGTCACCTAAAGCAGTACACGATGATAAAGATAAAACAGATAGCATACTATCATCTCGAGTAAGACTGTCCTACCGGCATAGGTACTCCCTCAATCATTGCAATCACGTTCCTGTGATCCAATAATTGACTCTGAGGGTACTATATCCAACAGTTAGCTTAGCCCTATAGTTAGTGTAGTTGTTAGACTATATTCGATTCCTAACTATTTCAAAACTAACGAATCGTGGGTATTTTAAAAGACAGGCCAAGGGATTCTACGGATATTTCAAAGGACGTATCTTTTCTCAAAAACACCGTAGCCCTTCTTTGCAAAACACCACGATTCGTGTTATTTCAAATGGCACCATTGTATGACTCATATTTATATAAATGCTGTTTAGTTATCATATGTGTTTATCATTCAGCTCCCGCACATTATTGCCGTTCGCTTCGCACCGCATGCTTATGTTGTGTTTTCATACACCATTATTGATACCATGTTGTCAGGACACCAGCACCATTACCGATGATGCGTATGTTCCACGTACATTTACTTGCCGGCTCACACACATCATCATCGGTAATTGCCATGTCACGTACACTTTAGAGAATGCTATTTCATTGACATAGCTTATAAGCTGATAGTTCCGACATGATATTAGTGTACTTGCCTTATATGCCAGTTTAGACATTGCAGTTGTTACTTGCTACTTCATGCATATTATCATTCACTGTTATGCCGTATTATGGGGTTTTATGCCTATATTCACTGTTTACGTGCTATTGATGATTGGATTTCGGATTTTCATGAGATTTCCTGGATTTGGGAGAAAACCGCAAGAACATATATAAACTTCTTTCTCTCTCTCTTTTTAAAATGAAAAGTGCGGTTTTCTCATGGTGTATGAGTCGTCCACCATGATGTTTTCTCGGTTATGAGATGGATTTCGAGACCCGATTCGAGGAGTTCGATGAACCATCTGCGGGTAAATGGTGGACCCGGTAAGGTACCCCGGGGCAAGAAGATCGAGTAGTAGACGATGAGCCTGGCTGGGGCAGACTGCCTACCGGTGATTTTACCTGATGCGTCGGATATCCGGAGGATACCGTCGTGGTCCTGTGATTGATGTTAGGGGCCGATTCGGACTGACGGCGCCCTAGACAGTGAGATTTGAGACACTGAGATTTTTAGATATTGAGGTATTGAGATTTGATGATACAGGCCAGTCCGGATAGCCGGAGCCTGAGATATTGAGATATTGGGATTTATGTTTTGTGTCGATACTAGACACTGTTTATGTTGATTTTATTGATGATACCTCGCTTTAAATGTATAGAAATCTCACTAAGTTATGAAAGCAGTTTCTTCATTTACATGTATTCTGTTTTCATGCATGCATAACTCATACATATGATACTTTGCTACCTGAAGCACTGACACGAGCACATGGGATTACACTTGTGTATAGATGTTTACCCTTGCCACCTTTTCATGCTTCAGACTTATCATTTGAGGATTATTACTGATCGTATGACCTAGGATTGCGTCATACATACGATTTCTGCTCTGTGATGTTTTCTACTCACGAGTTGGCAACTTACCCCCGTTGTGTCACAGTTTCTTGCAGGTTTTGCCATACAGGTTTCGTTACGGCTTTGTTGGCGCACTGCTTCCATTCTGGGTGATTTGCTTGGTAGGTGGGTCCACTTGTATCGTGGCCACCATTTTACTACTTATTTTCATTTGTATCTAGAAACTCCATCAGCCAAACATGTATTTTTTTCGGAGATAGAGACCAGTGATGTTTATTCTTTCGACCTTAGAGTCGTGCGATGTATTTTTTACGGTTTCTTGCTGATTTGAGTTTTCCTTTGAGTTTTGATCCTCGCCTTTGGCGTTGTATATTATTATTTCTTGCGTGGTTGTGAACGTCGATTGACGAAGAGCTAGCTCCCGCTTGGGGATGCCTTTATTCATTATATATGCTTTATCAGGTTTTGTACCCGTTTGGGGTCGGTATTTACAAAGGAAACTCTGCCAAAATTTTTAGAAAGACTTGTGATTTTAAAAATGCATATTTCGGCGTATGTTGCAAAACTATTTGATTTAAATTGGTTTTTCCTTCACTCTACTACTTTACTTTGTTTGGATTTCTGGGTTTTCGGCTTACTTAGATTACGTACGCCTCGAGACGTTTCATAATTTAAGTGCCGGTCATATTCCGTACTTTTCGGGTCCTGACAAAGTTGGTATCAGAGCGTTAGGTTTTACCTCCTGAGTGTAGGATGACCTTGGTTGATGGAGTAGGTAGCTTGAGTAAAGTGACGTACTGTACTTATGTTCCGCGACATATTTAAGATACGCTACTCCATTTAAGAAGCCTTAGGATGTACATTTCTTTGCACAGTATTATATTCATTCATGATCCATCCTCATCGATATCAGTATGTGTTTTGCTACCACGATTACATGGGCAGAGAAAGCTACGACTAGAGTTGCGGTCAGCATGAGCTCGTCATGGACGAAGACTGACCATGGCGTGATTCCAGGGGCATACGATTGCATAGAGAGGCGTGTTTTATTGTGTTTTCGCGCCACGAGCGTTTGATGGATCGCGATTATGAGATTTCTCAGACGTGCAGATCAGCACCAGAGGATTTAGCGAATAAATATTTTGCCCCCACTAATAAATTCCTCCCAAGCTTATAGGTTTTTCGAGATTTAGCGAATGTCAACAGTGAGGACACTGTTGAAAACAAGTTTGGGGGAGGTTTGTGCTTATTTTCGCATCATTTGCATATCATTTGCATAAGCACAAAACATCTTTGAAAACCTTTAAAAATTTAAAAAATTTCAAAACTATAAAAATATTTTTTGTACATAAATAAGATAATAAAAGTTTAGATAATGAAAAATTACATCCATGAGATTAGAAAAATTTAAGAAAACCAAGAAAATTAGAAGTTTTCTTATACGAACTAGTAATAAGTAGTTATGAGCCGTTGTCCCAAGGGTTAGTATGATGAAAGACTTCACTAATCTAAGGATAAAAATAAGTCTGAAAAATAATTTCTATTCTGGAAGCCAAACATTTTGAACGTTGATACCCTGCTATTTGCACTTACACACATCTTAAAGCCTGGGATAGTAGAGGATACCTTGAAATGCTCTTGTCTTAAAGCCAAAAGTATGAAGGAAATAAAAAAAATGAATAAAATATAAAGTGGTGAGAAAAATGGACACTGGTTTGTTATCACCAAGGGCAATAAAAAATATATAGCAAGGGTGTTTTTTCACCTAGTGCCCTAAGGCCAACTAGTCTGGGAGTCACTGCTATGCCTGAGGTGGTGCAAGACGAGAAAATACACCAAATAAGCAAGCACAGGAGTAATCGGTCGGTTATTACCTCAAGAAGTATTAACGGTCGCATGAAAGTGTGTGAGCAATATCATTTAAATATTCATTAATTAAAAAGTACTGAGGCTGATGGGCAAGAGTATGATAGCTTGAATTGAATTCTCCGGGTGTAGGGATGTCTTTACACACACGCAGGGTTATAGAATCGATGTTTGGAATAAAGATAGGAATGAAGAATAAGACGATGTTTTATTGAGGGAGGACGTGATTTCTGACATCTTTTCATGACCATTAAGATAGGGCTCATGATAACCGAAAAGCTAGCTTAGTTAGAAACCCTAATTTTCAAAGTTTTTCTTTTACGATTCTTTTCTTTAAATGTAATATTCATGATCTTTCTTTTATTATTGGATTTTGTGGGTGCAATCCGCTGAAAACCCTCAGGAGAGAACACTCCTCCTACTAGGGACACCTAGAGGTTTAAAGGCTTGTTGCACGTGCTCAGTGCAATCGTGTTGCCTACGAAAGTGTGCTAGTTAGTTTTTCTCTTTCTTTATTTTCTCCTTCTCTTTTTAATAAAACAGTTCGCTCGAGACGATCGAAATTAAGTTTGGGGGAATTTGATCAGTCGAAAATAATGTATTTTTAACACGGCAATTTTCCTAACATTTGCACTCATTTAGAAGTGTTCGGCATTCATATTTCACATATTAGAAAACAGTCGTAAAATATCAGATTGCATGTGTTAGACTCTAAAACCGACATTTCTGAGGAAATTGTGTGTTTATCATGGCATCGCATCATCCCTATATTACGCAACACTTGTCTTGAGAAATTGTGCAGGAAAATCCGGAAGAAAAGCAAAAATTGTCATTTTTGCTGATCAAACATTACGCCAACTCAAAGTCTTGAGATCTAGTAGCAATCCAAAGGGAGAAATACAATTCAACATATCAGAAAATAGCCCAAGTGTTAGGCCCAACAATCACCAGAAAGCCCAATCCTCAAGGTTCATAAAGCGTCGCGGAACCGCGGCAGGAGCCGGCTTGCGCCGCGGTTCCGCGGCGGCTCTGACACATCAGCATATATTTTTTAGTGCAAAATTCATCTCTCAGGTCCCACATTCATTTCACATGCTTTAAATTCCAGAATTATCTCGAAGCTTCTACCAGACCAGCAAAGAAGATCATTAAGCTAATCCTAATTAAGCTCATAACAAACTTCATCTAGAAGCTTATCCTCAACAAACTTTTGGAGGGAAATTCAAATTTCCTCTAACTAACTTTTGGAGGGAAATTCAAATTCTAATCCTAGGTCTAGGGTTTAGGGAAGTCTATAAATAGAAGCCTAGACCTTGGGTTGAGGTTGTTCAATCTTAGTTAGTTCTTCATTAGTTCATTCTTTACCTCTACTCTCTTCATCTTCTTCCACAAATTGAGTGACACGACTTGTGCGAAACCCTAACCCTAATTCTAATCCAAATTCAAGATCTTGAGTACCAATCAAGCAAGAAGACCTTCAACCTTTTAGGAGCGGAGCCGATCTCCAATCGAGCAAGTGATCCAAGCCGATCCGCGACTCACGGGGACGAGCGAAGCCAAATCGACGATTGAGTTCTTCCTCTTGTAGTTCTTGAGCGAATGTAATGAAATTGTTGATATAAATAAAAGGTGAAATTCTTTAATCTTGTTTTCTTTAAATTCTTGCATCATGATTCGATCTCAATTTGTAATTGTAGTTCTTCTTGTGATGTTTGAGTAATACTCCGCTCGTAAAGGAGTCGAGACGATCAATAGAATGATGATGTAACAAATCTTAAAACGATTTTTAAGTCCTACGTGTTTTGTAAACCCTAGCAAGTTCAAGAATCGATGACCTAGTTTCGTTGCGATACATTCTTGATTGTTATCGCTCGAAATTAGGGATCTACGATCGTTTCTTGATTTTACTAGAGGCTAGAATGTGAATGATATCGACGAAAGAACAAGGGATAAGATGAAACCCTAGTTTCACTAGAAATCCCTAATTCTTGTCGATCATCATCGATCTAGTATCAATTCATCGAAGGATTAGAATACGTCATTGTAAGATTACATCACGTCTATAGATCCGATCGATTCCTACGAGCCTCATTTCGATTCTTGATATTTGGTTTGGAAAAATCATCAAACTCTCAATTCTTGATTCTATCTTTTTCTTGTTATTAGATCTATATTTTCTAATTCTTGAACTTCAAATATAAATCTTGAATTGTTTTGTTTTCTTTTCCTTAAAGTTTCAATTCATCTAATTCAAAAGACGAACGATTACACTGTCCCTGTGGACGATCCGCACTCACTTACAATCTACATCCGACACCGTAGTTGATTGCGGTCAAAATATTTTTGGTTGTGATTTCTATACAATTTCCAACATACACAAACAAGAAATTCTTTTCAATCAAATGGCGCCGTTGCCGGGGACCATTTGAATTGATTTACACAACAAGAATTCTTTAACAATCAAATGGCGCCGTTGCCGGGGATAGTGCGCTAATTGTTTGTATTTTGAAATTTGAGTTGAACGATTTATTCCATTATAATTTTTTTTAGATCAAAACTCATACAAACTCTAATACGTGTGTTGTGATTTGATTGCTAGGAATTCTGGAATCATTGGAGCCGGGGGGAAATTTTTCTGAGCATTCCAGAGAGCTAAGGAAGTCACAAGAGGCTCTCTGTAAAAATTGTGTGCAGTGATCTTGCTACAGTGCGGCGGAACCGCGGCATTTGGAAGCGTAAACCGCGATTCCGCGGCGGATTTGAAGCTTCTCTGTACAAACATTATCAGGTAATCTCAATCTTTCTTATCTCCTTCCTAAAATCTGCTCCAATTAACATTTTGTGCAGGTTTCTTTGCAAATAATTGCAACGCCGCGCAAAAAGCAAAATTAAATTGTGCGTGTTTTGATTTTTGGTTGTATGCATAATTAATATGGAAATTAAGGGGCAAAGACCAAATCCAGATTAGGTGGGGAGTTCATTACCCTTCCTAAGCCCCAAAAATCACAAACTTGCATCCGCATTTACCCTCATTAATAAAAAAATATCTAGAGATGACTCTAAGGACCGTCGCGCTCACTTAGGACAGAAGAAGGCCATGGGTAATTCATTGCTTATCCGTGTTTCTTTCTGGTGTCTAAGGCAAGTGTGTCAAAGGCTAGTGGTTATTAATTAGGCCCACTACTTACGTAGTGGAGTACCTTCCCACTTACCTGGCACTTACCTGGCCACCGGGGGACAAAGAGGCAGTGGAGGATTCTATCCTGCGACTTGTCTTTTGGCAGTTAGGAGCGGTCTAGAGCCGGACTTGGGTGACCACTAGATTCTTGGGTTGCATGCTGCATTTGTTGTGTCGCATCATATTTTTCAAAAAAAAATCCGTCCCTTTTTCAAAAGAAAACACCACATTCATTCTCTCCCCTAGTTATAAAATCACGCTGCCACTTGTACTAACCCTTTTTAGTGCAAGATAGGCTGGACAACGGGATTCTAGTGCCCGTTAAGTCCGCGTTTCCCTTATCGACCCTAAAGTCGGTATTTCTACATTTACCCTTTCTTTTACCCACCACCACACCCACATCGATGGATCCGTCTCCATCGAACTTCTTTTCCATTAGCCTGCCGCCGTCCGTTGGTGCGCAGAATCCATCTCGCATCTCTCTCCAAGAAAGGTGCTATCCAACATGAGGTCCCCTTTACACCTGTCTTTCCATTCCACCAGCCAAGGGGGAAAATTTTCAAATAAAACCCCAATACATCAACCTTCTACCAAAATTTCACGGTCTCGAGTCTGAAGACGCATATGCATTTATCACCAAATTTGAAAATGTATGCGCAATGATGGGTACCTCACAGCTTTCTGTGGATGCTTTCCGTCTTCGTCTTCTCCCATTCACTTTGTGCGATTTAGCCGAGAAGTGGCTATATAACACTACCACACATTCCATTTCAAATTGGGATGAATTCGTTAAAGCATTCCTTAAGAAATTCTACCCACATCAAAAGTCAGCTCGAGTCCGTAGCGAAATCTATCAATTCACCCAGCTTCCAAATGAAACATTTTCAAAATGTCTTGAACGTTTCAAGGATCTGTTAGTCCAATGTCCACATCACGGCATCCCGAGATGGGAACTGTGCCGAATCATTTATGAGGGCATTGATCCTAACACAAGACAGACCCTTGAATCCATGTGTCAAGGCAACTTCATGACTAAAGATGATAGGGAAGCCTGGGAATTCCTAGAAGATTTTGCTGAAAGATCTTTACAGTGGGAGGGTATGAGTCAATCGTCTAGGGAGAGCAATGATATTTCCATAAGAGTTAGAGCTGACATTGCAGCTATACACAAGAAACTCGAGACTATGGAAAATAAATTTTTAGCCGCCACCCTAAATCAAATGTCACTCTCCAAAACTGTATGTGGCTGCTGTTCTGATCCTTCTCACTTGACGGAAGAATGTCCGTTTCAAGGTCATGAGCATACCAATGCCGCATTTCAAAGACCTAGAAACGATCCATCTTCCTCCACATATAATCAGGGTTGGAGGAATCACCCTAACTTTGCTTGGAACCAATCCCAATCTCAAAACACGGTTCCAAACACGAATCATTTCCAAAGGGTCCCTCCACCACAACAGCAGCCACCACTTCAATTGAGTCAGCACCCCTTTCAAGCACAAAACTTTCAAAATCCGGCCAACACTTTTGCACTGTCTAGTCCTTTGCAATTGATTGGTACAGATAATACCTCTGCACTAGCACAAACCTTGGATACTTTCATGAAACAATCCATCCAAGGGATGGCAAGTTTGCAATCTTCCGTCGAGAATGTGATGAAGATCATTATCTCTCAAAATGAAAACATCAAATCGATGGAAGAACAAATTGCACAACTAAAAACCGAAATGCGTGCAAGAGAGAAAGGGAAACTTCCAGCTCAACCTTTACCCAATCCTGGCTATTCACATCATGTGGATGCAATCACGTTGAGATCTGGAAGAGTGCTTGACACTCATGTTGGGGAAGAGTTTGATGATACTGATAAATCAATCAATAACACCCCGGCTGAGTCCTTTCCTTCCACTCACACTTCTAATTCTAACCCCAGTTCTTCTACCCCACACCCTTCTCCCGAGCCTATTCTTCGTTTCCCAAAAGGCTCGCCACTTCAGCCCACCTCTTTTACTCCTCCACGGACGATCCCCACTTCTATTCTGGGATCGGTTCCACACCCACTTCCTTCTCCTAGGATGGACCCAGTGCTTATTGCTAAAGCACCTTATCCGAATCGGTTAAGGGCCCACACACCAAGTCCACATATGGAGAAGATTATGAACATTTTTAAGCAAGTTAACACCAACATCCCTCTCCTAGATGCCATCCAACAAGTTCCGTCCTATGCGAAAACTCTTAAGAACTTGTGCACTAGGAAGAGGAAGACTCAAGCGCCTAAGAAGATATTCATGGAAAAAACAATAGACACGGCTTTCCCCCAACAATTACCGAGGAAACGTAAGGATCCTGGATATCCTACTATTTCCATCTCTATTGGGGGAAAACACATTAACCATGCTCTACTAGACCTTGGCGCTAGTGTTAACTTGCTTCCATACTCAGTCTATGAGCAACTAGGTATCGGAGAGTTGAAGCCAACCCATTGCACTCTCCAGATGGATGACCGATCAATCACCAAACCTAAGGGTGAACTGGAGGATGTGTTAATAAAAATCGGGGAATTTATATTTCCTGTGGATTTTATTGTAATTGATACACAGCCTGTAGCAAACCCACAGAATCAAATTCCGGTGATTTTAGGTCGCCCCTTTTTGGCCACTTCCAACGCAATTATCAACTGTCGTAACGGTTCTATGACCCTATCTTTCGGGAATAGGTCAATAGAGCTGAACATTTTCAAGTTGGGAAGTGTACCCTCCGAACCTACTGCTCAGGTCTGTTCTGTCGACTTAATGGATGTCGACAGCAGCGAATTAGATGATCCTCCTGATATTGATGTAGACTCTTTTCATATGTTATTGTTTGACCCAGCTATGTATCATACATATACGGACTCTTCCACCGAGTTGTCCGGGTCAACAACTAACACTGATTATGAACTGCTTTTAGAGTCTGAAGATCACCCCGCACTTTGTGATGACATTATTCATCGGGGTATAGATGGAACTTTTGAGGAGATCTTCGCTGATGAACTCGCATTTTTAAATGACACGGGTGTTGAGATGAATCATCTCCAAATCAATGAAATTGAACCTCCACCCTTTCTTCTGAACTGTAAAAAGAATGCGAGTAATCCATCAAATTCACTGCATCGTCTCTCCAAAATGAGACGCACACACATTCTATTCCACCACTTAACATTTCCCCACTTCTTCTTCCACCAACCAGAGCACTGCATTGATAAAATTTTTGAATGGTTGGTGTTAACTTTTGGTCTTTGCAAAGCTTGGCATCGACCAATGATTTTTCACCCCCTCATATGATTTTCAAAGATTAACATTGCATAACTCAAGTTTGGGGTGGTATGTTTTTCTGGCTCTTGAAAAGAAAAGTTTTACAAAATGATGAGCCAATAATAAGTTTGGGGGAGGTTCTTCACTTAAATATTTTGCCCCTACTAATAAATTCCTCCCAAGCTTATAGGTTTTTCGAGATTTAGCGAATGGCAACGGTGAGGACACTGTTGAAAACAAGTTTGGGGGAGGTTTGTGCTTATTTTCGCATCATTTGCATATCATTTGCATAAGCACAAAACATCTTTGAAAACCTATAAAAATTTCAAAAATTTCAAAACTATAAAAATATTTTTTGTACATAAATAAGATAATAAAAGTTTAGATAGTGAAAAATTACATCCATGAGATAAGAAAAATTTAAGAAAACCGATAAAATTAGAAGTTTTCTTATACGAACTAGTAATAAGTAGTTATGAGCCGTTGTCCCAAGGGTTAGTAAGATGAAAGACGTCACTAATCTGAGGATAAAAATAAGTCTGAAAAATAGTTTCTATTCTGGAAGCCAAACATTTTGAACGTTGATACCCTGCTATTCGCACTTACACACGTCTTAAAGCCTGGGATAGTAGAGGATACCTTGAAATGCTCTTATCTTAAAGCCAAAAGTATGAAGGAAATAAAAAAAATGAATAAAATATAAAGTGGTGAGAAAAATGGACACTGGTTTTGTTATCACCAAGGGCAATAAAAAATATATAGCAAGGGTGCTTTTTCACCTAGTGCCCTAAGGCCAACTGGTCTGGGAGTCACTGCTATGCCTGAGGTGGTGCAAGACGAGAAAAATACACCAAATAAGCAAGCACAGGAGTAATCGGTCGATTAGTACCTCAAGAAGTATTAACGGTCGCATGAAAGTGTGTAAGAAATATTGTTTGAATATTCATTAATTAAAAAGTACTGAGGCTGATGGGCAAGAGTATGATAACTTGAATTGAATTCTCCGGGTGTAGGGATGTCTTTACACACACGCAGGGTTATATGATCGATGTTTGGAATAAAGATAGGAATGAAGAATAAGACGATGTTTTATTGAGCGAGGACGTGATTTCTGACATCTTTTCATGACCATTAAGATAGGTCTCATGATAACCGAAAAGCTAGCTTAGTTAGAAACCCTAATTTTCAAAGTTTTTCTTTTACGATTCTTTTCTTTAAATGTAATATCATGATCTTCCTTTTATTATTGGATTTTTTGGGTGCAATCCGCTGAAAACCCTCAGGAGACAACACTCCTCCTACTAGGAACACCTAGAGGTTTAAAGGCTTGTTGCACGTGCTCAGTGCAATCGTGTTGCCTACGAAAGTGTGCTAGTTAGTTTTTATCTTTCTTTATTTTCTCCTTCTCTTTTTAATAAAACAGTTCATTCGAGACGATCGAAATTAAGTTTAGGGGAATTTGATCAGTCGAAAATAATGTATTTTTAACACGGCAATTTTCCTAACATTTGCACTCATTTAGAAGTGTTCGGCATTCATATTTCACATATTAGCAAAACAGTCGTAAAATATCAGATTGCATGTGTTAGACTCTAAAACCGACATTTCTGAGGAAATTGTGTGTTTATCATGGCATCGCATCATCCCTATATTGCGCAACACTTGTCTTGAGAAATTGTGCAGGAAAATCCGGAAGAAAAGCTAAAATTGTCATTTTTGCTGATCAAACATTACACCAACTCAAAGTTTTGAGATCTGGTAGCAATCCAAAGGGAGAAATACAATTCAACATATCAGAAAATAGCCCAAGTGTTAGGCCCAACAATCACCAGAAAGCCCAATCCTCAAGGCTCATAAAGCGCCGCGGAACCGCGGCAGGAGCCGGCTTGCGCCGCGGTTCCGCGGCGGCTCTGACACATCAGCATATATTTTTTAGTGCAAAATTCATCTCTCAGGTCCCACATTCATTTCACATGCTTTAAATTCCAGAATTATCTCGAAGCTTCTATCAGACCAGCAAAGAAGATCATTAAGCTAATCCTAATTAAGCTCCTAACAAACTTCATCTAGAAGCTTCTCCTCAACAAACTTTTGGAGGGAAATTCAAATTTCCTCTAACTAACTTTTGGAGGGAAATTCAAATTCTAATCCTAGGTCTAGGGTTTAGGGAAGTCTATAAATAGAAGTTTAGACCTAGTGTTGAGGTTGTTCAATCTTAGTTAGTTCTTCATTAGTTCATTCTTTACCTCTACTCTCTTCATCTTCTTCCACAAGTTGAGTGACACGACTTGTGCGAAACCCTAACCCTAATTCCAATCCAAATTCAAGATCTTGAGTACCAATCAAGCAAGAAGCCCTTCAACCTTTTAGGAGAGGAGCCGATCTCCAATCGAGCAAGTGATCCAAGCCGATCCGCGACTCACGGGGACGAGCGAAGCCAAATCGACGATCGAGTTCTTCCTCTTGTAGTTCTTGAGCGAATGTAATGAAATTGTTGATATAAATAAAAGGTGAAATTCTTTAATCTTGTTTTCTTTAAATTCTTGCATCATGATTTGATCTCAATTTGTAATTGTTGTTCTTCTTGTGATGTTTGAGTAATACTTCGCTCGTAAAGGAGTCGAGACGATCAATAGAATGATGATGTAACAAATCTTAAAACGATTTTTAAGTCCTACGAGTTTTGTAAACCCTAGCAAGTTCAAGAATCGATGACCTAGTTTCGTTGCGATACTTTATTGATTGTTATCGCTCGAAATTAGGGATCTACGATCGTTTCTTGATTTTACTAGAGGCTAGAATGTGAATGATATCGATGAAAGAACAAGGGATAAGATGAAACCCTAGTTTCACTAGAAATCCCTAATTCTTGTCGATCATCATCGATCTAGTATAAATTCATCGAAGGATTAGAATACGTCATTGTAAGATTACATCACGTCTATAGATCCGATTGATTCCTACGAGCCTCATTTCGATTCTTGATATTTGGTTTGGAAAAATCATCAAACTCTCAATTCTTGATTCTATCTTTTTCTTGTTATTAGATCTATATTTTCTAATTCTTGAACTTCAAATATAAATCTTGAATTGTTTTGTTTTCTTTTCCTTAAAGTTTCAATTCATCTAATTCAAAAGACGAACGATTACACTGTCCCTGTGGACGATCCGCACTCACTTACAATCTACATCCGACACCGTAGTTGATTGCGGTCAAAATATTTTTGGTTGTGATTTCTATACAATTTCCAACATACACAAACAAGAAATTCTTTTCAATCAAATGGCGCCGTTGCCGGAGACCATTTGAATTGATTTACACAACAAGAATTCTTTAACAATCAGCTATGATAGATGGTCGCTAGTCACACGAGGGTGAAACACTAGGACATGTAGTTCGTTAGCTTACCCCGATGTGAGGTCATCAGATTGATTGATTCCAGCTTGAGAAGACTTCAACCTTATACGTTGGGAGTCGATAGAGACGATCGAATGTCAGAAACCCATTTCCAAGTTTAAAATGTTTGAAGAAAACATGCAAGTAACTCTACGGACCCTCTAGAAGAATGAAACCCTAACTCGACGTAATGACTATGGAACGCCTTTGAACCTTAGGGTTTGTGGCATTTTAGCGATGCCATTTGTGAGGCTTGGGTTTGCCCTTCTACGGTTGGTCCATAGGTGTTGTGGCATGTACTCGATACTATTAAACTGTACCCAAGATGTTGATCTCTTGGGGGATTATGAGGTTTTGACGAGTCGATCGGATGGTTCGACATCTTTCGGATATCATGTGATGGGATGCATTGCTTGGGAAACTCCAGATACGAGTATAGCCGTTGGAGTACAGTCCATGCAGCCACGAAGAGACGAGTCCGAAGCAGTCGACATTTGAGAAAAGTGGAGTAAGAGGTTCGTACGAGATCTTCATGAGATGACGTTCCACTCCACTGACATCAGAGATGTGATACGCATGCAGAGGCGTTATTTATGAATATATCTTCCAGAAGGAGTCGCGATGAGTATGCAGCCGTTCCGGAACAAGAAACGGATATAGTAAAGGACGATGACTTCCGGACAGTTCGGCAGAGACGAGATTTGGGAGACCTCGACAGGACCTTTCTGGAATACTATACGAGAAGACTTGGACCCAGGAGCGGTCATATTGCGTACCCCCCAGCAGGCCAGAGTTCGGCATCGTTGACGAGACAGTTGGTCAGAGATTCTTAGAGGATGTGCTTGAGCGGGACTGTTTTCTATCGTCATTCCATATTGGACCGTTGAGCCGAAGAGCTATGTACTTAGCAATCTGCAGTGAGGGACGAGAGCCTAAGGGCACTAGGCGATTGGCCATGATCAGAAGGCAAGTAGATATCTTGCTCTACTGGCATTTGATGCACCGACACCTTCTCGATTTTGAAGGACGGACATATCGACGACAGTATTTATGATTTGTGATTTGGTGATTCGATTATCACGTATCCGTCATCTTGTATTTCAGAATTTTGGGCGATCTATTCGCATGATCGATTTTGATGACTGAGTTTCATGATATTTGTTTTCATGTACCATGGTTGCACCTACTGAGTATTTACGATTTGTGCATTGTTATTTCACTTGATATCTTTTTCTTGCCTTGGTTGCACATGTTTATGATTTCATGGGCTTCATACAGTTGAGTTGATTTTGTGCATATGTACACACACGATTTGGTTTTGCACTCGGTATAGTTCACATATTCTTGCAGTGCAGTGATACGTATTTTGTGCACTACAGTTGCACATGACTTCGATTTGATATTATTTGAGGTATTGATTTTGACTTCATGCATAGGGCATGCATATGATTTGACTTATGCTTACGGCATAATTTTCATGCACTTTTAGTGTTTTGATTAGATTTTGTGCACGCTGATGCACATGGTTGTGAGATTTGATATCACGGTATACCTGATTTGGATTTGAGATGTGGTATACCGTCGATTTCGATAGCGATACTCGATATTTGTTTTGCTCACCTTGTGCACCTGATTGGATTTTTGCGCATGATTTTACGCTTGATATTGGATTTCATGATTTCATGCATGTTGGGTGCACATGATTTAGATTGTATTCGTGCATGATGGATGCACCTGATTTGGATTTTTGCGTATGTTGGGCGCATGATTTGAGATGCGATTTTGGTGCATACCAGATGCCCTAAATCGAGATTCTTCGTGCATGTCCGATGCACCTGATTTTACTGTCAGGCACTCACGTTGCCTCTGACAGGCGTTTCGTGCACACCCGTTGCATTTAGATGTTGTTTCTGTGCACATGTATAGCACACATATGGATTTTGATTTCCGTGAACGCCAGACGCACGTAGCATTCTTATGCACATTTTGGGATTGATTTCTTATGGAGCAGTACATTTTTATGATATTTATCATTGTTTTCGTACTGAGTAGGACTAGTCAAAGGACAGTACCTAGGTATAATTTTGCATGCATTGATAGATATTGAAGGGATTTCCAAAGAAAGAGCTATAGTATCAGTATTTACCTACGTGTCTGAGATGACACGAAACGTTCAAAACAAGGAAACCCTTCTAAATTATTTTCAAAACGGCGGTACGTGCATGTAAACAAAGGATATATATATAGAATTATTTTCTTACTAAAGACGTCTGCCACTGTGCAGTGTTATGTGCATCGCACAGTGACCTAAAACGATTTGGCATGCATTTCTTTCCGATGTTTTAATGATATTTAAATGAATAGTATTGAGGTATATTATATTGGTTTCGTATTGGATTTAGACATTTATGTCTTCCCCATGACTCCGATGATTGCGGGATGCTTGACGGAGTTTTACTATTGATTGATATACTCGTTTTTCATGCGCATGCATTGCGCTACGACGTGTTTTATGTATTGATGGTTTCGGGACCCCGACGGCTTAGTCTTTTACTGAAATGTTTTAGTATTTGAGGGGTTTAAATTTAAATTTGGGGACCGAATTTCTTTAAGGGGGGAAGATTGTAACATTTCAGAAAAATAAAATATTATTTTTGGGAATTTTTATAATTTAATAATAAAATATTGAATATTTTATTAAGGCGGTATAATTAAATACCGATAAATTAGGAAAAATTTGGAAAATTATGGAAATTATTAAAAAGAAGGTGCTTTATGAGTTTCATGCAAATTATTAGAATTTATGTGTTATTTGACACTAATTTAGTGCTAACCGAAATTAAAAATCGCTAATCGGACTTTAAGCGTGTTTTGTGCACATGTCTTTTTTTTTACACATGTTACATTTTCCTACATGATTTGGGGTGTATGGGTATTTGTTTTGGGTTTACTATTGAGGAGAGAAGAAATAGAAAAGAAAAAGAAAATAAAAGAAAAGAAAAGTCAAGAGGGATGGGCAAGAGAGACAAAGGTGAGGGTTACTTTGACTTGGCCATTCCCTCTTCATCATTCACATCTTCCTCTCCCCTCCCTCTCTTGTTGCTGTTGCTGCCCTCCCCCCCCCCACTTCCTCCTCCACTACAACCCCCAAAACTCCATTAAAAACACCTCAAAACCCAATACCCACTTCATTAAAATTGTGCTTGAGCTCACTAGCAACACATTGAACCAAGAAAGCTTGCATTTTAGACACTTGGGGCAACTCAAGAAAATTCTTGAGTTGCCAAATGAGGTATTCTCTTAACCATTAGCCTAGTATTTCCATTCCTTTAGCATCCATGTTAATTTAGAACCGATATTGTGTGGTTTTGGTGAACTTTGGAAATTCCATGTTGGGGTTTAGGGTTTGAATTGATTCGAAAGGTGAATTGAGGTGTAATTAGGGACTACAACCCCTTTTGTGATGTTATATTGGACTAAACCAAAAACTAGAAATCCGGAATACGGATTTAGAAAATTGATATCGAAAGAATTATGGATTCTATGAGCGTATATTGAAATCTGCTAACACCCGGGCGACCTGAAAATTATTTTGCAAGGACAGTGATACATGCTGGCAACCTAGGACCCCCCACAGAAACCCTAGCCCCTGACTCCACCTTTTGGCCTCAGAAATATTCTTTCTGGCCGCAATTTGCGGCCAGACCTGGGCCAATGTTATTCGTGTTTGGTTCGTGGCCCCATCTCCAGTAAACTTGACCCTCCATATGTGCAAAATTGACTGATTTGACCTACGGTGAAATCTGGGACCATTTTCAATAGTTGCTGTTTTGATTCGGGGTTTCATTTCTCGTATTTTGAATTTTGGATTTGCGTATTTGTATTTTACCTCGTACGACGATATCGAGGGTTGTTTGATGGTGTTGGAAGCGTAGTCCATAGGTTTTAACCTATAGGCCTTAGCGTGTCGTTTTGGTTTTCCGATGTGATTTTCATGTGCTTTTGCGATTGTGTTATCTTTGTAGGTACCTTCACATGGGTTTCATACGATGAAGAAGATGAAGGCGACACCCCCGTTGGAGATAGTGCCCTCAGAGTCAATTATTGGATCACAGGCACGTGATTGCAATGATTGAGGGAGGACCTATCCCAGTAGGACAGTCTTTCTCAAGATGATAGTATGCTATCTGGTTTATCTTTATCATCGTGTACTACTTTAGGTGACCTTACAGGTCACTATTGCGCGTTGATAGAGCCCCTAGGATTCTTGCTTGACTGCCAGCAGTATGAGGGCGATCATATACGTGGGAGCTGGGGTCTATAAGCACATCCTTAAAAGGATCCTAGTCATGGGAGTTTCGAGACAGGGCATCGATACTCCACAGTAGACTAGTGTATACAGTCGAGACCCGGACGAGGGGCAGTGGCCGGTCTCACAAGCCACTGGTGTCAGTTGGTTCACCTAAGATGTATACAGGTACTCATTGGGTTATGAGTACACCTGACAGGACTCGCCGGGAACATGCTAGTTGGTCTTATACCAGATGTCAGATAGAAGTTCCCTGGTGATATGTGTACAGGTTAGTTCATTGACCTGAGGATCATCATTTGTCTAGTGTGAGTTCCCACTGTACTTTGATTACTACACTACCACGCTTAAAGGAGACGTGCAGACAGGTTTTAGTTGGGTACAGTCCCGAGCCACATGGAGGCAGTGAGCGGATCTTCAGGGGTTCGTCTCTCCCGGTATTGGGGGTGAGGTCGCACTGTGTCTAGGAGAGCCCTTACACGAAGTCCTTGGCCAAGGTAGGGGATTTACTGCTAGGTATTCCAGCAGTATCTCACGGTGTTCTGGGCTATACTCCGACACGACTTGTACCGCTTTTGGGGGTCTGACTTTTACCAACCCCATAGGCCCGCCTAGCGATGCTCATAGACGAATGGACCAGACTGTACGGATTTTGTCACTGACAGGCTCAGTAGGGTGTCAGGATGAGTTCGCTCATCGACGTCCCTTTTGGTCAATACCTGGTAGCCCGTTACGTATGGCTAATACCTCTGACGTGCTAGTGGTTAAATCCATAACCAAAGTATTGATGAGTCTTTAGAGTCCCCCACAGACAGTTGCTCAAGTTTCGGGCGAAACGTTGTAAAGGCCGTATGGAGATATGGCAGGGTTCGATCAGATACGTACGGTATTGCACGGATCATGATCGGACGGATAATACTAGTGGGCTTTGGTTTAAGCCAGATCCTAGTATAGTACAGTGTAGATTTTGTCTCATTGCATTTGTATTCTTTCGGAATACAAATGCGGGTATGTATATACAGTCGCGGGGTTTTCCTGTAATTTATTACGGGATCAGTTTTTTGAAGTTGCCAGTTTGCTTTCCGTTTCGGCCATTTTTCTTTGTATCTTTCCTTGGCTGAAAGTTGGTGGAGGAGGGCTTATTTGCAAGCATGCAAATTTGATTTGTGGAGGGTGTTATTTGCATGTTGTAGTGTCATGATGGTTGCACCATCATTTGACTTCTTGACTTCATCATGGCTTGACCTTTTGTGTCGTGATGGTTGGTGGAGTGTGGGTTTTAGTTGGTGATCATTTCTTTTCATCATAACCCTTTTCTCTCTATTTGATTATTGGCTCACTCACTCACCTCATTGATACTCTCTCCCCTATCATTCTCTCCTTGAGCCAAGGCCGTCCACTTCCTCATGGGGCTGTCCCAATTTGTTGTGTGGGGATATGCTCTCATTTGGCTTGCAAAATGATATAGTTCATCTCAAAAAGCTTTCACTTCATTCCTCCACTCAAAAGGCAACTTCTAGTAACCCCAATGAGATATAGAACTACACTTATTCTACAGCAATTCTTGGGCACGTCGGCTCGCCAACTTCGTGCCCGAGTTGCCTCGGTCCAGAGTTGGGAGCCCATAAAAGAAGCCGGCGATGTGGTGCCCTTCCGGCGAGGAGGTGAAGACCGGAGATTCCGCGGAAGATCGGGACGACGACGAGAAGACCGAAGGACATGGATCGCTCGGTATATCTCTCTACACCATTCATTAGTTAGATAGAATTAGATTAATGGCCCGATCCGGGATTTTTGTGCGCGGTGGTGCCGGTTTCTAAGTTCTAAAAAAGTTTCGTTTCCGCATTCCAGCGTCGGATTGACGGCCGGGGCGCCGCCGTGCACTTACACTGGTATCAGAGCCATGCCATTAACCTAGTCTAGCTTGGTCTAACGTGTTTACATTTTCGATCGAACAAAAGTCCCAAAACCGCGATTTCAAAGCATCAGTTTTCTGTTGAATTATTTTTGGCTCGAAATTTTTTTCAGTATGTTGCAGAAGTACATGTAGGAAATTTTATGACTTCTGTGAAAAAATGGTAGTATGACACTATAGCGCGACAGCGGAACCGCGGCCAAACCCCAGTTCCGGCCGCGGTTCCGCCGCAGCACAGTGCCTTCACTGCACCATTTTTGCACAGTGATCTTTGTACAGGGAAATTGGGGTTTTGGAATATTCGTTTTGGGCCCAGAATTTCTTTAAGTGCTACGGTAGTGCTTGGGGGCCCACATAGGAAAATTTGATCGATCGAAAATTTTAAACACATTAGTTCACAGTATTTACATTATATCTAGGACCGTGAATGTCACTTGATCGGTAAATTCTGTCTAACTGCTATAGCCCGGTTAAACGGATTTGCGAACGTGATATTCACGTTGATGTTCTGTGTTGTGCTGTGATGTTGCGGATTGTCGTGGTGGATACCCTGGATGCAATGGTAGTACAGTTTGGTTATTTATGTACATTTGATATTGCGGGGCGAGCGTCTGACATGTGGACCGCCGTCACTGCCTGTTTGTATATTATTCTTTTGGGGCACGACCGAGGTGAGGTCGATGTACCCATTGTATGTATATTTTACTTTCTGTACAAGGATTACCCCAAGGTGGGGTGCACGGATAGCCGGGTTCTAGAGGGCAACGGGCCCGCATCTCATGGCGTTGAGACGGAGGGGGCTTCACTCTAGAATTGGCGGGCTATTCGCCGCACTCATAGGGGGTACAGGTTGACCCAGGAGGGGTGCCCAAGTTACCGGATTCCGTGAAGTGCTGGGTGGTCCATTCACGTTGCTGAAGGGGGCTGCCTCGCTTCAGGTTTTGGCGGGTAACTTGCCGCGCCCGTAGGGGTCTAGGATTTCATTGCATAGGCTATCCACACGACTAGGGGGACGTCGGGTTTCAGTAGCGGCTCTGTGAAACCCGGGGATCCCAGATATCTGTATTATTCTGTGATGCTTATTACATTTCTGTGATGTTGCATTTTATCACTCCTTGAGCGAATATTATATATTGATATATATACAAGTAGATGTTGTATATGTTTTGCATCCGCGCTAGTCCAGTCCCCGCTCTGTCGTTAGTTAACTAACCTAACGGGTAATGACAGGACCCAGTGGCGAATGCAGATGGCATATACGTACATCATTATTTTCGTTCTTTGTGGTGTGATCAATTGATGGGACTGCATTGATTCGGATCAATGCAAGCTAAACAAACCTATTCTGATGTTGTTGGAACAATTTTTCAAAAAGCTGTTATTGCAAGGACGTTCACTTTTGTTTTGCATCGTGGTATTCGGTTGGAATATCCTGCACCTCAGTCGATGAGGTAAGGGCCGAGATCCCTTCACCGGGAGTGACCCCTTGGACAGAAGTTTGCTTCAGGGTAATAACTTCACTATAGCCGATTACTTTTGCTTTGCATCGTGGCATTCAATTGGAATATCCTGCACCTCATTCTACGGGAAAAGAGCCGAGATCCCTTTATCGGGAGTGACCTCTTTAGCAAAGGTTTTCGCCACTATATTTTCATAAAAGCTATCCAGTTTCTTCAACGATATCAAGTTCATTACGTTAAAGGTTTTTTGCCAAAAACCATTCGTAGCCCTCCGTCATTTCAGACGGGTAGCACGTAGTATTCATGCTATGTTTGTTGACCTTCGTCAAGGCATAGTGAATGGTAGCTGCTGGTTACCTTTCTGCTGCATAGATAGATGCGTTGGTTTGGGACAGTCGTATAGCCTTGTTGACCTTCGTCAAGGGCTTGTACGGGTGGGTTCAAATTAACCTTGACAATAACGGGTAGAACTTGACATGTGACTTATGATTTGTTGACCTTCGTCAAGGTCATACGAGCATGGGGCAAAAATCACATCGGGAGTTTCTAAAGAAACTGAAACTTGCCAGATATGCGCATACCTTCTGGAGTGTGACAACGTGAGCGGATTCCGTCACGTTATCATGCGATGATAGTTGGATCCCGATTCCCACTGATGAGTTGGTTTACTCCTCGGGTGATCCCGACTAATTCTTCTTTCAGGTTTGGAGGAGAATTTGAGGTTACAGTGGGAGGTTTCCTGATTAGATAAATCGATAACCATTCTCATCTAGGTTAGAGTGCACGCTGAGTGTTTCTTTTCTCTCTCTCTTTGACAGAGACCATGGCCTGACCCTTGACTATGACTCAGTGACCAAATTAACCGAACCTTCTTAAACACTGGCTTTTGGATTGTCAGAGTTGCAAACCTCTTTGCCACTCCTACTTTTACCCTTTTCTCCAGAACACCCCGCATTACTACGAACGTCCATTTCCATTGGATAAAACCATCGTATGGTTATATACAAACTCGAAGGAATTTATTCGAGGATAGTTTCCGGTTCTGGAGAAAACGAATAGGACTATTCAGTTGTCTTTTTCTTTTACCTTCTCTCAGGTTGCGAGTACTCCTTGGTTTAGGGGATAGTACACCCGTTACGCCTATTGGATAGTCTTCTTCCAAACCTTAGGCTGGTGCCGAACGGTAGGGAATGAAGAAAGCCGATTAGCCTAAGTGTGGTGTACAGAAGGTATTAAGTTAACAAGTAAAGGGATTAGAAGGAGGGCAAAGTAAATTGCGACTGCCATTCACGACCAAACCAAGTATTTCATTACCACTTCCACTTCACCTTTGTATTTCTCCAGAACACTCCGTATCTCTACGAAGATCCACAGTTATTTGGATACTCCATCGTATGGTTATATACGAACTCGAAAGGAACTTGTTCCAGTTCGAGGATGGATTCTGGTTCAGGAGAAATAGGAATAAGGTTTATTCAGGTGTCTTTTATCTTTACCTTTTCTCGGATTGCGGGTGCTCCTAGGATTAGGACAGTACTCCCATTATGCTTATTGGATAGTCTTCTTCCAAACCATAGGCTGGTGCCGAACGGTAGGGAAGAAAGAAAACCATTTTAGCCTAAGAGGGTGTACAGAAGGAAATGACTAAAGACACATGAAGGGATTTGGAGAGATGGCAAAGAAATATACGGTTACAGTTGTGAATCTGATAATGGAAGAGGCATTACTAGGAATACCCGAATACCCCATCGAAACATTTCAATGTTTCAGTTTCACTGTATACTGTTAAAAGAAAACTGATTTCCCAATTAGACACTTGCTCCAGGGTATGTATTTACCAGGTATGATTCTCACATCAGTATGGTTTTACAGATGATGAGTGGGAGTAAGTTTTTGGGAATTAGGTGATCATCCTCATTATATCGGAATTCGTGGTAATTGGTGATATTTGAGGAAGTCACCTGGGTTGTTTGCCGGACGGCAAATATTTGGTTTTGAATATCCGCTGTTATGCACCAATTTCAAATTGATACATCTATACGTCTATTTTTATAGAGTGAGATATACCTTTTTGAAATTATGTCCATGACATTTACTTATATCAGTGGATGGTTAGGTAAGGAGCATTAAACAACGGTGTAATTCTTCTTAACCATAGGTACAATTTTCAACCTACGACATACAGGAAATGAGTTATTAGACTCAAGGGACTTATACAGAGTATTGTATGTTGTCCAGTGTCCATGAGGACAGAGGGGTTGGTTCTCGTACTATATTCGGTTTACTTATGACTTCTCTAGTTTTTAGACAGGTGTTTCGTAGAAACACAGGGTCCGAGTTTTGAGAAGTTATAGGTATGTGGATAAAGTAGAGAACCAGGTGTTGCAAGTATCAGGATTCTTCAAGGTGATCGAAGATGTAGATACTTATGTATGGTATTCAGTTGATAATATTGATTAAGAGAACTTGCTTCTCTTTCAGGTTACTCATAATTGGAAGTACTCCTAAATTGAGTAATGCTGATAGGCCTCTTTCTATTTAGTTGACATGCACTGGAGACAGCTGCATGATTTGAATCTGGTTCAATTAAATCAGTGCCTCTGTTTCTGTATTGGATATAGAACAGTTCATATCTTGACATTGTTAAGGTACGGGAAGTTGTCCGGCTTATGCTTAAAACCAGACTCTGGATAACTCAAGGCACGTTTCTGTAATGGCTGTTTGTGGGTTGACCCAGGCTATGACGAGGGTTGACTTTCTACCATCTGGAAGATCAATAGTGATATTGTTCTTGACTCGCCACAGTTTTAAGTAAAATGGATTTTTTCAGAAAACAGAAGTGGGAGTATGGTAGAACTGGAAGTGATTCCAGAACTGCAGACGATTACTGAAAATTTGATAAGAACCTAAAGATTTGATCTGATTGACATTCTATTGGCCACTCCGCAGATTTGGTGGGTAACCTCAGGCACCCGAGAGATACTCTGGTAGCCTCAAGGACGGTGGCAGGGAGGTTCTTGTTTACCCAGACTTTCCATTGCTGTTGTTCCAGACTGTAAGACCCGGCAGGAGGATGAGTATAGCGTCGTTCTAATCTAGCTTTAGAAGTGTACGTCTATATGACTTGCCAGAGGGTTGTCGTAGTCAGTGGGAGCAGCGGAAGCATTGGTGGACAGGTGGCTTATGTCTGTTTATAGATTAAAGCGGAAATAGCGGAGATAGATCATCTATTTCTGATGTGACAGTCATAGGTTTGAATTCATCAGAATAGGGGATGGATCTGTTAAGAAGGTAGTAGGGTGTGATGTCCTGGTATTTGGATGACATACACAGAGTTGGAAGTGAAGTTCCTATACTACGATCGGTTATACTTTGGTTGTCACACAGTGGTTTCTCCATAAAGGACATGGATTTCATATCAGACATTCTGGTTACTAGATCTATGGCTTTAGATCTAGATTTTGGTAGTTTCCCAATCTGAGTACTTAGACAGCATTTTAAAAGTATTTAGAATGGACGACTCCAGGCACGGTAGTGTACCTGCAGGTGATGGAGTCACCCTCTCTAAAGGTGTCTTATAGACTAAAGGGGAGAGGGATGTGCATGATTGGCAGATCACTTGCTTAGGAAATTGAGTCAATCATGAGATGTCAAGTACCACACCAGATGTTGTTTTTACAGTAGGTGCAATATGTTGATATTGATCCAATCCTGGAGAAATGTTCGGAAACGGTTTTAGAACATAAGTGGATGTTCTAGGGACATGATAACAACAGCCTCCTTTAGGAGACGGTTATCATTCCAGGCTTCTAAGGTGACATGGATGACAGAGTGACTGTCAGAGTTATAGTTTTCCCTCTGACGAGGGGCAGTATTTTGGATAGGTGATCCAGGCAGATACTGAGGGAGGCATGGCGCAGGATACTGATTAAGTTCAGTTGACGATATAGTCTAAGAAGTTTGGATTTGGAGTTCATTTATGAGCTAGGTCCCATCGGATATCCAGACATATTCTAAGACAGGTATTGCTCATTTCGGGAGATGGCTTTCTCCGCGAACTTGAGATTAAGAGAGACATAGAAAGAAACATTAGAGCGGATCCACTCACTAAGGCTATTCCTCGAACGCAATAGTTTCGCAAACGGGTTTAGTGAGACTGATTAGTAGAGGAGTTGGGTGTTCGGTATCACACGGGCTGTGAGTATGCGACATCGCAATAATTAGCCTTGAGTGCAAGTGGGAGATTGTTGGAGATAGTGCCCTCAGAGTCAATTATTCGATCACAGGCACGTGATTGCAATGATTGAGGGAGGACCTATCCCAGTAGGACAGTCTTACTCAAGTATGGTATGCTATGTGGTTTATCTTTATCATCGTGTACTGTTTAGGTGACCTTACAGATCACTATTGCGTGTTGATAGAGCCCCTAGGATTCTTGCTTAACTGCCAGCAGTATGAGGGCAATCATATATGTGGGAGCTGGGGTCTATAAGAACATCCTTAAAAGGTTCCTAGTCGTGGGAGTTTCGAGACAGGGCATCGATACTTCAGAGTAGACTAGTGTATACAGTCGAGACCCCGACGAGGGGCGGTGGCCGGTCTCACAAGCCACTGGTGTCAGTTGGTTCACCTAAGATGTATACAGGTGCTCATTGGGTTATGAGTACACCGGACAGGACTCGCCGGGAATATGCTAGTTGGTCTTATACCAGACGTCAGATAGCAGTTCCCTGGTGACAAGTGTACAGGTTAGTTCATCGACCTGAGGATCGTCATTTGTCTCGTGTGAGTTCCCACTGTACTTTGATTACTACCCTACCACGCTCAAAGGAGACGTGCAAACAGGTTTTAGTTGGGTACAGTCCCGAGCCACATGGAGGCAGTGAGCGGATCTTCAGGGGTTCTTCTCTCCCGGTATTGAGAGTGAGGTCGCGTTGTGTCTAGGAGAGCCCTTACACGAAGTCCTTGGCCAAGGCAGAAGATTTACTGGTAGGTATTCCAGTAGTATCTCAGGGTGTTCTGGGCTACACTCCACACGACTTGTACCGCTTTTGGGGGTCTGAATTTTACCAACACCCTAGGCCCACCATGCGATGCTTATAGACGAACGGACCGGACTGTACGGATATTGTCACTGACAGGCTCAATAGGGTGTCAGGATGAGTTCGCTCATCGACGTCCCTTTTGGTCAATACCTGGTAGCCCGTTACGTATGGCTAATACCTTTGACGTGCTAGTGGTTAAATCCACAACCAAAGTATTGATGAGTCTTTAGAGTCCCCCACAGACAGTTGCTCAAGTTTCGGGCGAAACGTTGTAGAGGCCGTATGGAGATATGGCAGGGTTCGATCAGATACGTGCGGTGTTACACGGATCATGATCGGACCGATAATACTAGCGGGCTTTGGTTTAAGCCAGATCCTAGTATAGCACCGTGTAGATTTTGTCTCATTGCATTTGTATTCGGTCGGAATACAAATGCGGGTATGTATATACAGTCGCGGGGTTTTCCTGTAATTTATTACGGGATCAGTTTTTTTAAGTTGCCAGTTTGCTTTCCGTTTCGGCCATTTTTCTTTGTATCTTTCCTTGGCTGAAAGTTGGTGGAGGAGGGCTTATTTGCAAGCATGCAAATTTGATTTGTGGAGGGTGTTATTTGCATGTTGTAGTGTCATGATGGTTGCACCATCATTTGACTTCTTAACTTCATCATGGCTTGGCCTTTGGTGTCATGATGGTTGGTGGAGTGTGGGTTTTAGTTGGTGATCATTTCTTTTCATCATAACTATTTTCTCTCTCTTTGATTATTGGTTCACTCACTCACCTCTTTGATACTCTCTCCCCTCTCATTCTCTCCTTGAGCCAAGAACGGCCACTTCCTCATGGGGCTGTCCCAATTTGTTATGTGGGGATATGCTCTCATTTGGCTTGCAAAATGATATAGTTCATTTCAAAAAGCTTTCACTTCATTCCTCCACTCAAAAGGCAACTTCTAGTAACCCCAATGAGACATAGCACTACATTTATTCTACAACAATTCTTGGGCACGTCGGCTCGCCAACTTCGTGCCCGAGTTACCTCGGTCCAGAGGTGGAAGCCCGTAAAAGAAGCCGGCGATGTGGTGCCTGTTCATAACATAATATTGCATTTTGTATTCCCCATTCTTATGCATTTTACAATAAAAACAGGTTCTTTTGACCCATGTCTGCTACATGTTACAGGTTACAGGTTCTTGGAACGAAAACAGTGAAAAAGACAAAAGACGATACAAAAAGAGACTTTTGACCAACAAATAGGAGGGTCTTAGTCAAACCTAAAAACGAAGAATGGTTCACCATCAACACGGCAACTCAAGATTCAAATTTGCAAGAAAGACGGTTAAACGATCCATTGCAAAGTGTCACTGAAAATCTGGAATTAATACCGAAGCCCAACTGACAAAAAGAATGAAGAAACAAGAAGCCCATAAGAACCAAACCAAGCCCAAGAAAATCCAAGTGATGAACCCATCATTGGGCCGCGGATCCGCGGCCCAAGCGCGCCCATGCCGCGGATCCGCGGCCGTCCTGTGCCCGTGCGCGAATGAATTTTTACCAAATTTCTGTGGCAGCTATGGAAAGATTTTATGGGGGTATATTTGTAACTTTAGACATGCGGTGCAATCTGTAACCCTAGGGTTTCTATGTCCTATAAATAGAACCCAAGACCTAGTAATTTCTTATGCCTCTACTCATGAATAAAATTCTGTTTTCTTGAAGTTAGAGTGCATCAACTGTAAGTAGGTTATTTTTCTTTGCAAGTAGTTGTAGTTTTTTATCTGCTTTTATTTTCTCGCCTTAGTTTAAATTAGTTTAGTTTTTATTAACTTGCAATCGATGTTTTCTCTCTTTAATAAATTCTTGTTCTTTTTCATCCCCTCAATGAGCGAGTAGTTTCCTCGCTTGTTAGGGTTAGGAATAGGGAAGGATTTGAGAGATGAAGATCTCTCATCTCTTTTCATTGCTAAAACTTTTATGAACATTAGAACTCCATGCATACCTTTTTATTCCGCTCCCTACGGCACTTTTACCCGCAAGGTAACGATGATTTCGTAGTTTAAAGGCCCGGATCTCAAGGTTTTCCATGGAGGTTAGGGTAAAGATTAAGAAAGGAAGGACAAGGATCTAGAGGAAGAATCAATCTTCCCAATCATCCTAATCCCTTTTGTTAAGATATACCATAACACTAATATGATACATTTAATTAATAGCAATGGAAAGAGATGAAGATCTTTGTTTACCAAATTTTCCCTAGACCTAATCCTAGCAAGTTTCTAATCCTAGTCTTATACAACTTCAATTTTTAGGTTTAATTATAAATCCAAACACCATTTGGAATTAACTCGTAAGAACTTAAAGAAAATTTTCACATCCCTGTGGACCGACCCGTATTCACCGGCTAGCTTCAAGCGACGCCGTTCTTGATTGCGGTAAATATTTTTGATCGACAAAACCTCTCTTAATCAATGGCGCCGTTGCCGGGGATGGCGTAAAATTTTCTTTTTGTAATTTCGGGTTAATATAAAATTTAAAAAATCATAAAAATCTGAAAAATCCAAAAAAATAAAAAAAAATTATCATCTTTTATTGTTTGAAGGGTTCTCTTTGTGAATATTTGCAGGTTTGACGGATCTGAAACAACACAGAAAGGGAAACAGAAAAAGATACATCAGAACGGGAGGAGATTGGAAGTACAGAGCAGCTGAAGAAATCCAGAGACCTGAAGCCTCCAAACCACCGCGCTTCCGCCGCATAACCCCACCTCGCGCCGCGCTTCCGCCGCATACTGGAGTCTGCTCTGAGAAATTTTTGCACTGTTTGTTTCTTATTTCCCTCCTCTTCAAATCCCCATATATCTTCTGTCAAATCTTCTGCAGGATTTTTTGCGCTAAAAATCTTCTTCCCCTTCCAATAATTGATTTTCTGCAGGATTCTTTGCGCAGCGCTAAAAAGCAAATTGATTGCAAGTGATTTACTGCTTTGCATACTTTAATCTGACTTTAAGGGGCTATTGACCAATTCAGATTGGGTGGGGATTTCATCACCCTTCCCAGGACCCCAGAAATCACTTAAAACATTTGCATTGACCACTTTTAATTTAAAAAAAATATTAGACTCAGCCCTAAGGACCTCGAGCTCAATAGGACAGAGGACTAGTATAGGCATCGGCCGTTTATCCTAACCGACATTGCGGTGACTAGGCTGGTGGTTTTTAATTAGGCCCACTGTCGTGGTGGTTCCTTCCCACTTACCTGACCGTACTTGTCTGTGAAGAGGCGGTTTGAGGTCCTATCTCTAGCCCTTTGGAACAGTTAGGAGCTGTCTAGCTGACCTAGGTGACCCTAGACTTAGGCCTGATTGTGCATGTGTGGTTAATTGCAGTTGTGTCACTAGTCTCTTTTCAAAATTTTTTTTGCAAAAGCACACTTAAAAAGAAAAAGGAAAATCTTTTCAAAACTTGCAACTTGTCGCTAAAGAATCTTTGCACTCACTTACACCACTTCTTCTCATTGACGTTTTCTTACCTTCACATTCTGTCTTTCATCTTTCGACTACACTAACCCTTTTAGTGTATGTCCGGTTGGACTAGGGACCCTAGCGCCCGATTAGTTCGTGTTTCGTTGGTGCCGACCGACGAACCTTTCGACTCCGAAGTCGAAATCTTGTCCACTTCTTCACTTTCACCATCACATTCTTCCGAAGGTATGTCGGGATACGATCCTAACAACACCTTACAGATGGGAAGGATTCCACCTCCACCAGGTGCGAATAACCCGAATCTTCCGCCTGTCGAAGCGCCCACACGAGTCGCGCTCCAGGATCTTTTCTACCCCATCCGCACCGTCCTTCCTACTTGTCTTTCCCTTCCACCGGCTAATGGGGACAATTTCGAGATCAAACCCCACTTCATCAATATGCTGCCTAAGTTTCATGGATTGGAATCCGAAGATGCATATATCTTTATCAACAAATTCCAAAACGTTTGCGCCATGATGAAAACTACCCAATTAAGTGATGACGCTATAAGGCTAAGGGTCATTCCTTTCACCTTATGTGACCTAGCCGAGAAGTGGCTATACAGCACCGCATCACACTCAATTAGAAATTGGGACGAGTTTGTGAAAGCTTTTCTTAAAAAGTTCTATCCTCATCACAAAACTGCTAAAATCCGTAATGAAATCATTCAATTTTCACAGCTTCCTGCTGAACCATTTTGGAAATGTTTTGAAAGATTTAAAGACCTTCTCGTTCAATGCCCTCATCATGGAATCGAAAGATGGCAACTTTGCCAAACCTTATACGAGGGATTGAACCCGGCAACGAAGCAGTTGCTAGAAACCATTAGTCAAGGTCACTTTCTGTCCAAATCTAGTGAGGAAGCGTGGCAGTTTCTTGAGGATCTTAGTGAGCAAACGATTCAATGGGAGAGCACCAAGACCACATCATCTTCTTCTATTGGTCAACCTAGGGCAGGCATACATCAAGTAGAGATGTCAATTGCTATGAAGGCCGAGATGGCCGCTCTTACGAAAAAGCTAGAAGCGCTTGAGACCAAAATCTCAGCACCTTCCCCTGCCCCTGTCATGCCCCCACGAACTGTTTGTGCTTGTTGTTCGGATCCATCACATCTCACTGAAGAGTGTCCTTACACTGCATCCACTCAAGGACAAGATCAAGTCAATGCTGCCTTTCAGCAACGACAAAGAAATGATCCATACTCTTCAACATACAATCTGGGTTGGAAGAGCCACCCTAATTTCACTTGGAACCAAAATCAACAAGTCCAAGGAAACAACAATTTTCAAAGAGCTCCTCCTCCACAACAACAACAAGCACCTCCACAAGCTCAATTTCAGCAGCCTCTCCAACAGCAACCTTACCCTAATCAGATGAACAATTTTGTACCCAACAATTTTGTTACCCCTCAAAATGCTGTTAGCTCGCTCGAAAGAAGTCTAGAAGCATTCCTAAAGCAATCTACACAGTCCACAGCTAGGATAGAGACTTCTGTTCAATCTTTGGTGCAAAACAGTGCCTCACATGATCAAAGCATCAAAGCTATTAAGGCACAAATTGCACAACTCAACGCAGCATTGAAAGAGCGAGAGAAAGGAAAACTTCCGTCTCAACCACTCCCAAATCCTGGTCACGCACATGTTGCACATGAACAGCAGAATCATAATATGAATGCTGTGACTACGTTGAGATCCGGAAAAGTGCTGCAAAACAATATGGGTATTCACCGTGACACCTCTGCCGGTGGTTCTTCATCTTCCTCTTCTTCTTCTTCGTTAGAGCCTATTCTCCATCCTTCACAGGGCTCTACTTCTAGCTCGAACGGACCCTCTCCTCACAACACGAACACATCTACACGGGGTTCCGTTCCAACTCAACAATCTGATCCGCAAAAATTGGACTCAACAACTTTTCAAAATGTTCCTTTTCCAAATCGGTTGAGATCCAATAAACCAACTCCACAGATGGAGAAGTGTTGGAGATAGTGCCCTCAGAGTCAATTATTGGATCACAGGCACGTGATTGCAATGATTGAGGGAGGACCTATCCCGGTAGGACAGTCTTACTCGAGATGATAGTATGCTATATGGTTTATCTTTATCATCGTATACTGCTTTAGGTGACCTGGCATGTCGCTATTACACGTTGATAGAGCCCCTAGGATTCTTGCTTGACTGTCGGCAGTATGATGGCGATCATATACGTGGGAGCTGGTAGTCTATAAGCACATCCTTAAAAGGTCCCTAGTCGTAGGAGTTTCGAGACAGGGCATGGATACTCCATTAGTAGACTAGGGTATACAGTCGAGACCCCGACGAGGGGCGGTGGCCGGTCTCACAAGCCACTGGTGTCAGTTGGTTCACCTAAGATGTATACAGGTGCTCATTGGGTTATGAGTACACCGGACAGGACTCGCCGGGAACCTGCTAGTTGGTCTTATACCAGACGTCAGATAGCAGTTCCCTGGTGACATGTGTACAGGTTAGTTCATCGACCTGAGATCGTCATTTGTCTCGTTTGAGTTCCCACTGTGCTTTGATTACTACCCTACCACGGCTCAAAGGATTCATGCAAACAGGTTTTAGTTGGGTACAGTCCCGAGCCACATGGAGGCAGTGAGCGGATCTGCAGGGGTTCGTCTCTCCCGGTATTGGGGGTGAGGTCGCGCTGTGTCTAGGAGAGCCATTACACAAAGCCCTCGGCCGAGGCAGGAGATTTACTAGTAAGTATTCCAGTAGTATCTCAGGGTGTTCTGGGCTACACTCAGACACGACTTGTACCGCTTTTGGGGGTCTGACTTTTACCAACGCCCTAGGCCCGCCATGCGATGCTCATAGACGAACGGACCGGACTGTACGGATATTGTCACTGACAGGCTCAGTTGGGTGTCGGGGTGAGCTTCCTCATCGACGTCCCTTTTGGTCAATAGCTGGTAGCCCGTCACGTATTGGCTTATACCTCTGACGTGCTAGTGGTTAAATCCACAGCCATAGTATTGACGAGTCTTTAGAGTCCACCACACTTTCAGTTACTCAAGCTTTCGGGAAAAACGCTGTAGAGGCCGTATGGAGATATGGCAGGGTCCGATCAGATACGTGCGGTATTGCACGGATCAGGATCGGACAGTTTGTACTAGTGGCCGTATGGTTATATGGCAGGGTTCGATCAGATACGTGCGGTATTGCATGGATCAGGATCGAACGGATATTACTAGCCGGCTTTGGTTTAAGCCGGATCCTAGTTTAGTACAGTGTAGATTTTGTCTCATTGCATTTGTATCCGGTAGGAATACAGATGCGGGTGTGTATGCACAGCATCGGGGTTTTCCTGTAATTTGTTACGGGACCAGTTTTCTGGAGTTGCCAGTTTGCATTCCGTTCCGGCCGGTTTTCCTTTGTTCTTTCCCGGCCGGACTTTTCCGATGGAGGGGGTTATTTGCAAGTTTGCAAATAACATTTTATGGAGGGTTTATTTGTAAGATGAGAGCATCTTTTTATTCCTTTCTTTTCTATAATCATTTCATGCATAAAGGTGATTAAGATTGATTTAGTGTATGATGTGAAGTTTACTTTTGATATGGTCACCTCCCTTGATCTCCTACCATCACCTCCCTTCATGGTTTGTATTTTTCTTCCACCATTTTGATAAAGGGGGGGGCGGCCATTTGCAAAAGTAGAGAGGATCATTTTCATTTGGATGAAGGAAATTTGTTCATCTCATTTTCTCATATTACACAAATTCTAGCTCCACTTGAAAGTTCATTTCACAACCTCATTCCTCCATCAAGGCAACATAACCCCAAAGAGAAAAAGCACTACACTTTCTATAGCAAATCTTGGACGCGTCGGCTAGCCTACTTCGCGCCCGAGTTGCCTCGGTATTGAGGTGGGAGCCCGTAAAAGATGCAGGCAATGTGGTGCCCTTCCGGCGAGAAGGCGACGACCGGAGTTTCCGCAGGAGATCGGGACGACGAGGAGAAGACCGGAGGACTCGGATCATTCGGTATATCTCTCACCCTTTCTCTTAATAGCTAGTATCGGTTAATGGTTACGATCCGGGTTTATTGTCCGCGGTAGCGCCAGTTTAAAAGTTAAGAAAATTTTGATTCCGCAATTTGGCCTCGGATAGACGGCCGGGGCGCTGCCGTGGCGCAACATGGTATCAGAGACACGCCATTAACCTTACCTAGCTTGTTCTAATGTGTTTTGCATTTCCGATCGAACAAAATCCCAAAAACCACATTTCCTTCACATCAGTTTTCTGTTGTTTTTTTTCCTTGCTCGAAAAATTTTTCAGGTTGTAGAAAACTAATGTACAAGCAGTTCTAAGACATCTGTAAAAATTCGACACATTCAGTCGTTCATGGAAGCGCGGAACCGCGGCCAAACCCCCCCTTGGGCCGCGGTTCCGCCGCACTCTAATCTCTTCACTGTGTCCAATTTGTACAGTGGGCTTGTGGGCTGCTTTTGTGGGTTTTGGAATATTAAATTTGGGCCCAGAATTCCTGTGACTGCTACAGTATTACTTGGGGGCCCACTTGTTAATTGTTTGATCGATCGGATATTTTAAACACATTATTTCACAGTATTTACATTATATCTGCGACCGTGAATGTCTCTTGATCGGTAAATCCCGTCTAACTGCTATAGCCCGGTTAGACGGATTTGCGAACGTGAGTTTCACGTTGATGTTCTATGTTTATGCTGTGTTGTTGCGGATCGGTCGTGGGGGATAGCCTGGATGCAATGCTAGTACAGTTTTGTTGTATTATGTCATTTGATATTGCGGGGCGAGCGTCCGACATGTGGACTGCCGTCACTGCCTGTTTGTATTATTCTTTTGGGGCACGACCTGGTTGCGGTCGATGTACCCGGTGTATGTATATTTTACTTTCTGTACTAGGATTACCCCGCGGAGGGGTGCACGGATAGCCGGGTTCTAGAGGGCAACGGGCCCGCATCTCATGGCATTGAGACGGAGGGGGCTTCACTCTAGGATTAGCGGGCGATTCGCCGCACTCGTAGGGGGTACAGGTTGACCCAGGAGGGGTGCCCAAGTTGCCGAATTCCATGAAGTGCTGGGTGGTCCATTCACGGTGCTGAAGGGGGCTGCCTCGCTTCAGGTTTTGGCGGGTGACTTGCCGCGCCCGTAGGGGTCTAGGATTTTCATTGCACAGGCTATCCACACGACCAGGGGAACGTCGGGTTTCAGCAGCGGCTCTGTGAAACCCGGGGCTTCCAGATATCTGTATTGTTCTGTGATGCTGTACATTTCTGTGATGTTGTTTTTTATCACGCCTTGAGCGAAATATAATATATTGGTATATATATTAGTAGATGTTGTATATGTTTTGCATCCGCCCTAGTCCAGTCCCCGCTCTGTCGTTAGTTAAGTAACCTAACGGGTGATGACGGGACCCAGTGGCGAATGCGGATGGCATATACGTACATCAGTATATTTTCATTCTTTATTGTGTGATCAATTGATGGGACTGCGTTGATTCAGATCAATGCAAGCTAAACAAGCCTATTCTGATGTTGTTGGAACAATTTTTCAAAAAGCTGTTATTGCAAGGACGTTCACTTTTGTTTTGCATCGTGGTATTCATTTGGAATATCCTGCTCCTCAGTCGACGAGGCAAGGGCCGAGATCCCTTCACCGGGAGTGACCCCTTGGACAGAAGTTTGCGTCAGGGCAATAACTTCACTATAGCCGATTACTTTTGTTTTGCATCGTGGTATTCATTTGGAATATCCTGCTCCTCGGTCAACGAGGCAAGGGCCGAGATCCTTTCACCGGGAGTGACCCCTTGGACAGAAGTTTGCGTCAGGGCAATAACTTCACTATAGCCGATTACTTTTGCTTTGCATCGTGGTATTCAGTTGGAATATCCTGCACCTCATTCTACGGGGAAAGAGCCGAGATCCCTTCACCGGGAGTGACCTCTTTAGTAAAGGTTTTCGTCACTATATTTTTATAAAAGGCTATGCAGTTCCTTCAACGATATCAAGTTCATTACGTTAAAAGTTTTTCGCCAAAAACTAGACGTAGCCCTCCGTCATTTCTTACAAGTATTACTTAGTATTCGTGCTGCGTTTGTTGACTGTGTCAAGGCGTAGTGTACGGTAGCTAAGTAGTGTTTTTTTGCAGCATATTAATGGGATTGGTTAGGACAGTCGTGCGGCCTTGTTGACTGTGTCAAGGGCTCGTACGTGTGGGTTTAATGCAATCCAGGATAATGACGGGTTGAACTTGACTAGGACTCTTTGATTTGTTGACTGTGTCAAGGTCACTTGGGTCCTAGGGATAAAAATCACATCGGGAGTTTCAAAAGAACTGAAACTTGCCAGGCATGCGCATACCTTCTGGAGTGTGGTGACGTGAGTGGATTCCGTCACGTTATCATGCGATGATAGTTGGATCCCGATTCCCACTGATGAGTTGGTTTACTCCTCGGGCGATCCCGACTAATTCTTCTTTCAGGTTTGGAGGAGAATTTGAGGTACAGTGGGAGGTTTCCAGATTAGATAAAGTGATAACCATTCTGATCTAGGATAGAGTGCACGCTGAGTGTTTCTTTTCTCTCTCTCTCTGGCAGCGACCATTGACCCGACCCTGGACTATGACTCAGTGACCAAGTTGACCGAACCTTCTTAACACTGGCTTTTGGATTGTCAGAGTTGCGAACCTCATTGCCACTCCTACTTTTACCCTTTTCTCCAGGACACCCCGTATTACTACGAACGTCCACTTCCATTGGACAAAACCATCGTATGGTTATATACGAACTCGAAGGATTTCGAGGATGGTTTCCGGTTCTGGAGAAAACGGATAGGATTATTCAGTTGTCTTTTCCCTTTTACCTTCTCTCAAGTTGTGAGTACTCCTTGGTTTAGGAGATAGTACACATATTACGCAAATTGGATAGTCTTCTTCCAAACCTTAGGCTGGTGCCGACCGGTAGGGAATGAAGAAAACCAATTAGCCTAAACGGTGTGCAGAAGGTATTAAGATTAAGACAAAGCAAGGGATTAGTAAGAGGGCAAAGTAAATTGCGACTGATATTCACGACCAAACCAAGTATTTCTTCGCCAATCCTAAATCACCTTTGTATTTCTCCAGGACACTCCGTATCACTACGAAGATCCACAGTTTATTAGATACTCCATCGTATGGTTATATACGAACTCGAAAGGAACTTGTTCCAGTTCGGGGATGGATTCTGGTTCAGGAGAAATAGGAATAAAGTACATTCAGGTGTCTTTTATCTTCACCTTCTCTCGCATTGCGAGTGTTCCTAGGATTGGGACAGTACACCCATTATGCTTATTGGATAGTCTTCTTCCAAACCATAGGCTGGTGCCGAACGGTAGGGATGTAGCGTTTTGAAAATCGTTTCGGTGAAATTTCGGAAAATCGGTAAAATGAGGGGGTTTTCTGTAAAAAGTCAAAATACAAATATCTTATTATAAAAATTAAATATACATATTCTAGCTATGTAATTGCTATTATTTGGTGTTTATTGAGCCGCTGGTGAAATTTCAAATTTTCTGAAAAAAATATTATTTTATTATTATTTTAAGCCGTCACTAATACATTTAATTAGGAAAAATTACAAATTGGAATGAGTTGAAACAAATTTTGTGCAACATAAAACATTAAATAAAATTTTATCATGTGGTTTTTGGAACGAAATCATTTGCCAAAACGGTTTAGAAATTATTGAAGAATAAAAAGGCTTTTTTTTAGCGTAATTGGATGTTTGGGGTACTGTATTTATCATTTTTCCTCACCCCACACCCGTACCCACACCCACACACACCCACTTACTCCCCCCCATGGCTGAATTCAGCAGCCCCTTCTCTTGTCCCCACTTGGTTTGCAAAGGAAAGAAAAGGAAAAGAAAAGAATAGAATAGAAAATGAAAGAAACAATGTGGACTTTGACTAGATGTGATTTTCCCCACCTCCCTCTCTCTCCTCCTTTTTCCTCACTTGCAGCCGAGACCCCCTTCATTTCTGTCCAGAAATTTTGCCCAAAAGCCCATCTCTTTTTCCTTCAAAAATTTCATCTTTTTGCCCCAAAATCAAGCTAAAAATTCAATATTTCTTAAATCCAATCTCTACCCATTTCTTCTTGACCTATTCTTGTGTGGATCATGGATCAAGAGAGCAATTTGGAGTCCAAGATTTTGGTGCTAGATCTCTATTTTTGTGAGGTATAATTTTAGCATTTTGCATAAGTTATTGTTTGATTGCTTGAATCTAGCTATATGTGTTTAATTAGGAATCAATTGTGGTTTTGATATTAAAGATTTAACTTTCAAGAGGGGGTTGTGAACTAAAGTTAGGGTTTTTGTTGGGTAATTATGGTTGCAATGTGTAGATTATCATCTTAAGGAAATGAAAACCTAACCTAGTTGCTAGTTTACTAATTGATGCTTGTAAATTGTTAAAATTGGAATTTTATGCAAACTAGGTTTTGGAAATTAATTACAAATGTTAGACTAAAAATCTAATTAGGTTTTTCATGACTTCATTAACATTATTAAGTGTAGTTTAATACCTTATTTCATGCAAATCCAAACTAGTTTGTTGTATGCGCATTTTTGCTATAAAATGGTCGAAATTGGTTAATATTGTAAACTAGTTTTTGTAAATATTGTGTTAAATCGAGAATTAAAATATGGTTAGGGTTTCTTCATATCTTAAAAATTACATTGAGTGGTTTAACCATTTAAAATATGCAAAACCAAGTTTAATTGTAAAATTATGAATTTTACATTAAAAAGTGTTAAAATTGATATTTTTGCAAACTAGGATTTTGGAAATTATGCAAATTTATGTGATTAAATTATGGAAATGGTTTTATTGACTTATTTAAGATATATAATAAATATATTGGCCACTACATTCATTTAAACATCGAGTTTTGTACTAAAACGGGTAATTTTGCTTGCTAGTTTTTCGGAAAAACGGCTTTTAGAGTGAATTTGGGGTTTTCGTGAGTTTTAAACTATTTTATATTAAAATTAGTGTTCGTGAATGTGCAAATGAGTGTGATTGGATTTTCTCGATGGTTTGACGTTCGTACATCGACATCGAAGGTTGGTTTGACTATTCTTGCATGTGTAGGCGATAGGTTTTGACCTATGCATGATACGCGTGCCGATTTAGTTTTCGTATGCCGTTTCGATTTTGAATTGGGTTTTTATGCGATACGATACGTTGTGATATGTAGGTACCCCATATGGACTTCGAGACGACAAGCAAGCGCGTGGCGACGTCGGCACCGGCTAGCGAGGACCAGGTGAGTAGATTTATATCTACGGGGAGAAGTCGGGTGGATGGCGTATAGCACCCCCGCTGTCCGTAATTAGTACTATGTAGTATATTTTTATGTGTGATAGTTAGTGTGTTATGGTTAGTTAGGGGTAGAAATAACTAGCGTAGTTCCTAGTTGCGAACCATAGGATAGATTTGCACCCACACGCATACACTTGTATGTTTCTTATACTTGCACGGTGTTTGATGATATGGGATGACTTTGGAGTTGAGTCGATGATGTGGGCTTTGTGCCGCGAGATCGGTGATTTGATATGATTCGTATAGGGGATACGAAATGTGATTCTTGCGGGTTCGGGATGTGTGTTTACCCCGCATTCATACTTTGAAGACGATATCAGTTGTACTAGACTTAGATCAGTACCCCAGATTATATGATATGATAAGTGATATCTGAAATGTGATGAGATAGTGTGATATTGAACCGTACCCAGCTTTTGGGATGCCGTACGACGATTTACCGTACGAGCCTATATTGATGATAGATCCGCGCTCATGACTCGAGGATGTCAGATGATATACTGTATCGTACGTGATACTATTGAGGCGGGATCACCGACTTATATATATTTATATATCGACTCAGATGTTAGGCGGTTTCCTTACCTGTAGTTCAGCTTGTTGGTTCGGCCGTATAGTTTAGTGTGGTTGTTAGAGTAGATTAGACTTCTTACCTATTTCAAAAACTAACGAATCGTGGGCATTTTTAAAGACAGCTCAAGGGAATCTACGGACATTTCAAAAACGACGTATCTTTTCATAAAAACACCGTAGCCCTATTTTCAAAACCCCATGATTCGTGTTATTTCAAAAGGCACCATTCGTAGGACTTATATTAGATTAATGCAGATTAGTTTTGGTTACGTCTAGTTTCAGCTCCCACTTTTTTTGTGGTTCGCTTTGCATCGCATTCTTATATTATGTTTCATACACCATTTTAATATCATGCTGATAGGACACCAACACCATTACCGATGATGCGTATCTACCACGTACACTTACTTGCCGGCTCACACACATCTTCATCGGTAATTGCCATGTCACGTACACCTTAGAAAATATATTATTGCTTGACATAGCCTATTAGCGAATAGTTTAGACATTGTAGTTATTACTTGCTACTTCATGCATACTGTTATTCATTGTTATGCCGCATTCATGGATTCTCATGCATATATTCACTATTTTGCATGCTATTGAGGTTTGGATTTGGATTTCTATGAGATTTTCTGGATTTGGAGGAAAACCGCAAAAACACAAATAAACATATTCTCTCTTTTAAAATAAAAAGTGCGGTTTTCCCATGATGTATGAGTCGTCCACCATGAGTTTGCTGATGGATTTGGAAACCCGATTCGAGGAGACGGATGAACCGTTTCGGGTACATGGTGGACCCGGTGCGGTACCCCGGGGCAAGAGGAATGTGGTGATGACGTTGAGCCTGGCAGGGGAGTACTACCTACCGGTGATTTTACCCGACGCGTCGGATATCCGGAGGATACCGTCGTGGTCTTGAGATGGATGGTAGGGGCCGGTCTGGACTGACGGCGCCCTAGATATTGAGATTGAGACATTGATATTTCGAGACAGTGAGATTCATGTTTTGTGTCGATGCTAGACACTGTTGATACTGATTTCATTATGATACCTCAGTTTTAAAAATACGAAGGAAATCTCACTAATTTATGAAAACAGTTTCTTTATTTACATGTATTCTGTTTCATGCATTCATACCTCATTCATATGATATATTGCTACCTGAGGCACTGACACGGGCACATGAAATTATACTCGGGTTAGATATTACCCTAGACATTGTCATAGGCTGCTTGTTATACTTATATTTGAGGATATATTATGATCATTGACCTAGGTTGCGTTATTTATGCGATTTCTGTGCGTAGATGTTTTTCTATTCACGAGTTGGCAACTCACCCCCGTTGTGCCCAGTTTCTTGCAGGTTGCCGTACAGGTTCCTTACGGCTTGCGGGCTCAGTTTCATTCGGGTGTCTTGCTAGTAGGTGGGTTTTTTCTTGTATCGTACCCATCATATTACCTTGTATGATATTATTCAGTTGTATCTAGTAAATTCCATCAACCAAACATGTATTCTTTTGAGATAGAGACCAGTGTTGTTTATTCTTTCGACCTTAGAGTCGCTCGTTATGTTCTGGTGGATTTTGAGTTTTGATCCTCGCCGTTGGCGTTGTATATTATATTGCTTGTGTGGTTGTGACCGTCGTTTGACGAAGAGCTAGCTCCCGCTTGGGGATGTCTTTTTTCTTGATTTCGTATACTATTCATGTTGTATCCCGTTTGGGAGCCAGTATTTACAAAGGAGACTCTGCCGAAATTTTCAGTAAATTTTTTGATGTTTTTAAAAACCGCATAATTCGGCTTATGCTATTGAAATTACTTGCTTAAGTTGGTTTTCCTGCACTCTACTACTTTTCTTGGTTTGGATTTCTGGGTTTTCGGTTTACTTAGATTACGTACGCCTCGAGACGTTCGTAGTTTAAGTGCCGGTCATGTTCCGTACTTTCGGGTCGTGACAAAGTTGGTATCAGAGCGTTAGGTTTTAACCTTCGGAGCGTAGGATGAACCTTGGTTGATGGAATAGGTGACTAAAGTAGAGTGACGTACCGTTGGTATGTTCCGCGGCATATTTACGATACGCTACTCCACTTAAGAAGCCTTAGGATGTACATTTCCTTGTTCAGTATTATATTCCTTCCTGATCTAGCCTCATCGGTACCAGTTTGGTTTTGCTGCTACGGGTACGGGCAGGGAGAGCTACGGCTAGAGTTGCGGTCAGCACAAGCTCGTCACGAATGAGGACTGACCAGGGCGAAATTCCGGCGACACACGATTGCAGAGATGTATCTCTTTACTGTGTTTCCATGCCACGAGTGTTTGGCGGATCGCCTTTATGAGGTTACTCGGAGGCGCTGATCGACACTAGAGAATTGAGCCAATGATAGAGGCCAGCCAGATTTTGATGACCGTTGGTGTGTTGCTTACTCCTGATGATTGAGGCACTGTTCAGCATGCAGACGAGCAAGCCAGTAGTTGCTGCGAACGACGAGATATCGCCCCAGATGTTGGAGCTATTGCAGTACGAGTTGTACTAAGAGATGATTGAAGGTCGCTAGTCACCGAGGATGAATGACTAGGACATGTGGTTCGTTCGCTACCCCGTTGCGAGGTCATCAGACAGATTGATTCCAGCTAGAGACGACTTCACGCGGAGACGCTGGGAGTCGACAGAGACGATCGATTGTCAGAAACCTACTATTCCAAGTTTAAAGTATTCGGAAAGACATGCAGGCAATTCTATGGTCCCTCTAGAAGAATGAAACCCTAACTCGACTTAATGACCGTATGAAAGCCTTTGAACCTTCGGGTTTGCGGCAGTTCTGCGGCGCCATTAGTGAGGCTTGGGTTTGCCCTTCTACGGCTGGACCACCGATGCTGTGGTATGTACTCGATACTATTAAACTGTGCCCAAGATGTTGAGCTCTTGGGGGATTATGAGGTTTTGACGACTCGATCAGATAGCTCGACTTAATTCAGATGCTAGGTGGTGAGATGCATTTCTTGGGAGACTCCAGATATGAGGATAGCCGTTGGAGCTTAGTCCATGCAGCCGCGACGAGACGAGTCCAAAGCAGACGACATTAGAGAAAAGTGGAGTAAGAGGTTCGCACCAGATCTAGATGAGATGACGTTCCACTCCGCCGACATTAGAGATGCTATGTGCATGCCGAGGCATGGTACTTGGACTTACCTTCCAGAAGGAGTCGCGATGGGTATGCAGCCGTTCCAGAGCAAGATGCAGATATAGGAAAGGACGATGACTTCCGGACAGTTGGCAGAGACGAGACATGGAAGAGACCGTGAGCAGGATTCCTTCCAGGACACTGCTGCAATGATACTTGCACCCAGGATCAGATGTGTCACGTACATTCAGAGAGCCAGAGGCCGACGCCAGTGATATGCTGTCTTACGAGTGGTCGCGATGATTGACCAAGAGATGACTAGAGAAGTGCCAGAACGGAATCGTCCCCGTTAGCACACCTGACAGGGCCGATGAGCCGATGGACCGAAAGATTGGTAATTCACAGTGAAGACCTTGACCCAGGAGTGGTCATGGTTACGCACGCCAGCAGGACAGAGTTCATGATCATCGATGAGACGTCCCACTAGTGACCGCGACAGTTGCCGAGATTCTTAGAGGATGCGCTTGAGCAGTACTGTTCCGCCATTATTGATTACGATGTTTTGGGTGATTTATTCGTATGATTTGATTTTGATGATTGAGGATTTACGATCGTTGTATAGTGTTGCACTTGATATCGTTTTCGTTCTTTAGTTTCACATGTTTGTGATTTTACGGTTTTAGACATTTGAGTTGATTTTGTGCATATGCACGCACACGATTTGGTTCCTGCACTCTGTATAGTTTATATATGCTTGCAGTGCAGTGATACGCCTTTTGTGCATTTAGATGCACTGGACTTTGATTTCGATTGTGATACTCGATATTTGTTTTGTGCACCTTGTGCACCTGAGTGATTTTGCACACGTTCGGCGCTTGATATTGGATTTCATGATTTCGTGCACGATGGATGCACCTGATTTAGATTTTCGCGCATGTTGAGCGCATGTCTTGAGATGCGATTTTGGTGCACACCAGATGCACTAAATCGAGATTTTTCGTGCATGTCAGATGCACCTGATTTTGCTCTCAGGCACACCCGTTGCCTACGACAGATGTTTCGTGCACACCCGATGCACTTAGATGTTGTTTCTGTGCGCATGTATGGCACATTCATGGATTTTGATTTCCGTGCGCACCAGACGCACGTAGTATTCATGTGCATATTTTGGGATTGATTTCTTATAGAGCAGTACGTTTTTATGATATTGCTATGTGTTTTCGTACTGGGCAGGACTAGTCAGAGGACAGTACCTGAATACATTTTGCATGCATTGATAGTTATTGAAGGGATTTCCAAAAAGCGAGCTATAGCCTCAGTATTTACCTACGTGTCTGATATGACACGAAATGTTTAAAACAAGGAGACCCTTCTAAATTGTTTCCAAAACGGCGGAACGTACATTTCAAACAAAAGTATATATGTATATAGTTATTTTCTTATGGTAGACGTCCGCCACTGTGCAGTGTTATACGCGTTGCACAGCGACTTAAAGAGATTTGGCATGCATTTCCTTCAGATGCTTACAGATATAGATTCGATATTTACATGTATAGTTTCGAGTTATATCATATTGGTTTTGATTTGGATTTGGCATTGATGTCTTCTCCATGACTCCGATGATTGCGGGATGCTTGATGGAGTTTTGATTTGAGTTATATACTCATTTTTCAAGCGCATGCGCTGCGCTACGATTTGTTGTATGTATTTACGATTTCGGAGCCCCGACGACTTGATGGTTTTTCTTAGATGTTTTAGTATTTGGGGGAGTTTTGAATTTAAATTCGGGGACCGAATTTCTTTAAGTGGGGAAGATTGTAGCGTTTTGAAAATCGTTTCGGTGAAATTTCGGAAAATCGGTAAAATGAGGGGGTTTTCTGTAAAAAGTCAAAATACAAATATCTTATTATAAAAATTAAATATACATATTCTAGCTATGTAATTGCTATTATTTGGTGTTTATTGAGCCGCTGGTGAAATTTCAAATTTTCTGAAAAAAATATTATTTTATTATTATTTTAAGCCGTCACTAATACATTTAATTAGGAAAAATTACAAATTGGAATGAGTTGAAACAAATTTTGTGCATCATAAAACATTAAATAAAATTTTATCATGTGGTTTTTGGAACGAAATCATTTGCCAAAACGGTTTAGAAATTATTGAAGAATAAAAAGGCTTTTTTTTAGCGTAATTGGATGTTTGGGGTACTGTATTTATCATTTTTCCTCACCCCACACCCGTACCCACACCCACACACACCCACTTACTCCCCCCCATGGCTGAATTCAGCAGCCCCTTCTCTTGTCCCCACTTGGTTTGCAAAGGAAAGAAAAGGAAAAGAAAAGAATAGAATAGAAAATGAAAGAAACAATGTGGACTTTGACTAGATGTGATTTTCCCCACCTCCCTCTCTCTCCTCCTTTTTCCTCACTTGCAGCCGAGACCCCCTTCATTTCTGTCCAGAAATTTTGCCCAAAAGCCCATCTCTTTTTCCTTCAAAAATTTCATCTTTTTGCCCCAAAATCAAGCTAAAAATTCAATATTTCTTAAATCCAATCTCTACCCATTTCTTCTTGACCTATTCTTGTGTGGATCATGGATCAAGAGAGCAATTTGGAGTCCAAGATTTTGGTGCTAGATCTCTATTTTTGTGAGGTATAATTTTAGCATTTTGCATAAGTTATTGTTTGATTGCTTGAATCTAGCTATATGTGTTTAATTAGGAATCAATTGTGGTTTTGATATTAAAGATTTAACTTTCAAGAGGGGGTTGTGAACTAAAGTTAGGGTTTTTGTTGGGTAATTATGGTTGCAATGTGTAGATTATCATCTTAAGGAAATGAAAACCTAACCTAGTTGCTAGTTTACTAATTGATGCTTGTAAATTGTTAAAATTGGAATTTTATGCAAACTAGGTTTTGGAAATTAATTACAAATGTTAGACTAAAAATCTAATTAGGTTTTTCATGACTTCATTAACATTATTAAGTGTAGTTTAATACCTTATTTCATACAAATCCAAACTAGTTTGTTGTATGCGCATTTTTGCTATAAAATGGTCGAAATTGGTTAATATTGCAAACTAGTTTTTGTAAATATTGTGTTAAATCGAGAATTAAAATATGGTTAGGGTTTCTTCATATCTTAAAAATTACATTGAGTGGTTTAACCATTTAAAATATACAAAACCAAGTTTAATTGTAAAATTATGAATTTTACATTAAAAAGTGTTAAAATTGATATTTTTGCAAACTAGGATTTTGGAAATTATGCAAATTTATGTGATTAAATTATGGAAATGGTTTTATTGACTTATTTAAGATATATAATAAATATATTAGCCACTACATTCATTTAAACATCGAGTTTTGTACTAAAACGGGTAATTTTGCTTGCTAGTTTTTCGGAAAAACGGCTTTTAGAGTGAATTTGGGGTTTTCGTGAGTTTTAAACTATTTTATATTAAAATTAGTGTTCGTGAATGTGCAAATGAGTGTGATTGGATTTTCTCGATGGTTTGACGTTCGTTCATCGACATCGAAGGTTGGTTTGACTATTCTTGCATGTGTAGGCGATAGGTTTTGACCTATGCATGATACGCGTGCCGATTTAGTTTTCGTATGCCGTTTCGATTTTGAATTGGGTTTTTATGCGATACGATACGTTGTGATATGTAGGTACCCCATATGGACTTCGAGACGACAAGCAAGCGCGTGGCGACGTCGGCACCGGCTAGCGAGGACCAGGTGAGTAGATTTATATCTACGGGGAGAAGTCGGGTGGATGGCGTATAGCACCCCCGCTGTCCGTAATTAGTACTATGTAGTATATTTTTATGTGTGATAGTTAGTGTGTTATGGTTAGTTAGGGGTAGAAATAACTAGCGTAGTTCCTAGTTGCGAACCATAGGATAGATTTGCACCCACACGCATACACTTGTATGTTTCTTATACTTGCACGGTGTTTGATGATATGGGATGACTTTGGAGTTGAGTCGATGATGTGGGCTTTGTGCCGCGAGATCGGTGATTTGATATGATTCGTATAGGGGATACGAAATGTGATTCTTGCGGGTTCGGGATGTGTGTTTACCCCGCATTCATACTTTGAAGACGATATCAGTTGTACTAGACTTAGATCAGTACCCCAGATTATATGATATGATAAGTGATATCTGAAATGTGATGAGATAGTGTGATATTGAACCGTACCCAGCTTTTGGGATGCCGTACGACGATTTACCGTACGAGCCTATATTGATGATAGATCCGCGCTCATGACTCGAGGATGTCAGATGATATACTGTATCGTACGTGATACTATTGAGGCGGGATCACCGACTTATATATATTTATATATCGACTCAGATGTTAGGCGGTTTCCTTACCTGTAGTTCAGCTTGTTGGTTCGGCCGTATAGTTTAGTGTGGTTGTTAGAGTAGATTAGACTTCTTACCTATTTCAAAAACTAACGAATCGTGGGCATTTTTAAAGACAGCTCAAGGGAATCTACGGACATTTCAAAAACGACGTATCTTTTCATAAAAACACCGTAGCCCTATTTTCAAAACCCCATGATTCGTGTTATTTCAAAAGGCACCATTCGTAGGACTTATATTAGATTAATGCAGATTAGTTTTGGTTACGTCTAGTTTCAGCTCCCACTTTTTTTGTGGTTCGCTTTGCATCGCATTCTTATATTATGTTTCATACACCATTTTAATATCATGCTGATAGGACACCAACACCATTACCGATGATGCGTATCTACCACGTACACTTACTTGCCGGCTCACACACATCTTCATCGGTAATTGCCATGTCACGTACACCTTAGAAAATATATTATTGCTTGACATAGCCTATTAGCGAATAGTTTAGACATTGTAGTTATTACTTGCTACTTCATGCATACTGTTATTCATTGTTATGCCGCATTCATGGATTCTCATGCATATATTCACTATTTTGCATGCTATTGAGGTTTGGATTTGGATTTCTATGAGATTTTCTGGATTTGGAGGAAAACCGCAAAAACACAAATAAACATATTCTCTCTTTTAAAATAAAAAGTGCGGTTTTCCCATGATGTATGAGTCGTCCACCATGAGTTTGCTGATGGATTTGGAAACCCGATTCGAGGAGACGGATGAACCGTTTCGGGTACATGGTGGACCCGGTGCGGTACCCCGGGGCAAGAGGAATGTGGTGATGACGTTGAGCCTGGCAGGGGAGTACTACCTACCGGTGATTTTACCCGACGCGTCGGATATCCGGAGGATACCGTCGTGGTCTTGAGATGGATGGTAGGGGCCGGTCTGGACTGACGGCGCCCTAGATATTGAGATTGAGACATTGATATTTCGAGACAGTGAGATTCATGTTTTGTGTCGATGCTAGACACTGTTGATACTGATTTCATTATGATACCTCAGTTTTAAAAATACGAAGGAAATCTCACTAATTTATGAAAACAGTTTCTTTATTTACATGTATTCTGTTTCATGCATTCATACCTCATTCATATGATATATTGCTACCTGAGGCACTGACACGGGCACATGAAATTATACTCGGGTTAGATATTACCCTAGACATTGTCATAGGCTGCTTGTTATACTTATATTTGAGGATATATTATGATCATTGACCTAGGTTGCGTTATTTATGCGATTTCTGTGCGTAGATGTTTTTCTATTCACGAGTTGGCAACTCACCCCCGTTGTGCCCAGTTTCTTGCAGGTTGCCGTACAGGTTCCTTACGGCTTGCGGGCTCAGTTTCATTCGGGTGTCTTGCTAGTAGGTGGGTTTTTTCTTGTATCGTACCCATCATATTACCTTGTATGATATTATTCAGTTGTATCTAGTAAATTCCATCAACCAAACATGTATTCTTTTGAGATAGAGACCAGTGTTGTTTATTCTTTCGACCTTAGAGTCGCTCGTTATGTTCTGGTGGATTTTGAGTTTTGATCCTCGCCGTTGGCGTTGTATATTATATTGCTTGTGTGGTTGTGACCGTCGTTTGACGAAGAGCTAGCTCCCGCTTGGGGATGTCTTTTTTCTTGATTTCGTATACTATTCATGTTGTATCCCGTTTGGGAGCCAGTATTTACAAAGGAGACTCTGCCGAAATTTTCAGTAAATTTTTTGATGTTTTTAAAAACCGCATAATTCGGCTTATGCTATTGAAATTACTTGCTTAAGTTGGTTTTCCTGCACTCTACTACTTTTCTTGGTTTGGATTTCTGGGTTTTCGGTTTACTTAGATTACGTACGCCTCGAGACGTTCGTAGTTTAAGTGCCGGTCATGTTCCGTACTTTCGGGTCGTGACAAGGGAAGAAAGAAAACCATTTGGCCTAATGGGGTGTACAGAAGGTAATGACTAAAGACATATAAAGGGATTTGGAGAAGTGGCAAAGAATTATACGGTTACAGTTGTGAATCTGGATAATGGAAGAGGCATTACTAGGAATACCAGGATACCCCAACGAAACATTTCAATGTTTTAGTTTCACTATGTACTGTTAATGGAAAACTGATTTCCCGATTAGACACTTACTCCAGGGTATGTATTTACCAGGTATGATTCTCACATCTGTATGGTTTTACAAGATGATGAGTGGGAGTAAGTTATTGGGAATTGGGTGATCATCCTCATTATATCGGGATTCGTTGTAATCGGTGATATTTAAGGAAGTCACCTGGGTTGTTTGCCGGACGGCAATTATTTGGTTTTGAATATCCGCTGTTATGCACCAATTTCAAATTGATATATCTGTACGTCTATTTTCATAGAGTGAGATATACCTTTTGATATTATGTCGATGACATTTGCCTATATCAGTGGACGGTTAGGTAAGGAGCATTAAACAGCGGTGTAATTCTTCTTAACCATAAGTACAGTTTTCAACCTACGACACACAGTGAAAGAGTTGTTAGACTCAGCGGACTTATACAGAGTATTGTATGTTGTCCAGTGTCCATTAGGACAGAGGGGTCGGTCCTCATACTATATTCTGTTTACTTTTAACTTCTCTAGTTCTTAGACATGTGTTTCGTGGAAACACAGGGTCTAAATTTTGAGGAGTTATAGGTATTTGAATAAAGTAGAGAACCGGGTATAGCAAGTATCGGGATTCTTCAAAGTGATCGAAGATGTAGATACTTGTGTATAGTATTCAGTTGATAGTACTGATAAAGAGAACTAGCTTCTCTTTCAGGTTACTCATAATTGGAAGCATTCCTAAGTTGAGTAACGCTGATCGGCCTCCTTCCATTTAGTTGACATGCACTGGTGACAGCTGCATGATTTGAATCTGGTTCAATTAAATCAGTGCCTCTGGTTCTATATTGGATATAGAACAGTTCATATCTTAACGTTGATAAGGTACGGGGAGTTGTCCGGCTTATGATTAAAACCAGACACTGGACAACTCAAGGCACGTTTCTGTAATGGCTGTTTGTGGGTTGACCCAGGCTATGACGAGGGTTGACTTTCTACCATCTTGACTCGCCACAGTTTTAACAAAAATGGATTTTTTCAGAAAAACAGTAGTGGGAGTATGGTAGAACTGGAAGTAATTCCAGAACCACAAACGATTACTGAAGATTTCACAGGAACCTAAAGATTCAATCTGGTTTGACATTCCATTGGCCACTCCGCAGATTTGGTGGGTAACCTCAGGCACTCGAGAGGTACTTCAGTATGCTCAAGGACGGTGGCAGGGAGGTTCTTGTTTACCCAGACTTACCATTGCTGTTGTTCCAGACTATGAGACCCGGCAGGAGGATGAGTATAGCGTCGTTCTAAACTAGCTTTAGAAGTGCACGTCTATATGACTCTGGCAGAGGGTTGTCGTAGTCAGTGGGAGTAGCGGAAGCATTGGTGGTCATCAGGCTTATGTCTATTTATAGACTAAAGCAGATACAGCGGAGATAGATCATCTATTTCTGATGTGACAGTCATAGGTTTGACTTCATCAGAATAGGGGATGGATCTGTTGAGAAGGTAGTAGGAAGTGATATTCCTATACTACGATCGGTTATACTTTGGTCGTCACACAGTGGTTTCTTCCCAAAGGACTTGGATATTATATCAGACATTCTGGTTACTAGATCTATGGTTTTAGATCTAGATTTGGGTGGTTTCCTAATCTGGGTACCTTGACAGCATTCTATGAGTATTTAGAATGGACGACTCCTGGCACGGTAGTGCACCTGCAGTTGATGGAGTCACCCTCTCTAAAGGTGTCTTATAGACTAAAGGGGAGAGGGATACTCATGATTGGCAGATCACTTGCTTAGGCAATTGAGCCAATCATGAGATGTCAAGTACCACACCAGATGTTGTTCTTGCAGTAGATGCAATAAGTTGATATTAATCCAATCCTGGAGAAACAGTCGGAAGCAGTTTTAGAACATAAGTGGATGTTCTAGGGATATGATAACGACAGCTTCATTTAGGAGACAGTTATCATTCCAGGCTTCCAAGGTGACATGGACGACAAGGAGGTTGTTAGAGTTATAGTTTTTCCTTCTGACGAGGGGCAGTATTTTGGACAGGTGGTCCAAGGCAATACTGAGGGTGGCATGGCGTAGGATACTGATTAAGTTCAGTTGACGATACAGTCTAAGAAGTTTGGATTTGGAGTTCATTTATGAGCTAGGTCCCATCAGACATCCAGACATTCTAAGACAGGTATTGCTCATTTAGGGAGATGGCTTTCTCCGCGAACTTGAGATATAGAGAGACATAAAAAGAAACATCACAGCGGATCCACTCACTGAGGCTATTCCTAGAACGCAATAGTTTCGTAAACGAGCTTTGTGAGACTGACTAGTAGAGGAGTTGGGTGTTCGGTATCACACGGGCTGTGAGTATGCGGCATCGCAATAATTAGCCTTGAGTGCAAGTGGGAGATTGTTGGAGATAGTGCCCTCAGAGTCAATTATTGGATCACAGGCACGTGATTGCAATGATTGAGGGAGGACCTATCCCGGTAGGACAGTCTTACTCGAGATGATAGTATGCTATCTGGTTTATCTTTATCATCGTGTACTGCTTTAGGTGACCTGGCATGTCACTATTACACGTTGATAGAGCCCCTAGGATTCTTGCTTGACTGCCGGCAGTATGATGGCGATCATATACGTGGGAGCTGGTTGTCTATAAGCACATCCTTAAAAGGTCCCTAGTCGTAGGAGTTTCGAGACAGGGTATCGATACTCCATTAGTAGACTAGTGTATACAGTCGAGACCCCGACGAGGGGCGGTGGCCGGTCTCACAAGCCACTGGTGTCAGTTGGTTCACCTAAGATGTATACAGGTGCTCATTGGGTTATGAGTACACCGGACAGGACTCGCCGGGAACCTGCTAGTTGGTCTTATACCAGACGTCAGATAGCAGTTCCCTGGTGACATGTGTACAGGTTAGTTCATCGACCTGAGATCGTCATTTGTCTCGTGTGAGTTCCCACTGTGCTTTGATTACTACCTTACCACGGCTCAAAGGAGTCGTGCAAACAGGTTTTAGTTGGGTACAGTCCCGAGCCACATGGAGGCAGTGAGCGGATCTGCAGGGGTTCGTCTCTCCCGGTATTGGGGGTGAGGTCGCGCTGTGTCTAGGAGAGCCATTACACAAAGCCCTCGGCCGAGGCAGGAGATTTACTGGTAGGTATTCCAGTAGTATCTCAGGGTGTTCTGGGCTACACTCCGACACGACTTGTACCGCTTTTGGGGGTCTGACTTTTACCAACCCCCTAGGCCCTCCATGCGATGCTCATAGACGAACGGACCGGACTGTACGGATATTGTCACTGACAGGCTCAGTTGGGTGTCGGGGTGAGCTTCCTCATCGACGTCCCTTTTGGTCAATAGCTGGTGGCCCGTCACGTATTGGCTTATACCTCTGACGTGCTAGTGGTTAAATCCACAGCCAAAGTATTGACGAGTCTTTAGAGTCCACCACACTTTCAGTTACTCAAGCTTTCGGGCGAAACGCTGTAGAGGCCGTATGGAGATATGGCAGGGTCCGATCAGATACGTACGGTATTGCACGGATCAGGATCGGACAGTTTGTACTAGTGGCCGTATGGTTATATGGCAGGGTTCGATCAGATACGTGCGGTATTGCACGGATCAGGATCGAACGGATATTACTAGCCGGCTTTGGTTTAAGCCGGATCCTAGTTTAGTACAGTGTAGATTTTGTCTCATGGCATTTGTATCCGGTAGGAATACAGATGCGGGTGTGTATGCACACCATCGGGGTTTTCCTGTAATTTTTTACGGGACCAATTTTCTGGAGTTGCCAGTTTGCATTCCGTTCCGGCCGGTTTTCCTTTGTTCTTTCCCGGCCGGACTTTTCCGATGGAGGGGGTTATTTGCAAGTTTGCAAATAACATTTTGTGGAGGGTTTATTTGTAAGATGAGAGCATGTTTTTATTCCTTTCTTTTCTATAATCATTTCATGCATAAAGGTGATTAAGATTGATTTAGTGTATGATGTGAAGTTTACTTTTGATATGGTCACCTCCCTTGATCTCCTACCATCACCTCCCTTCATGGTTTGTATTTTTCTTCCACCATTTTGATAAAGGGGGGGGCGGCCATTTGCAAAAGTAGAGAGGATCATTTTCATTTGGATGAAGGAAATTTGTTCATCTCATTTTCTCATATTACACAAATTCTAGCTCCACTTGAAAGTTCATTTCACAACCTCATTCCTCCATCAAGGCAACATAACCCCAAAGAGACAAAGCACTACACTTTCTACAGAAAATCTTGGACGTGTCGGCTAGCCTACTTCGCGCCCGAGTTGCCTCGGTATTGAGGTGGGAGCCCGTAAAAGATGCAGGCGATGTGGTGCCCTTCCGGCGAGGAGGCGACGACCGGAGTTTCCGCAGGAGATCGGGACGACGAGGAGAAGACCGGAGGACTCGGATCATTCGGTATATCTCTCACCCTTTCTCTTGATAGCTAGTATCGGTTAATGGTTACGATCCGGGTTTATTGTCCGTGGTAGCGCCAGTTTAAAAGTTAAGAAAATTTTGATTCCGCAATTTGGCCTCGGATAGACGGCAGGGGCGCTGCCGTGGCGCAACAAGAAGATTGTAGAGTTGTTCAAACAGGTTAGCATAAATATCCCTCTTTTCGATGCAATCCAACAAGTTCCTTCATATGCAAAAATCTTAAAGGACTTATGTACCAAAAAGAGGAAGTCACAAGTACCAAAGAAAGTTTTCGTGGCTAGTGCTGTTAGTGATGCTCTTGTCAATTCTTTACCCCCAAAGCACAAGGACCCCGGTTGTCCTACTATTTCGATCACAATTGGGAACAAGACCATCAATAGAGCATTATTAGATCTTGGTGCTAGTGTCAATTTGCTACCCTATTCGGTGTACGAACAATTAGGCGTTGGAGAGCTCAAGCCTACTCATTGCACTCTCCAAATGGCCGACCGATCAATCACCCACCCTAGGGGAGAGTTTGAGGATGTGTTAATTAGAGTAGGGGATTTCATTTTCCCCGTGGACTTTATTGTTATGGATACACAGCCTGTCGCTAACCCCCGTAATCAAATTCCGGTGATACTTGGTCGACCATTCCTCGCGACTTCTAACGTGGTAATCAACTGTCGTAATGGTTCAATGAATTTATCTTTTGGCAAGATGACAGTTGAACTTAACATTTTCAAGTTAGGAAGTCAGCCTTGCAAGCCTAATTCTTGCGTACTTCATGTGTGCTCGATCGATGAGATCGCGGAGGAGGACTGTGAGTTCGAGAATTTCATGTTTGATCACAGTAATATTGACGCCACTAGTGCGTTCCTCCAAGAATCCGACACAGCTTTCACGACGGACAAAGATTATGAGTGTTTCACCTTTGTTGATGATCTTGAAGACTCTCCACCCGAGTTTGAGTCTTTTGCTTTTTCGGATGAGTTAGTTGAACCATCCGACTCGGTAGCGTACACTCAATTTGAACCTTTGATGGAATCCTTCGAGTTTGAAACAGTTACTCCATTGTTACCATCTATTGTTTCACCACCTAAACTCGAACTCAAGCTTTTGCCGTCGCACCTAAAATATGCTTATCTAGGTGAAAATGAGACCTTACCAGTTATCATATCGGCCTCTCTAGCTCTTGAGCAAGAGAAGGCTCTTTTAACGGTCTTATACAATAATCGGCAAGCTTTCGGCTGGTCTATGGCGGATATCAAGGGGATTAGTCCCCTCATAGTCGAACATCATATACAATTGATGGATGATGCCAAGCCGGCAAGGGATCCACAAAGACGCCTCAACCCCATCATGAAAGAGGCGGTCAAGAAGGAGATTGTTTAGTGTCTTGATAGCGGTATCATTTACCCTATCTCGGATAGCTAATGGGTTAGCCCCATTCATGTCGTGCCAAAGAAATCGGGCATCACGGTCATCACTAATGAGGCAAATGAGTTAATTCCCACTCGCACCCAAACTGGGTGGCGAGTTTGCATCGACTACCGAAAACTCAATGCCGTGACAAGGAAGGACCACTTTCCTTTACCATTCATTGACCAAATGCTAGAACGATTGGTGGGGCACGAATTCTACTGCTTTTTAGATGGCTATTCCGGTTATAATCAAGTCCCCATAGCCAAAGAAGACCAAGACAAGACTACATTTACTTGTCCCTTTGGCACTTTTGCTTATCGTCGCATGCCCTTTGGGTTATGTAATGCACCCGCTACATTTCAGCGGTGTATGATGGGGATCTTTTCGGACATGGTGGAGAAGTTTTTGGAAATCTTTATGGATGATTTCTCCATTTTTGGTGACTCCTTCGATGAGTGTTTACGACATCTTGACGCAGTTCTCACCCGCTGTAGGGAAAAGAACCTAACTTTGAATTGGGAGAAATGCCACTTTATGGTACGAGAAGGCATTGTCTTAGGACACGTCATCTCGCAAAACGGCATAGAGGTTGATAGAGCTAAAATCGAAGTCATTTCTAATCTTCCTCCTCCTAAATGCGTTAAAGATATCCGAGCTTTCCTTGGCCATGCCGGTTTTTATAGACAGTTCATCAAGGACTTTAGCAAGATTGCTAGACCCTTGACTCTCTTGTTGGCCAAGGACACTACTTTTGTTTTCGACTCAACTTGCATAAAAGCGTTCGAGTCTTTGAAACACTCACTCATTTCTGCGCCCATCCTTTCATCTCTAGACTGGACGCACCCTTTTGAAATTATGTGCGACGCTTCAGATTTTGCTATTGGTGCTGTTCTTGGACAGCACATTAACAAGTTGCCGCATGTAATTTACTACGCTAGCCGAACATTAAATGAGGCCCAATTAAACTACACAACAACAGAAAAAGAGTTTTCAGCGGTTGTGTTTGCACTTGAAAAATTTCGGCCTTATTTAATCGGCTCTCCAGTTATAGTGTACACGGATCACTCAGCTATTCGCCACCTTTTTGCGAAGAAGGATGCTAAGTCTAGTCTAATACATTGGATCCTTTTGCTGCAAGAATTTGACCTTGTTATAAGAGACAAAAAGGGATGTGAAAACGTAGTGGCCGATCACCTTTCACGACTTCCTTCTTCGCCTGCACTTGAACTGCCTATCACTGATGCTTTCCCCGATGAACAACTCTTGACCGTTTCTTGCGAACCATGGTTCGCCGATATTGTAAACTACTTAGCCACCGGCTTGATACCTAACGATTGGTCGAAACAAGACAAACTACGATTTTTGTCCCAAGTAAAGCATTTTTACTTGGATGAACCTTATCTTTTTAAATATTGTTCCGACCAAATCATTCGCCGGTGTGTACCTGAAAATGAGGTCAAGAGTGTGCTGTCTTTTTGCCACGATCAAGCATGTGGCGGGCACTTTGGCCCAAAGAAGACAGCCGAGAAAGTTTTGCAGTGTGGTTTCTATTGGCCACGACTCTTCAAAGATGCATTCGAATACTGCAAAACTTGCTCCCGGTGCCAACACTTGGGCCGGATTTCGCGGAGAAACGAAATGCCGCTCCAACCGAATTTGGTTGTAGACATTTTTGATGTTTGGGGTATAGACTTCATGGGACCATTTCCTAACTCTTTTGGAAATGTGTATATTCTTTTGGCTGTTGACTATGTTTCAAAATGGGTCGAGGCTGTGCCTAGTCGAACGAATGATAACAAGGTTGTCGTTCGATTTCTAAAAGAACACATCTTTTCTCGATTTGGGCACCCTCGCGCAATAATAAGTGATAATGGTTCTCACTTTTGCAATAGGACTTTTGAGTCCCTAATGCGCAAATACTCTATCACCCATAAGCTGTCAACGCCATACCATCCCCAAACATGTGGGCAAGCCGAGATCTCGAATCGACAAATTAAGCAAATCTTGGAGAAAACGGTTTCTAAAAACCGTAAAGATTGGTCACTAAAATTGATCGATGCACTATGGGCTTTCCGTACTGCATATAAGACCGATCTCGGCATGTCTCCATACCGGCTTGTTTACGGGAAGGCTTGCCACCTTCCAGTAGAAATTGAGCACAAGGCATTTTGGGCCATTAAAGAGCTGAATCTCTCTTTAGGAGATGCGGGCAGCAATCGAAAGCTGCAATTGAATGAATTGGAGGAGCTGCGGGATGAGGCATATGATAATGCCGTGATTGCTAAGAATCGAGTTAAGGTATTTCATGATAAAAACCTTTTGCGAAAGACATTTAAACCAGGTCAACAGGTTTTATTATATGATACTCGGTTACACTTTCATCCCGGCAAGCTCCGTTCTAGATGGAGAGGACCTTTTGTAGTCCGCACCGTTTATCCGCACGGTGCGGTTGATCTTGAGAATCCAGAAGACGGTACTTTATTCAAAGTAAATGTACATCGATTGAAACCGTTCTTCTCAGCGGACCATTCGGAGGAGCTCCTGCTTTTGCAGGAGCCGATTTACACCGATTGATTTTCCTCCACCTTCACCCTCGAATTTTTTTTTTCCAGAACTTTATTTCAAATAAGTTTGGGGGTGTGTATACTATGTAAATACAATAATAAGTAGGAACTCGCCGATAGTATCAAACCACTTGGTGCAGCATGACAGTGAGGACACTGTCCATTATAAGTTTGGGGGTATGTTCTGTAAGTTTTCCTTTTGCATTCATATGTATATTTCTGCATTGCATCTTTATAAAAAAATCATAAAAATTTGAAAAATTTGAAAACATAAAAAAAATTAGAAAACAGAAAAACCCAAAAATTGAAAAATTTCAAAAATTATAAAAATTAATGTATTCAATTCTGGTTAATTGACTTGAGTTTGATAAATAGGTCAACTGGCTGGGAACAACTAGATCTTAGACTTAGCAAATTAAAAACCCTAAAAATAACCTTCCTTAGAGTTTAACTGTAGAAAGCATATGTCTTTGTAGGTTATTTAGAAATAGGCAAATTTTGGGTTCAGTTCTTGGGCTAAGTCGAAACGAAGGAAAAGTATTAAAACTTTTATTAGAGTATAAGTTTGAAAAATAGTTCCTAGCTTAAGTCTAGATTCTGAAAATGTATACCCTACAAAATGCACAAACACGCACCTTGAAACTTGGATTAGTAGAAGAGACCTTGAAATGCTCTTGTCTAAAGTCCTTAGTATGAAAAAGTGTGAATAAAGAAAAAAAAAGAAAAAAATGGACACTAGTTTTTGTGATTACTTAAGGCTGTAAAAATAGAAAAATATTTAGCGAGGGTGTTACTGCTAAAAGCCTTGGGTGTTGCAAAACTAGGAAGTACGCCTTAAATTGCTAACGCATCTTGTAATCGGTTGTTGGTACCTCAAGAAGTATTAACAGTCGCATGAAGGATGTGAAAACGAAATTTCACAAGTGCTTTGGACAATGGACGGGGGTACGATTGCTTAATTTGAATTTCCAAGTGTAGGGGTGATACTTACACACACGTAGGGATATGTGATTGGAGTTTAGATAAGAGAAGGGAATGAAGAATAGAACTTTTATCTTTAATAGAGTTGATAGAAATTCCTAAGTGGAGATGGAACTCTAGAAGGAAAACTTAAGAAATGCCGAAAGCTAGGTAATTCTACAGGATATATGTAATCTTAAGTTAAATAATGAGGAAGTGTGAAGAATATGGGTGGATAATTTGCGGGTCGACGATAATAGAATTCCTTGTTAGAAAACCTAAATGGAGAACAAAAGTCGAGAAACCAAGTTGATAGGATTTTGTGGGTAGTATCCGCTGAAAACCCTCAGGAGACAACACTCCTCCTACTAGGGACACCTAGAGGTTTAACGGCTTGTTGCACGAGCTCAGTGCAATCGCGTTTCCCTGCGAAAGTGCGGCTAGGTTAGATTTTTATTTAATAATAAGTTTGCTCGAGGGCGAGCAAAAGATAAGTTTTGGGGTATCTGTTCATAACATAATATTGCATTTTGTATTCCCCATTCTTATGCATTTTACAATAAAAACAGGTGCTTTTGACCCATGTCTGCTACAAGTTACAGGTTACAGGTTCTTGGAACGAAAACAGTGAAAAAGACAAAAGACGACACAAAAAGAGACTTTTGACCAACAAATAGGAGGGTCTTAGTCAAACCTAAAAACGAAGAACGGTTCACCATCAACACGGCAACTCAAGATTCAAATTTGCAAGAAAGACGGTTAAAAGATCCATTGCAAAGTGTCACAGAAAATCTGGAATTAATACCGAAGCCCAACTGACAAAAAGAATGAAGAAACAAGAAGCCCAGAAGAACCAAACCAAGCCCAAGAAAATCCAAGTGATGAACCCATCATTGGGCCGCGGATCCGCGGCCCAAGCGCGCCCATGCCGCTGATCCGCGGCCGTCCTGTTCCCGTGCGCGAATGAATTTTTACCAAATTTCTGTGGCGGCTATGGAAAGATTTTATGGGGGTATATTTGTAACTTTAGACATGCGGTGCAATCTGTAACCCTAGGGTTTCTATGTCCTATAAATAGAACCCAAGACCTTGTAATTTCTTATGCCTCTACTCATGAATAAAATTCTGTTTACTTGAAGTTAGAGTGCATCAACTGTAAGTAGGTTATTTTTCTTTGCAAGTAGTTGTAGTTTTTTATCTTCTTTTATTTTCTCGCCTTAGTTTAAATTAGTTTAGTTTTTATTAACTTGCAATCGATGTTTTCTCTCTTTAATAAATTCTTGTTCTTTTTCATCCCATCAATGAGCGAGTAGTTTCCTCGCTTGTTAGGGTTAGGAATAGGGAAGGATTTGAAAGATGAAGATCTCTCATCTCTTTTCATTGCTAAAACTTTTATGAACATTAGAACTCCATGCATACCTTTTTATTCCGCTCCCTACGGCACTTTTACCCGCAAGGTAACGATGATTTCGTAGTTTAAAGGCCCGGATCTCAAGGTTTTCCATGAAGGTTAGGGTAAAGATTAAGAAAGGAAGGACAAGGATCTAGAGGAAGAATCAATCTTCCCAATCATCCTAATCCCCTTTGTTAAGATTTACCATAACACTAATATGATACATTTAATTAATAGCAATGGAAAGAGATGAAATCTTTGTTTACCAAATTTTCCCTAGACCTAATCCTAGCAAGTTTCTAATCCTAGTCTCATACAACTTCAATTTTTAGGTTTAATTATAAATCCAAACACCATTTGGAATTAACTCGTAAGAACTTAAAGAAAATTTTCACATCCCCGTGGACCGACCCGTATTCACCGGCTAGCTTCAAGCGACGCCGTTCTTGATTGCGGTAAATATTTTTGATCGACAAAACCTCTCTTAATCAGTGCCCTTCCGGCGAGGAGGTGAAGACCGGAGATTCCGCGAGAGATCGGGACGACGACGAGAAGACCGAAGGACACGGATCGCTCAGTATATCTCTCTACCCCGTTCTTTAGTTAGCTAGAATTAGATTAATGGCCCGATCCGGGATTTTTGTGCGCGGTGGTTCCGGTTTCTAAGTTCTAGAAAAGTTTCGTTTCCGCATTCCGGCGTCAGATTGACAGTCGGGGCGCCGCCGTGGACTTACAACACCGACACCGACATGCAAGATGCAAGGTGAGTAGATTATATCAACGGGAGAAGTCGGGTGGATGGCATATAGCGCCCCCGCAGTTCGTGGTGATGTATATGAATACGTATACACACATATATTTATATTATGTTGATTGAGTTTATTGATGATAAAAATGGACTCTAGGCGTTTTTGGATTGGTTTAGTGTTAGTTGCGAACCCTCGAGTAGTGGTTGCACCCCACACACGCACACACATACTTGCATACCTTCCTTTATTTACCCGTGCATATATGGGGATGTGTATATTTACACATGGGTATGGGACTATGTGTACATATACTGGATTATGGGGATAGAACTTGGGATTTGAGATGAGTCGATGAGATTGGATTTGAGGCCGTGAGATCGGTGTTATGACAGGGTTCGTATTTGAGATACGACATGATGTTTTAGCGGGTCCTTTGACGTAGTGTTTCATACACACGCATGCATACATAGATGGTATCGGTATTGTACTAGGAGTAGGTCAGTACCCCGGATCTTGATGTTTGATAAAGAGGATACCACATGAATAGTGTGATAGATGTGACATTTGACCCGTACCCAGATTTGGGAGGTCGTACGACGGATGTACCGTACGAGCTATATATTGATGATAGATCCGCACTCTTGACTTGAGAATGTCATATTCTAGATTTTTGGATCGTATATGATACTATTGAGGCGGGATCACCGACTATTATATATATAAGTATCGACTCAGATGTTAGGCAGTTTCCTTACCTTTCGTTTAGCCTGTTAGCTCAGCCCTATAGTTAGTGTAGTTGTTAGACTACATTTGATTCCTACCTATTTCAAAACTAACGAATCGTGGGTATTTTAAAAGACAGGCCAAGGGATTCTACGGATATTTCAAAGGACGTATCTTTTCTCAAAAACACCGTAGCCCTTATTTGCAAAACACCACGATTCGTGTTATTTCAAATGGCACCATTGTATGACTCATATTTATATAAATGTTGTTTAGTTATCATAGGTGTTTATCATTCAGCTCCCTCACATTATTGCAGTTCGCTTCGCACCGCATGCTTATGTTGTGTTTTCATACACCATTATTGATACCATGCTGTCAGGACACCAGCACCATTACCGATGATGCGTATGTTCCACGTACACTTACTTGCCGGCTCACACACATCATCATCGGTAATTGCCATGTCATGTACACTAAGAGAATGCTATTTCATTGACATAGCTTGTTAGCTGATAGTTCCGACATGATATTAGTGTACTTGCCTTATATGCCAGTTTAGACATTGCAGTTATTACTTGCTACTTCATGCATATTATCATTCACTGTTATGCCGTATTATGGAGTTTTATGCCTATATTCACTGTTTACGTGCTATTGTTGATTGGATTTCGGATTTTCATGAGATTTCCAGGATTTGGGAGAAAACCGCAAGAACATATATAAACTTCTTTCTCTCTCTCTTTTTAAAATGAAAAGTGCGGTTTTCTCATGATGTATGAGTCGTCCACCATGATGTTTTCTCGGTTATGAGCTGGAATTCGAGACCCGATTCGAGGATTTGGATGAACCGTCTGCGGGTATATGGTGGACCCGGCAAGGTACCCGGGGCAAGAAGTTCAAGTAGTAGACGATGAGCCTGGCTGGGACAGACTGCCTACCGGTGATTTTACCTGACGCATCGGATATCCGGAGGATATCGTCGTGGTCCTGTGATTGATGTTAGGGGCCGATCCGGACTGACGGCGCCCTAGACAGTGAGATTTGAGACACTGAGATTTTTAGATATTGAGATATTGAGATTTGATGATACAGGCCAGTCTGGATAGCCGAAGCCTGAGATATTGAGATATTGGTGTTAGTTATATGTATGCCCTAGAGGCCATTACTGTACATACGATGTATATTGTAATGGATGATTGGACATATATAGGGAGGACTTTCTTGCTCGACATGATAGTATGCTATCTGGTTGTACTTTATCTTAACATGTACTCTGATTGTCTATAAGTATACATGTTGATAAAGCCCTTAGGATATTACTCGACTACTGGGACTATGATGAGATCATACTAGTGGGGCCACGGTAGTTGACGAGTACATCCTATAACTGTTCCTAGTCGAGGGTGTATCGAGACAGGGCATTGATGCACCAGAGTAGACTAGCGTATACGCATCTTGACCCATATGATGGGCGATGGATGATCCCATATCCATCGGTGTTTGACATCAAGGATGGTGTACGGGTGTGTTGGAGATAGTGCCCTCAGAGTCAATTATTGGATCACAGGCACGTGATTGCAATGATTGAGGAAGGACCTATCCCGGTAGGACAATCTTACTCGAGATGATAGTACGCTATCTGGTTTACCTTTATCATCGTGTACTGCTTTAGGTGACCTGACACGTCGCTATTACACGTTGATAGAGCCCCTAGGATTCTTGCTTGACCACCAGCAGTATGAGGGCGATCATATAAGTGGGAGCTGGGGGTCTATAAGCTTATCCTTAAAAGGTCCCTAGTCGTGGGAGTTTCGAGACTGGGCATCGATACTCCATTAGTAGACTAGTGTATACAGTCGAGACCCCGACGAAGGGCGGTGGCCGGTCTCACAAGCCACTGGTGTCAGTTGGTTCACCTAAGATGTATACAGGTGCTCATTGGGTTATGAGTACACCGGACAGGACTCGCCGGGAACCTGCTAGTTGGGATTATACCAGACGTCAGATAGCAGTCCCTGGTGACATGTGTACAGGTTAGTTCATCGACCTGAGATCGTCATTTTTCTCGTGTGAGTTCCCACTGTACTTTGATTACTACCCTACCACGGCTCAAAGGAGTCGTGCAAACAGGTTTTAGTTGGGTACAGTCCCGAGCCACATGGAGGCAGTGAGCGGATCTTCAGGGGTTCGTCTCTCCCGGTTTGGGGGTGAGGTCGTGCTGTGTCTAGGAGAGCCAGAACATGAAAAGTCCTTGGCCAAGGCAGGAGATTTGCTGGTAGGTATTCCAGTAGTATCTCAGGGTGTTCTGGGCTTCACTCCGACACGACTTGTACCGCTTTTGGGGGTCTGACTTTTACCAACCCCCTAGGCCCGCCATGCGATACTCATAGACGAACGGACCGGACTGTACGGATATTGTCACTGACAGGCTCAGTAGGGTGTCGGGGTGAGCTTCCTCATCGACGTCCCTTTTGGTCAATAGCTGGTGGCCCGTCACGTATTGGCTTATACCTCTGACGTGCTAGTGGTTAAATCCACAGCCATAGTATTGACGAGTCTTTAGAGTCCACCACAGACAGTTACTCAAGTTTCGGGCGAAACGCTGTAGAGGCCGTATGGAGATATGGCAGGGTTCGATCAGATACGTGCGGTATTGCACGGATCGCGATCGGACAGTTTTTACTAGCCGGCTTTGGCTTAAGCCGGATCCTAGTATAAGATAGTGTAGTTTTGTCTCTTTGCATTTGTGTTCAGTGAGAATACAAATGCGGGCATGTATTTGCAGTAGCGGGGTTTTCCTGTAATTTATTATTGGATCGGTTTTCTGGGGTTGCCAGTTTGCATTCCGTTCCGGCCGGTTTTCTCTTTTTCCTTCCCGGTCGGACTTTTCGTTGGAGGGTGTTAATTGCAAGTTTGCAATTAACATTTTTGTGAGGGGTTTCTTTGCATGAGTGTGGATTATGATTTGACCATCATCATGAGATTCTTTTATGGTCATTCCATTGCCATTATGAGATTAGAAAAGGATGGGAATTGATTTGATCATTTTCTTTTTGTTTATCATTTCTTTTTCATACTTGAGATTCCAATTTTTTCCACCCAATACTGGAGTGGGGCCGGCCACTGTAGTTGAGGGGGTGAGGTTAATTGGTGTGGGAAATTCCTTCTTGCATGTTCTTAATTTCGTGGGCCCCCTCTTAGATGTGTGTGTGTGTGCTGTAAAGGAAATTTCCTTTGCATGTTTTTTTGGTTTTTTTTTTGAGTGCACTTCTACACACATAATTCCACAGAGTACAAAAAAAATTCTTGCTTTTGGCCGAGCTCATTTCTTGCATGCTCCATTGATTTTTCTTGCAAGCATCCATGGAAAATTCCTATGTAAAATTCCTCCAACATGGCAACCTCTTAAACCCCAAAGAAACAAGTTTACTACACTATTCTATTGCAAACCTTGGACGCGTCGGCTAGCCAACTTCGCGCCCGAGTTGCCTCGGTCAAGAGGCGGGAGCCCGTAAAAGATTCCGGCTACGTGGTGCCCTTTCCGACGAGCAAGGAGGTGACGGAGATTCCGCGGGAGATCGGAGTGGAGACGAAGACCGAAGGACACGGATCGCTTGGTATACTTCTCTACTCTTTTCTATTTTGCTAGCTAGCTAGGTTAATAGCCCGATCCGGGTGAAAAGTCCGCGGTGGTGCCGTTTTGCAAAGTTCGCAAAGATTTTGTTTTCCGCGTTTCCGGCGTCGGATCGACGGCCGGGACGCCCCCGCAGGCTTACAATGGTATCAGAGCCACGCCGTTAACCTACCTAGCTTGCTCTAGTATGTTTAGTACTCGATCGAACGAAAATCCCCAAAAACCGTATTTTCCCATTCTTCAGGTTTCTGTCGATTTTATTTTGTCTCAGAAAATTTTTCAGTATATTGCAGAAACATGAGAATGAAATTCTATGGACTCTGGAAAAATTTGGTTTTGCGATGCTTCAGGACGACCGCGGAAACGCGGCCAAACCCCTGGTTTAGCCGCGGTTTCGCGGTGGAAAGAAGTCCTTGCTGTGCGAAATTTTTCCAGTAAGCTTATGAGTTAGAAATAGGGATTTTGGGATATTTTATTTGGGCCCAGATTTTCTGTAAGTGCTACAGTAATGCTTTGGGGCCCACTTGGTAAATTTGTTCGATCGGATATTTTAAACATGCCAGTTCACAGTATTTACATTATATCTGCGACCGTGAATGTCACTCGATCGGTAGACCCCGTCTAACTGCTATAGCCCGGTTAGACGGATTTGCGAACGTGACTTTCACGTTGATGTTCTATGATTGTACTGTGTTGTTGCGGATCGGTCGTGGGGGATAGCCTGGTTGCAATATAGTACAGTTCTATTTTTTATGTACATTTGATATTGCGGGGCGAGCGTCCGACATGTGGACTGCCGTCACTGCCTGTTTGTATTATTCTTTTGGGGCACGACCAGGTTGCGGTCGATGCACCCGGTGTATGTATATTTTACTTTCTGTACTAGGATTACCCCGCGGTGGGGTGCACGGATGGCCGGGTTCTAGAGGGCAACAAGCCCGCATCTCATGGCATTGAGACGGAGGGGGCTTCACTCTAGGATTGGCGGGCTATTCGCCGCACTCGTAGGGGGTACAGGTTGACCCAGGAGGGGTGCCCAAGTTACCGGATTCCGTGAAGTGCTGGGTGGTCCATTCACGGTGCTGAAAGGGGCTGCCTCGCTTCAGGTTTTGGCGGGTGACTTGCCGCGCCCGTAGGGGTCTAGGATTTTCATTGCGCAGGATATCCACACGACCAGGGGAACGTCGGGTTTCAGCAGCGGCTCTGTGAAACCCGGGGCTTCCAGATATCTGTATTGATCTGTGTTGCTATACATTTCTATGCTGTTGCATTTTTATCACGCCTTGAGCGAAAATTATATGTTATATATATACTAGTAGATGTTGTATATGTTTTTCATCCGTGCTAGTCCAGTCCCCGCTCTGTCGTTAGTTAGCTAACCTAACGGGTGATGACGGGACCCAGTGGCGAATGCGGATGGCATATACGTACGTCAGTATATTTTCGTTCTTTGTGGTGTGATCATTTGATGGGACTGCGTTGATTCGGATCAATGCAAGTTAAACAAACCTATTCTGATGTTGTTGGAACACTTTTTCAAAAAGCTGTTATTGCAAGGACGTTCACTTTTGTCTTGCACAGTGGTATTCAGTTGGAATATCCTGCTCCTCAGTCGACGAGTCAAGGGCCGAGATCCCTTCACCGGGAGTGACCCCTTGGACAGAAGTTTGCGTCAGGGCAATAACTTCACTATAGCCGTTTACTTTTGCTTTGCATCGTGGTATTCAGTTGGAATATCCTGCACCTTATTCTACGGGGAAAGAGCCGAGATCCCTTCACCGGGAGTGACCTCTTTAGCAAAGGTTTTTCGTAACTATATTTTTATAAAGCTATCAGTTCCTTCAACGATATCAAGTTCATTACGTTAAAGGTTTTCGCCAGAAACCATTCGTAGCCCTCCGTCATTTCATATGGATGGTCAATAGTATTCAAGCTGTGTATGTTGGCCAAAGTCAAGGCACAGTGTTTGGTAGCTGTTGGGTATTCATATGCAGCATAGATAGATGCGTTGGTTTGGGACAGTCGTACTGCCATTTTGGCCAAAGTCAAAGGTAGGTACGGGTGGGTTCAAATTAACCAGGAAAATGACGGGTAGAACTTGACATGTGACTTATGATATGTTGGCCAAAGTCAAGGTCATAAGAGCATGGGGTAGAAATCCACATCGGGAGTTTCAAAAGTACTGAAACTTGCCAGATATGCGCATACCTTCTGGAGTGTGATAGCGTGAGCGGATTCCGTCACGTTGTCATGCGATGATGGTTGGGTCCCGATTCCCACTGATGAGTTGGTTTACTCCTCGGGTGATCCCGGCTAATTCTTCTTTCAGGTTTGGGGAAGAATTTGACGCTACAGTGGGAGGTTTCCAGATTAGATAATGTGATAACCATTCTGATCTAGGTTAGAGTGCACGCTGAATGTTTCTTTTCTCTCTCTCTTTGGTAGCGACCATTGACCCGACCCTAGACTATGACTCAGTGACCAAGTTGACCGAACCTTCTTAACACTGGCTTTTGGATTGTCAGAGTTGCAAACCTCTTTGCCACTCCTATTTTTACCCTTTTCTCCGGGACACCCCGTATTACTACGACCGTCCACTTCCATTGAACAAAACCATCGTATGGTTATATACGAACTCGAAGGACTTCGAGGATGGTTTCTGGTTCTGGAGAAAACGGATAGGACTATTCATTTGTCTTTTCTTTTCACCTTCTCTCAGGTTGTGAGTACTCCTTGGTTTAGGAGTAGTACACCTATTATGCAAATTGGATAGTCTTCTTCCAAACCATAGGCTGGTGCCGACCGGTAGGGAATGAAGAAAACCAGTTAGCCTAAACGGTGTACAGAAGGTATTAAGTTCAGACAAAGCAAGGGATTAGTAAGAGGGCAAAGTAAATTGCGACTGATATTCACGACCAAACCAAGTATTTCTTCGCCAATCCCAAATCACCTTTGTATTTCTCCAGGACACTCCGTATCACTACGAAGATCCCAGTTTATTGGATAATCCATCTGTAAGTGCACGGCGGCGCCCCGGCCGTCAATCCGACGCCGGAATGCGGAAACGGTGAATAACTTAAAATTTTGCGGACTTTGCAAACCGGCACCACCGCGCACATAACCCCGGATCGTAACCATTAAACTAGTTCTAGCAATCAAGTAAAGGGTTAGAGATGTATACCGACGATCCAAGTCCTCCGGTCTTCATCTCCACTCCGATCTCCTCGCGTGATCTCGGTCCGTCTCTTCCTCGTCGGAAAGGGCACCACGAAGCCGGGTACTTTTACGGGCTCCCACCTCAATACCGAGGCAACTCGGGCGCGAAGCTGGCGAATCGACGCGTCCAAGATTTGCTGTAGGAAGTAGTGTAGAATACGCTTTGTCTCACTTTGGGGTTAGTTGCCTTGATGGAGGAATCAAGATGATATGAACTTGGGGATTTTTGTGGCAATGAAAATGATATGAATGATTAATTTTCTCCACACCAAAATGAAGCCTATCATTTTCTCTCTTCTCCCAAATTTGTGGCCGGCCAAACATATGTAGGAAATGGTGGTGGTGGAAAACAAAAACCAAAGAGGGAGGTTATTGTAGTAAAAGCAAGTGGTGATCCTAAACAAACATGAACCATGCTTATTCCTTACACCCACCCATACCCTTTCCAATCACAATTAAAAGCAAGAAATGGTGCAAAGATAATGAAGTCATCATAATCAATCTTTATGCAAGAAAACCCCTCCACAAATGTAATTTGCAAAACTGCAAATTACCCCCTCCATCGGAAAAGTCCGGCCGGGAAAGAACAAAGAAAAACCGGCCGGAACGGAATGCAAACTGGCAACTCCAGAAAACTGGTCCCGTAATAAATTACAGGAAAACCCCGATACTGTGCATACACACCCGCATCTGTATTCCATCCGGATACAAATGCAATGAGACAAAATCTACACAGTACTAAACTAGGACCGGCTTAAGCCAAAGCCGGCTAGTAATATCCGTTCGATCCTGATCCGTGCAATACCGCACGTATCTGATCGAACCCTGCCATATAACCATACGGCCACTAGTACAATCTGTCCGATCCTGATCCGTGCAATACCGCACGTATCTGATCGGACCCTGCCATATCTCCATACGGCCTCTACAGCCTTTCGCCCGAAACTTGAGTAACTGAAAGTGTGGTGGACTCTAAAGACTCGTCAATACTATGGCTGTGGATTTAACCACTAGCACGTCAGAGGTATAAGCCAATACGTGACGGGCCACCAGCTATTGACTAAAAGGGACGTCGATGAGGAAGCTCACCCCGACACCCAACTGAGCCTGTCAGTGACAATATCCGTACAGTCCGGTCCGTTCGTCTATGAGCATCGCATGGCGGGCCTAGGGGGTTGGTAAAAGTCAGACCCCCAAAAGCGGTACAAGTCGTGTCGGAGTGTAGCCCAGAACACCCTGAGATACTACTGGAATACCTACCAGTAAATCTCCTGCCTTGGCCAAGGTCTTCGTGTAATGGCTCTCCTAGACACAGCGCGACCTCACCCCCAATACCGGGAGAGACGAACCCCTGAAGATCCGCTCACTGCCTCCATGTGGCTCGGGACTGTACCCAACTAAAACCTGTTTGCACGACTCCTTTGAGCCGTGGTAGGGTAGTAATCAAAGTACAGTGGGAACTCACACGAGACAAATGACGATCCCCAGGTCGATGAACTAACCTGTACACATGTCACCAGGGAACTGCTATCTGACGTCAGGTATAAGACCAACTAGCATGTTCCCGGCGAGTCCTGTCCGGTGTACTCATAACCCAATGAGCACCTGTATACATCTTAGGTGATCCAACTGACACCAATGGCTTGTGAGACCGGCCACCGCCCCTCGTCGGGGTCTCGACTGTATACACTAGTCTACTCTGGAGAATCGATGCCCTGTCTCGAAACTCCTACGACTAGGGACCTTTTAAGGATGTGCTTATAGACTCCAGCTCTCACTTATATGATCGCCCTCATACTGCTGGCAGTCAAGCAAGAATCCAAGGGGCTCTATCAACGTGCAATAGCGACATGTCAGGTCACCTAAAGCAGTACACGATGATAAAGGTAAACCAGATAGCATACTATCATCTTGAGTAAGACTGTCCTACCGGGATAGGTCCTCCCTCAATCATTGCAATCACGTGCCTGTGATCCAATAATTGACTCTGAGGGCACTATCTCCAACAATCTCCCACTTGCACTCAAGGCTAATTATTGCGATGTCGCATACTCACAGCCCGTGTGATACCGAACACCCAACTCCTCTACTAGTCAGTTTCACAAAATCCGTTTGCGAAACTATTGCGTTCGAGGAATAGCCTCAGTGAGTGGATCCGCCTTGATGTTTCTTTCTATGTCTCTCTATATCTCAAGTTCGCGGAGAAAACTATCTCCCGAAATGAGCAATACCTGTCTTAGAGTGTCTGGATGTCTGATGGGACCTAGCTCATAAATGAACTCCAAATCCAAACTTCTTAGACTGTATTGTCAACTGAACTTAATCAGTATCCTGCGCGCCATGCCACCCTCAGTATCACCTTGGACCATCTGTCCAAAATACTGCCCCTCGTCAGAAGGATAACTATAACTCTGACAACCTCCTTGTCGTCCATGTCACCTTGGAAGCCTGGAATGATAACCGTCTCCTAAAAGAGGCAGCCGTTATCATATCCCTAGAACAGCCACTTATGTTCTAAAACTGCTTCCGACTGTTTCTCCAGGATTGGATCAATATCAACTTATTGCATCTAGTGCAAGAACAACATCTGGTGTGGTACTTGACATCTCATGATTGACTCAATTGCCTAAGCAAGTGATCTGCCAATCATGAGTATCCCTCTCCCCTTCAGTCTATAAGACACCTTTAGAGAGGGTGACTCCATTACCTGCAGGTGTACCACCGTGCCAGGAGTCGTCCATTCTAAATACTCATAGAATGCTGTCAAGGTACCCAGATTAGGAAACCACCCAAATCTAGATCTAAAACCATAGATCTAGTAACCAGTATGTCTGATATAATGTCCAAGTCCTTTGTGGAGAAACCACTGTGTGACGACCAAAGTATAACCGATCGTAGTAAATGAATATCACTTCCTACTACCTTCTCAACAGATCCATCCCCTATTCTGATGACGTCAAACCTATGACTGTCACATCAGAAACAGATGATCTATCTCTTCTACAACTGCTTTAGTCTATAAATAGACATAAGCCTGATGTCCACCAATGCTTCCGCTGCTCCCACTGACTACGACAACCCTCTGGCAGAGTCATATAGACGTGCACTTCTAAAGCAAGTTTAGAACGACGCTATACTCATCCTCCTGCCGGGTCTCGCAGCCTGGAACAACAACAATGGCAAGTGTGGGTAAACAAGAACTTCCCTGTCACCGTCCTTGAGGCTACCGAAGTACCTCTCGGGTGCCTGAAGTTACCCACCTTATCTGCGGAGTGGCCAATGGAATGTCAAATCAGATTGAATCTTCAGGTTCCTTATCAAATCTTCAGTAATCGTTTGCGGTTCTGGAATCACTTCCAGTTCTACCATACTCCCACTGCTGTTTTTGAAAAAATCCATTTTTAATTAAAACTGTGGCGAGTCTTGAACAATATTTCTATTGATCTCCTAGATGGTAGAAAATCAACCCGCGTCATAGCCTGGGTCAACCCACAAACAGCCATTACAGAAACGTGCCTTGAGTCGTCCAGTGTCTGGTTTTAAGCATAAACCGGACAACTCCCCGTACCTTAACCATGTTAAGATATGAACTGTACTATATCCAATATAGAACAGAGGCACTGATTTAATTGAACCAGATTCAAATCATGCAGCTGTCTCCAGTGCATGTCAACTAAATGGAAAGAGGCCGATCAGCGTTACTCAACTTAGGAATGCTTCCAATTATGAGTAAACTGAAAGAGAAGCAATTTCTCTATATCATTACTATCAACTGAATACCATTTACAAGTATCTACATCTTCGATCACTTTGAAGAATCCCGATACTTGCAACACCTGGTTCTCTACTTTATTCAAATACCTATAACTCCTCAAAACTTAGACCCTGTGTTTCTACGAAACACATGTCTAAGAATTAGAGAAGTTAAAAGTAAACAGAATATAGTATGAGGACCAACCCCTCTGTCCTAATGGACACTGGACAACATACAATACTCTGTATAAGTCCACTGAGTCTAATAACTCTTTCACTGTGTGTCGTAGGTTGAAAACTGTACTTATGGTTAAGAAGAATTACACCGCTGTTTAATGCTCCTTACCTAACCATCCACTGATATAGGTAAATGTCATCGACATAATATCAAAAGGTATGTCTCACTCTATGAAAATAGACGTACAGATATATCAATTTGAAATTGGTGCACAACAGCGGATATTCAAAACCAAATATTTGCCGACCGGCAAACAACCCAGGTGGCATCCTCAAATATCACCAATTACAACGAATCCCGATATAATGAGGATGATCACCCAATTCCCAATAACTTACTCCCACTCATCATCTGTAAAACCATACAGATGTGAGAATCATACCTGGTAAATACATACCCTGGAGTAAGTGTCTAATCGGGAAATCAGTTTTCCATTAACAGTACATAGTGAAACTGAAACATTGAAATGTTTCGTTGGGGTATCCTGGTATTTCTAGCAATGCCTCATCCATTATCCAGATTCACAACTATAACCGTATAATTCTTTGCCACCTCTCTAAATCCCTTCATATGTCTTTAGTCATTACCTTCTGCACACCCCTTTAGGCCAATTGGTTTTCTTCCTTCCCTACCGTTCGGCACCAGCCTATGGTTTGGAAGAAGACTATCCAATAAGCATAAAGGGTGTACTGTCCTAATCCTAGGAGCACTCGCATCGCGAGAGAAGGTGAAGATAAAAGACACCTGAATGTACTTTATTCCTATTTCTCCTGAACCAGGATCCATCCCCGAACTGGAACGAGTTCCTTTCGAGTTCGTATATAACCATACGATGGATTATCCAATAAAATGGGATCTTCGTAATGATACGGAGTGTCCTGGAGAAATACAAAGGTGATTTAGGATTGGCGAAGGAATACATGGTTTGGTCGTGAATATCTGTTGCAATTTACTTTGCCCTCTTACTAATCCCTTACTTTGTCTTAACTTAATACCTTCTGCACACCATCGTTATGCTAATTGGTTTTCTTCATTCCCTACCGGTCGGCACCAGCCTAAGGTTTGGAAGAAGACAATCCAATTTGCGTAATAGGTGTACTACCCCTAAACCAAGGAGTACTCGTAACCTGAGAGAGGGTAAAAGGAAAAGACAACTGAATAATCCTATCCGTTTTCTCCAGAACCGGAAACCATCCTCGAATAAATTCTTTCGAGTTCGTATCTAACCATACGATGGTTTTGTCCAATGGAAGTGGACGTTCGTAGTAATACGGGGTGTCCTGGAAAAAAAGGGTAAAAGTAGGAGTGGCAATGAGGTCTGCAACTCTGACAATCCAAAAGCCAGTGTTAAGTAGGTTCGATCAACTTGGTCACTGAGTCATGGTCTTAGGGTCGGGTCAATGGTCGCTGCCAGAAGAGAGAGAGAAAAGAAACACTCAGCGTGCACTCTATCCTAGATCAGAATGGTTACCAATTTATCCAATCTGGAAACCTCCCACTGTGCCTCAAATTCTCCTCCAAACCTGAAAGAAGAATTAGTCGGGGTCACCCGAGGAGTAAACCAACTCATCAGTGGGAATCGGGATCCTACTCTCATCGCACGATAACGTGATGGAATCCGCTCACGGTATCACACTCCAGAAGGTATGCGCATATCTGGCAAGTTTCAGTTCTTTTGAAACTCCCGATGTGATTTCTGCCCCATGCTCTTATGACCTTGACTAAGGCCAACAAATCATAAGTCACATGTCAAGTTCTACCCGTCATTGTCCAGGTTGATTTGAATCCACCCGTACAAGCCCTTGACTAAGGCCAACAAGGCTATACGACTGTCCCAAACCAACGCATCTATCTATGCAGCATATGAATATCCAATAGCTACCAAACACTGTGCCTTGACTAAGGCCAACAAACACAGCTTGAATACTATTGACTATCCATATGAAACGACGGAGGGCTACGAATGGTTTCTGGCGAAAACCTTTAACGTAATGAACTTGATCTCGTTGAAGGAACGGATAGCTTTTAAAAATATAGTGACGAAAACCTTTACTAAAGAGGTCACTCCCGGTGAAGGGATCTCGGCTCTTTCCCCGTAGAATGGGGTGCAGGATATTCCAACTGAATACCACGATGCAAAGCAAAAGTAATCGGCTATAGTGAAGTTATTGCCCTGACGCAAACCTTTTGTCCAAGGGGTCACTCCCGGTGAAGGGATCTCGGCCCTTGCCTCGTCGACTGAGGAGCAGGATATTCCAAATGAATACCACGATGCAAAACAAAAGTGAACGTCCTTGCAATAACAGCTTTTTGAAAAGTGTTCCAACAACATCAGATTAGGTTTGTTTTTAACTTGCATTGATCCGAATCAATGCAGTCCCATCAATTGATCACACCAAAAAGAACGAAAATATACTGACGTACGTATATGCCATCCGCATTCGCCACTGGGTCCCGTCATTACCCGTTAGGTTAGCTAACTAACGACAGAGCGGGGACTGGACTAGCGCGGATGTAAAACATATACAACATCTACTAATACATATACCAATATATTATATTTCGCTCAAGGCGTGAAAAGAAATGCAACATCACAGAAATGTACAGCATCACAGAACAATACAGATATCTGGGATCCCCGGGTTTCACAGAGCCACTACTGAAACCCGACGTTCCCCTGGTCGTGTGGATAGCCTGTGCAATGAAAACCTAGACCCCTACGGGCGCGGCAAGTCACCCGCCAAAACCTGAAGCGAGGCAGCCCCCTTCAGCTCCGTGAATGGACCACCCAGCACTCCACGGAATCCGGCAACTTGGGCACCCCTCCTGGGTCAACCTGTACCCCCTACGAGTGCGGCGAATAGCCCGCCAATCCTAGAGTGAAGCCCCCTCCGTCTCAATGCCATGAGATGCGGGCTTGTTGCCCTCTAGAACCCGGCTATCCGTGCACCCCACCGCGGGGTAATCCTAGTACAGAAAGTAAAATATACATACACCGGGTACATCGACCGCAACCAGGTCGTGCCCCAAAAGAATAATACAATCAGGCAGTGACGGCAGTCCACATGTCGGACGCTCGCCCCGCAATATCAAATGTACATAATACCACAATACAGCACTAGCATTGCATCCAGGCTATCCCCCACGACCGATCCGCAACATCACAGCATAAACATAGAACATCAACGTGAAAGTCACGTTCGCAAATCCGTCTAACCGGGCTATAGCAGTTAGACCGGATTTACCGATCGAGTGACATTCACGGTCGCAGATATAATGTAAATACTGTGAAAAATGTGTTTAAAATTTTCCGATTGATCAAACAATTAACAAGTGGGCCCCCAAACAAAAACTGTAGCACTCACAGAAATAATTGGCCCAATTTTAATATTCCAGAAACCACATTTTCAACTCAGGAACACACTGGAAAAATTTGGGGGTGTGAACAGTAAATTCCGCGGCGGAAGCGCCGCACGAGGTGGGGTTTCGCGGCGCTTGCGCGGCGGAATAGTGAGATCATTTTGCCAAATTTTTTCAGTATGCTTCTATTTCCCTGCACATCACTCTGAGACAACCAGAAAAATTTTTGGACTTAAAAAAAATTCGACAGAAACTGATGTGCATGAAATACGTGTTTTCGGGATTTTGTTCGATCGGAAACGTAAAACACATTACACAAAGCTAGACGAAGTTAATGGCGAGGCTCTGATACCACTGTAAGTGCACGGCGGCGCCCCGGCCGTCAATCCGACGCCGGAATGCGGAAACGGTGAATAACTTAAAATTTTGCGGACTTTGCAAACCGGCACCACCGCGCACATAACCCCGGATCGTAACCATTAAACTAGTTCTAGCAATCAAGTAAAGGGTTAGAGATGTATACCGACGATCCAAGTCCTCCGGTCTTCATCTCCACTCCGATCTCCTCGCGTGATCTCGGTCCGTCTCTTCCTCGTCGGAAAGGGCACCACGAAGCCGGGTACTTTTACGGGCTCCCACCTCAATACCGAGGCAACTCGGGCGCGAAGCTGGCGAATCGACGCGTCCAAGATTTGCTGTAGGAAGTAGTGTAGAATACGCTTTGTCTCACTTTGGGGTTAGTTGCCTTGATGGAGGAATCAAGATGATATGAACTTGGGGATTTTTGTGGCAATGAAAATGATATGAATGATTAATTTTCTCCACACCAAAATGAAGCCTATCATTTTCTCTCTTCTCCCAAATTTGTGGCCGGCCAAACATATGTAGGAAATGGTGGTGGTGGAAAACAAAAACCAAAGAGGGAGGTTATTGTAGTAAAAGCAAGTGGTGATCCTAAACAAACATGAACCATGCTTATTCCTTACACCCACCCATACCCTTTCCAATCACAATTAAAAGCAAGAAATGGTGCAAAGATAATGAAGTCATCATAATCAATCTTTATGCAAGAAAACCCCTCCACAAATGTAATTTGCAAAACTGCAAATTACCCCCTCCTTCGGAAAAGTCCGGCCGGGAAAGAACAAAGAAAAACCGGCCGGAACGGAATGCAAACTGGCAACTCCAGAAAACTGGTCCCGTAATAAATTACAGGAAAACCCCGATACTGTGCATACACACCCGCATCTGTATTCCATCCGGATACAAATGCAATGAGACAAAATCTACACAGTACTAAACTAGGACCGGCTTAAGCCAAAGCCGGCTAGTAATATCCGTTCGATCCTGATCCGTGCAATACCGCACGTATCTGATCGAACCCTGCCATATAACCATACGGCCACTAGTACAATCTGTCCGATCCTGATCCGTGCAATACCGCACGTATCTGATCGGACCCTGCCATATCTCCATACGGCCTCTACAGCCTTTCGCCCGAAACTTGAGTAACTGAAAGTGTGGTGGACTCTAAAGACTCGTCAATACTATGGCTGTGGATTTAACCACTAGCACGTCAGAGGTATAAGCCAATACGTGACGGGCCACCAGCTATTGACTAAAAGGGACGTCGATGAGGAAGCTCACCCCGACACCCAACTGAGCCTGTCAGTGACAATATCCGTACAGTCCGGTCCGTTCGTCTATGAGCATCGCATGGCGGGCCTAGGGGGTTGGTAAAAGTCAGACCCCCAAAAGCGGTACAAGTCGTGTCGGAGTGTAGCCCAGAACACCCTGAGATACTACTGGAATACCTACCAGTAAATCTCCTGCCTTGGCCAAGGTCTTCGTGTAATGGCTCTCCTAGACACAGCGCGACCTCACCCCCAATACCGGGAGAGACGAACCCCTGAAGATCCGCTCACTGCCTCCATGTGGCTCGGGACTGTACCCAACTAAAACCTGTTTGCACGACTCCTTTGAGCCGTGGTAGGGTAGTAATCAAAGTACAGTGGGAACTCACACGAGACAAATGACGATCCCCAGGTCGATGAACTAACCTGTACACATGTCACCAGGGAACTGCTATCTGACGTCAGGTATAAGACCAACTAGCATGTTCCCGGCGAGTCCTGTCCGGTGTACTCATAACCCAATGAGCACCTGTATACATCTTAGGTGATCCAACTGACACCAATGGCTTGTGAGACCGGCCACCGCCCCTCGTCGGGGTCTCGACTGTATACACTAGTCTACTCTGGAGAATCGATGCCCTGTCTCGAAACTCCTACGACTAGGGACCTTTTAAGGATGTGCTTATAGACTCCAGCTCTCACTTATATGATCGCCCTCATACTGCTGGCAGTCAAGCAAGAATCCAAGGGGCTCTATCAACGTGCAATAGCGACATGTCAGGTCACCTAAAGCAGTACACGATGATAAAGGTAAACCAGATAGCATACTATCATCTTGAGTAAGACTGTCCTACCGGGATAGGTCCTCCCTCAATCATTGCAATCACGTGCCTGTGATCCAATAATTGACTCTGAGGGCACTATCTCCAACACCATCGTATGGTTATATACGAACTCGAAAGGAACTTGTTCCAGTTCGGGGATGGATCCTGGTTCAGGAGAAATAGGAATAAAGTACATTCAGGTGTCTTTTATCTTCACCTTCTCTCGCGTTGCAAGTGCTCCTGGGATTAGGACAGTACACCCTTTATGCTTATTGGCTAGTCTTCTTCCAAACCATAGGCTGGTGCCGAACGGTAGGGAAGGAAGAAAACCATTTGGCCTAAAGGGGTATACAGAAGGTAATGACTAAAGACAGATAAAGAGATTTGGAGAAGTGGCAAAGAATTATACGGTTATAGTTGTGAATCTGGATAATGGAAGAGGCATTACTAGGAACACCAGCATACCCCATCGAAACATTTCAATGTTTCAGTTTCACTGTGTACTGTTAAAAGAAAACTGATTTCCCGATTAGATACTTACTTCAGGGTATGTATTTACCAGGTATGAGTCTCACATCTGTATGGTTTTACAGATGATGAGTGGGAGTAAGTTATTGGGAATTATGTGACCATCCTCATTATATCGGGATTCGTTGGAATTGGTGATATTTGAGGAAGCCACCTGGGTTGTTTGCCGGTCGGCAAATATTTGGTTTTGAATATCCGTTGTTGTGCACCAATTTCAAATTGATATATCTGTACGTCTATTTTTATAGAGTGAGACATATCTTTTTGAAATTGTGTCTATGACATTTACCTATACCGGTGGATGGTTAGGTAAGGAGCATTGAACAACGGTGTGATTCTTCTTAACCAAAAGTACAGTTTTCAACCTACGACACACAGTGAATGAGTCATTCGACTCAGGGGACTTATACAGAGTATTGTATATTGTCCAGTGTCCATGAGGACAGAGGGGTTGGTCCTCGTACTATATTCTGTTTACTTTTAACTTCTCTAGTTCTTAGACATGTGTTTCGTAGAAACACAGGGTCTAAGTCTTGAGGAGTTATAGGTATAAGAATAAAGTAGAGAACCATGTGTTGCAAATATCGGGATTCTTCAAAGTGATCGAAGATGTAGATACTTGTACATGGTATTCAGTTGATAGTAATGGTTAAGTGAACTTGCTTCTCTTTCAGGTTACTCATAATTGGAAGCATTCCTAAGTTGAGTAACGCTGATCGGCCTCCTTCCATTTAGTTGACATGCATTGGAGACAGCTGCATGATTTGAATCTGGTTCAATTAAATCAGTGCCTCTGTTTCTTGGATATAGAACAGTTCATATCTTGACATTGTTAAGATACGGGGAGTTGTCCGGCTTATGCTTAAAACCAGACTCTGGACAACTCAAGGCACGTTTCAGTAATGGCTGTTTGTGGGTTGACCCGGGCTATGACGAGGGTTGACTTTCTACCATCTGGAAGATCAATAGAGATATTGTTCTTGACTCGCCACAGTTTTAATAAAATGGATTTTTTCAGAAAACAGTAGTGGGAGTATGGTAGAACTGGAAGTGATTCCAGAACCGCAAACGATTACTGAAGATTTGATAAGAACCTAAAGATTCAATCTGGTTTGACATTCCATTGGCCACTCCGCAGATACGGTGGGTAACCTCAGGCACTCGAGAGGTACTTCGGTATGCTCAAGGATGGTGGCAGGGAGGTTCTTGTTTACCCACACTTGCCATTGCTGTTGTTCCAAGCTGCGAGACCCGGCAGGAGGATGAGTATAGTGTCGTTCTAAACTGGCTTTAGAAGTGCACGTCTATATGACTCTGCCAGAGGGTTGTTGTAGTCAGTGGGAGCAGCGGAAGCATTGGTGGACATCAGGCTTATGTCTATTTATAGACTAGAGCAGATATAGCGGAGATAGATCATCTATTTTTGATGTGACAGTCATAGGTTTGACTTCATCAGAATAGGGGATGGATCTGTTAAGAAGGTAGTAGGGTGTGATGTTCTGGTTTTTGATGACATACACAGAGTGGGAAGTAATATTCCTATACTACGATCGGTTATACTTTGGTCGTCACAATCGGAAGCAGTTTTAGAACATAAGTTGATGTTCTAGGGAATTGATAACGGCAGCCTCCTCTAGGAGACGGTTATCATTCCAGGCTTCCAAGGTGACCTGGATGGCAGAGTGGCTGTCAGAGTTATAGTTTTCCCTCTGATGAAGGGCAGTATTTTGGACAGGTGGTCCAGGTGGATACTGAGGGAAGGCATGGCGCAGAAAACTGATTAAGTTCAGTTGTCGATACAGTCTAAGAAGTTTGGATTTGGAGTTCATTTATGAGCTAGGTCCCATCAGACATCCAGACATTCTAAGACAGGTATTGCTCATTTTGGGAGATGGTTTTCTCTGCGAACATGAGATATAGAGAGACATAGAAAGAAACATCAAAGCGGATCCACTCACTGAGGCTATTCCTCGAACGCAATAGTTTCGCAAACGAGCTTTGTGAGACTGACTAGTAGAGGAGTTGGGTGTTCGGTATCACACGGGCTGTGAGTATGCGACATCGCAATAATTAGCCTTGAGTGCAAGTGGGAGATTGTTGGAGATAGTGCCCTCAGAGTCAATTATTGGATCACAGGCACGTGATTGCAATGATTGAGGAAGGACCTATCCCGGTAGGACAATCTTACTCGAGATGATAGTACGCTATCTGGTTTACCTTTATCATCGTGTACTGCTTTAGGTGACCTGACACGTCGCTATTACACGTTGATAGAGCTCCTAGGATTCTTGCTTGACCACCAGCAGTATGAGGGCGATCATATAAGTGGGAGCTGGGGGTCTATAAGCTTATCCTTAAAAGGTCCCTAGTCGTGGGAGTTTCGACACTGGGCATCGATACTCCATTAATAGACTAGTGTATACAGTCGAGACCCCGACGAGGGGCGGTGGCCGGTCTCACAAGCCACTGGTGTCAGTTGGTTCACCTAAGATGTATACAGGTGCTCATTGGGTTATGAGTACACCGGACAGGACTCGCCGGGAACCTGCTAGTTGGGATTATACCAGACGTCAGATAGAAGTTCCCTGGTGACATGTGTACAGGTTAGTTCATCGACCTGAGATCGTCATTTGTCTCGTGTGAGTTCCCACTGTACTTTGATTACTACCCTACCACGGCTCAAAGGAGTCGTGCAAACAGGTTTTAGTTGGGTACAGTCCCGAGCCACATGGAGGCAGTGAGCGGATCTTCAGGGGTTCGTCTCTCCCGGTTTGGGGGTGAGGTCGTGCTGTGTCTAGGAGAGCCAGAACATGAAAAGTCCTTGGCCAAGGCAGGAGATTTGCTGGTAGGTATTCCAGTAGTATCTCAGGGTGTTCTGGGCTTCACTCCGACACGACTTGTACCGCTTTTGGGGGTCTGACTTTTACCAACCCCCTAGGCCCGCCATGCGATACTCATAGACGAACGGACCGGACTGTACGGATATTGTCACTGACAGGCTCAGTAGGGTGTCGGGGTGAGCTTCCTCATCGACGTCCCTTTTGGTCAATAGCTGGTGGCCCGTCACGTATTGGCTTATACCTCTGACGTGCTAGTGGTTAAATCCACAGCCATAGTATTGACGAGTCTTTAGAGTCCACCACAGACAGTTACTCAAGTTTCGGGCGAAACGCTGTAGAGGCCGTATGGAGATATGGCAGGGTTCGATCAGATACGTGCGGTATTGCACGGATCGCGATCGGACAGTTTTTACTAGCCGGCTTTGGCTTAAGCCGGATCCTAGTATAAGATAGTGTATTTTTGTCTCTTTGCATTTGTGTTCAGTGAGAATACAAATGCGGGCATGTATTTGCAGTAGCGGGGTTTTCCTGTAATTTATTATGGGATCGGTTTTCTGGGGTTGCCAGTTTGCATTCCGTTCCGGCCGGTTTTCTCTTTTTCCTTCCCGGTCGGACTTTTCGTTGGAGGGTGTTAATTGTAAGTTTGCAATTAACATTTTTGTGAGGGGTTTCTTTGCATGAGTGTGGATTATGATTTGACCATCATCATGAGATTCTTTTATGGTCATTCCATTGCCATTATGAGATTAGAAAAGGATGGGAATTGATTTGATCATTTTCTTTTTGTTTATCATTTCTTTTTCATACTTGAGATTCCAATTTTTTCCACCCAATACTTGAGTGGGGCCGGCCACTGTAGTTGAGGGGGTGAGGTTAATTGGTGTGGGAAATTCCTTCTTGCATGTTCTTAATTTCGTGGGCCCCCTCTTAGATGTGTGTGTGTGTGCTGTAAAGGAAATTTCCTTTGCATGTTTTTTGGTTTTTTTTTGAGTGCACTTCTACACACATAATTCCACAGAGCACAAAAAAAATTCTTGCTTTTGGCCGAGCTCATTTCTTGCATGCTCCATTGATTTTTCTTGCAAGCATCCATGGAAAATTCCTATGTAAAATTCCTCCAACATGGCAACCTCTTAAACCCCAAAGAAACAAGTTTACTACACTATTCTATTGCAAACCTTGGACGCGTCGGCTAGCCAACTTCGCGCCCGAGTTGCCTCGGTCAAGAGGCGGGAGCCCGTAAAAGATTCCGGCTACGTGGTGCCCTTTCCGACGAGCGAGGAGGTGACGGAGATTCCGCGGGAGATCGGAGTGGAGACGAAGACCGAAGGACACGGATCGCTTGGTATACTTCTCTACTCTTTTCTATTTTGTTAGCTAGCTAGGTTAATGGCCCGATCCGGGTGAAAAGTCCGCGGTGGTGCCGTTTTGCAAAGTTCGCAAAGATTTTGTTTTCCGCGTTTCCGGCGTCGGATCGACGGCCGGGGCGCCCCCGCGGGCTTACAGGGTGCTCAGTGGAGACTGGGTACACTGGACGGACTCGCCGAGAACTCTCAGATGGTATTATACCTCACGTCAGATGGCAGTTCTCCGGTGACACTGGTACAGAGTAGTCTGTTGACCCGAGATCGTCATAGAGTCTTGTGTGATTCCCACCGTGCTTTGATTTCCATCATACCACGTCCAAGAGGGCGTGCAAAAAGGTGGCTTTTTGGTACAGTCCCGAATCATATGGAGGCAATGAGCGATAGGAGGGGATTCGTCTCTCCCGGTATAGGGAGTTGATGTTGTGCTGTGTTCGATTGACTATAACCGGAAATTCCAGGCCAGGGTTGCTGAGATTTACTGGTAAGTGTTATCAGTAGTTTCTCGAACTGTTATAGACCTCATATCGGCACGACTTATCGAGCTACTGGGGTCTGACGTTTACCACCCCTAGGCGAGATATGCGACATATCAGACGACGAGACCGGACTGTACAGGAGTGTTACTGTTTGGATTCACAGGAGAATGTACAGGCTTGCTTGTTGATCTTCTGAGCGCTCAATACCCGGGTGGCTGTTACGTTTAGCTGACCGCTTGCAGCTTGTGGGTGTTTGATATGATCATCACCTACTGCCGGCGTATTGACGATTCTTTAGAGTCCTACACAGAGGTTTCTTGGCTCAGGCAAAACGGAGTAGGAGCACATATGTGATATGTGCGGGACCGAGGATAATTCGGTATGTGATATCGTATTGTATTCTCGCGATATTTGATATCAGCCTGGTCATCGGATCAAGTGTTGATTCGATGAATCGGTACGGATAAATATTAGTCGGTTATATGCGATATAGCCGGATTGTCGGATCAAGAGTTGATTCGATAATTTAATGTATAATAATATATATGATATATTAAATTACATTATCTAATATTTGCTCACTAAAAGATTCTTTTTCTCACTCGGGTAATACATTGATATATATGCGATATATGTTAATTGTATTATTTTATTTGGTTACAATAAATATTATATATGTGATATATAATATTGTAACATGATATGATAACTAATGCAACATGTTTTGTGGAGTTTAAACATGATTAGGGTTTGGATTAGGGTTAAGTCTTCTAGTTGATTCTAGAATCTTTTCTTTTTGTCATGATAAAGATATTTGTGTGTGACTCATTCTTAACTCAACCCAAACCCTAACCCTTGGTTAATTCTCTACAATGGTTAAGTCAACCATGGTTGCATAATTCATCATTATCTCCTTTGCATTATTCATCACAAAAGGAATTATTGATATTGTTCATCTTCTTCCTTCTTCCTTTTTACTTACAAAGCTTTCTTGCTTTGATTTTTGTGATGAATAAATATGAGAAAAAGATAAATAAAGAGAGCAAAAATCCTACTTCATCATCCTCATCTTCCTTTGACATTTAGATGAGGGTGTTCACATCATTTCATGAGTGTTAGCTTGTGTTAACGAACTTCAAGGTAGATCATCTTTGTATCGAAGATCGGAAGCAATGGTTGCATCTTTCTCTTCGTGGAACCTCTCGAGAGTCCGGAACCCGATGATCGCAGCGAAGGGACCACAACACGGAGCATATGAAGTGAAGGACCGGATCTACAAAGGTTGTAATCACTCTCACTTAGTGTTAAACTGTTTAGCATGTTAGTTTTCGCCTAATCTCTAGTTTAAAGATCCGTATTCGGGTTGTTCGGCACGACTAAATTTTTAATCGGGCATGGTTGATGCCTCGTAGACCCTTGTGCGCGTGCCTAGCAATCCTACAGTGGTATCAGAGCCAAGCTAGAGCTTTAGGCGATGTCTAGACGAAGTTTAAAGTCCGATCGAACCTGAAACCCCAACTCCAAAATGCTCTCTGGAAATTTTCTGAAAATTTGGATTTTTGTCAATTAAAAATATGCAGAAAATTAAGCAGGGTCTTATATGAATTACTGTGAAATACGGGGGCCTAATTCAATTAAACCACCGCGGAACCGCGGCATGAGCCTGGCATGTGCGGCGGTTCCGCGGTCGTACGGTCTCCTATTGCATTGATTTTTGCGCAGTAATTCCTATTTTCTGGTGCTGAGTTTTCTGGGAATTTTTAATATGAACTCAAGAGTTGAGTTTTCTGGGTTGTATTGGGAGTTCGTAGATTCGATCGGATTATCAGACTTTGTTTATGGGTCTTTCCGGGTAATTTTAAAAACTGTTAAAATGTTCGAACGGATATCAATAACTCACTTTTTCCCCTGTCGGAAATTTTTTCAAAAGTTGGATTTTTCCTCGTGTTTTAGAACGTTCTAAGTCGTGCAAGTAACGCGGTGGACCCTCTAGAAGACAACAAACCTTAACTCGATTATGTGACCGTCTTGAACTTCCTTTTGAACTTTAGGGTTTGGGGCAGTACGGCGTGCCACATGTGAGGCGTTGGCTTGACCCTTCTACGGCTGGACCATTGATACTGTGGCATGTGGTGGATGTTTTTAAACTGATTTCATGTGTTGAGATAAATTGGGAAAATCTTGGGTGTTTGATGATTCGATCGGAAAGTTTAACTTTGTCTATTTATCTGGAATGTGATACAATATTTGGAATCCACAAAAAGTTATGAGATAACTAATTTGAATGTTATAAATCTAGCGGTTTAGTCTCAGTTGATCGGTTGCTACGGAATTTTGATGTGATCAAAAGTCTGTCGCAATCACGTAGCGTACGCGGATACTCGCCGGGTAAACTTAATAGACAGCCACGCCCCATAGTCCCGACCAAGTGACTGTAGGAGAACCCCGTCGCCGAAAGCATCCGTTCGGGTGCTCGCGGCAGCGGTGTTCCGCCTTAGTGCACTTCATCGACGGTATCGGGGGTGCGGCCGTCTACTAAAGTTTGCGACGAGCATTCGATCAGGACGTCGGGAATCTTGTTGAATTGCCCGACTTGATATTGAAAAGAGTTTTCGATAAAGAGACTAAAATGCGGGGTTTATAATTGGTAGGCATGCGATGTCTAAGGAATTCATTTGGTTAGGCATGCGATGTCTAAAGAGGTTGCGGATTCCAACTGTTGTAGTTTTACACTTTCTTTTCTGTGACCGTAAGCGTAGTATGTGGTGTATCGCCGGCTTCGTTGCTATACATCAACGACAATCGGGATACGCATACTTGCTTACGTTGATGATATGAGATATTATGTGTTGCTGTGATATGTTATATTGGATCGTCGCGTTTTGAATAGCTGGGGGTTTTATGTGAGATGAGAGTTTTTCTTTTTCATTCATGTAAAATTCATTTGTATGTAATATTATTTTATTGGGGCACTTCCAGGTAGTGGAAGATGTCACCGTTGTATATTATTTACTTTTCCGCATTTGGTAGACCCAAGGCGGGGAGCACAAGTAACCGGGTTCTAGGGTCCAGTGGGAGACCATCTCGAGGAGTCGGGACCGGGTCTCCTAACCCTAGAATTGGCAGTGTTACTTGTCGCTCTCGTAGGGGTCTAGGGATGTGGGTTTGGCTATTCATCGCGACCGTGGAATCCGTGTTTTATACAGGCTCGTACTAAAACACGGACGTCCTAGTATATCCAATATTTCATATATGTTCTTCTGCTGCAATGTTCTGTGATGAGATCATATTACTGCCTGTGACGAATGTTTATATTATATAAATGAGATATATGTTATATTGCAGATTTCGTTTCAAAAGAGATGCTTGCGAAGCATAATAAAATGGGACTTCATTAATGAGATTAATGAAATAAAAGAAACCTAAGATGTTGTAGAAACTTGTTTAAAAACTGGTAGCTCTAGTTCTTGTTTTGCATAGCGGTGTTCCTTATAGAACATCCAGCACCTTATTCGATAAGGAAAGGACCGAGATCCCTTCACCGGGAGTGACTCCTTTAGCAATAACTGGCAGATGCTACAAACTCGGTTTGTCTTTTGATTGCTTCTATAGTTCTTGCTTTGCACAGCGGTATATGTGATATATCCTGCACCTTATTTGATGAGGAAAGGGCCGACGATCCCTTCACCGGGAGTGACCCCTTTAGCAAAACTAGAAAAGCCTAAAAACACTCCATTTAAAATCACTCGATTCTACAACGATATCAAGTTCATTACGCTCAGGGTTTTCTGAAAAACCTGCGTAGCCCTCCGTCATTTCAGATAGATATTATTTAGTATTCGTGCTATGTTTGTTGACTTAGTTAAGGTGTAGCGTCTCGAAAAGTCGTTTTGGTGTTTTCTTGAAATTCGGTGAAAATTCGGCATTTTTCCGAAAACCGTCTTTCTCGATATTTTGCAGTTTAGGGCTAATTATACTTAAAGTGGATAGATAATTACTTGTTTTTAATAGCTAATGAGTTTAATATGAAATTTTGGTCATTTAAAAATTTTTCACTATTTTTCAATTTTTTTAATATTATTTAAGCCGGTAAGAAAATACATTAAATAAGCGATAAATACAAATTTTTCCGGGCTAATTTTAATCTCTAAAATTATGATAATTATAATCTAGTGATAACATGAATTTTTAGTAATTTATTTTGATTTTTAACCAATTTTTATAAATTGAAACGAAATTATTGATTTTTGGGCTAAAACTTGCAATTTTTGAGTTGTAGGGGGCCTTTTTGCATAAAATTTCTTTTGTAAAACCCCTCTATCTTTTCCCTCAGCCCAAGAACAGCCCAAGTCTTGGCCAAGACCAGAAAATTCTGACCTCTTTCTTTCTTGAGTTGTTTCTTGAGTTAATGGATAGTTTATGGTATTTATTTTAATAAAATGGTTAATATATGATACTTTTGACTTTAGAAACTTGACCAAGACTTTTCCTCACTTGCCCACACCCCCCACCTTACCTCCAACCTGGCCGAAACCTGCACCCCTCTTTCTCATCTCTTTTCTTTGCATTTTTCTTCAATTTCCTTCAAGAAATACATCAAAATCCATGAATAAATTCCAAAAATCCATACAAAATCCATATGCAACCATTTTCCTTAGCCATTCTTGCTTGGATCTTGGTGTTTGAGGCCATCAATTGGAGGAAACTTTCTTGCTTGATCTAGTGATCAAGAGGTATAAATTCCATCTTGTTAAATTTCTTGTTTAAGTGCTTATGTGTTATGGATTAGTGTTAATTTAGTGTAGTTAATCTAGTTTCCTTAGATTTTGTTTGAAAAATGAACTAGGTTTTGAACCATGATAATTTAATTAAGTTGTTATTTTGTTAATCTAGTTGTTAGTAAACTAATCTATATGGTTACCTTATTATGTAGTCTTTAATTATACTAATTTAGGTAATTTTAGAAGTTGATTTTTGTTGTAAAGTTGTTGTTTTAAGGTTTTCAAGAAGAGGTTTTTGTATGGAAATGGTATTTGAAACATGTTTAGTGAGTTGATTAAACCTAATTTGTGTTGATTAGACCTAATTTGCTATTTAGTGTTTTGCTAACCTTAAGCTAAGTGGTTAATTTGCTTATTAGGCTAAATTATAGTGTTAAAGTAAGGATTTCTTATATAATTTGAGTTATGTTTGCTATTTATAAAAATCAAGAGAAGGGTTGGTTGTGGAAAATATGTTTTTAAGCATAGTTAAGGGTTTAAAATTAGTGTAGTGGCTATCTAGTGAGTTAGTTTGGATTGTTGTGTTGGATTGTGTTAACTTTGTCGCTAATTGTCGATGTTTGCACTAAATTGCAAATTAGTGCTTACTAGTTTTTACTAAAATATTGTGATGAGTTAATTGTGGCATCTTGATGATTTTGTTGGCTTGTCCTACGACTTTTAGGATGCGTGAGTGCGGTTTTTGGGTAGTCGGGTTTTAGTTTTGCCGGGTGACCCAAAATCGGCGTTTTTGGCAGTTTTTGCGATTTTCGCGTGTGTCCGCGCACTTTGTGCACGTTGTACCCAGTTAGCGAACTTTAGTAGTTTCGTTGGGGTTTTGCGTCGTTCTTGATACGTCACCTTATATTTGGTATTGATGTAAATTCCAGGTTCGGTCGCGGAAACGTCAGACGCGGCGCGAAAGGGAAAGACGGTGATTGGACACAGCTAGCCAGGGATCCCGGTGAGTAGATTTAACATCTACGGGGGACGATCGTCTGGATGGCGCAAGTCGCCCGATAGATTTAGTTAACTGGAAAATAGTAAATTGGATAATCACTTGTGACATTAGAATAATAATACTGGCATGATAATTGCTGCAATTAGATCAATAGGTTATACCATATATGCAAACTCAATTGTAGGACACATGCACCATTACCAGGTTTTATATGCAGCACGAGCACTATTCATGTTACACACACACCCTGGTAATTGCTATGCCACCACACTAGATAACCTTTAATTTAAACCTCTTACTAATTGATACTTAAATTGTGTTATTTCCTTAAAATGAAACCCTAGGATTGCTATTCATGTGCATGTACTTCATCATATTCATTGTTCATGTTTAATACGTTAATCACACATCGCAACTTGATTATTGATATCATACGCATTCATTAGCATTGATATATGCACTTATGAGGATTTCTTGAGATTTTATGATATTGCTGGATTTCGGGGGAAAGCCGCAAAATTTCCAAACTTATGATATTTTAAAACATGTAAATTGCGGTTTTCTAGTGATGTAAGTGTCGTCCACCATGAGTTTGCTGTGGCTTTGGAAATCCGTGTCGAGGAGTGGAGGAACCGGCACGGGTACATGGTGGGCCCGGTAAGGTACCCCGGGGCAAGAGGAATGTGGTGATGACGTTGAGCCTGGCAGGGGACGGATTACCTACCGGTGACTGTTTGGGACGGCGGATATCCAGAGGATACCGACCGTGGCCGCTAGATGATGAGATATTGATATTTGAGATGGGTCAGCCGGACGGCTGAGGCCAGAGATACATTATGAGATTTGAGACAGCTTTTGGGGTGTCGTTGCTGGACACCGATTTTCGTCGATTCATTGACATTTGCTGGCATTCTAAAAAGAGTTTCAAAAACAAAAAGAGATAAGATATTTTATATATATACCTATTGAGACCTCAGATTTTCATGTTGCATACATATTGGCACACTGATATTGTATACACACCTGCTAGTGCATCCAGTCATACCTGTATTTTAGATGCTAGGATGCTTGTGTACATGCATACGATAGCCTTTGTAGATGTTATTTATTACTCACGAGTTGGCAACTCACCCCCGTTGTGCCACAGTCTTTTGCAGGTCCGCTCCGTCAGTTCTGTAGCGGCGGGCGCACTTGTCTTTTGCCTCTTTTGCCTGAGCTCGAGATTTGCTCATAGGTGGGTTATGTTATTTTTGTACCACCTTGTATATTCTTGTATCTAGTATACTCCATCTACTGTTCTACCAGATATTTGTATTTTGACCTAGAGATGAGACTGTGAGGTTGTGGATTTTATGCTGTATTTTGGGGTCGAGCTCACTTGAGCCGACATATTACTTTTTCATGCTTCCTTATGCTTTATTATGCTTTATTATGCTTGTTGTCATTTACATTGCGTGGGATTTGTGACCGCCGTATGGCGAAGAGCTAGCTCCCGCTTGGGGATGCCCTATTTTGTTGGATTCATGTATATATGTTGTTGTACCCATTTTTGGGGGCCAGTATTTACAAAGGAGACTCTGCCAAAATTTTCGGGAAAATTTGTATTGTTTTTAAAAAGTGTTTTACATGACTTATTTGATAACTCGCTTTCAATTAATTGGGTTTTCTTCACTCTTTTGCTTCATTGGTTTTGTTTTCTGGGCTTTGGCTTACTTATTTTACGGACGCCTTTAGACGTTTCGTAAACTTAAGTGCCAGTCACGTTCCGTACCCTGCGGGTCGTGACAAAGTTGGTATCAAAGCGATAGGTTTTACCTTTGTGAGTGTAGGATGACCCTTGGTAGATGGAGTAAGTGACTTAAGCAGGGTAACGTAGCGTGCGTATGTCCGCGGCATACTTACGATACGGTACTCCGCCTAAGTGACTTTAGGATATACTTGCTTGGAAAAAATTCCTTCTTCAATTCCGTGTATCCTATGATCCTATTGCACTGTTCTTACTATCCGTTTTCCTGTAACAGCCACTATGCCGCCGAAGGCTACGAGGGCACAGAGGGCTGCCGCCAGAGACGAGATTCGAGCTGGCTCGTCCGAGACTAGGACTGAGCAGGGTGGTATGCCTACGCCGCTGGGACAGACCGATCCACCTTCCCCAGGACGTATGGATAGGCTCGAGACCGGTATGGAGGAGTTGCGACAGATGATGGGAGGCATGCAGGAGCTGCGTCAGATGGTAGGATCCCTAGTTGCAGCCAGTCGTACACCGAGGCCGGATGACGTACCTACTACATCACAGACGACCATGATACCTGCTCCTACTACCACCACCGTGGCCATTCCGGTTTCACTACAGGATTTCATGAGGCTGAGACCTCCAGTATTCACCGGCACCGAGGCAGCGGAGGACCCACAGACGTTCCTTGATAGTTTAGCCAGGATCTGCCGTTCGCTGAGATGTTCGGATGATCGATGGGTAGAGCTTGCGAGTTTCCGACTAGAGGGTCTCGCGCAGACATGGTGGGAGTCAGTCTTGAGAGGTCGAGCTGCAGATCTGCCGCCTATGACTTGGGCCGAGTTTACAGCGGTCTTTCTAGCCCGCTTCCTTCCAGAGAGCGTTCGTGACGCCAGAGCTCGCAGTTTCGAGGCCTTAGTCAAGACACCTGGGATGACGGTGTCTGAGTATGACATCCAGTTTACACAGTTGTCCCGATATGCTCAGTATTTGGTGGATACCGAGGAGAAGATGGTGAAGAGGTTCGTACAGGGACTTGATGCCCAGCTATATCTTGCCATTGGCGCCCAGCGCTACGACACTTATTCAGCTGCTAGGGATACGGCATTGCGGATGGAGGCACGCATATCACAGACTTCGGCCGTTTCTGGGCCGAAGAGGATGCGCACCGATGTACCGCCTCAGAGGCAGCGCGCCAGATTCTTTCCGAGAGATAGGCCAGGCAGAGGATTTGGACGGGGACAGTTATATGGTTCTTATTCCCAGGGGCAACAGCCGTCGCCAGGATGTTTTGGGTGCGGGAGTTTGCACCATCTTGTCAGAGACTGCCCGGTGAGACGACAGGCAGCAGCGACAGTTCCGCACGTGACCCTACCACCATCACCACCCCCTCCTCAGAGAGCCCTACTTCCTACCCCAGGCGATGCTCCACGCCAGCTAGGTGCACCGAGAGGCCGTGGACGCGGCGGTCCTGTTCAGAGAGGACGAGGAGGCAGAGGCCGAGGTCGAGGTCAGCCCGCTATCGGTGGAGGACAGGCCCGAGTTTTTGCTTTGACACCGCAGGATGCGCAGGCATCCAATGCCGTCGTGACAGGTACCTTGCCAGTTTGTTCTTTCGACGCACGGGTATTATTCGACCCAGGTTCCACACATTCGTACGTCTCTACACACTTTGCACCGATGTTGGGCCGTGAGTCGTCGTCGTTAGACCAGCCGCTTATTGTTGTTACTCCGGTAGGCGAGTCGTTTGTCGCTCGGTTTGTATTTCGTTTGTGTCCCGTTCGTATCGGGGAGAGGGATTCATCAGTTGATTTGATACTCCTCGATATGTTGGACTTTGATGTGCTTCTGGGCATGGATTGGCTAGCCACTTGTTATGCTTCGGTGGACTGCCGTGAGAAGGCAGTCAGATTTAGCTTTCCGGGAGAGCCAGTCCTTGTTATTCAGGGAGACCGCAGTGTCGCCCTTCCCAGCTTAATTTCTTCTCTTCGCGCTGGTCAGCTCTTGCGGAAGGGATGTCAGGGATTCTTAGCGTTTGTTTGTGATACTCGAGCTACAGAGGTTCCGTTGGACCAGGTCCCGGTAGTTGGTGAGTTCCCTGATGTTTTCCCTGATGAGCTACCTGGGCTACCGCCTGAGCGCGATGTTGAGTTCTGCATTGACTTGATTCCCGGTTCGGGGCCTATTTCTATACCGCCTTATCGGATGGCCCCGGCAGAGCTTCGAGAGCTGAAGGATCAGTTGCAGGATTTGTTAGATAAGGGGCTTATTCGACCGAGTGTTTCTCCGTGGGGTGCTCCGGTCCTGTTTGTCAAGAAGAAGGATGGAAGTTTGCGCTTGTGTATCGACTACCGCCAGCTGAACAAAGTTACCATTCGGAACAGATATCCGTTGCCGCGCATTGATGATTTGTTCGACCAGCTTCAGGGTGCGGGGTATTTTTCGAGGATCGACTTGCGATCAGGATACCATCAGCTGCGAGTCCGACAGGAGGATATACCGAGGACAGCTTTCCGTACACGCTATGGTCACTACGAGTTTTTGGTGATGTCGTTCGGACTCACCAACGCCCCAGCAGCATTTATGGATTTGATGAACCGTACATTCAGGCCGTATCTTGACTTGTTCATCATCGTGTTTATCGACGATATCTTGGTGTACTCCCGGAGCAGAGAGGAGCACGAGCAGCACTTGCGGATTACGTTACAGACTCTGAGGGAGCACCAGCTGTTCACGAAGTTCTCCAAGTGTGCATTCTGGCTGGACAGCGTCGGATTCTTGGGTCACGTGGTTACGAGAGACGGCATTTGTGTGGACCCGAAGAAGATTGAGGCTGTTCAGCAGTGGCCCCGACCTACATCGGTTACTGAGATCCGTAGTTTTCTAGGCTTGGCGGGCTACTACAGGCGTTTTGTTCAGGACTTCTCCCGTATAGCTGCACCGTTGACCAGTTTGACCCGGAAGGGAGTTCCTTTCGTTTGGACAGAGGAGTGCGAGCGCAGTTTTCAGCAGCTGCGGACATGTTTGACTACGGCGCCGGTATTATCTTTACCTTCGGGATCTGGCGGATTTGTTGTCTACTGTGATGCTTCGCGAGTGGGATTAGGATGCGTTTTGATGCAGCATGGCCGGGTGATCGCTTATGCTTCTCGGCAGTTGAAGAAGCATGAACAGAACTACCCCACTCATGATTTGGAGATGGCTGCAGTGGTCTTTGCACTGAAGATTTGGCGACATTACCTTTACGGCGAGTCATGTCAGATATTCACCGATCACAAGAGCTTAAAGTACATATTTCAGCAGCGAGACCTGAACCTCAGACAGCGTCGTTGGATGGAGTTGGTGAAAGACTACGACTGCGAGATCTTATATCACCCCGGCAAGGCGAATGTGGTGGCAGATGCGTTGAGTAGGAGGCCCGGGGGTAGTCTATCCTTTTTGCGCGCAGTGCAGAGACAGTCGTCAGCAGATTGGCAGATGTTATGCGACAGCCGAGTCGAGTTCGAGTTCACTCAGACAGGGGGACAGCTCGCGCATGTTCGTGCACGCCCACAGTTGCTTGACCGTATATATGAGGCACAGCGTAGTGACGACCGTTGCTCAGAGATCATGGCACAGATGAGACAGGGCAGATTTTCCGAGTTCATGGTTGACGATCAGGGGATTTTACGATATGGATCTAGACTGTGCGTACCAGATGCTGATGGATTACGGCGCGACATTCTCGAGGAGGCACACCGATCAGTGTATAGTGTCCACCCCGGTTCCACCAAGATGTACCATGATATGAGAGAGACCTACTGGTGGGACGGGATGAAGAGGGACATTGCGGAGTTCGTTTCGAGATGCCTGACTTGTCAGCAAGTCAAGGCCGAGCACCAGAGGCCCGCAGGAGAGCTACAGCCGTTACCCATTCCAGAGTGGAAATGGGAGCAGATTTCGATGGACTTCGTTGTGGGTCTACCCAGGACCAGTCGAGGGTACGACTCCATCTGGGTGATCGTGGACAGATTGACGAAAGCGGCTCACTTCCTTCCAGTGAAGACGACTTTCAGCTTCGCTCAGTATGCTCAGCTCTATATTGACGAGATCGTGCGACTACATGGCGTACCGACTTGTATCGTGTCAGATCGAGGCACTCAGTTCACCAGCCGACTTTGGCAGAGACTTCAGGAGGCTTTGGGCACTCGTTTGAGCTTCAGCACAGCGTTTCATCCGCAGACAGACGGACAGTCAGAGCGGACCATTCAGACACTCGAGGACATGCTCAGAGCGTGCGTTTTAGACTTTGGTGGTAGCTGGGATCGTCATTTACCTCTAGTGGAGTTCTCCTACAACAATAGCTTCCAGGATACTATTCAGATGGCACCTTTCGAGGCATTGTATGGGAGGAGATGCAGATCGCCCGTTTGTTGGACAGAGCTCAGCGAGAGCAGCATTTTGGGGCCGCAGCTTGTTGAGGAGACGACAGCAAAGATACAGATGATCCGAGACCGGATGAGAGCGGCTCAGAGCAGGCAGAAATCGTATGCAGACAGGCGCCGTCGCAGTTTAGAGTTCGCAGTTGGCGACCATGTTTTTCTGAAGGTCTCACCGATGAAGGGCGTGATGCGTTTTGGGCGAAAGGGGAAGCTTAGCCCTAGATTCGTAGGTCCCTTCGAGATCCTCGAGCGTGTCGGCGCTGTTGCATATCGTTTGGCTCTTCCACCCAGCTTTCCCGATGTTCACCCCGTTTTTCATGTTTCGATGCTCCGCAAGTACCTTCACGATCCTTCGCATGCGATTCAGCACCCGACAATCCAGCTAGAGCGCGACCTTTCCTTTGCAGAGCAGCCGGTGGCCATCCTGGATCGGCAGGTGAAGAAGTTGAGGTCGAAGAGTATACCAACCGTCAAGGTCCTTTGGCGTAGCCCGAGCAGCGAGGAGGTTACCTGGGAGGCCGAGGGCGAGATGAGGAAGAAATATCCCCATCTCTTTGAAGGTACGCGTAGCTATATTTTTAAATTCGGGGACCGAATTTCTTTAAGGGGGGAAGATTGTAGCGTCTCGAAAAGTCGTTTTGGTGTTTTCTTGAAATTCGGTGAAAATTCGGCATTTTTCCGAAAACCGTCTTTCTCGATATTTTGCAGTTTAGGGCTAATTATACTTAAAGTGGATAGATAATTACTTGTTTTTAATAGCTAATGAGTTTAATATGAAATTTTGGTCATTTAAAAATTTTTCACTATTTTTCAATTTTTTTAATATTATTTAAGCCGGTAAGAAAATACATTAAATAAGCGATAAATACAAATTTTTCCGGGCTAATTTTAATCTCTAAAATTATGATAATTATAATCTAGTGATAACATGAATTTTTAGTAATTTATTTTGATTTTTAACCAATTTTTATAAATTGAAACGAAATTATTGATTTTTGGGCTAAAACTTGCAATTTTTGAGTTGTAGGGGGCCTTTTTGCATAAAATTTCTTTTGTAAAACCCCTCTATCTTTTCCCTCAGCCCAAGAACAGCCCAAGTCTTGGCCAAGACCAGAAAATTCTGACCTCTTTCTTTCTTGAGTTGTTTCTTGAGTTAATGGATAGTTTATGGTATTTATTTTAATAAAATGGTTAATATATGATACTTTTGACTTTAGAAACTTGACCAAGACTTTTCCTCACTTGCCCACACCCCCCACCTTACCTCCAACCTGGCCGAAACCTGCACCCCTCTTTCTCATCTCTTTTCTTTGCATTTTTCTTCAATTTCCTTCAAGAAATACATCAAAATCCATGAATAAATTCCAAAAATCCATACAAAATCCATATGCAACCATTTTCCTTAGCCATTCTTGCTTGGATCTTGGTGTTTGAGGCCATCAATTGGAGGAAACTTTCTTGCTTGATCTAGTGATCAAGAGGTATAAATTCCATCTTGTTAAATTTCTTGTTTAAGTGCTTATGTGTTATGGATTAGTGTTAATTTAGTGTAGTTAATCTAGTTTCCTTAGATTTTGTTTGAAAAATGAACTAGGTTTTGAACCATGATAATTTAATTAAGTTGTTATTTTGTTAATCTAGTTGTTAGTAAACTAATCTATATGGTTACCTTATTATGTAGTCTTTAATTATACTAATTTAGGTAATTTTAGAAGTTGATTTTTGTTGTAAAGTTGTTGTTTTAAGGTTTTCAAGAAGAGGTTTTTGTATGGAAATGGTATTTGAAACATGTTTAGTGAGTTGATTAAACCTAATTTGTGTTGATTAGACCTAATTTGCTATTTAGTGTTTTGCTAACCTTAAGCTAAGTGGTTAATTTGCTTATTAGGCTAAATTATAGTGTTAAAGTAAGGATTTCTTATATAATTTGAGTTATGTTTGCTATTTATAAAAATCAAGAGAAGGGTTGGTTGTGGAAAATATGTTTTTAAGCATAGTTAAGGGTTTAAAATTAGTGTAGTGGCTATCTAGTGAGTTAGTTTGGATTGTTGTGTTGGATTGTGTTAACTTTGTCGCTAATTGTCGATGTTTGCACTAAATTGCAAATTAGTGCTTACTAGTTTTTACTAAAATATTGTGATGAGTTAATTGTGGCATCTTGATGATTTTGTTGGCTTGTCCTACGACTTTTAGGATGCGTAAGTGCGGTTTTTGGGTAGTCGGGTTTTAGTTTTGCCGGGTGACCCAAAATCGGCGTTTTTGGCAGTTTTTGCGATTTTCGCGTGTGTCCGCGCACTTTGTGCACGTTGTACCCAGTTAGCGAACTTTAGTAGTTTCGTTGGGGTTTTGCGTCGTTCTTGATACGTCACCTTATATTTGGTATTGATGTAAATTCCAGGTTCGGTCGCGGAAACGTCAGACGCGGCGCGAAAGGGAAAGACGGTGATTGGACACAGCTAGCCAGGGATCCCGGTGAGTAGATTTAACATCTACGGGGGACGATCGTCTGGATGGCGCAAGTCGCCCGATAGATTTAGTTAACTGGAAAATAGTAAATTGGATAATCACTTGTGACATTAGAATAATAATACTGGCATGATAATTGCTGCAATTAGATCAATAGGTTATACCATATATGCAAACTCAATTGTAGGACACATGCACCATTACCAGGTTTTATATGCAGCACGAGCACTATTCATGTTACACACACACCCTGGTAATTGCTATGCCACCACACTAGATAACCTTTAATTTAAACCTCTTACTAATTGATACTTAAATTGTGTTATTTCCTTAAAATGAAACCCTAGGATTGCTATTCATGTGCATGTACTTCATCATATTCATTGTTCATGTTTAATACGTTAATCACACATCGCAACTTGATTATTGATATCATACGCATTCATTAGCATTGATATATGCACTTATGAGGATTTCTTGAGATTTTATGATATTGCTGGATTTCGGGGGAAAGCCGCAAAATTTCCAAACTTATGATATTTTAAAACATGTAAATTGCGGTTTTCTAGTGATGTAAGTGTCGTCCACCATGAGTTTGCTGTGGCTTTGGAAATCCGTGTCGAGGAGTGGAGGAACCGGCACGGGTACATGGTGGGCCCGGTAAGGTACCCCGGGGCAAGAGGAATGTGGTGATGACGTTGAGCCTGGCAGGGGACGGATTACCTACCGGTGACTGTTTGGGACGGCGGATATCCAGAGGATACCGACCGTGGCCGCTAGATGATGAGATATTGATATTTGAGATGGGTCAGCCGGACGGCTGAGGCCAGAGATACATTATGAGATTTGAGACAGCTTTTGGGGTGTCGTTGCTGGACACCGATTTTCGTCGATTCATTGACATTTGCTGGCATTCTAAAAAGAGTTTCAAAAACAAAAAGAGATAAGATATTTTATATATATACCTATTGAGACCTCAGATTTTCATGTTGCATACATATTGGCACACTGATATTGTATACACACCTGCTAGTGCATCCAGTCATACCTGTATTTTAGATGCTAGGATGCTTGTGTACATGCATACGATAGCCTTTGTAGATGTTATTTATTACTCACGAGTTGGCAACTCACCCCCGTTGTGCCACAGTCTTTTGCAGGTCCGCTCCGTCAGTTCTGTAGCGGCGGGCGCACTTGTCTTTTGCCTCTTTTGCCTGAGCTCGAGATTTGCTCATAGGTGGGTTATGTTATTTTTGTACCACCTTGTATATTCTTGTATCTAGTATACTCCATCTACTGTTCTACCAGATATTTGTATTTTGACCTAGAGATGAGACTGTGAGGTTGTGGATTTTATGCTGTATTTTGGGGTCGAGCTCACTTGAGCCGACATATTACTTTTTCATGCTTCCTTATGCTTTATTATGCTTTATTATGCTTGTTGTCATTTACATTGCGTGGGATTTGTGACCGCCGTATGGCGAAGAGCTAGCTCCCGCTTGGGGATGCCCTATTTTGTTGGATTCATGTATATATGTTGTTGTACCCATTTTTGGGGGCCAGTATTTACAAAGGAGACTCTGCCAAAATTTTCGGGAAAATTTGTATTGTTTTTAAAAAGTGTTTTACATGACTTATTTGATAACTCGCTTTCAATTAATTGGGTTTTCTTCACTCTTTTGCTTCATTGGTTTTGTTTTCTGGGCTTTGGCTTACTTATTTTACGGACGCCTTTAGACGTTTCGTAAACTTAAGTGCCAGTCACGTTCCGTACCCTGCGGGTCGTGACATAAGGCATAGTATACGGTAGCTAAGTAATGTTTATCTGTTAAAACATGAGATGTGATTGGATTAGGGTATTCGTACGGCCTTGTTGACTCAGTTAAGGGTCGTACGGGTGGGTTTAATTCAATCGGGAAATGTACGGGTTGAACTTGACTTGCGATTTATTGTTTGTTGACTTAGTTAAGGTCATAGATCGCTAGGGGCAAAATATTATCGGGAATTTCAAGTGTTGAAATTTTCAATGAGATTGCATACCTTCTATAAGATAGTTGGATCCCGATACCCGCTGCGAGTAAGAGTTACTCCTGGGAGAGTTTTACACATTACAATTAGCCGATCAAGTAGGTGTCTAGAAAGGCGTTAACGGGGTTACGCCCCTGGGAAAACGAGGTTTACTTTAATTAGGTTCGTGCGAAAGCACGGGGGACCTCCCTCAAAGTACCGACACTGGCCTGGCTGAAAGATTGGCAAACTTGTAGCGTGTAATTAATCCCGGCTAGTCTTTCCTTTTAGGGTTTGAAGGAAGATTTGATTAAAACAGTGGGAGACATCCTGATTAGATATATTAGATAACCAATCTAATCTTGCAAGAGCATACGCTGAGTGTTTTCTTCTCTCTCTCTCCAGGTAGCGACCATATCACGCCTTAATCAAGATAATAATACAGATTATTGATCGAACCCGCTTGTTATACTGAGCCGGGGAACGTTGGTCCCGCTCCAACTTATAATTGTTATAAGACAGAGCAGGAAATTGGGGAATACCAGATTTCCCGTGCCGCCCAAACGAAGAAAGTGCATGTTGATGCATCATCTTCGGGTGTGTTCATTACAGAGAACTGTTTCTCAGTATCCTTTACGTCCTGGGTATGTGATACCAGATCAGGATCCCGCATATGTAATCTGTTACATGGGCTACAGAAAGGTAGAGAACTGAGAACGGGTGATTAGTTTCATGAAACAGAAAACGGTGCAAGTGTTGCAGCCAAGTCTGTTGGTCACTATCACCCTGTATTACCAGAATACATTGATTCTGAACGAATGTTATTAGATACCGAACCTGATATACAAAATCATATCAGTCTCTTTATTAGTAAAGAAAGATATAATTTTGTATTGTTGGATAATGTTTTAAACATTTCCTATATCAAAAGTTGATCGGTTCAGGCACGTTATCTAAAAGCATTGACGTTCTAAATCAAACTACAGTTCTTAGTATACAGAACACACACAAGAGGAAGAGTTCAGAAATGAACGAATCCTTCTTGAGGCATTGTAGACTAGGTCATATCAATGCGACCCGACTAGCTAAGTTACATTTAGATGCATATTTAAATCTGTTTGAATTTACATCTTGTGAAACTTGACGGTCATGTCACAAAGATAAGATGACCATAGCTCTGTTTATTGGAAGCAGAGAAAGAGTTAGTGAACTCTTGGGATTGATACATGTTGATGTATGAAAATCCCCTGTCTACACATGCCAAGGTCGGTTCTTTGTACTTCATTACATTCTCTGATAATCTCTCAAGATTCAGACATGTGTTCCTGTTGAAACATAAGTCCGAACCTTTTGAGATATTCAAAGAATATAAGTTAGAAGTAGAGAACCAACTACGTGTAAAAGTATTATGTCCTTTGATGTGATCAAGGAGGAGAATACTTGAGCACGGAATTCCTGGACTATTCTAAAGGAGAATGAGATTCTCTCTCAGCATTACTCCTTCGAATACACCACTGCATGTCGGTATATCGGGGCGGAGCAATAGCACCCTATTTGATATGGTGTGCCCTATGATGAGTACTACTGAGTTTCCTATTTCCTTTAGGGAGTTATGCACTTGTGAAGTTGCATACCTAATGAATAGGGTTCAAATCAAATCAGTTGCCTACCACTTCATATGTGATATGGAAAGGGAAGAGCCCGTATCTTAAGTTAGTTAAGATTTAGGGTTGTCCGGCCTATGTTTAAAAGCAAAATCCGGACAAGCTCAAGGTAAGGTCTGTTATGTAGAACTGGAAATGTTCCAGCTATACAAACTGCAGCTAATGATTTGGTAGAACCAAAGGATTCAATAGTTTCCAATGAACCTCAGCCTCTCCGCCGATCTAGTAGGGTTCCTCACCCACCTGAGAGATACTTTGGTTTCTCTATGACAGTGGGAGAGAGGATTGCATCATGAGATGATGACCCAACTAGTTTCGAGCTGGCCATTAGGAGTGAGACTCTGTAAGAATGGCTGGATGCTTATCGATCTGAGATGGAATCCTTATACACCAACAAAGTATGGACTTTGGTTGCTTTATCTGAAGGGTTAAATCCCCATCAGGAGCAAGTATATCTTGAGAAGATTACTTGGTGTACATGGAAAAGTTGAGACTTTCAAAGCTAGACTTGTTAAAGCTTTTCATCATCGACCAGGCGTGGAAAATGATGAAACCTTTTCAAGTAACTAAGCTTAAGTCCATCCAGATCCTACTTACCACGGCTACATACCATGACTACGATATCTGGTGGTTGGGTGGCATGACAGCTTTTCTAAAATGATGTTTGAGAAGAGAGTGTCTATAAGTATACAGCCAGAGGGCTTCGTAGACAGTGGGAGCAGCGGAAACGTGTGCAAGATGTTTTATATGATAAAACAGGCATCGCGGAGTTGGAACATCTGTTTTGATGTGGTAGTCAAAGAGTTTGACTTCATCAAAATGGTAGATGAACCTTGTATATACTAAAAGGTAGTAGAGAGTATGGTGGTGATCCTCGTAGAGTACGTGGATGACATACTCTTGATAGGGAAGGAGTTTCCTATGCTACGATCGGTCAATCTCCGCTTATCACAAGGATTCTCCATATAGGATCAAAATGATACCTCCTAAATCCTGGGTTTTGGATCTATGAGATAGTTCTTATTGGATGTTAGGATACTCACTAGTTGTAGTGAGATGGTATTAATCGATCCTGGGGAGAATCACCGGAAAGGTTCCAGGGTGATAAGGACGACTGAATGTCAGTCGCAGGCATTGTCTTTACCCTCGGTGGAGGGACGGTATGTTGGAAGAGTTCCAAGCTAGATACCATGACTTACTAGACGATTAAAGGCAAGATACATCATTACAAAAGATGCTACCAAAGAGGCAGTCTGGATAAATATAAGTTCATAAGATGAACTTCTTTCCTACCATTGTGTGACAATGGAGTTGTGGCTTTAGCCAAGGAACTACCATCCTATCAGAAATTCAGATATAATTCTTAGGCAGTATCATCTGATCAAGGAGATGGTTGATCTCCAGGGAGATCGAGGTTAGGAGAGTAGACACAGAGGACAACAGCGCGGATCCACTCACAAAGGCCTTTTTCCAGTAGAGACTCTTATGGGATGGTTGAGTATGAGATACTTCAACCGCGGTTAATTGTTATGTATGTGATACCATAATAGATGGCCTTAGTGCAAGTGGGAGATTGTTAGTTATATGTATGTCCTAGAGGCCATTACTGTACATACGATGTATATTGTAATGGATGCTTGGACATATATAGGGAGGACTTTCTTGCTCGACATGATAGTATGCTATCTGGTTGTACTTTATCTTAACATGTACTCTGATTGTCTCTATGTATACATGTTGATAAAGCCCTTAGGATATTACTCGACTCCTGGGACTATGATGAGATCATACTAGTGGGGCCACGGTAGTTGACGAGTACATCCTATAACTGTTCCTAGTCGAGGGTGTATCGAGACAGGGCATCGATGCACCAGAGTAGACTAGCGTATATGCATCTTGACCCATATGATAGGCGATGGATGATCCCATATCCAGCGGTGTTTGACATCAAGGATGGTGTACGGGTGCTCAGTGGAGACTGGGTACACTGGACGGACTCGCCGAGAACTCCCAGATGGTATTATACCTCACGTCAGATGGCAGTTCTCCGGTGACACTGGTACAGAGTAGTCTGTTGACCCGAGATCGTCATAGAGTCTTGTGTGATTCCCACCGTGCTTTGATTTCCATCATACCACGTCCAAGAGGGCGTGCAAAAAGGTGGCTTTTGGGAACAGTCCCGAATCACATGGAGGCAATGAGCGATAGGAGGAGATTCGTCTCTCCCGGTATAGGGAGTTGATGTTGTGCTGTGTTCGATTGGCTATAACCGGAAATCCCTGGCCAGGGTTGCTGAGATTTACTGGTAAGTGTTATCAGTAGCTTCTCGAACTGTTATAGACCTCATATCGACACGACTTATCGAGCTACTGGGGTCTGACATTTACCACCCCTAGGCGAGATATGCGACATATCAGACGACGAGACCGGACTGTACAGGAGTGTTACTGTTTGGATTCACAGGAGAATGTACAGGCTTGCTTGTTGATCTTCTGAGCGCTCAATACCCGGATGGCTGTTACGTTTAGCTGAACGCTTGCAGCTTGTGGGTGTTTGATATGATCATCACCTACTGCCGGCGTATTGACGATTCTTTAGAGTCCTACACAGAGGTTTCTTGGCTCAGGAAAAACGGAGTAGGAGTACATATGTGATATGTGCGGGACCGAGGATAATGCGGTATGTGATATCGTATTGTATTCTCGCGATATTTGATATCAGCCGGGTCATCGGATCAAGTGTTGATTCGATGAATCGGTACGGATAAATATTAGTCGGTTATATGCGATATAGCCGGATTGTCGGATCAAGAGTTGATTCGATAATTTAATGTATAATAATATATATGATATATTAAATTACATTATCTAATATTTGCTTACTAAAAGATTCTTTTTCTCACTCGGGTAATACATTGATATATATGCGATATATGTTAATTGTATTATTTTATTTGGTTACAATAAATATTATATATGTGATATATAATATTGTAACATGATATGATAACTAATGCAACATGTTTTGTGGAGTTTAAACATGATTAGGGTTTGGATTAGGGTTAAGTCTTCTAGTTAATTCTAGAAGCTTTTCTTTTTGTCATGATAAAGATATTTGTGTGTGACTCATTCTTAACTCAACCCAAACCCTAACCCTTGGTTAATTCTCTACAATGGTTAAGTCAACCATGGTTACATAATTCATCATTATCTCCTTTGCATTATTCATCACAAAAGGAATTATTGATATTGTTCATCTTCTTCCTTCTTCCTTTTTACTTACAATGCTTTCTTGCTTTGATTTTTGTGATGAATAAATATGAGAAAAAGATAAATAAAGAGAGCAAAAATCCTACTTCATCATCCTCATCTTCCCTTGCCATTTAGATGAGGGTGTTCACATCATTTCATGAGTGTTAGCTTGTGTTAACGAAACTTCAAGGTAGATCATCTTTGTATCGAAGATCGGAAGCAAAGGTTGCATCTTTCTCTTCGTGGAACCTCTCGAGAGTCCGGAACCCGATGATCGCAGCGAAAGGACCATAACACGGAGCATATGAAGTGAAGGACCGGATCTACAAAGGTTGTAATCCCTCTCACTTAGTGTTAAACTGTTTAGCATGTTAGTTTTCGCCTAATCTCTAGTTTAAAGATCCGTATTCGGGTTGTTCGGCACGACTAAATTTTTAATCGGGCATGGTTGATGCCTCGTAGACCCTTGTGCGCGTGCCTAGCAACCCTACAATTGGGATTTATATTTTGTGTCGATACTAGCCACTGTTTATGTTGATTTTATTGATGATACCTCGTTTTAAATGTACAAAAATCTCACTAAGGTATGAAAGCAGTTTCTTCATTTACATGTATTCTGTCTTCATGCATTCATACCTTATACATATGATACTTTGCTACCTGAGGCACTGACACGAGCACATGGGATCACACTTGTGTATAGATGCTTACCCTTGCCACCTTTTCATGCTTCAGACTTATCATTTGAGGATTATTACTGATCGTATGACTTAGGATTGCGTCATACATACGATTTCTGCTCAGTGATGTTTTCTACTCACGAGTTGGCAACTCACCCCCGTTGTGCCACAATTTCTTGCAGGTTTTGCCGTACATGTTTCGTTACGGCTTTGCTAGCGCACTGCTTCCATTCCGGGTGATTTACTTGGTTGGTGGGTCCACTTGTATCATGGCCACCATTGTACTACTTATTTTCATTTGTATCTAGAAACTCCATCAACCAAACATGTATTTATTTCAGAGATAGAGACCAGTGATGTTTATTCTTTCGAGCTTAGAGTCGTGTGATGTAATATTTACGGTTTCTTGCTGATTTGAGTTTTTCTTTGAGTTTTGATCCTCGCCTTTGGCATTGTATTTTATTATTACTTGCGTGGTTGTGACCGTCGATTGACGAAGAGCTAGCTCCCGCTTAGGGATGCCTTTATTCATTATATATGCTTTATCAGGTTTTGTAACCGTTTGGGGTCGGTATTTACAAAGGAAACTCTGCCGAAATTTTTAGAAAGACTTGTGATTTTAAAAATGCATATTTCGGCGTATGTTGCAAAACTACTTGATTTAAATTGGTTTTTCCTTCACTCTACTACTTTACTTGGTTTGGATTTCTGGGTTTTCGGCTTACTTAGATTACGTACGCCTCGAGACGTTTCGTAATTTAAGTGTCGGTCATGTTCCGTATTTTTCGGGTCCTGACAATTGTCGAGTCTTTAAAGTCCCACACAGAGGGTTTTTATGGTTCAGGCGATATGATATAGATGACGTATGTTGGTACATACAAGGGTCCGATTAAATACATGTACATATTACACTGACTAGAATCGGACGGTTGATAATACTAGCGGTTTAGGATTAAGCCGGATTATTAAATCAGGTTTTGATGTAATAATTTATATATATATATATGTGTGTGTGTGTGTGTGTATTAATATATGTATTCTAGTATTATTATTCACTATTCATTTTCTCTCTCTTTGCTATTCGTATTTTTATACGGATACGCGTATATGTATTTCGATTCATATACCGGGTTGTATTCCGTATTTATACGAAATTTATTGTAGAAGATGGACACTTCATTTTTTGATTTTTCTTTATAAAGAAAATCAAAAATGAGGTAGAGGATGAGGTGTAAAGAAGTATGGTAGAGAGGTATGGTTTTGATTTTATATTCATAAAATCATTTGGTTTTACTATTCTAGTATAGTTAAAAAATTAGTAGCCATATTCTTTTCTACTTTGATTTCTTTTTCCTACAAACAACACATAGCCATTTTATTGTCATGGCTACTACTTCCTCACCTCCTCATCCTTCTTCTTGATAGCTCTCTTAAGCTTAGAAATTAGAGAGCAAAGGATAGTGAAAATATTCTTACATCCCCACTCTCCATTCGTAGCGAGCTTGGAGCGTCAGTTGCTTCAATAGGTGAAGCCGGAGCTTGGATTGGTTCTCTCGAGTGGATCATCTTCGGTAAGGGCGGTCGTCATTCTAGCTTATTCCTGATGGCTTATGCGGAGCTTGGAGGGGTCTTCCACGATTAAGTGGACACGCATCGAAGGTTTTATTCCCTAACCATTGCATGCTAGTTTGCTAGTTTTCATGTTTGGATCGATCACTAGGTTTTCGTTTCTAGTTTCCCTCTCGATAATTTTTGTTTTTCACTTCCGCATCGGCCGCGGCCTCCGCGGAGAGGGCACTAGGAACTTACATTGGTATTAGAGCTTTCCAAACACCCTAAACTAGCTAGTTAAGACGTTAGAATTCACGGTTTTTACGGCATTGAAAACTGTTAAAAAAATAGTCCCAAAAATCGAGTTTTGAGATGTTTGCGCACCCCGCAAGCTTACGGTTTGAACCGAGAAGCCGCGGGGTGGTGCGTGGGTACCCCGAGGAGACCCCCAGGGGCGCCGAAGGGCTCGGCCCCCTCCCCAAGACCACCACGAGGTGGTCTTTGGGGTGGGGACCCGAGACTACCCATGGAGGTAGTCTCAGGTCTGCCCAAACCCCTGGGCCACCTCCTGGTGGACTCGGCGGTGGGTACCCCTTAGACCCCCCAATTGATCATTATTTTCATGCTTAAACTTTCCGCGAAAGTTTGGGTGTTTTTTTTTTATTCGGGCTCCCGGCTTGGCTTAAAACTTGGTTTTTTGGAAGTTTAGTGCACTTGGTTTTTAATCCTTTGGTATATTTGGGATGTGCGCTAATTGTGTTTTGAATTCTAATGTCGTGACTTTGTTTACATGTGGATATATGTTGTTTAATGTCGTCTAATTGCTATATGTTAGGTTCCCTAGCACGACAGCAAGGTTTCGGGAGGCATCATCCATGCCATTTTCAAAAAATTGTCATGCTAAGCAACCCTAAACTAAGAATTTTTAACTAGAGATTTAGATAATAGCTAATGTAAACTACTTTTACATCATGAGAACAAGAATACAACCTTTGTAGATGGTCCTTCTCTTCACTTGCTCCATGTAGTAGTCCCGCGACTCCACTAGGCTTCTCTTGAGACTTTGAACGAGCTTCTTCCGATGACCTTCGTGCCGAAGATGATCCACATGAAGTCCCTCCAACTCAAGCTACCTTTTACACTAAACTCTTTAGCGTATGAAACACGCTACACTTGATCGCTAGTCAAGTGAAGGATGATGAAGTAGGAGATGTTAAGAGCTCACAAGTTTATGTTCAAGCTTCATGATTCACATCACATGTGAGGGTTGAAGCTTGAGCCATGACAAGAGGAGGAGGAAGAAGCTAGAGAGCAACCATGGGAGAAACTCAACAAAAATGGCTAAGTGTTGAGAATGAGATAGAATGAATGGAAACTCTTGACCCCTCACTCATTCAAGCATGGAATTAAGCAATATAAAATTGCAACCATGCTTGAATAGTGAGTCAAGAAGAATAAACTAAAGAAAATCCCATGCTTGCAACCATGCTTCATTTTCCACCTCATTTCCATTTTAACAAAAAATAGAAATTTAAATGCCATGCTTCATTATATATATATATATATCATATATATTAATATATATATATATATATCATATATATTAATATATATAATGAAGAATAATTAGTGAGCTAATGATATTAGTTAAGATATAATTATATCACATATAATATATATCACATTATTAAATCAACACTTGATCTAATAATCCGGTTATATCATGTATGACCGACTAATATCATTATTTTGTATATCATGTTATCGAATCAGCATTTGATTCGACAAACTGGTTATATCACATATAACCGAACCGATAACAGATGACTGCCAGATTACAATACGGTATCACATACTCGTATTTAATCAGGCCCACACACATATCATATATGTGTCCTACTTCGTTTCGCTTGAACCAGGGAACTTATGTGTGGGACACTAAAGACTCGTCAATATGCCAGCTGTAGGTGATGATCATATCAGTCATCTACAAGCCGTCAGCGGTACTAGCTGGACGTAACGGCTACCCAGGTATTGAGCGATATGAAGATCAACAAGCAAGCCTATCCATAGTCTCCATGAAGCCTATCAGTAACACTACCGTACAGTCCGGTCTCTTCGACTGATATGTCGCATATCATGTCTAGGGGTGGAAATCGACAGACCCCAGTAACGTGATAAGTCATGCCGATGTCTGGCCTATAACGGTTCGAGAAACTACTGATAACACTTATCAGTAAATCTCGGCAGCAGCCTTGGACAGGGACTTCCAGTTATAGCCAATCGAGCATAGCGCAACATCAACCCCCAATACCGGGAGAGACGAAACCCCTATTATCGCTCATTGCCTCCATGTGACTCGGGACTGTACCCAAAATCCACCTATTTGCACAACTCCTCTTGAGTGTGGCAGGGAGGAAATCAAAGTACGGTGAGAGCCACACAAGACTCTGTGACGATCTCATGTCTACAGACTAACCTGTACCAGTGTCACCAGAGGACTGCTATCTGACGATAGGTATACTACCACATAGGAGTCCTCGGCGAGTCCTGTTCAGTGTACCCAGTCTCCACTGAGCACCCGTATACCATCTCTGATGTCAAACACCAATGGACGTAGGATCATCCATCGCCCATCATATGGGTCAAGAAGCGTATACGCTAGTCTACTCTGGAATATCGATGCCCTGTCTCGATATTCCCTCGACTAGGAACAATTAAAGGATGTACTTGTGAACTACCCTGGCCCCACTAGTATGATCTCCATCACAGTCCTGGTAGTCAAGTACATATCCTAAGGGTTTTATCAACATATGAGAGCAAGACAGTATCACAATACAAGTCTACATGTTAAGACAAAGAATAACCAAATAGCATACTATTATGTCGAGCAAGAAAGTCCTCTCTATATATATCCAAGCATCCACTATAATATACATCATATGTACAATAATGGCCTCTAGGGCATACATATAACTAACAATCTCTCACTTGCACTAAGGCCATGTGTTGTAGTATCTCAAACCCAACATCCCAAAAAGTCTCTCAAATTGTGTCTGGGGGAGGGCCTTCGTGAGTGGATCCGCTACGTTGTCTTTCGTGTCAACTCTTCGGACCTCGATCTCCCAGTGATCTAATATCTCACAGATCAGGTGATACCGCCTAAGAATATGTCTGGATCGCTGATGGGACCGGGGTTCCTTGGCTAAAGCCACAGCTCCACTCTTATCACAATACAAAGGTTTTGGATGCTCAATGGATGGAACCACACCATGCTCAGCAATGAACTTCTTTATCTAGACAGCTTCTTTGGCAGCATCGTTGCAGCTATGTATTCAGCCTCCATCGTCGAGTCTGCAACGGTGTCTTGCCTGCAACTCTTCCAACACACCGCCCCTCCGTTTAGGGTAAAGACAAAACCCGAGACTGACTTACGTCGTTCTTATCACTTTGGAAGCTCGAGTCGGTAAAGGACTCCACTTGGAGTTCACTGTTACAGTACAACAAGAACATCTCTTTAGTCCTTCTCAAGTACTTGAAAATGTTCTTTACAGCTGTCCAGTGATTCTCTCCTGGATCTGCTTGATACCTATTCATTACACTTAGTGAGTACGCTATATCGGGTCTGGTACATAACATCGCGTACATGATTGTAACCCTTCGAAAATCGTTTAGGAAGTTTTTCGGTAATCGGCTAAATTTTTCAGCTTTTTCCGAAAAAAGTCAAAATAGGTATTTTTCATTGTAGACCTAATTATACAAAATTTAGATAAGATATTACTATAAATTGGTCACTAAAATGCCACTTATAATTTTCTAGTTAAATAAAAAAAAAATCGTAATTAATTATTTTTAATATTAATTTAAGCTTTTAAAAATACATTAAATTAGTGATAAATACAAATTTAATTAGGTAAATTTCATAATTAGGAATCTTTATAAGCTAAAATATAGTGTTAATAAATTGTATCATGACTTTGCAAGATTTTAGTTTTATGGTTTGAAATTAATGAAAAAAATGAAGTAAAATGGGGTTTTTTGTGAAAAGGTTGATGTGAAATGCATTAATTGAGACTTAAGGGGTTTTATTGACCTAGAATCATCTACACAATACCCACAACTCCTCTCCCCACCTGCTGGCCGAGCATGCAGCAACCATTTCCCCCCTTTTCTCACTTCTTTTGCTACAATTTTCTGTTAGTGTATATGCCCTAGAGGCCATTACTGTATCATACTAGTTTGTATATTACTTAATGGAAGCTTGGGATATTCACAGTTGTATATACAATCTTGCTCGAAATGGTAGTATGCTACTTGGTTCGTCTCTGCTTTAATATGTGCATGTGTTTCTTTTAGCATATTGCAGGTATACATATTAGTAGAGCCCTTAGGATCTGTGCTTGATTACCAGCGTTGCGATGGCGCTCGCACTCGTGGGAGCTGGGTAATCTATAAGCACATCCTTATACAGGTCCCTGGTCGTTGGACTATCGAGACAGGGCATCGATACTCCGGAGTAGACCAGCGTATGCGCTTCTCATCCCAGTGTGGGAGACGGTCTGTCCCACAGCCGTTAGTACGTCGTACTTGGGATAGTATGCGGGTGCTCGTTAGGTTACGAGTACACTGGACAGGACTCGTCGGGAACTGATGGTTGGTAATATACCTATCGTCAGTTATCAGTTCCCAGGTGACATGAGTACAGCTTAGTCCGCTGACTTGACACTGTCACTTCGCCTCGAGTGTGTTCCCACTGCACTTTGATTACTACCCTACCACGGCTCAGAGGAGTCGTGCAAACAGGTAGTTTTTGGGTGCAGTCCCGAAGCACTTGGAGGCAGTGACGGTTAGACAGGATTCGTCTCTCCCGGTATTGGGGGTTGACATCGCGCTGTGTCCAGGAGAGCCATTACACGAGTAGTCCCTGGCCAGGGCAAGCGAGATATACTGGTAGGCTTCCAGTGTTATCTCAGGGTGTTCTGGGCTTCACTCCGACACGACTTGTACCGCTATTAGGGGACTGACGTTCACCGCCCCCCTAGGCCCGCCATGCGATGTATCAGACGAACAGACCGGACTGTACGGAGATTGTCACATACAGGCTCAGTAGGAGTGCAGATGCGGTTCACCTCGTCAGTCTTCTTATCGACATCTACCTGGGGACCGTTACGTACAGCTAGTGCCGCTTGCGGTCTGTGGTTAAACCCACTGCCAGCGTAGTGTCGAGTCTTTAGAGTCCCACACAGAGAGCTATTCGCCTTTAGGCAAAACGAGTAGAGGTCGCATGGTTTTGCGACAGGGTTCGTTCGCATCCGCGCACTTGTGCACGGTTGCTGTCCTGACAGTTTATGCTAGCGGGCTTTGGTTTAAGCCAGATCCTAGTATATGATTTGAGATTGGTTTTTCTCATTGTGTTCGTGTTCCTCGGATCACGAATGCGGGTGCGTATGCACAGTTGCTTGAGATTGAGGGAGAGGACCTTGTTTAGGGTTAATGACTATTGTCATTTTATTAACCCTATTGTTTTTGTGTATGTTATTGTTAATTAATAATTAGCTTAATTATTGTGCATGGTTGTTGTTGTTGACACTTTGACTTTGTTGACTTGTTGACCAAGTTGACAATTTGACCATGATCATTTCATTTGGAAGATGCTCTTTGATTCTTGCAATTTGCATTAATAATGAAATGATAATGGTCACCTCATGATTTACCATGACAATTTTCAAGCTAATTATACAATTAAAATAACTCACACATATTAGTGAGAATGGCTCACTAATTATTCATTCTATCATATCTTTTCTCTCTCTTGTTCATCCTCTCCCTCAAGCTCTCTCCCTCTCATGTGTTGAGAAACAAAAAGCTTGAGAAAAACCTTCACTTGATCTTCTCTACTCACTTCTAGGGTTCAAGTCTTAGCATTTCTTGCACTCTAGTTACTCCTAGCTTGGAGTTGAAGCTAAAGGTGGTGGCTTTCAAGTGGATCGTTCTTTGACGGAAGGAGACTAGCAAGGTGAGGCCTTTCTACCGTTCCGACGAGCAAGGAGAGAAGGACTAAAGACCAAAGGTATAACCTTTCTATCACTTAGCTACTTTGTAGTTAGGGTTAGCTAGTTTTAGTTTAGCAAAGATCCTCACAAGCTTGGTCCATGTTGCCTAAGTCATTAAAAATCCGTTTTTTATTATGTTTTCCGCCTCCCCGCAAGTACCGGGGTGGGCAACACGGACTCACAGTGGTACAGAGCCTAACTAAACTCAAACTAGCTAGGTAGTGAAGTGTAACGAAGTTTCGAAACCGAAAATCCAAAAACCGAACTTTGAAAAACCCTAGTTTCTGTTGAAATTTTTTCTGCTCAAAATAGAAAACTTTATATTTGTAAATTCATCTCAGGGTTTTTTAGAGACACCCAAGAAAAACGAGACAGAGAAGCATCCAAACCGCCGCGCTTCCGCAGCACGAGGTAGGCTCGTGCCGCGGAAGCGCCGCGGCTTGATGTCCTCTCTGCATCGTTTTTCGTGCAGTGTCTTATTTTGTTGATTTTGGGATTTTTAGGATATATATTATATGCCCAGATTTTCCAGAACTAAAATTTGCTTTTGCGGGCCTATAAATCCGTATTTTTCGGAACTTCACTACGCTTTGACTACATCGGTTATATCTGTAATGCTTGCATGTATTGAACGTCGGCTAATCGCTATAGGACGATTAGTCGGGGTTATACATGATCTGTGATTGCTATTGGTTTGTGGATATGAATGGATTGGATTGTCGCGGGTGAATAGCCGGGTTGGATGTGAGATGAGCGTTGTTTTTCTTTCATTCTTTTGTAACATGTAAATTGATGTAATAATATTCTTTGTATGGCCGCACAACCGGGTCGGGGTTGTAGCCGTCATTGTATAATTCTTTTTACTGTTTTTGCTCCTAGGATAGACCCATGGAGGGGGTGCACAAACTACCGGGTACTCGAAGTGCCGAGTGGCCTACTCACGGTGGTGAGGGAGGTTGCTTCGCTTCGGGTGCTTGGCGGGTAGTTTGCCGCACCCGTAGGGGTCTTGGGTGGGGTATTGGCTATTCACCGCGACCGTGTAATCCGCTTTGCGTTGCAGGCTCGAACGCATTGCGGATTCCTAGTATATCCAATGTATTCATCTGTGATCTGTAATGTCTATCATTGCTGTATATTTATATATATATAACTATTTAGGCGTTGCTTATGTTTTACAGCCGCGCTAGCCCAGCCCCCGCTCTGTCGTTAGTTAAGTAACCTAACGGGTGATGACGGGGCCCCGTGGCGAATGCGAATGGCATAAGCGTACGTCATATTTTGGTTGTTTTCTGCAATGGTAGGATTAAATGATGGGACGCATTAAAAGAACTAATGCAACAAATAAACCAAGTAAAAGTCGATTGGAACACTTTGAAAACCACTCGGTTCTTTTCAAAACTAAACTTTTAAATGCGGAGCTTGAACCACTCCTTTTAAAAGCTATCTCGTTCCATCGATTATATCAAGTTCACTACGTTCACGGTTTCGCCAAAACCATCCGTAGCCCTCCGTCGTTTCATATGAATATTCAACGGTATTCAAGCTGTGTTTGTTGGCCTTAGTCAAGGCACAGTGTTTGGTAGCTGGTGGGTATTCATATGTTGCATAGATAGAATGCGTTGGTTTGAGACAGTCGTATTGCCTTGTTGGCCATAGTCAAGGGTGGATACGGGTGGGTTCAAATTAACCTGGATAACGACGGGTAGAACTTGACATGTGACTTATGATTTGTTGGCCTTAGTCAAGGTCATAAGAGCATGGGGCAAAAATACACATCGGGAGTTTCATAAGTACTGAAACTTGCTAGTATTGCATACCATTTGGAGTGTGATGATTCTGGTAGGATTCCTTCGGTTTTATCACGCGATGATATTTGGATCCCGATCCTGCTGTGAGTATATGCTACTCCCCGAGAAAACTCTCACTTAACGATCAATGCTATAAACCTAGTAGGTGCCTAGAAAGGTGTTAGCGGGGCTACGCCCACAGGGAAAAGAGGTTACTTAATTAAGGAACTTCGCGAAAGCGTTGGAAAACCTCCCTCGAAGTACCGACACTGGCCTGGCTGAACGGTTAAGCAAGTATTGTACGGTGAGAATGATCCCGGCTAATCCTTTTCTTTACGGTTTGAGAAGGGATTCGAGAGACAGTGGGAGCCATCCAGTTTAGACAAACTAAAAACCACTCTAAACTTGCAAGAGCATCATGCTAAAGTGTTTCTTTTCTCTCTCCTAATTGCAGCGACCATTCAACATGACCGGACTTAAGTTACTGTTAGATAAAAATATATTGACAGGGCCAAACTACAAAGATTGGCTCAGGAATGTCAAGATGGCGATCACTTATGACAAGCTGGGGTATATACTTACCACCAAAGCTCCCCCCGTCCCAGGTCCCACCTCCAGCGTCGCGGATGTAGAAATCCGTAAGACATGGGAGATAGATTGCGCGAGGGCCAGATGCCTCGTACTAGCCTCGATGGACAACGAACATCAGAGGAGGCACGAGAATATGGACCTAGAGTCCATATTTCTCCATACAAAAGAACTGTATGGAGAGCAGTCTCGTATCGCAAGATACGAAGTGTCGAAGAAGCTCTTTTCGGCAAGGTTGGCCGTCGGATCATCGGTAGCGGACCACGTGCTTAAGATGATCGGCTACATAGAGGAGCTCGCGGACCTAGGGACCACGTTGGAGAATGAACTCTATACCGATTTGATTCTCCAGTCCCTTCCTTCCACTTACGCCCAGTTCGTTCTTAACTTCAACATGCAAGGAAAGGAGGTTGAACTTGCCGAGCTTCTGAACATGTTGAGGACTGCTGAGGGCACCCTACAGAAGGGTAGGGAGACATCCACTTTGTTTGTAGGAGGATCTTCCTCTTCTAGGTCCAGGGCGAAAGCCAAGGGCAAGAAGAAGAAAGCCCTCGCCAAACCAAGAGGCGGTGTCGGTAAAGTGGATACGAAGGGAAAGGGTAAAGCAACAAAAGTAGCGGGGAAGATGGTGGGGAAGGAAGAATGCTTCTATTGTCACAAAAGTGGTCACTGGAAACAAGATTGCAAGGCTTGGAAAGCCAGAACACAGGATTTGAAGCGAGTTGCAGCTTCAGCTTCAGGTGTGTATGTTATTGAAAACTGTCTATCAATAAACTCTACATCCTGGGTATTGGATACCGGATCAGGATCTCATATCTGTAATTCTTTGCAGGCATTGAGAAAGCGTAGAGTTTTGAAGGCAGGTGACATGACCCTCAGAGTTGCGAACGGTGCTAGCATGGATGCAGAGGCCGTGGGGGACTATCACCTGGGACTATCAGATGGACACTTTTTGGTTTTGCGTAGTTGTTATTATGTACCAAATGCAACCTGTAATATCATTTCTGTATCTTTATTATCTAAAGAAGGTTATGAATTTGCATTTGTAAGTAATGTAGTGAACATTCACCTTAATCAAGTGTTGATTGGGTCAGGTACATTAAACAACGGTATTTACGTTTTAAACCAACCACAGGTTTTCAATATCCAGAATACACACAAAAGAAAGTCTCCAGATATTAATCAGGCTTTCTTATGGCATTGTAGACTGGGTCACATCAATGAGACACGGTTGACTAAGTTACATAAAGAAGGATACTTGGATCCGTTCGAGTATCAGTCTTATGCCACTTGTGAATCTTGTCTCATGGGAAAGATGACAAAGGCTCCGTTTTCTGGACACGGAGAAAGAGCAAGCGAGCTCTTGGGACTCGTACACAGCGATGTGTGCGGTCCAATGTCTACACATGCGCGAAGCGGTTACTCTTACTTCATTACTTTTACGGATGATTTTTCAAGGTACGGTTATGTCTTCTTAATGAAACATAAGTCCGAGGCCTTTGAAAAGTTCCAGGAATATAAGAATGAAGTGGAGAAACAGACCGGCAAAAGTATCAAGATTCTAAGATCGGATCGAGGTGGAGAATACTTAAGTGCCGAGTTCCTGAATTATTTAAAAGAGAATGGAATTCTCTCTCAGCTTACTCCTCCATACACTCCGCAACATAACGGTGTATCGGAGAGACGGAACCGAACCCTATTGGATATGGTACGGTCCATGATGAGTAAGGCTGAGTTACCGCGATCTTTCTGGGGTTATGCACTGGAAACAGCTGCACATCTCTTGAACCAAGTTCCTACTAAAACTGTGCCTACCACACCATATCAGATGTGGAGTGGGAAGAAACCCTGTCTTAAATCCTTTAAGACATGGGGATGTCCAGCTTTTGTAAAAAAGCAGCATGCGGACAAGCTCGAGGCACGCTCAGTACAGTGCAAGTTTGTGGGATACCCAAAGAACTCCAAGGGGTATCTCTTCTATTACGCAGAGGAGCAAAAAGTCCTTGTTTCTCGTCATGCCCGCTTCTTGGAAACTGAGTTTTTAGAAAATCAGATAAGCGGGAGCGCAGTAGAACTGGAAGAAATTCCAGAACCACAAACCATTACTGAAAGCTTAGAGGAACCAGAAGGTTCGAAAGAACAGGACATTCCCATGCCACTCCGCAGGAGTAGTAGGCAGTCTCATCCGCCCGAGAGGTACTACGGTTTTCTCATTGACGGGGATAGAGAAGACTGCATCCTAGATTGTGATGAGCCTACTAGCTTCCAGCAAGCCATTCAGAGCGTCGACTCGGTAAAATGGCTGGATGCAATGCGGACCGAGATGGAGTCCATGTACACCAACAAAGTATGGACGTTGGACATTGCTCCAGACGGGGTAAAACCCGTAGGATGCAAGTGGATCTTCAAAAGGAAGATTGGTGTAGATGGACAGGTTGAGACCTATAAAGCTAGACTGGTAGCAAAGGGTTTTCGTCAGCGACCTGGTTTGGACTATGACGAAACCTTTTCTCCAGTAGCTATGCTGAAATCCATTCGGATCCTTCTTGCCATCGCTGCTTTCCACGATTATGAGATTTGGCAGATGGACGTAAAGACAGCTTTTCTAAATGGTCATTTAGAGGAGTGTGTCTATATGGACCAGCCAGAGGGTTTCATTCAGGGTGAGAGCAGCGGAAAGGTGTGCAAGTTGCTCAAGTCCATTTATGGACTCAAGCAGGCATCGCGGAGTTGGAACATCTGTTTTGATGAGACGGTCAAAGAATTTGGCTTTATCAAAAATCCAGATGAACCATGCATCTATTGTAGATTTGTAGCGAGAACTGTAGTATTCCTCGTTTTATACGTGGATGACATTCTCTTAATAGGAAATGACATTCCTATGCTACAATCTGTCAAGGGGTTCTTGTCACACAGGTTCTCCATGAAAGACCTGGGTGATGCCTCATACATTCTGGGTATCCGGATCTACCGTGACAGATCCAAGAGGATATTGGGACTTTCTCAGTCCAGGTACATCGACACCATACTGAAGAGATTCAGTATGGAAGATTCCAAGCGCGGTAATCTACCGGCTTGTCACGGGATCACCCTCTCCAAAGAGATGTCTCCCAAGACTGATTTGGAGAGGGATCGCATGTCTATTATACCCTACGCTTCTGCGGTAGGCTCTATAATGTATGCGATGTTGTGTACCAGACCGGATGTGGCTTATGCACTGAGTGTGGTAAGCAGGTATCAGTCAAACCCTGGGGAGAAACATTGGATAGCAGTAAAGAACATTCTCAAGTACCTGAGAAGGACTAAGGAGATGTTCTTGGTGTATGGCGGAAAAGACCTGCAGATTGAGGCCTTTGCTGACTCCAGCTTCCAGAGTGACAAGGATTATTCCAAGTCCATGTCGGGTTTTGTCTTTACCCTCAATGGAGGGGCGGTGTGTTGGAAGAGCTCCAAACAGGAAACCGTTGCTGACTCGACTATGGAAGCGGAATACATCGCTGCATCTGATGCCGCAAAAGAAGCTGTCTGGATGAGGAAGTTCTTGAAAGAACTTCAGGTGGTTCCGTCCATTGTTGACCCAATACCTCTGTATTGCGACAACAACGGGGCTATAGCTTTAGCGAAGGAACCCAGGTCCCATCAGAAATCCAGACACATCTTAAGGCGGTATCACCTGATCAGGGAGATTGTAGATCGCCAGGAGATCGAGGTCCGGAGAGTTGCATCAGAGGATAACACAGCAGATCCATTCACCAAGGCCTTGCCCCAGACTCAGTTCGAGCGGCTGATCGAGATGATAGGTCTTCGATACGCCAGTACATGGCCTTAGTGCAAGTGGGAGATTGTTAGTGTATATGCCCTAGAGGCCATTACTGTATCATACTAGTTTGTATATTACTTAATGGAAGCTTGGGATATTCACAGTTGTATATACAATCTTGCTCGAAATGGTAGTATGCTACTTGGTTCGTCTCTGCTTTAATATGTGCATGTGTTTCTTTTAGCATATTGCAGGTATACATATTAGTAGAGCCCTTAGGATCTGTGCTTGATTACCAGCGTTGCGATGGCGCTCGCACTCGTGGGAGCTGGGTAATCTATAAGCACATCCTTATACAGGTCCCTGGTCGTTGGACTATCGAGACAGGGCATCGATACTCCGGAGTAGACCAGCGTATGCGCTTCTCATCCCAGTGTGGGAGACGGTCTGTCCCACAGCCGTTAGTACGTCGTACTTGGGATAGTATGCGGGTGCTCGTTAGGTTACGAGTACACTGGACAGGACTCGTCGGGAACTGATGGTTGGTAATATACCTATCGTCAGTTATCAGTTCCCAGGTGACATGAGTACAGCTTAGTCCGCTGACTTGACACTGTCACTTCGCCTCGAGTGTGTTCCCACTGCACTTTGATTACTACCCTACCACGGCTCAGAGGAGTCGTGCAAACAGGTAGTTTTTGGGTGCAGTCCCGAAGCACTTGGAGGCAGTGACGGTTAGACAGGATTCGTCTCTCCCGGAATTGGGGGTTGACATCGCGCTGTGTCCAGGAGAGCCATTACACGAGTAGTCCCTGGCCAGGGCAAGCGAGATATACTGGTAGGCTTCCAGTGTTATCTCAGGGTGTTCTGGGCTTCACTCCGACACGACTTGTACCGCTATTAGGGGACTGACGTTCACCGCCCCCCTAGGCCCGCCATGCGATGTATCAGACGAACAGACCGGACTGTACGGAGATTGTCACATACAGGCTCAGTAGGAGTGCAGATGGGGTTCACCTCGTCAGTCTTCTTATCGACATCTACCTGGGGACCGTTACGTACAGCTAGTGCCGCTTGCGGTCTATGGTTAAACCCACTGCCAGCGTAGTGTCGAGTCTTTAGAGTCCCACACAGAGAGCTATTCGCCTTTAGGCAAAACGAGTAGAGGTCGCATGGTTTTGCGACAGGGTTCGTTCGCATCCGCGCACTTGTGCACGGTTGCTGTCCGGACAGTTTATGCTAGCGGGCTTTGGTTTAAGCCAGATCCTAGTATATGATTTGAGATTGGTTTTTCTCATTGTGTTCGTGTTCCTCGGATCACGAATGCGGGTGCGTATGCACAGTTGCTTGAGATTGAGGGAGAGGACCTTGTTTAGGGTTAATGACTATTGTCATTTTATTAACCCTATTGTTTTTGTGTATGTTATTGTTAATTAATAATTAGCTTAATTATTGTGCATGGTTGTTGTTGTTGACACTTTGACTTTGTTGACTTGTTGACCAAGTTGACAATTTGACCATGATCATTTCATTTGGAAGATGCTCTTTAATTCTTGCAATTTGCATTAATAATGAAATGATAATGGTCACCTCATGATTTACCATGACAATTTTCAAGCTAATTATACAATTAAAATAACTCACACATATTAGTGAGAATGGCTCACTAATTATTCATTCTATCATATCTTTTCTCTCTCTTGTTCATCCTCTCCCTCAAGCTCTCTCCCTCTCATGTGTTGAGAAACAAAAAGCTTGAGAAAAACCTTCACTTGATCTTCTCTACTCACTTCTAGGGTTCAAGTCTTAGCATTTCTTGCACTCTAGTTACTCCTAGCTTGGAGTTGAAGCTAAAGGTGGTGGCTTTCAAGTGGATCGTTCTTTGACGGAAGGAGACTAGCAAGGTGAGGCCTTTCTACCGTTCCGACGAGCAAGGAGAGAAGGACTAAAGACCAAAGGTATAACCTTTCCATCACTTAGCTACTTTGTAGTTAGGGTTAGCTAGTTTTAGTTTAGCAAAGATCCTCACAAGCTTGGTCCATGTTGCCTAAGTCATTAAAAATCCGTTTTTTATTATGTTTTCCGCCTCCCCGCAAGTACCGGGGTGGGCAACACGGACTCACATTTTCTTATCAAAATCCATTAAAAATTCACAAATTCATTCTCAAATTCAAAGCAAAATACTAATCCTATCTCTCCTCAAGCCAATTTAGTTTAAAACTTGATGAAAGGAGGCATCTTTGGTGGCTTGAGCAAGCTAGGGTTTAACTTGTGAGGTGAAAATTCTAAACTAGTTGTTAAATTGTAGCTTAATTGTGCTAAAATAGAACTTTGAAGTATTAATTTAGTAGTAATTGCTTGTTTATGAAATTCAAGAAAGGGATTTGATTTTGAATTAGGGTTTGTAGCATGGTTGATGGATTAAAGTTAGGGTTTTGGTTATCTAATTGGTTGAATGGTTAATTGTGCGATGTTGCGCTCGCTAGATTGATAATTTGCGATAATTGCATCGAATCGGTATGCGAATGCTTTCTAGGTTTTTATGTAAATTAGGAGGTGATCTAATTGCGATTTATGGATGATGTAATTAGCATCATATACGACTATTAGTGTGCGCGAATGCGGGGTTTTGTCTAGTCGGGTTTTAGTTTTGTCGATTGCCCTGAAATGACGATTCTAGTTAAGATTTAGCGATTTTCGTGTGTTTTCTGCGCACCGAGTGCACGTTATGTTTAATTCAAGAGCGTCGATCTTTTTATATTGTGACTTGCATCGTTTTAGGGGTATGTAATCTTATATTTTGTGTTATGCAATGCTAGGATCGGTCGGGGAAACATCGGACACGGCGCGTAAAGGCAAGGCGGTGGTCGGATCGGATTAGCGAGGCATTCAGGTGAGTAGATGTATTCATCTATGGGGGAATCGTCTGGATGGAGCGAGGCGCCCCCTAGTTAGGATTACCTTATTTCTTGCAAGACTTGTATTGTTAGTTAGCTTACCCCTTTATTTACATTGCATACCCTTATAGCTAACCGTATACTAGATTGCATGGATATTCATATACACATATGCGATATCACTGCGTAGGACACGAACAAAATTACCATTGGCATCTGTTGCACGCGCACTATTCATGTGACACACACGCCTTTGGTAATTGCCATGCCACGAGCACCATAGAACCTGTTTAGCTTAGTATCACCACTTGCATCATACATGATATATGAAATTGCATAGCATGTATATACCTCTCATCATCATCATACATACATAGATTTCTAGCCACAAATCCCATCGCATACCTTGATATCATAGACATTTATCATATATAACATGTTGGACATTATGATTTTCTTTAGGATTTCAGTATTGCTGCGATTTCTGGATTTTTGGGGAAAACCACAAGAATTTTAAAAAAGCTTATATTTATCATTTTTAAAACAAAGTTACGGTTTTCTCGTGATGTATGTGTCGTCCACCATGAGTTTTCATGTTTTCTGTTGGATTTCAAGACCCGATTCGAGGAGTGGATAAACCGTCTCGGGTACATGGTGGGCCCGGTATGGTACCCCGGGGCAAGAAGATCGACTTGTAGACGATGAGCCTGGTAGGGGAAGACTACTTACCGGTGATGTCTGGCGCGGCGGATATCCGGAGGATACCGACCGTTGTCGTGAGATTTGATTATATGGGCCGATCCGGACAGACGGAGCCCGATATTTTGAGACATTGATACAGTGAGACATTGAGACAGATGTGATTTCATATTTGGTGTCGATGCTTGACATGGGTTTTCAGATGATTTCTTGATGGTATTTAGCTATTATACAAATATTCTTTTTCTAAAGATTAGAATGCAGAACTCTTAGCTTTTGAAACACTTAAAGATTTAGTAATGACATTGCATACATGTGCATGCATACTAGAGGTATTACATCACATCTGGACATACATGTTGTAACGCATTTGCGTGCATTCTTACGATTGCCTTACTAGATGTTATATTCTACTCACGAGCTGGCAACTCACCCCCGTTGTGCCACAGTGTCTTGCAGGTCGGACCCGTCATCCTTGTAGCGGCGGGCTATCTTATCATCAGCTCCTTTTGCTCAGACTCGCGACATTGCTCGTAGGTGGGTTGCGAGCACACTTTGTTTCTTTTTGCTCTATCATTGTATCTAGTATTCTCCATCTACCACTTTTTATTTGTATATGCGACCTACTGATGAGACTGAGAGATTTGTATATATGTGGTTTCTTTTGGGTTGAGCTCACTTGAGCCGACGTTGTGTTTTCTGATATTTTGCATTTCTTTTATGCTCTTTTTCTTGATATTACTTATTTATTGCGTGTGGTTGTGATCCGCCTTGGGCGAAGAGCTAGCTCCCGCTTTGGGATGCCATTTTGTTCATTACAGGTTTTATATCTTGTTGTACCCATTTTGGGGGATAGAATTTACAAGGGAGACTCTGCCAAAATTTTCGGAAATTTTTGATGTTTTTAAAAAAAAGGGGTTCAATGCAACTTAATTGATTTAAAAATCGTTCTCATGTTAGGTTTTCCTTCACTCTCTTTTGAATTTGGTTTAGATTTTTTTCTGGGCTTTGGCTGACTTAGGTTACGGTACGCCTTTAGACGTCTCGTAATCTATGTGCCAGTCACGTTCCGTACTTTCGGGTCGTGACAAAGTTGGTATCAGAGCATAGGTTTTACCTTTCTGAGTATAGGACGACCTTGGTAGATGGAGTAGGTGACTTAAGCTGAGTGGCGTAGCGTGGGTATGGTCCGCGGCATACTTACGATACGGTACTCCGCCTAAGTGACCTTAGGACATAATTGCTTGTATTTCCTTTCTTGATTCCTTGCATTCCTTGATTCAATTGCAATGTTCTTATCGGTCCTGTTTCTTATTCCAGCTTCGATGCCGCCAAAGACTACGAGGGCTCAGCGGGCTGCCGCTAGGGATGAGATTCGGGCGGGCCCGTCTGAGGCGAGGATCGAGCGGGATGATACGCCTACCCCTCAGGGTCATACTGATCCGCCTTATCCTGACCGTATTGCCAGACTAGAGGCCGGCATGCAAGAGTTGCGACAGATGATGGGATCTTTAGTTGAGTCCAGCCGGGCACAGAGATCCGAGGACGTTCCTTCCACCGCACAGACCACGATTGTTCCTGCTGCACAGATGGTCACTCCTGCTGCTACTACGGAGACTATCCCTGTTTCACTACAGGAGTTCATGAGATTGAGACCTCCAGATTTTACCGGTACAAATGCGACAGAGGACCCACAGGCATTTCTCGATAGGATGGCTCGGATTTGCCGTTCGTTGAGGTGTTCTGATGATAGATTGGTGGAGTTTGCGAGTTTTCGTCTGGAGGGTCTTGCCCAGACATGGTACGATTCAGTAGAGAGAGGCCGAGCTGTAGGTCTACCTTCTATGACCTGGGACGAGTTTACAGCTGCATTTCTTGCCCGTTTTCTTCCGGAGAGTGTCCGAGATGCTCGAGCCCGTAGTTTAGAGTCTCTGCGCAAGACTCCTGGGATGAAAGTGTCGGAGTATGATATACAGTTTACCCAGTTGTCTCGATATGCTCCGTACCTAGTAGACACAGAAGAGAAGAGAATAAAGAGGTTTGTGCGAGGGCTTGATACACAGCTATTCCTTGCCATCGGCACCCAACACTTTGATACATACGTAGCCGTGATGGATGCAGCCTTACTTTTGGTGGAGCGTATTTCTGAGACTCCGGTCGTTTCTGGGCCGAAGAGGATCCGTACTGATACGCCAGCTCAGCGGCAGATGGGTAGACATCGTGATAGATTATTTCCGGGAGATGGTGGAGGCAGAGGATTGAGACGAGGTCAGTTATTTGGTTCATATCCACAGACCCAGTAGTCGTCTCCAGGATGTTTTCGGTGTGGGAGTCAGTACCACCGTATCAGAGACTGTACCATGGGACATCAGGGTGCGGCAACAGTCCCGAATGTGACCTTACCACCCTCACCACCTCATCAGAGAGCTCTACTTCCTACTCCTGATGATGCTCCACGCCAGCCAGATGCTTCTAGAGGTCGTGGGCGTGGCGGTCCGGTTCAGAGAGGACGAGGCGACAGAGGCAGAGGCAGAGGCCGAGGTAGAGGCAGAGGACGGCCAGCTATTAGTGGTGGACAGGCCCGCATGTTCGCATTGACTCCTCAGGATGCACAGGCATCCAATGCCGTCGTGACAGGTACTCTGCCAGTATGTTCTTTTGATGCACGGGTATTATTTGATCCAGGCTCCACACATTCCTATGTATCCACGTACTTTGCACCGAGGTTGGGCCGAGAGTCTTCTCCGTTAGATCAGCCGCTTGTCGTTATTACACCGGTAGGCGAGTCTTTTGTTGCCCGTTTTGTGTACCGATCGTGTTCCGTTCGTATCGGGGAGAGAGATTCTTCAGTTGATTTAATTCTCCTCGATATGCTAGACTTTGACGTTCTTCTTGGTATGGACTGGCTAGCCACCTGTTATGCATCCGTGGACTGCCGTGAGAAAGCAGTCAGATTCAGTTTTCCTGGTGAGCCGGTTCTTGTTATTCAGGGAGATCGTAGCGCTACCCTTCCCAGCTTGATTTCTTCTCTTCGCGCTGGTCAGCTCTTAAGGAAAGGGTGTCAGGGATTCTTAGCTTATGTTTGTGATACTAGCTCCACAGAGGTTCCGTTGGACCAGGTCCCTGTTGTGAGAGAGTTTCCTGATGTATTCCCTGATGAGCTGCCTGATCTGCCACCAGAGCGCGAGATTGAGTTCTGCATCGACCTGATCCCCGGCACGGGGCCTATCTCTATACCGCCTTATCGGATGGCCCCGGCGGAGCTGAGAGAGCTAAAGGATCAGTTACAGGACTTGCTGGACAAAGGACTTATCTGACCGAGTGTGTCACCTTGGGGTGCTCCCGTCCTGTTTGTTAAGAAGAAGGACGGAAGTATGCGTTTATGCATTGATTATCGTCAGCTGAACCGGGTTACTGTGCGGAACAGATATCCCCTACCCCGCATTGATGACTTATTCGATCAGCTCCAGGGTGCAGGGTTTTTCTCGAAGGTAGATTTACGGTCAGGTTATCACCTGTTGCGGGTTCGAAAGGAGGATATTCCGAAGACCGCTTTCCGTACTCGATATGGTCATTATGAGTTCTTGGTGATGTCGTTCGGGCTTACCAATGCCCCGACAGCATTTATGGATTTGATGAACCGTGTATTCAGGCCGTATCTCGATCAGTTCATTATTGTGTTCATTGACGACATCTTGGTTTATTCTCGGAGCCGGGAGGAGCATGAGAAGTACTTACGTATCACATTACAGACTTTGAGGGAGCATCAGCTGTTCGCCAAATTTTCCAAGTGCGCATTCTGGTTAGACAGTGTTGACTTCTTGGGTCATGTGGTGACGATAGATGGTATTTGTGTGGACCCGAAGAAGATCGAGGCAGTTCAGTGTTGGCCTAGACCAGTATCAGTTACAGAGGTTCGCAGCTTTCTAGGTCTGGCCGGCTATTATCGACGTTTTGTCCAGGATTTCTCCCGCATTGCTGCACCGTTGACCGGGTTGACCCAGAAGGGGGTTCCTTTTGATTGGACCCAGGCATGTGAGGATAGTTTCCAGCAATTGAAGACTCGTCTGACTACTGCACCAGTGTTAGCATTGCCTTCAGGATCAGGCGGGTTCGTGGTATATTGTGATGCTTCTTGAGTGGGGCTGGGCTATGTATTGATGCAGCACGACAGAGTTATCGCGTATGCTTCTCGGCAGCTGAGGAAACACGAGCAGAACTACCCCACCCATGATTTAGAGATGGCTGCAGTGGTATTTGCACTTAAGATCTGGAGACATTACCTATACGGTGAGTCGTGCCAGATATTCACTGACCACAAGAGTTTGAAGTATATCTTCCAGCAGCGAGATCTGAACCTGAGACAGCGTCGTTGGATGGAGTTGGTGAAGGATTATGACTGCGAGATTTTATACCATCCGGGCAAGGCGAATGTGGTGGCAGATGCTTTGAGTAGGAGGCCCGGAGGTAGCTTATCTTGTTTGAGCGCAGTACAGATGCAGTCGACGGCGGATTGGCAGGTTTTATGTGATAGCAGAATGCAGTTCGAGTTTACTCATACAGGGGGACAGCTGGCCCATTTTAGAGCACGCCCACAGTTACTTGACCGTATCCGCGAGGCACAGTCTGGCGATGCCCGTATTTTAGAGATTATTGAGCAGATTCTGCAGGGCAGAGTTTCTGAGTTCGTGATTGATGATGTCACGACCCAAAGTTTGGCCCGTGACCGGCACTTAACCGCGTAACGTCTACAGGCGTAACGCGACTAAGTGAACCGAAAACCCAGAAATTAAACCAGTTAAAGTAAAGAGTGTTATAAGTTTTAAATGAAAGCACTTACTAACATGACAAGAAATCTAAGTAAACAATCACCAAGGTAGTAAAATACGACGCCGTAGCGAAGATCAAAGATCCATAAGTGGGAACATCACAGATAGGTTAAACTGCAAGAACAGTCGGCTCACAACGAGCTCGACACCAGAATACAAATATAATACATCATCGTCCTCACACTGTCTCTAAGTCAAATACATACATGATAGATGGAGAATACTAGATACAACAATGTACATACTGAAAGATAAACAGATACCGCACAAAACCCACCTATCAGCAAATGAGCTAGTACACCAACTATGGGGGTATCTGTGTCAAAAGATGCAACCGCAGCCTGCCGCGACTACTCCGAAGGGCAACCTGCAAACACTGTGGCACAACGGGGGTGAGTTTCGAACTCGTGAATAGAGATAACATATAAAGGTAATCGCGAGCATGCACGTACTGCGCTACTCTATCATATGCCAACAGATGATATCAATGTGTGATAAGCAGTATATGCAATAATCATGCAAGTGCTCTATCAGGTAATGTAACTACAGGATGAGGTACAATAGTAAATGCTGAGCAGGGGCAATATAATATCTACACGGAATGTCAACGTGGAATATATAATCGGTGTCCATCAATGCATCCAGATCCCCTAAATAGCTCAGGCGCCGGCACTCTCATCGGCCCTCAAATCCTGTACATCTCTAAGAATCCCGAGTGCCCAACATCGGCACCCAAATATCATAAATACTCGTGTCCAACATCGACACGCAAATCCTCATCCATCGGGCCCCGTCAGTCCGGATCAGCCCACGGGCTCCGTCTGCGGTATCGGCCCTCGGCCCCGGCAGTACGGATCACCCCACATCCCTCTATCGACTCTGATCAGTATCCTCCGGGTAGCTGTCAGGTCCAACCAATCACCGGTAGGTAGTAGTCCCTCTGCCAGGCTCACCGTCTATTGCACAGCGAAACCGTTCTCGACCCGGGGTACCATACCGGGTCCACCATGTACCCGTAATCGGCCTCAACCAGCTCCTCGATTCGGGTTCACATATATCACTCTAGCACCGAGAAACACATGGTGGACGCACCGAAATATCATATCAAGGGAACCGGTTTTTTAAATGATTACATATTTGCAATAGCCACGGTTCCCAAATCCAGAAATCACATGTAATCCAAACCAAAATGCAAGTCAATGATCCGATATGATATGTGCGTCAAATATGAATAGCATGTCAAGTCACATATAGATGAGCTACAATATAATGATCCGATGTGATATAGGCATAAGTATGAATAGCATGTCAAGTCACATATAGATGAGCTACAATATAATGATCCGATGTGATATAGGCATCAAGTATGAATAGCATGTCAAGTCATATATAGATGAGCTACAATATAATGATCCGATGTGATATAGGCATCAAGTATGAATAGCATGTCGAGTCACATATAGATGAGCTACGATATAATGATCCGATGTGATATAGGCATCAAGTATGAATAGCATGTCAAGTCACATATAGATGAGCTACAATATAATGATCTGATGTGATATAGGCATCAAGTATGAATAGCATGTCAAGTCACATATAGATGAGCTACAATATAATGATCCGATGTGATATAGGCATCAAGTATGAATAGCATGTCATGTCACATATACATGAGCTACAATATAATGATCCGATGTGATATAGGCATCAAGTATGAATAGCATGTCAAGTGACATATAGATGAGCTACAATATAATGATCCGATGTGATATAGGCATCAAGTATGAACAACATGTCAAGTCACATATAGATGGGCTACAATATAATGATCCGATGTGATATAGGCATCAAGTATGAATAGCATGTCAAGTCACATATAGATGAGCTACAATATAATGATCCGATGTGATATAGGCATCAAGTATGAATAGCATGTCAAGTCACATATAGATGAGCTACAATATAATGATCCGATGTGATATAGGCATCAAGTATGAATAGCATGTCAAGTCACATATAGATGAGCTACAATATAATGATCCGATGTGATATAGGCATCAAGTATGAATAGCATGTCAAGTCACATATAGATGAGCTACAATATAATGATCCGATGTGATATAGGCATCAATTATGAATAGCATGTCAAGTCACATATAGATGAGCTACAATATAATGACCCGATGTAAATTCTACAGTGTGAGTGTCATGGCAATTACTAACGGTGTATGTGTAACATGCAGGATAGTGCTCGTGCAACATGGACCGTTAGTAATGGTGCGGTGTTCTAACAATTCTAGTTTATATCCAAATAGCAGGGAATGCAGCATGCACTAAATAGTAGCCATGAATAGTCAATGTATACAAAGGAAACTATAAGGTCCTATCAGCCCTGACGTAGAACGCCATGCGGGCGATATCCCCATAGATGTGAAATCTACTCACCATAGTCTCTCGCTAGGTATAGCCAACAACTTGTTTCCCCTTCTGCGCGGCGTCCGCCGTACTCGCCTGCCAACCTAGAATTACACAATATATCACACGTAAGCTTGAAGTCACACAGACGCGACATTAAATCCGAACTAGTAACTCGTGTCGCGAACCAAGCGCGCGTGTGCGCGATACGCTAAAACGTGTGGTTACGCGCCTGAAACCACTCCGACGCGTCGCGATACGCAGAAACCCCAAATCCACACACACGTATCACGCGTGTCGCGAAAGATTGAAAATACGGGAAAATAGGTAATCACCTCCAGATTTTGATACAGGAAAGATATTGTAAAACTATATATACCAAAATAACCCACATAGCAGCAGACACCTACACCCCAAACCCCAACCCAAAGCACCGCCATCTGGCCGCAAATTGCGGCCAGAATGAATATTTCGGCGGCCCCACTTGGGAATTGGGCTCCCAGGTTTGGTGTGTGCACTCTATACCCCCCATACATGCTACAGCAACATCTAGTTTTACTCTGAAATGTCTCGGGTAGCAGCAGATCCTACAGAGCCTTATTTCTAGTTAAAATCCACACTTTGCACTAAAATGGAACTTTAGGGTATTTTTGTGCAAACTGAAACAAAACTTGGCCTAAGATAGCTCTAATAACACATAATAGAGCTAACACAACTAACAAAACACTAATCTAACATGTGAATCACAAATATCCTTAAATATCACCAAAAATGCACAATAATGAGATTTTTACTAAAGAATACTACAAGTTATGGAAAAAGAGGTTAAGATATGAGTTTATACCTTCTAAGAACCTTGTAGAACACCAAAAGTTTCAGCTTTCTCCTCTAGTGTGCAGATTTGCTTCAAACACCTCAAAAAGCTCACTTTTCCTAAGTTTTTGTGAAGGAAATGAGTTGATATATATAGGGTTTTGTGTATGGATCAAAGGGGAATGAAAAGAGAAGAGAATATGGAGGAAAATGGGGGAAATTTTCTGCTGGAATTCAGAATGAGGGAAATAGAGAGAAGAGAGAAGAAAAAAGGGGTCAAAAGTCAAAGTTTCACCTAGCCACCATGCTTCATTGTTTAATTGGGTTTTTAATTATGAAAAAGGGTTTTGAAAAGATTAAAATGGTGGGGAATAAGTTAGCAACCATGCACACAAGAAGGGTTAACATGCTACCAAAACACTAAGTCTCAAAAATGGCTAAGTGTGCAAGTGTGCACTAACACAAGAAAATTCTCAATATGCTAACACTAATAAAAATAACTAATAATCCTTGGAACACATATATATATATATATATAATAACACGTACGATCACTAATTATCGCGAAAGACATCAAACGGAAATTCAAAGTGTTACAATCTACCCCCCTTAAAGAAATTCGGTCCCCGAATTTAAAAATCTAACTATACGCACCTTCAAAAAGATGGGGATACCTCTCCCTCATCTCGCTCTCGGTCTCCCAAGTGACTTCCTCTCCGCTCTGGCCACGCCAAAGTACTTTGACGGACGGTATCTCTTTCGACCTCAATTTCTTCACTTGCCGATCCAAGATCATCACCGGCTGCTCTGCATAGGAAAGGTCGCGCTCAAGCTGGATCGTCGGGTGCTGAATCGCACGCGAAGGATCATGAAGATATCTGCGGAGTATCGAAACGTGAAATACGGGGTGCACGTCTGGAAAACTGGACGGAAGGGCTAATCGATACGCAACCGCACCAATACGCTCAAGGATCTCGAAGGGGCCCACATATCTGGGACTAAGCTTCCCCTTCTTCCCAAATCTCATTACGCCTTTCATTGGGGAGACCCTCAAGAAAACATGATCACCAACAGAAAACTCAAGTCTGCGCCGACGACGGTCCGCATAAGATCTCTGCCTACTCTGGGCTGCTCTCATCCTATCGCGAATCAACTGGATCTTCGCGGTCGTCTCCTCCACAATCTGCGGCCCTAAGATACTGCTCTCACTGAGCTCCGTCCAACAGGTGGGCGATCTGCATCTCCTCCCATAAAGAGCCTCAAACGGTGCCATCTGAATGGTCTCCTGGTAGCTGTTGTTGTAGGAGAACTCTACTAAGGGCAAATGATGATCCCAGCTACCGCCGAAGTCTAAAACGCATGCTCTGAGCATGTCCTCGAGAGTCTGAATAGTCCGCTCTGACTGTCCGTCGGTCTGCGGATGGAATGCTGTGCTGAAACTCAAGTGAGTGCCCAAAGCCTCCTGAAGCCTCTGCCATAGCCGGCTGGTAAACTGGGTGCCTCTATCGGACACGATGCATGTCGGAACTCCGTGCAGTCGTACAATCTCATCAATGTAAATCTGGGCATACTGAGCAAATCCGAAAGTCGTCTTCACCGGTAGGAAGTGAGCCGCTTTCGTCAAACGATCCACGATCACCCAGATGGAGTCATACCCTCGACTAGTCCTGGGTAGACCCACAATGAAATCCATAGATATCTGTTCCCATTTCCACTCCGGAATGGGTAACGGCTGTAGCTCTCCCGCGAGCCTCTGGTGCTCAGCCTTGACTTGCTGACAAGTCAGGCATCTCGACACAAAATCTGCAATATCCCTCTTCATACCGTCCCACTAGTAAACCTCTCTCATATCGTGGTACATCTTGGTGGAACCGGGATGAACACTATATACCGACCGATGTGCCTCCTCAAGAATCTCGTGCTGCAATCCCTCAGCATCTGGTACGCACAGTCTAGCTCCAAATCGTAGTATCCCCTGATCATCGATCACGAACTCGGAAAATCTGCCATGTCCCATCTGTGTCCTGATCTCTGAACAGCGGTCATCACTGTGCTGTGCCTCATGTATAAGGTCAAGCAACTGTGGGCGTGCACGAACATGCGCCATCTATCCTCCGATCGGCGTAAACTCGAACTGTACCTGGCTGTCGCATAAGATCTGCCAATCCGCCGACAACTGCCTCTGCACTGCGCTCAAACAGGATAGACTACCCCCAGGCCTCCTGCTCAAAGCATCCGCCACTACATTCGCCCTGCCCGGGTGATACAAGATCTCACAATCGTAGTCCTTCACTAACTCCATCCATCGGCGCTGTCTAAGGTTCAGGTCTCGCTGCTGAAATATGTACTTTAAGCTTTTGTGGTCAGTGAATATCTGGCACGACTCTCCATACAGATAATGTCGCCAGATCTTGAGTGCAAAGACCACTGCAGCCATCTCCAGATCATGAGTGGGGTAATTCTGTTCATGTTTCTTTAATTGCCGCGAAGCATACGCGATCACTCTGTCATGCTGCATCAAAACGCACCCTAGTCCCACTCGTGAAGCATCGCTGTAGACCACAAATTTGCCTGATCCTGAAGGCAATGATAGCACTGGTGTCGTAGTCAGTAGAGCCCATAGCCGCTGGAAACTGTGCTCACACTCCTCCGTCCAATCGAAGCGAACTCCCTTCCGGGTCAACCCGGTCAAAGGTGTAGCAATGCGAGAGAAGTCCTGCACGAATCGCCGGTAATAGCCTGCCAGCCCTAGAAAGCTGCGAACCTCCGTCACTAACGTGGGTCTAGGCCAACTCCGAACTTCCTTGATCTTCCTCGGGTTGACACATATACCATCTCGTGTAATCACGTGCCCTAAGAAGTCTACGCTGTCCAGCCAGAAGGCATACTTGGAGAATTTGGCGAAAAGCTGATGCTCCCTCAAGGTCTGCAGTGTAATCCGCAGGTGCTGCTCGTGCTCCTCTCTACTCCGAGAATACACCAAGATATCGTCAATGAACACTATGATGAACAGATCAAGATACGGCCGGAAAATACGGTTCATCAAATCCATAAATGCTGCTGGCGCGTTGGTGAGTCCGAACGACATCACCAAAAACTCATAATGTTCGTAACGTGTGCGGAAGGCCGTCCTAGGAATGTCCTCCTGTCGAAGCCCTAGCTGATGGTCGCCCGATCGCAAATCGATCCTCGAAAAGTATCCTGCCCCCTGAAGCTGGTCGAACAAATCGTCGATGTGTGGCAAAGGATATCTGTTCCGCACTGTCACCATGTTCAGCTGGCGGTAGTCGATACACAAACGCATACTGCCGTCCTTCTTCTTGACAAACAGGACTGGAGCATCCCAAGGAGAAACACTGGGTCGAATAAGTCCCTTATCCAGCAAGTCCTGCAACTGGTCCTTCAATTCTCTAAGTTCCGCCGGGGCCATCCTATAAGGCGGTACAGAAATAGGCCCTGTGCCAGGAACCAAGTCAATACAGAAAGAAATATCACGCTCGGGCGGTAGCCCAGGAAGCTCGTCAGGGAACACATCAGGGAACTCGCTAACAACCGGAACCTGATCCACCGGAACCTCTGTAGCTCTAGTATCGCAAACATAGGCTAGAAATCCCTAACATCCCTTCCTCAAAAGCTGTCCAGCGCGAAAAGAAGAAATCACACTATGAGGGCTGGCACCACGGTCCCCCAACACAACAACAACCGACTCGCCGGGAAAACAAAATCGAACTGTCTTCTCGCGGCAGTCAACAGAAGCATAGCACGTGGCTAACCAATCCATGCCCAAAAGAACGTCGAAGTCCAACATCTCAAGAAGGATCAAATCGACCGGCAACTCTCTCTCGCCAATACGGACGGTACAGGATCGGAACACGTGCCTAGCAACAAACGACTCTACCACAGGAGTAGTCACAACAAGCGGCTGGTCAAGCAAACCGGACTCTCTACCCAAACTCGGCACAAAGTGTGTGGATACGTACGAGTGCGTGGATCCGGGATCGAATAACACGTGTGCATCAACCGAACATACAGAAAGGATACCTGAGACCACCGCATTGGACGCTTGCGCGTCCTGATGCGTCAAAGCAAAAACTCACGCCTGTCCTCCACCTGCAACTAACTGTCCCCTGCCGGCCGCTGGCTGCCCTCTACCTCGGCCACCTCGTCCTCTATGAATAAATCCTCCGCGACCATGACCTCTCTGTGTATGCGTCTGACGTGGAGTAACGGTAGGTACTATCGGCAATGCCGTCTGGGATGGTGAAGGTGGTAATGTAACATGTGGTGCTGCCTCCCCACTCCGGGGTACCTCAGGACAATCTTGCACACGATGATAAGAACTCCCACAACGGTAACATCCTGATGACGGTCGCTGACCCTCCTGGGAATAGGAGCTAAACAATCGGCCTCGTCTCGAATCTCTGCCACCTGCAAGGTGCCTGTCACGACGCCGGAAAGGTCGTCTCTGCACTGACGTATCTGCACGAACTCTTTTCGGCCCTGGAACTTCCGAAGTCTCAGCAAGGCGCTCCTCAACTAATAATGCTGCATCTACTGCTGCTGCGTATGTCTCGTAATGCTGCGCGCTGATAGCAAGGAATAGGGGTGTAAGCAAGCCTCGGACAAATCTCTTGACTCGCAACTCCTCGGTAGCCACTAGATACGGAGCATAAACGGATAGCTCGGTGAACAGCACATCATACTCTGCCACTGACATCTCTGGCGTCTGGCGTAAGGACTCGAACCTGCATGCTCTAGCATCTCTGACACTCAGGTGAAGAAAGCGGGCAAGGAATAGCGCCACGAACTCTGTCCAGGTCATAGGAGGAAGACCTACTGCTCTACCCTTCTCGACTGATTCGCACTATTTCTGCGCAAGACCTTCCAGGTGAAAGCTCGCGAACTCAACCCATCTCGCATCTGCGCATCTAAGTGAACGACATATCCGCGCCATCCTATCAATGAAAGACTGTAGATCCTCGGCCACATTGGTGCCTGTGATGACCGGAGGCTTCAGCCTCATAAACTCTGACAGCGATACTGTAATAACCTCTGTAGTCGCAGGTGCAACTTCCTGAACTGTGGGTACCACCGCGGTCTCCGCAACGGGTGGAACTACCTCTGGTCGCTGGGCTCGAAGTGTCTCAACTAGAGATCCCATCATCTGGCGCATCTCCTGCATACTGGATCCCATCGTCTGGCGTATCTCCTGCACACCAGCCCCTAACATAGCAATCTGATCTATCACGGAAGGAACAGCCTGCTCGGGCATAACCGGTGTACTACCCGGACCAGTCCTCGTCTCGGACGAGTCAACTTGAATCTCGGACCTCGCGGCCGCTCTCTGCGCCCTCGTAGTCTTTGGCGGCATATTGGCTGAAAGGAACAATAGGATTCGATAAGGATACGGAAATCGAATCACAAGAATGTATATACTCAAGAAGGAATTTACATCAACAAGTCCTAAGGTCGCGTAGGCGGAGTACCGTGTCGTGAGTATGCCGCGGAACATACACACGCTACGCTACCCTGCTGCAGCTACCTACTCCATCATACCAGGGTCATCCTACACTCCGAAAGGTAAAACCCACGCTCTGATACCAACTTTGTCAAGACCCAAAGTTTGGCCCATGACCGGCACTTAACCGCGTAACGTCTACAGGCGTAACGCGACTAAGTGAACCGAAAACCCAGAAATCAAACCAGTTAAAGTAAAGAGTGTTATAAATTTTAAATGAAAGCACTTACTAACATGATAAGAAATCTAAGTAAACAATCACCAAGATAGTAAAATACGACGCCGTAGCGAAGATCAAGATCCACAAGTGGGAACATCACAGATAGGATAAACTGCAAGAACAGTCGGCTCACAACGAGCTCGACACCAGAATACAAATATAATACATCATCGTCCTCACACTGTCTCTAAGTCAAATACATACATGGTAGATGGAGAATACTAGATACAACAATGTACATACTGAAAGATAAACAGATACCGCACAAAACCCACCTATCAGCAAAAGAGCTAGTACACCAACTATGGGGGTATCTGTGTCAAAAGATGCAACCGCAGCCTGCCGCGACTACTCCGAAGGGCAACCTGCAAACACTGTGGTACAACGGGGGTGAGTTGCCAACTCGTGAATAGAGATAACATATAAAGGTAATCGCGAGCATGCACGTACTGCGCTACTCTATCATATGCCAACAGATGATATCAATGTGTGATAAGCAGTATGTGCAATAATCATGCAAGTGCTCTATCAGGTAATGTAACTACAGGATGAGGTACAATAGTAAATGCTGAGCAGGGGCAATATAATATCTACACGGAATGTCAACGTGGAATATATAATCGGTGTCCATCAATGCACCCAGATCCCCCAAATAGCTCAGGCGTCGGCACTCTCATCGGCCCTCAAATCCTGTACATCTCTGAGAATCCCGAGTGCCCAACATCGGCACCCAAATATCATAAATACTCGTGTCCAGCATCGACACGCAAATCCTCATCCATCGGGCCCCATCAGTCCGGATCAGCCCACGGGCTCCGTCTGCGGTATCAGCCGTTGGCCCCGGCAGTACGGATCACCCCACATCCCTCTATCGACTCTAATCAGTATCCTCCGGATAGCTGTCAGGTCCAACCAATCACCGGTAGGTAGTAGTCCCTCTGCCACGCTCACCGTCTACTGCACAGCGAAACCGTTCTTGCCCCGGGGTACCATACCTGGTCCACCATGTACCCGTAATCGGCCTCAACCAGCTCCTCGATTCGGGTTCACATATATCACTCTAGCACCGAGAAAACACATGGTGGACGCAACGAAATATCATATCAAGGGAATCGGGTTTTTAAATGATTACATATTTGCAATAGCCACGGTTCCCAAATCCAGAAATCACATGTAATCCAAACCAAAATGCAAGTCAATGATCCGATATGATATGTGCGTCAAATATGAATAGCATGTCAAGTCACATATAGATGAGCTACAATATAATGATTCGATGTGATATAGGCATCAAGTATAAATAGCATGTCAAGTCACATATAGATGAGCTACAATATAATGATCCGATGTGATATAGGCATCAAGTATGAATAGCATGTCAAGTCACATATAGATGAGCTACAATATAATGATCCGATGTGATATAGGCATCAAGTATGAATAGCATGTCAAGTCATATATAGATGAGCTACAATATAATGATCCGATGTGATATAGGCATCAAGTATGAATACCATGTCAAGTCACATATAGATGAGCTACAATATAATGATCCGATGTGATATAGGCATAAAGTATGAATAGCATGTCAAGTCACATATAGATAAGCTACAATATAATGATCCGATGTGATATAGGCATCAAGTATGAATAGCATGTCAAGTCACATATAGATGAGCTACAATATAATGATCCGATGTGATATAGGCATCAAGTATGAATAGCATGTCAAGTCACATATAGATGAGCTACAATATAATGATCCGATGTGATATAGGCATCAAGTATGAATAGAATGTAAAGTCACATATAGATGAGCTACAATATAATGATCCGATGTGATATAGGCATCAAGTATGAATAGCATGTCAAGTCACATATAGATGAGCTACAATATAATGATCCGATGTGATATAGGCATCAAGTATGAATAGCATGTCAAGTCACATATAGATGAGCTACAATATAATGATCCGATGTGATATAGGCATCAAGTATGAATAGCATATCAAGTCACATATAGATGAGCTACAATATAATGATCCGATGTGATATAGGCATCAAGTATGAATAGCATGTCAAGTCACATATAGATGAGCTACAATATAATGATCTGATGTGATATAGGCATCAAGTATGAATAGCATGTCAAGTCACATATAGATGAGCTACAATATAATGATCCGATGTAAATTCTACAGTGTGAGTGTCATGGCAATTACTAACGGTGTGTGTGTAACATGCAGGATAGTGCTCGTGCAACATGGACCGTTAGTAATGGTGCGGTGTTCTAACAATTCTAGTTTATATCCAAATAGCAGGGAATGCAGCATGCACTAAATAGTAGCCATGAATAGTCAATGAATACAAAGGAAACTATAAGGTCCTATCAGCCTGACGTAGAACGCCATGCGGGCGATATCCCCGTAGATGTGAAATCTACTCACCGTAGTCTCTCGCTAGGTATAGCCAACAACTTGTTTCCCCTTCTGCGCGGCGTCCGCCGTACTCGCCTGCGAACCTAGAATTACACAATATATCACACGTAATCTTGAAGTCACACAAACGCGATATTAAAGCCGAACTAGTAACTCGTGTCGCGAACCAAGCGCGCGTGTGCGCGATACGCTAAAACGTGTGGTTACGCGCCTGAAACCACTCCGACGCGTCGTGATACGCAGAAACCCCAAAGCCACACACACGTATCACGCGTGTCGCGAAAGATTGAAAATACGGGAAAATAGGTAATCACCTCCAGATTTTGATACAGGAAAGATATTGTAAAACTATATATACCAAAATAACCCACATAGCAACAGACACCCACACCCCAAACCCCAACCCAAAGCACCCCCATCTGGCCGCAAATTGCGGCCAGAATGAATATTTCGGCGGCCCCACTTGCGAATTGGGCTCCCAGGTTTGGTGTGTGCACTCTATACCCCCCATACATGCTACAGTAACATCTAGTTTTACTCTGAAATGTCTCGGGTAGCAGCAGATCCTACAGAGCCTTATTTCTAGTTAAAATCCACACTTTGCACTAAAATGGAACTTTAGGGTATTTTTGTGCAAACTGAAACAAAACTTGGCCTAAGATAGCTCTAATAACACATAATAGAGCTAACACAACTAACAAAATCCTAATCTGACATGTGAATCACAAATATTCTTAAATATCACCAAAAATGCACAATAATGAGATTTTTACTAAAGAATACTACAAGTTATGGAAAAAGAGGTTAAGATATGAGTTTATACCTTCTAAGAACCTTGTAGAACACCAAAAGTTTCAGCTTTCCCCTCTAGTGTGCAGATTTGCTTCAAACACCTCAAAAAGCTCACTTTTCCTAAGGTTTTGTGAAGGAAATGAGTTGATATGTATAGGGTTTTGTGTATGGATCAAAGGGGAATGAAAAGAGAAGAGAATATGTAGGAAAATGGGGGAAATTTTCTGCTGGAATTCAGAATGAGGGAAATAGAGAGAAGAGAGAAGAAAAAAGGGGTCAAAAGTCAAAGTTTCACCTAACCACCATGCTTCATTGTTTAATTGGGTTTTTAATTATGAAAAAGGGTTTTGAAAAGATTAAAATGGTGGGGAATAAGTTAGCGACCATGCACACAAGAAGGGTTAACATGCTACCAAAACCCTAAGTCTCAAAAATGGCTAAGTGTGCACTAACACAAGAAAATTCTCAATATGCTAACACTACTAAAAATAACTAATAATCCTAGGAACACATATATATAATAACACGTACGATCACTAATTATCGCGAAAGACATCAAACGGAAATTCAAAGTGTTACAGATGATCAGGGGATGCTTCGATTTGGGACTCGACTGTGCGTACCAAATTCTGAGGGATTGAAGCGTGATATTCTTGAGGAGGCACATAGATCAGTATACAGTGTTCACCCAGGTTCCACCAAGATGTACCGTGATTTGTGAGAGGTTTACTAGTGGGACGGGATGAAGAAGGATTTTACAGACTTTGTGTCGAGATGCCTGACTTGTCAGCAAGTCAAGGCCGAGCACCAGAGGCCAGCCGGCGAGTTACAGCCATTGCCCATCCCTGAGTGGAAGTGGGAGCAGGTCTCCATGGACTTCATTGTGGGTCTACCCAGGACCAGTCGAGGGTATGACTCTATTTAGGTGATTGTGGATCGACTGACAAAAGCGGCTCACTTCCTGCCAGTGAAGATCACTTTTGGATTTTCTCAGTACGCCCAGGTTTATATTGATGAGATAGTGCGACTGCATGGTGTTCCTACTTGCATCGTGTCCGACCGGGGCACCCAGTTTACCAGCCGATTGTGGCAGAAACTCCAGGAAGCATTGGGCACCCGATTGAGTTTTAGCACAGCCTTTTATCCGCAGACTGACGGTCAGTCGGAGCGTACCATTCAGACTCTTGAGTACATGCTCAGAGCTTGTGTTTTAGATTTTGGTGGTAGCTGGGATCGTCATTTGCCTTTGATCGAGTTTTCTTACAATAATAGCTTCCAGGAGACGATTCAGATGGCACCTTTTGAGGCTCTATATAGGAGGAGATGTCGATCGCCTGTATGTTGGACAGAGCTCAGGGAGAGCAGTGTTTTGGGGCCGCAGATTGTACAGGAGACGACCGAGAAGATACAGCTGATTCGGGACAGGATGAGAGCGGCACAGAGCAGGTAGAAATCATATGCTGACAGATGCCGTCGCCGACTCGAGTTCGCTGTTGGCGATCATGTTTTCCTGAAGGTCTCTCCGATGAAAGGTGTGATGAGGTTTGGGCGGAAAGGGAAGCTGAGTCCTAGATATGTTGGTCCTTTCGAGATCCTAGAGCGTGTTGGTCCAGTTGCTTATCGGTTAGCTCTTCCGCCCAGCTTCCCCGATGTTCACCCCGTGTTCCATATCTCGATGCTCCGCAAGTACCTTCATGATCCTTCCCATGCGATTCAGCACCAGACGATCCAGCTAGAGCGTGATCTTTCAATCACCGAGCAGCCGGTGGTCATTTTGGATCGGCAGGTGAAGAAATTGAGGTCGAAGGTTATACCATCCGTCAAGGTCCTTTGGCGTGGCCCGAACTGCGAGGAGGTCACCTGGGAGACCGAGGTCGAGATGAGGAAGAGATATCCCCATCTTTTTGAAGGTACGCGTAGTTAAATTCTAAATTCGGGGACCGAATTTCTTTAAGGGGGGAAGATTGTAACCCTTCGAAAATCGTTTAGGCAGTTTTTCGGTAATCGGCTAAATTTTTCAGCTTTTTCCGAAAAAAGTCAAAATAGGTATTTTTCATTGTAGACCTAATTATACAAAATTTAGATAAGATATTACTATAAATTGGTCACTAAAATGCCACTTATAATTTTCTAGTTAAATAAAAAAAAAATCGTAATTAATTATTTTTAATATTATTTTAAGCTTTTAAAAATACATTAAATTAGTGATAAATACAAATTTAATTAGGTAAATTTCATAATTAGGAATCTTTATAAGCTAAAATATAGTGTTAATAAATTGTATCATGACTTTGCAAGATTTTAGTTTTTTGGTTTGAAATTAATGAAAAAAATTAAGTAAAATGGGGTTTTTTGTGAAAAGGTTGATGTGAAATGCATTAATTGAGACTTAAGGGGTTTTATTGACCTAGAATCATCTACAGAAAACCCACAACTCCTCTCCCCACCTGCTGGCCGAGCATGCAGCAGCCATTTCCCCCCTTTTCTCACTTCTTTTGCTACAATTTTCTTATCAAAATCCATTAAAAATTCACAAATTCATTCTCAAATTCAAAGCAAAATCCTAATCCTATCTCTCCTCAAGCCAATTTAGTTTAAAACTTGATGAAAGGAGGCATCTTTGGTAGCTTGAGCAAGCTAGGGTTCAACTTGTGAGTTGAAAATTTTAAACTAGTTGTTAAATTGTAGCTTAATTGTGCTAAAATAGAACTTTGAAGTATTAATTTAGTAGTAATTGCTTGTTTATGAAATTCAAGAAAGGGATTTGATTTTGAATTAGGGTTTGTAGCATGGTTGATGGATTAAAGTTAGGGTTTTGGTTATCTAATTGGTTGAATGGTTAATTGTGCGATGTTGCGCTCGCCAGATTGATAATTTGCGATAATTGCATCGAATCGGTATGCGAATGCTTTCTAGGTTTTTATGTAAATTACGCGGTGATCTAATTGCGATTTATGGATGATGTAATTAGCATCATATACAACTATTAGTGTGTGCGAATGCGGGGTTTGGTCTAGCCGGGTTTTAGTTTGTCGATTGCCCCGAAATGACGATTCTAGTTAAGATTTAGCGATTTTCGTGTGTTTTCCGCGCACCGAGTGCACGTTATGTTTAATTCAAGAGCGTCGATCTTTTTATATTGTGACTTGCATCGTTTTAGGGGTATGTAATCTTATATTGTGTGTTATGCAATGCTAGGATCGGTCGGGGAAACATCGGACACGGCGCGTAAAGGCAAGGCGGTGGTCGGATCGGATTAGCGAGGCATTCAGGTGAGTAGATGTATTCATCTATGGGGGAATCGTCTGGATGGCGCGAGGCGCCCCCTAGTTAGGATTACCTTATTTCTTGCAAGACTTGTATTGTTAGTTAGCTTACCCCTTTATTTACATTGCATACCCTTATAGCTAACCGTATACTAGATTGCATGGATATTCATATACACATATGCGATATCACAGCGTACGACACGAACACCATTACCATTGTCATCTGTTGCACGCGCACTATTCATGTGACACACACGCCTTTGGTAATTGCCATGCCACGAGCACCATAGAACCTGTTTAGGTTAGTATCGCCACTTGCATCATACATGATATATGAAATTGCATAGCATGTATATACCTCGCATCATCATCATACATACATAGATTTTTAGCCACAAATCCCATCGCATACCTTGATATCATAGACATTTATCATATATAACATGTTGGACATTATGATTTTCTTGAGGATTTCAGTATTGCTGCGATTTCTGGATTTTTGGGGAAACCGCAAGAATTTAACAAAAGCTTATATTTATCTTTTTTAAAACAAAGTTGCGGTTTTCTCGTGATGTATGTGTCGTCCACCATGAGTTTTCTTGTTTTCTGTTGGATTTCGAGAACCGATTCGAGGAGTGGATGAACCGTCTCGGCTACATGGTGGTCCCGGTATGGTACCCCGGGGCAAGAAGATCGAGTTGTAGACGATGAGCATGGCAGAGGAAGACTACCTACCGGTGATGTCTGGCGCGGCGGATATCCGGAGGATACCGACCGTTGTCGTGAGATTTGATGATATGGTCCGATCCGGACTGACGGAGCCCGATATTTTGAGACATTGATACAGTGAGACATTGAGACAGATGTAATTTCATATTTGGTGTCGATGCTTGACACGGGTTTTCAGATGATTTCTTGATGGTATTTAGCTATTATACAAATATTCTTTTTCTAAAGATTAGAATGCAGAACTCTTAGCTTTTGAAACACTTAAAGATTTAGTAATGACATTACATACATGTTCATGCATACTAGAGGTATTACATCACATCTGGACATATATGCTGTAACGCATTTGCGTGCATTCTTACGATTGCCTTACTAGATGTTATATTCTACTCACGAGCTGGCAACTCACCCCCGTTGTGCCACAGTGTCTTGCAGGTCGGACCCGTCATCCTTGTAGCAGCGGGCTATCTTATCATCAGCTCCTTTTGCTCAGACTCGCGACATTGCTCGTAGGTGGGTTGCGAGCACACTTTGTTTCTTTTTGCTCTATCATTATATCTAGTATTCTCCATCTACCACTTTTTATTTGTATATGCGACCTAGTGATGAGACTGAGAGATTTGTATATATGTGGTTTCTTTTGGGTCGAGCTCACTTGAGCAGACGTTGTGTTTTCTGATATTTTTCATTTCATTTATGCTCTTTTTCTTGATATTACTTATTCATTGCGTGTGGTTGTGATCCGCCTTGGGCGAAGAGCTAGCTCCCGCTTGGGGATGCCAATTTGTTCATTACAGGTTTTATATCTTGTTGTACCCATTTTGGGGGATAGAATTTACAAGGGAGACTCTGCCGAAATTTTCGGAAATTTTTGATGTTTTTAAAAAAAAGGGGTTCAATGCAACTTAATTGATTTAAAAATCGTTCTCATGTTAGGTTTTCCTTCACTCTCTTTTGAATTTGGTTTAGATTTTTTTCTGGGCTTTGGCTGACTTAGGTTACGGTACGCCTTTAGACGTCTCGTAATCTAAGTGCCAGTCACGTTCCGTACTTTCGGGTCGTGACAATGATAGAGCCTACTGCCGAAGCATGGGGTATCCCTTGCATGCAAGCTCTCTCTAAATCAGTCTTGGGAGACATCTCTTTGGAGAGAGTGAGTCCTGAGATCGTGGGTATATTCCCACGCTTGGAATCTTCCATACTAAACCTCTTTAGTACGGTGTCGATGTACTTGGATTGGGACAATCCCAATATCCGTTTAGATCTATCTCTATAGCTCTTAATCCCCAAAATGTAGGAGGCATCACCTAGATCTTTCATTGAGAATCTTTGTAATAATAAGAGCTTGACTGAATACAGTATAGGAACATCATTTCCTATCAAGAGTATGTCATCCACGTACAATACGAGGAAGACGACCTTACTCTCTGCGGCCTTCTTGTATATACAAGGTTCATCTACGTTTTTGATGAAATCAAACTCTTTGACTACCTCATCAAAACAGATGTTCCAACTCCGCGATGCCTGCTTCAACCCGTAGATTGATTTAAGCAGCTTGCACACCTTTCTGCTGCTCTCAATGTCTACGAAGCCCACCGGCTGTGTCATGTACACGCTCTCTTCTAAATCACCATTTAGAAAGGCGGTCTTAACATCCATTTGCCAGATTTCGTAGTCATGGTACGCAGCGATGGCAAATAGGATCCGAATGGACTTAAGCATAGCCACTAGAGAAAAGGTTTCATCATAATCCACACCTGGTCGTTGACGAAAACCTTTTGCAACAAGTCTAGCTTTGAAAGTCTCAACTTTTCCATCTACACCAAGTTTCTTCTTAAAGATCCATTTGCTCCCAATGGGTTTTACCCCTTTGGGAGCAACTTCCAAAGTCCATACTTTGTTGGTGTACTTGGATTCCATCTCAGATCGCATTGCATCCAGCCATTTCACAGAGTCGTCACTCGTGATGGCCTGCTCGAAGCTAGTTGGGTCAACATCTTCCATGATGCAATCCTCGCTCCCACCATCAGTGAGAAAAGCGTAGTATCTCTTAGGTGGATGAGGAACCCTACTAGATCTGCGGAGAAGCTGCGGTTCGTTGGAGACTATTGGATCTTCTGGTTCCACTAAATCATCAGTTGTAGTCTGTGCTGCTGGAACTTCTTCCAGTTCTACCTCAGTGCCACTAATTTCTTTTACAAGAAATCCCTTTTCTAAAAAGGTGGCATGTTGAGCAACAAACACCTTTTGTTCCTCGGGGTGGTAGAAGATATGCTCTCACGAATGTTTGGGATATCCTACAAACTTGCACAGAACTGACCTTGCCTCGAGCAAGTCCGGATTTTGCTTTTTGACATAGACCGGACAACCCCACATCTTAATGAAATTAAGATATGGTCCTTTCCTATTCCATATCTTATATGGAGTGGTCGGCACAGATTTGGTCGGAACTCTATTCAATAGGTATGCAGCTGTCTCAAGTGCATAACCCCAAAAAGAAATAGGTAACTCAGCATCACTCATCATAGAGCGCACCATATCTAATAGGGTGCGATTTCTCCGCTCCGATACACCATTGTACTGTGGTGTATACGGAAGAGTAAGCTGAGAGAGAATCCCATTCTCTTTTAAATAGTCTCGGAATTCCCCGCTCAAGTATTCACCTCCCCGATCAGATCGTAGGATTTTAATACTTTTGCCCGTCTGGTTTTCGACTTCGCACTTATATTCCTTGAATTTCTCAAAAACTTCAGACTTGTGTTTCAACAAGAACACATGTCCGAACCTTAAGAGATCATTGGTGAATGTAATAAAGTATGAAAAACCATTCCTGGCATGTGTATACATAGGACCGCATACATCACTATGTATCAATCCTTTCAGTAGCTCTTTCTCCGTGTCCAGTAAACGGAGTTTTGGTCATCTTGCCTTTGAGACATGACTGGCAAGTTTCATAAGATGAAAGTTCGAACATATTCAAATATACATCTTTATGTAATTTAGCTAGTCGTGTCGTATTGATATGACCTAGTCTACAATGCCACAAGAAGGATTCGTTCATTTCTGAACTTTTCCTCTTGTGTGTGTTCTGTACGTTAAAAACAGTGTTTTGATTCAGAACGTATAATCCGTTACATAACGCACCAAACCCAATCAACACTTGATTTAGGTAAATGTTCATAACATTATTCTCTACTACAAAGTTATATCCTTCTTTATATAATAAAGAAATTGATATTAAATTGCATATCATGGAGGGTGCGTAATAACAGTCGTTCAGGATCAATTTATTCCCAGTTGGCAATACAAGGTGATATTCACCAACTGCTTTGGCTGCAACACTTGCACCATTCCCTACTTTTAAAGAATGGTCATATTTTCCCAGTTCTCTACCTTATCTTAGCCCATGCAACAAATTGCATATGTGGGATCCCGATCCGATATCTAATACCCAGGACGTAGAGTGTACTGAGAAACAGTTCTCTGTAACTACCACACCCGAAGAAGATGCATTAACATGTTTATTCTTCGTTTGAGTGGCATGGGAATCCGGATATGTTCCTATTTCCTGCTCGGACTTATAACACTTATAAGTTGGAGCGGAACCAACTTTCCCCTGCTCAGTATAACAAGCGGGTTCGGTCAATACATCCATATTATTATCTTGATTAAGGCGTGACATTGGTTGCTTCCTGGAGAGAGAGATAAGGAAACGAGTTAGTGTGCCCTCTTTGCAAGATTAGATTGGTTATTATCTTATCTAATCAGGACGGCTCCCACCGTTTTTATCAAATCTTCCTTCAAACCCTAAAAGGTAAGACTAGCCGGGATTAATTACACCTTACAAGTTCGCCAAACTTTCAGCCAGGCCAGTGCCGGTACTTTGAGGGAGGTTCCCCGTGTTTTCGCACGTACCTAATTAAAATAAACCTCATTTTTCTAGGGGCGTGACCCCGTTAACACCTTTCTAGACACCTACTTGATTGGCTAATTGTGATGTGTAAAATTCTCCTAGGTGTAACTCTTACTCGCAGTGGGTATCGGGATCCAACTATCTCATAGAAGGTATGCAATCTCATTACAAATTCCAACACTTGAAATTCTCAATAATACTTTTACAGTTAGTGTATATGCCCTAGAGGCCATTACTGTATCATACTAGTTTGTATATTACTTAATGGAAGCTTGGGATATTCACCTTGTATAAACAATCTTGCTCAATACAGTAGTATGCTACTTGTTTTGTTTCTACTTCAATGTGTACATGTGTTTATTTTTGTATATCGCCTATACACATTAGTGGAGCCCTTAGGATCTTTGCTTGATTACCAGCGATGTGATAGCAGTCACACTAGTGGGGCTGGGTAATCTATAAGCACATCCTTATGCAGGTCCCTGGTCGCAGGACTATCGAGACAGGGCATCGATACTCCGGAGTAGACCAGCGCATGCGCTTCTCATCCCGGTGTGGGAGACGGTCTGTCCCACAGCCGTCAGTACGTCGTACTTGAGATAGTATGCGGGTGCTCGTTGGGTTACGGGTACACTGGACAGGACTCGTCGGGAACTGACTAGTTGGTATTATGCCTATCGTCAGTTATAAGTTCCCAGGTGACATGAGTACATCTTAGTCCGCTGACTTGACACTGTCACTTCGCCTCGAGTGTGTTCCCACTGTACTTTGATCACTACCCTACCACGGCTCAAAGGAGTCGTGCAAACAGGTAGTGGTTGGGTGCAGTCCCGAAGCACTTGGAGGCAGTGACGGTTAGACAGGATTCGTCTCTCCCGGTATTGGGGGTTGACATCGCGTTGTGTCTAGGAGAGCCATTACACGAGTAGTCCCTGGCCAGGGCAAACGAGATATACTGGTAGGCTTCCAGTGTTATCTCAGGGTGTTTTGGGCTTCGCTCCGGCACGACTTGTACCGCTATTGGGGGACTGACGTTTACCGCCCCCTAAGCCCGCCATGCGATGTATCAGACGAACAGACCGGACTGTACGGAGAATGTCACACTCAGGCTCAGTAGGAGTTCAGATGGGTTTCGCCTCGTCGGTCTTCTTGTCGGCACTACCTGGGGACCGTTATGCACAGCTAGTGCCGCTTGCGGTCTGTGGTTAAACCCACTGCCAGCGTAGTGTCGAGTCTTTAGAGTCCCACACAGAAAGCTTTTCGCCTTTAGGCAAAAGAGTAGAGGTCGCATGGTATTGCGACAGGTCGCATGGTTTTGCGACAGGGTTCGGTCACATCCGTGCACTTGTACACGTACAGTGTCCGGACAGTTTACACTAGCGGGCTTTGGTCTAAGCCAGATCCTAGTGTACCTTTTGGGATTGGATTTATCCAGTTTGCATTCGTGTTCCTCGGAACGCGGATGCGGGTGTGTATGCACAGTTGATAGGGAGGCAGAGGCAGCGGATTCTCATTAGGGTTGTTGACAGTTGACCGTTGACTATTTGACTTTTTGCTTAACCCTAATGAGAATATGATATGTGATTAACTATTATATTAATTAAGTATTATGGTGACATGGTTGTTGATTTTGTTGACTTTTGTTGACTTGTTGACTTTGTTGACCGGTTGACTAGGCTTGACTAGTTGACCATCATGATAACCATAGCCATCATTTCATGGCAAAGACTTTTGCTTGCTTGCTCATTTGTGTAAAATGACTGCATGAAATGATATGGTTATGGTTGCTTCAACCATCACATAAGACTTATTTGGTATGATGAGTTATCATGACTTTGGATTATGAGAGGGTGAGAGACAAAAGACTTGCTCATATTCTTTCTTGCTCATTCTCTCTCTTGTTCTTGAGCTCTCTTGCTTTGCTCTCACCCTCTTGCTCTTGCTCCCTCTCTTGAATCTATGGTTCTCTTGTCTCATGAGTTGAGAATCAAGAACCATAGATAAAATCCCATACAAACTCTTCTCTACTCACTCTAGTTCACAAGGTTTAGCAAACCGAGTGAACTAGTTTCTTCAAAGAACGAAGAAGGAGCCAAAGGTTGGAGCTTTCAGGTGGATCTATCTTCGGCGTACGGAGACGACGAGAAGAAGCCAATCCGGACCACCATCGGAGCTTGAAGACGAAGGAGTTCAAGACAAGCAAGGTATAACCCCCTAACCGAGTAGCTAGAAACTCGTAGTTAGGTTGTTAGATAGATATTTAACCAAGATCCGGGTTATAGGTCCATGTTACCACCTCCATAAAAATTGTTTTTACCAAATTCCGCATTCCCGAAAGTACCGGGAGAGGTTGCATGGACTTACAGTGGTATCAGAGCCAGGTTAAACTCTATCTAACATGTTAGCAAGTAACTAGAAGATCGATCAAAGAAAAAGTCCCGAAAACGAACCCCGAAATTCGAAGTTTCTGTCGATTTATATACTGTGCAAAATGTGATTATTTTCATCTCTAAATTCGGCTCAGGATTTTCTGTGAATAACCACCAAAAATGGTCCAACGATCGAGTCAAAGCGCCGCGGAAACGCGGCGGGAGCACGCTCCCGCCTCGGATCCGCGGCCGAGTTGACTCGGTCGAGGTCCATTTTTGGTGCAGTGTTATTCTGGGGGTATTTTGGGATTTTTGATATATGTGTTTTCTGCCCAGATTTTCCAGAACGAAAATTTTATTTTGGGGTCCCGAAAATCCGTATTTTTGATCGAACTTCTAAAAGACTTAAGCTAACGGGTTTTTCTGAAATGTGATATTTGTATTGAACGTCTACTAATCGCTATACGTCGATTAGTGGGGGTTATACAAATCTGTGATCTGTAATGTTGCTGGAATGTGTATATGAATATGTTGGATTGTCGCGGGTGAATAGCCGAGGGTTGTGAGATGAGAGTTTTCTTTTCTTTCAATTCATGTAAATTTGTAAATTGATGTAATAATTATTTGTATGGCCGCACAACCGGGTCGGGGTTGTAGCCGTCATTGTATAATTTCTTTTTACTGTTTTTGCTCCTAGGATAGACCCATGGAGGGGGTGCACAAACTACCGGGTATGCCGAAGTGTCGAGTGGCCTACTCATGGAGATGAGGGAGGTTGCTATGCTTCGGGTACTTGGCGGGTAGTTTTCCGTACCCGTAGGGGTCTTGGGTAGGGTATTGGCTATTCACCGCGACCGTGTAATCTGTCTTTCGTTACAGGCTCGTACGAATTACAGATTCCTAGTATATCCAATGTATTCATCTGTGATCTGAAATGTTTATCATTGCAGTATATCTATATATGATATTATTTAGGCGTTGCTTATGTTTTACAGACGCGCTAGCCCAGCCCCCGCTCTGTCGTTAGTTAAGTAACCTAACGGGTAATGACGGGGCCCAGTGGCGAATGCGAATGGCATAAGCGTACGTCATATTTTGGTTGTTTTCTGTAATGGTAGGATTAAATGATGGGACGCATTAAAAGAACTAATGCAAGAATATCACGCATTAAAAGAACTAATGCAAGATAATAAACCAAGTTAAAAGTCGTTGGAACACTTTCGAAAAACCACTAGGTTCTTTTCAAAACCAACTTTTAAATGCGGAGCTTGAGCCACTCTTTTTAAAAGCTATCTCGTTCCATCGACCAAATCAAGTTCACTACGTTCACGGTTTTTCCAAAACCATTCGTAGCCCTCCGTCGTTTCGTATGAATATTCAATAGTATTCAAGCTGTGTTTGTTGACCTTCGTCAAGGCATAGTGATTGGTAGCTGTTGGGTATTCATATGTAGCATAGATAGATGCATTGGTTTGGGACATTCGCATTACCTTCTTGACCTTCGTCAAGGGTAAATGCGGGTGGATTCAAATTAACCTGGATAATGACGGGCAGAACTTGACATGTGACTTATGATTTGTTGACCTTCGTCAAGGTCATAAGAGCATGGGGCAAAAATCCACATCGGGAGTTTCATAAGTACTGAAACTTTCTAGATTTGCATACCATTTGGAGTGTGATGATTCTGGTAGGATTCCTTCAGTTTCGTCACGCGATGATATTTGGATCCCGATCCTACTGTGAGTATATGCTACTCCTCGGGAAATTTCTCACTAAACGATCAATGCTATAAACCTAGTAGGTGCCTAGAAAGGTGTTAGCGGGGCTACGCCCCCAGGGAAAAGAGGTTCTTTAATTAAGGAACTTCACGAAAGCGTTGGAAAACCTCCCTTGAAGTACCGACACCGGCCTGGCTGAACGGTTAAGCAAGTATTGTGCGGTGGGATTGATCCCGGCTAATTCTTCCTTTATGGTTTGAGGAGGGATTCGAGAAACAGTGGGAGCCATCCTGTTTAGACAAACTAAAAACCACTCTAAACTTGCAAGAGCATCATGCTAAGTGTTTCTTCTTCTCTCTCCTAATTGCAGCGACCAATTGAAATGACTGGACTTAAGTTACTTCTAGATAAAAACATACTGACAGGGCCAAACTACAAAGATTGGCTCAGGAATGTCAAAATGGCAATCACTTACGACAAGCTGGGGTATCTTCTTACCACTAAAGCTCCCCCTGTCCCTGGTCCCACTTCCAGCGTCGCGGATAAGGAAATCCGCAAGACTTGGGAGATTGATAGCGCGAAGGCCAAGTGCCTCGTACTTGCCTCGATGGACAACGAACATCAGAGGAGGCACGAGAATATGGACCTTGAATCCATATTTCTCCATACAAAAGAACTGTATGGAGAGCAATCTCGTATCGCAAGATACGAAGCGTCGAAAAAGTTATTTTCGGCAAAGATGGCCGTCGGATCATTAGTAGCCGAGCACGTGCTAAAGATGATCGGCTACATTGAAGAGCTCGCGGACCTAGGGACCACATTGGAGAGTGAACTCTATACGGACATAGTTCTCCAGTCCCTTCCTTCCACTTACGCCCAGTTCATACTGAACTTCAACCTACAAGAAAAGGAGGTTGAACTTTCAGAGCTCCTCAACATGCTGAGGAGCGCAGAGAGCACCCTACAGAAATGTAGGGAAACATCCACTTTGTTTGTAGGAGGATCATCTTCTTCTAGGTCCAAGGCGAAAGCCAAGGGAAAGAAGAAGAAAGCCCCCGCCAAACCAAGGGGCGGTGTTAGTAAAGTGGATACGAAGGGAAAAACAAAAGCAACAATGAAAGCGGGGAAGCTTTTGGATAAGGAAGAATGCTTCTATTGTCATAAGAAAGGACACTGGAAGAATGATTGCAGGGCCTGGAAGGCCAGAACACAGGAATTGAAGCAAGTTGCAGCTTCAGCTTCAGGTGTGTATGTTATTGAAAACTGTCTTTCAATAAACTCTACTTCCTGGGTATTGGATACCGGATCAGGATCTCATATCTGTAATTCTTTGCAGGCGTTGAGAAACCGTAGGGTTTTGAAGGCAGGTGACATGACCCTCAGAGTTGCGAACGGAGCTAGCATGGATGCTAAAGCCGTGGGGGACTATCACCTGGGAATGTCAGATGGACATGTTTTGGTTTTGCGTAATTGCTTTTTTGTACCCAACGCAACTTGTAATATCATTTCTGTATCTTTAGTTTCTAAAGAAGGTTATGAATTTGCGTTTGTAAGCAATGTTGTAAACATTCACCTTAATCAAATTTTGATTGGGTCAGGTACATTGAGTAATGGTATATACGTATTAAACCAACCACAGATTTTCAATGTCCAGAATACACACAAAAGAAAGTCTCCGGAAATAAATCAGACTTTCTTGTGGCATTGTAGACTGGGTCACATCAATGAGAGAAGGTTGACGAAGTTACATACAGAAGGGTTTTTGAATGCGTTCGAATATCAATCGTATGCCACTTGTCAATCATGTCTCAAAGGAAAAATGACAAAGACTCCGTTTACTGGACATGGAGTAAGAGCGAGCGAGCTCTTGGGACTCGTACACAGTGACGTGTGCGGTCCAATGTCTACACATGCGCGAAGCGGATATTCTTACTTCATTACTTTTACGGATGACTTCTCAAGGTACGGTTATGTCTTCTTAATGAAACATAAGTCCGAAGCCTTTGGAAAATTCCAGGAGTATAAGAATGAAGTAGAGAAACAGACCGGCAAAAGTATTAAGATCTAAGATCGGATCGAGGTGGAGAATACTTAAGTGCCGAGTTCCTGGACTATTCAAAAGAGAACGGAATTCTCTCTCAGCTTACTCCTCCATACACCCCGCAACATAACGGTGTATCGGAGAGACGGAACAGAACCCTATTGGATATGGTTCGGTCCATGATGAGTAACGCTGAGTTACCGCGATCATTCTGGGGATATGCACTAGAAGCAGCTACGTATCTCTTGAACAAGGCTCCCACCAAGACTGTGCCTACCACCCCATATGAGATGTGGACTGGGAAGAAACCCTGTCTTAAGTATCTTAAGGTATGGGGATGTCCAGCTTTTGTAAAAAAGCAGCATGCGGACAAGCTTGAGGCACGTTCAGTACAGTGTAAGTTTGTGGGATACCCAAGGAACTCCAGGGGGTATCTTTTCTATTCCGCTGAGGAACAAAAGGTTTTTTGTTTCTCAGCATGCCCGCTTCTTGGAAACTGAGTTTTTGGAAACCCAGATAAGTGGGAGCACAATAGAACTGGAAGAAGTTCCAGAACCACAGACTGTTACTGAAATCTCAGTGGAACCAGAAGGTTCAACAGAACAGGACATTCCTGCGCCGCTCCGCAGGAGTAGTATGCAGACTCATCCGCCCGAGAGATACTACGGTTTTCTCATAGACGGGGATAGAGAGGATTGCATCATAGATTATGATGAGCCTACTAGCTTCCAGCAGGCCGTTCAGAGCGTTGACTCAGTGAAATGGCTGGATGCAATGCGGACCGAAATGGAGTCCATGTACACCAACAAGGTATGGACGTTGGACATTGCTCCAGACGGGGTAAAACCCGTAGGATGCAAGTGGATCTTCAAAAAGAAGATTGGTGTAGATGGACAGGTTGAGACCTATAAAGCTAGGCTGGTAGCAAAGGGTTTTCGTCAAAGACCTGGCTTGGACTATGACGAAACCTTTTCTCCAGTAGCCATGCTGAAATCCATTCGGATCCTTCTTGCCATTGCTGCCTTCCACGATTATGAGATTTGGCAGATGGACGTAAAGACAGCTTTTCTAAATGGAAATTTAGAGGAGTGTGTCTATATGGACCAGCCAGAGGGTTTCATTCAGAGTGGGAGCAGCGGAAAGGTGTGCAAGTTGCTTAAGTCCATCTATGGACTAAAGCAGGCATCGCGGAGTTGGAATATCTGCTTTGATGAGACGGTCAAAGAATTTGTCTTTATCAAAAATCCAGATGAACCATGCATCTATAGTAGATTTGTAGCGAGAACTGTAGTATTCCTCGTTTTATACGTGGATGACATTCTCTTAATAGGAAATGACATTCCTATGCTACAATCTATCAAGGGGTTCTTGTCACACAGGTTCTCCATGAAAGACCTGGGTGATGCCTCATACATCCTGGGGATCCGGATCCATCGTGATAGATCCAAGAGGATATTAAGACTTTCACAGTCCAGGTACATCGACACCGTACTGAAAAGATTCAGTATGGAAGATTCCAAGCGCGGTAACCTACCGGCTTGTCACGGGATCACCCTCTCTAAAGAGATGTCTCCCAAGACTGATTTGGAGAGGGATCGCATGTCTATTATACCCTACGCTTCTGCGGTAGGCTCTATAATGTATGCGATGTTGTGTACCAGACCGGATGTAGCTTATGCACTGAGTGTGGTAAGCCGGTATCAGTCAAACCCTGAGGAGAAACACTGGATAGCGGTAAAGAACATTCTCAAGTACCTGAGAAGGACTAAGGAGATGTTCTTGGTGTATGGCGGAAAAGACCTCCAGATCGAGGCCTTTGCTGACTCCAGCTTCCAGAGTGACAAGGATGATTCCAAGTCCATGTCGGGTTTTGTCTTTACCCTCAATGGAGGGGCGGTGTGTTGGAAGAGTTCCAAACAGGAAACCGTTGCAGACTCGACGATGGAAGCGGAATACATCACTGCATCTGATGCCGCAAAAGAAGCTGTCTGGATGAGGAAGTTCTTGAAAGAACTTCAGGTGGTTCCGTCCATTGTTGATCCAATACCTCTGTATTGCGACAACAACGGGGCTATAGCTTTAGCGAAGGAACCCAGGTCCCATCAGAGATCCAGGCACATCTTGAGGCGGTATCACCTGATCAGGGAGATCGTGGATCGCCAGGAGATCGAGGTTCGGAGAGTCGCTTCAGAGGATAACACTGCAGATCCATTGACCAAGGCCCTGCCCCAGACTCAGTTCGAGCGGCTGATCGAGATGATAGGTCTTCGATACGCCAGTACATGGGCTTAGTGCAAGTAGGAGATTGTCAGTGTATATGCCCTAGAGGCCATTACTGTATCATACTAGTTTGTATATTACTTAATGGAAGCTTGGGATATTCACCTTGTATAAACAATCTTGCTCAATATAGTAGTATGCTACTTGGTTTGTTTCTACTTCAATGTGTACATGTGTTTATTTTTGTATATCGCCTATACACAATAGTGGAGCCCTTAGGATCTTTGCTTGATTACCAGCGATGTGATGGCCGTCACACTAGTGGGGCTGGGTAATCTATAAGCACATCCTTATGCAGGTTCCTGGTCGCAGGACTATCGAGACAAGGCATCGATACTCCGGAGTAGACCAGCGCATGCGCTTCTCATCCCAGTGTGGGAGACGGTCTGTCCCACAGCCGTCAGTACGTCGTACTTGAGATAGTATGCGGGTGCTCGTTAGGTTACGGGTACACTGGACAGGACTCGTCGGGAACTGACTAGTTGGTATTATGCCTATCGTCAGTTATCAGTTCCCAGGTGACATGAGTACAGCTTAGTCCGCTGACTTGACACTGTCACTTCGCCTCGGGTGTGTTCCCACTGTACTTTGATCACTACCCTACCACGGCTCAAAGGAGTCGTGCAAACAGGTAGTGGTTGGGTGCAGTCCCGAAGCACTTGGAGGCAGTGACGGTTAGACAGGATTCGTCTCTCCCGGTATTGGGGGTTGACATCGCGCTGTGTCTAGGAGAGCCATTACACGAGTAGTCCCTGGCCAGGGCAAACGAGATATACTGGTAGGCTTCCAGTGTTATCTCAGGGTGTTTTGGGCTTCGCTCCGGCACGACTTGTACCGCTATTGGGGGACTGACGTTTACCGCCCCCTAGGCCCGCCATGCGATGTATCAGACGAACAGACCGGACTGTACGGAGAATGTCACACTCAGGCTCAGTAGGAGTTCAGATGGGTTTCGCCTCGTCGGTCTTCTTGTCGGCACTACCTGGGGACCGTTACGCACAGCTAGTGCCGCTTGCGGTCTGTGGTTAAACCCACTTCTAGCGTAGTGTCGAGTCTTTAGAGTCCCACACAGAAAGCTTTTCGCCTTTAGGCAAAAGAGTAGAGGTCGCATGGTATTGCGACAGGTCGCATGGTTTTGCGACAGGGTTCGGTCACATCCGTGCACTTGTGCACGTACAGTGTCCGGACAGTTTACACTAGCGGGCTTTGGTCTAAGCCAGATCCTAGTGTACCTTTTGTGATTGGATTTATCCAGTTTGCATTCGTGTTCCTCGGAACGCGGATGCGGGTGTGTATGCACAGTTGACAGGGAGGCAGAGACAGCGGATTCTCATTAGGGTTGTTGACAGTTGACCGTTGACTATTTGACTTTTTGGTCAACCCTAATGAGAATATGATATGTGATTAACTATTATATTAATTAAGTATTATGGTGACATGGTTGTTGACTTTGTTGACTTGTTGACTTTTGTTGACTTGTTGACTTTGTTGACCAGTTGACTAGGCTTGACTAGTTGACCATCATGATAACCATAGCCATCATTTCATGGTAAAGACTTTTGCTTGCTTGCTCATTTGTGTAAAATGAGTGCATGAAATGATATGGTTATGGTTGCTTCAACCATCACATAAGACTTATTTGGTATGATGAGTTATCATGACTTTGGATTATGAGAGGGTGAGAGACAAAAGACTTGCTCATATTCTTTCTTTCTCATTCTCTCTCTTGTTCTTGAGCTCTCTTGCTTTGCTCTCACCCTCTTGCTCTTGCTCCCTCTCTTGAATCTATGGTTCTCTTGTCTAATGAGTTGAGAATCAAGAACCATAGATAAAATCCCATACAAACTCTTCTCTACTCACTCTAGTTCACAAGGTTTAGCAAACCGAGTGAACTATTTTCTTCAAAGAACGAAGAAGGAGCCAAAGGTTGGAGCTTTCAGGTGGATCTATCTTCGGCGTACGGAGACGACGAGAAGAAGCCAATCCGGACAACCATCGGAGCTTGAAGACGAAGGAGTTCAAGACAAGCAAGGTATAACCCCCTAACCGAGTAGCTAGAAACTCGTAGTTAGTTTGTTAGATAGATGTTTAACCAAGATCCGGGTTATAGTCCATGTTACCACCTCCATAAAAATTGTTTTTACCAAATTCCGCATTCCCGAAAGTACCGGGAGAGGTAGCATGGACTTACATTTACCCCTAGCTTCCTATGACCTTGACGGAGGTCAACAAACCATAGGCCGCTAGTCAAGTTCAACCCGTTCATTTCTTGATTGAATTAAACCTACCCGCATGACCCTTGACGGAGGTCAACAAGGCCATACGACTACCCTAATCCAATCGCATCTCATGCGGCAGATAAGCACTAATCAGCTACCGCACACTACACCTTGACGAAGGTCAACAAACGCAGCACGAATACTAAATAGTACCTATCTAAAATGAAAATGTGGGTTACGCAGGTTTTTAAGAAAACCATGAGCGTAATGAACTTGATATCGTTGCAGAATCGAGTGATTTTGAAAAGGAGTGTTTTTTGGCTTTTACTAGTTCCGCTAAAGAGGCCACTCCCGGTGAAGAGATCTTGGCACTTTCCTCATCGAATGAGGTGCTGGATATTCTACAAGGAATACCGCTATGCAAAGCAAGAACTAAAAAAGGTAATCAAAAAACAAAACCGAGTGGGTTGTAGCATTTGCTAGTTTCGCTAAAGTGGTCACTCCCAGTGAAGTGATCTCGGCTCTTTCCGTATCGAATAAGGTGCTGGATATTCTATAAGGAATACCTCTATGCAAAGCAAAAACTAGAACTATCCTTTTTGAAAATTTGATTCTACAACATCATTTTGGTTTCTTTTCTTTCATTAATCTCATTAATGAAGTCCCATCAATTAAGCTTCCTAAGCATCATAGAAGAAACGAAAATACAACGTACGCTTATGCCATCCACATTAGCCACAGTGTCTCGTTATACACCGTTAGGTTACTTAACTAACGGCATAGCGGGGCGGGACTAGCGCGGGTGCAAAACATAAGCAACGTTTATTATATATCATATATACACTAATAAAGCATTCGTCTCACGCATATAAAGTGATCACATCACAGAATATCAGCAGCTGAAGATAACATATGAAATATTGGATATACTAGGAATTTCGTGTTTTAAGTTAAGGCAGTATAAAACACGGATTCCACGGTCGCGATGAATAGCCAAACCCACATCCCTAGACCCCTACGAGAGCGGAAAGCAACTCTACCAATTCTAGAGTTAGGAGACCCGGACTCGACTTCTCGAGATGGTCTCCCACTGGACTCTAGAACCCAGTTACTTGTGGTCCCCTCCTTAGGTCTATCCTAATGTGGACAAGTAAATAATATACATCAATGGTGACATCATCCTTGTAAGTCCAGGGTAGCGCCCCGGCCGTCTAACAGACGCCAAATGCGGAAAAAAAACTTTTTACAAACTGGCGCTATCGTGTACTATAACCCGGATCTGCCATTAAAGCTAAACTAACAAACTACAAAGTGGGTAGAAAAGTTATACCGAATGATCCGAGTCCTTCGGTCTTCAACCATCATCCCACGTTTTGTTGCGGCTGCTCCGATCTCCTGAATCTCCAGTCTTCTCGTCCAGGTGGCACCACGTCGACGGATCTTTAAACGGGCTCCCGCCTCTGAACCGAAGCAACTCGATCATCAAGTTTGCTAAAAGAGATGACCAAGATTGATGTAGAGAATGAGTAGAACACTTTGTCTCACTTCGTCCAAATCCATGGATGAACGGTTAATGAAGTTGCCTTTTTGGATCGGGTGGAATGAGAAATGAGGCTATCTAATTTCCATGAGTCCAAAACTATATAAATCTTTTTTCCAAGCAACCATCATCTCCTAAAAAGAATGGCCGGCCATAATTTATCAAGGAGGGGGTGAGTGTAGGAGAGAGGAGGGGGTGACCATAACCATGAAGCTTATCATCTCACTTAATGAAAAGAATGAGTCACAAATAACATTAAATGCAAACCAATGAACATTAACCTAGTCATTAAACTAGTCACCATTTAATTAATGCTATCTATGAATCATCAAGCCTTGTCACCAAATCTAGAACCTTCTAGAACCATGACTCACCCTCATCAAGAAAAGATAAATCCTTCTTTAACCGAATGTTAAAGACGGGCGATAGAAAACTGGAAACTGGCAACTTCCAAAAAGCGATCCCAAAACGAATTTCAGGATAACCCCGTAACCCGCATTTGTATTACGACCGAATACAAATGCAACAGAGACAAAGATATTATATCTACACAATATAATACTCGGATCCAGCTTAAACCAAAGCCTACCAGTATTATCTGCCCGAAATATGACACGTGCGAAAACGCACGTGCATTTTCCGAACCCTGCCATAAAACCATACGGCCTCTACAACGTTTCACCCGAACTTGGAAAACTGTCTGTGGAGGACTCTAATGACTCCTCAACACACTGGCACTGGGTATAACCACTAGCACGTCAGAGGTACGAACTGTACGTAACGGTCGCCTATGTATTGATTGGAAGGGAAGCTGACGAGCGAACTCATCCATAAACCCAACTGAGCCTGACAGTGGCAATATCCGTACAGTCCGGTCCGTTCGTCTAAAGAGTATCACATATCGAGTCTAGGGGGTTGATAAAGTCAGACCCCTAATAACGCGATAATTCATGTCGGTATGAAGCCCATCACCACCTGAGAAACTACTGATCCAAATCAGTAATTCTCCACTACCTCGGCCGAGGATTTCTAGTGATAGCCACCCGTGCACTGTGCGACATCGACCCCCAATACCGGGAGAGACGAATCCCCGACGATCCGCTCACTGCCTCCATATGGCTCGGGACTGTACCCAAAAAATACCTGTTTGCACGTCTCCTTTGAGCGTGGTAGGGTAGAAATCAAAGCACAGTGGGAACTCACACGAGACAAATGACGATCTCAGGTCGACAAACTAACCTGTACACATGTCACCTTGGAACTGCTATCTGACGATATGTATAATACCAACTAGCATGTTCCCAGCGAGTCATGTCTGGTGTACTCATAACCTAATGAGCACCTGTATACATCTTAGGTGAACCAACTGACACCAATGGCTTGTGAGACCGGCCACCGCCCCTCGTCGGGATCTCGACTGTATACACTAGTCTACTCTGAAGTATCGATGCCCTGTCTCGAAACTCCCACGACTAGGGACACTTTAAGGATGTGCTTACAGACCCCAGCTCCTACGTATATGATCGCCATCATACTGCTGGTAGTCAAGTAAGAATCCTATGGGCTCTATCATCATGCAATAGTGAACTAAAGCATGTATACGATGATAAAGACAAACCAAATAGCATACTATCATCTCGAGCAAGACTGTCATATCGGTATAGATCCTGCCTCAATCATTGCAATCACGTACCTGCGATCCAATAATTGACTTTGAGGGCATTATATCCAACAATCTCCCACTTGCACTTAAGGCTATTATTGCGATGTCGCATACTCACAGCCCATGTGATACCGAACACCCAACTCCTCTACTAATCAGTTTCACAAAGCTAGTTTGTAAAACTCTTGTGTTCGAGAAATAGCCTCAGTGAGTGGATCCGCCCTGATGTTTCTTTCTATGTCTCTCTTAATCTCAAGTTCGCGGAGAAAGCCATCTACCGAATCGAGAAATACCTGTCTTAGAATATGTCTGAATATCTGATGGGATCTAGTTCATAAATGAACTCCAAATCCAAACTTCTTAGACTTTATTGATAACCAAACCTAATCAGTATCCAGCACCATGCCTCCTACAGTATCCTCTTGGACCGCCTGTCCATAATACTGTCCCTCGTCAGAGGGAAAACTATAACTCTGACAATCACTCTGTAACCCATGTCACCTTGGAAGCCTGGAATGATAACCGTCTCCACAAGGAGGCTGCCATTATCAAATCCATAGAACATGCACTTATGTTTTAAGACTGCTTCCTTATGTTTCTCCAGGATTGGATTAATATAAACTTATCGCATCTAGTGCAAAAAACAACATCTGGTACGGTACTTGACATCTCATGATTGACTCAATTGCCTAAGCAAGTGATCTGCCAATCATGCACATCCCTCTCCCCTTTAGTTTGCAAGACACCTTTAGAGAGGGCGACTCCATCATCTGTAGGTACACCACCATTCCAGGAGTCATCTATTCTAAAATACCATTAGAATACTGTCAAAGTATCCAGATTGGAAAACTACCCAATTCTAGATCTAAAACCATAGATCTAGTAACCAGAATGTCTAATATTATATCCATGTCCTTTGTGGAGAAACAACTGTGTGACGACCAAAGTACAACCGATCGTAGTATAAGAATTTTACTTCCTACTCTGTGTATGTCATCCAAATGCCAGGACATCACACTCTACTACCTTCTCAACAGATCCATCCTCTATTCTGATGAAGTCAAAGCCATGACTGTCACATCAAAATTAGATGATCTATCTTCGCTATATCTGCTCAAGTCTATAAATAGATATAAGCTACTTGCCCACTATGCTTCCGCAGCTCTCACCGACTACGACAACCCTCTGGCAGAATAATATATACGTACACTTCTAAAGCTAGTTTAGAAAAACGCTATACTTATCCTCCTGCCGGGTCTCATAGTCTGGAACAACAGTAGTGTCAAGTTTAAGTAAACTAGAACCTCCCTATCACCGTCCTTGAGGCTACCAGAGTACCTCTCGGGTGTCTGAGGTTACCCACCATGTCTGCGGATTGGCTGTTGGAATGTCAAACCTGATTGAATATATAGGTCCTATTAAATTTTCCGTAATCGTTTGCGGTTCTGGAATCACTTCCAGTTCTACCATACTCCCACTACTGTTTTCTGAAAAAATCCATTTTACTAAAAATGTGGCGAGTCACGAACAATATCACTATTGATCATCCAGATGGTAGAAAATCAACCCTCGTCAAAGCCAGGGTCAACCCCAAACTGCCATTACAGAAACGTGCCTTGAGTTATCCAGTGTCTAGTTTTAAGCATAAGCTGGACAACTCCCCGTATCTTAACATCGTTAAGATATGAACCATTCTATATACAATATAGAAATAGAGGCACTAATTTTACTGGAACCAGATTCAAACCATGCAACTGTCTCCAGTGCATATCATCTTAACGAAGAGAGGCTAATCAGCATTACTCAACTTAGAAATACATCCAATTATGAGTAACCCGAAAGAGAAACAAGTTTCTCAAAACCATTACTATCAACTGAATACCAGTCACAAGAATCTACATATTCGATCTCTTTGAAGAATCCCGATACTTGCGACACCTGGTTCTCTACTTTATTCCTATACCCACAACTTCTCATAACTTAGACGTTGTATTTCTACGAAATACTTGTCAAAAACTAGAGAAGTTACAAGTAAACAGAATAGAGTACGAGGACCTACCCATTTGTCCTGACGGACACTGGACAACATATAATACACTGTATAAGTCCTCTGAGTTGAATAACTCTAAACCTGTGTATCGTAGGTTGAAAACTGTACCCAGGCGATTTCCTCAAATATCACCAATTACAACGAATTCCGATATAATGAGGATGATCACCTAATTCCCAATAACTTACTCCCACTCATCATCTGTAAAACCATACAGATATGAGAATGAAACCTGGTAAATACAAACCCTGGAGTAAGTATCTAATTGGGAAATCAGTTTTCCATTAACAATGCACTGAAACATGAAAATGTTTCGTAGGGGTATCCTGGTATTTATAGTAATGCCTCTTCCATATTCCAATTCATGACTTTAACCGTATATTTCTTTGTCACCTCTCCAAATTCCTTTATTTGTCTTTATTCATTACCTTCTGTTACCCCTTAGGCTAAGTGGTTTTCTTTCTTCCCTACCGTTCGACACCAGCCTATGCTTTAGAAGAAGACTATCCAGTAAACATAATAGGTGTACTCTCCTAAACCAAGGAGTACTCGCAACTTGAGAGAAGGTGATAATAAAAGACAACTGAATAATACCTTATTCTATTAAAGGTGAAATAGGAGTGGCGATGAAGTACGTGGTTTGGTCGAGAATGATAACAGTCGCAATTTACTTTGCCCTCTTTCTAATCCCTTTATTTTGCCTTTACATATTACCTTCTGCACACCCTACTTAGGTTAATTGGTTTTCTTCATTCCCTACCTTTCGGCACCTGCCTATGGTTTGGAATAAGACTATCCAATAAGCGTAATAGGTGTACTCTCCTAAACTAAGGAGCCCTCGCAACCTGAGAGAAGGTGATGATAAAAGACAACTGAATAAACCAATTCTATTTCTCCTGAACCTGGATCCATCCTCGAAGAAGTCCCTTCGAGTTCGTATATAACCATACGATGGATCTATCCAATGGAAGTGGATGTCCGTAATAATGCGGGGTGTTCTGAGAAATACAAAGGGTAAAGGAAGGAGCGGCAATGACTTATACAACTCGGACAATCCAAAAGCCAGTATTATAAGAAGGTTCGGTGAACTTGGTCACTGAGTCATAGTCTAGGGTCGGTCAAAGGTCGCTACCAAAGAGAGAGAGAGAAAAGAAACACTCTGCGTGCACTCTAACCTAGATCAGAATGGTTATCAATTTATCTAATGAGGAAACCTCCCACTGTAATCTCAAATTCTCCTCCAAACCTTAAAGAAGAATTAGTCGGGATTACCCGGAGAGTAAACCAACTCATCAGTAGGAATCGGGATCCAACTCTCATCGCATGATAACGTGAAGGAATCCACTCACGTTATCACACTCCAGAAGGTATGCGCATACTTGGCAAGTTTCTTTATGTTTGAAACTCCCGATGTTATTTTTTTTTTGCCCCATGCTCTTATGACTTTGGCGTTAGGTCGAAATATCATAAGTCACATATCAAGTTCTAGCCGTCATTATCCAGGTTAATTTGAACCCACCCGCACATGCCCTTGGCGTTATGTCAAAATGGCAGAATGACTGTCCCAAACCAACTCATCTATCTATGCAACAATTGAATACCCAGCAGCTACCAAACACTATGCCTTGGCGTTAGGTCAAAATACATAGCTTGAATACTACTGAATACCCAAAAGAAATGACGGAGGGTTACGGATGGTTTTTGGCGAAAAACCATTAACGTAATGAACTTGATATCGCTGAAGGAACCTGATAGCTTTTTATAAAAATATACTGGCGAAAAACCTTTGCTAAAGAGGTCACTCCCGGTGAAGGGATCTCGGCTCTTTCCTCGTGGAATGAGGTGCAGGATATTCCAACTGAATACCGCGATGCAAAGCAACTTGTAATCGACTATAATGAAGTTATTACCCTGACACAAACTTCTGCCCAAGGTGTCTCTCTCGGTGAAGGGATATCAGCCCTTGCCTCGTCGAATGAGGTGCAGGATATTCCAACCGAATATCACTATGCAAAACAAAAGGAAACGTCTTTGTAATAACACCTTTTAAAATTGTTCCAACAACATCAAATATAGGTTTGTTTTCCTTGCATTGATAAGAATCAACGCAGTCCCATCAATCAATCACACCAGAAAAGAACGAAAAATAAAATGTACGTATATACCATCCGCATTCGTCACTGGGTCCCGTCATCACCCGTTAGGTTACTTAACTAAGGACAGAGCGGGGACTGGACTAGCGCTGGTGTAAAACATATACAACATCTAATAGTATATATACCAATATACAATAATTGCTCCAGGCATAATAATATGCAACATTACAGAAAAGTAATAAGCATCACAGAACAATACAGATAATTTGGGATCCCCGGGTTTCACAGAGCCGCTACTGAAACCCGACGTTCCCCTGGTCGTGTGGATAGCCTATGCAATGAAACCTAGACCCCTACGGGTGCGGCAAGTTACCCGCCAAAACCTGAAGCGAGGCATTCTCTTACAGCAAAGTGAATGGACCACCCGGCACTTCACAGAATCCGGTAACTTGAGCACCCCTCATTGGGTCAACCTGTACCCCCTACGAGTGCGGCGAATAGTCTGCCAATTCTAGAGTAAGGCCCCTCTGCCTCTCAAAGCAATGAGATACGGACTTGTTTCCCTCCAGAACCAGGCTATCCCTGCACTCCGTCGCGGGGTAATCCTAGTACATAAAAGAAAAAAATACAACGGGTACATCGACCTCAGCCCGGTCGTACTCCAAAAGAATATTATACAAACAGGCAGTGAAGGCAGTCCACATGTTGGACGCTCGTCCCGCAATATCAAATGTACAAATAAATCTAAACAGCACTACCATTGCACACTGCTATCCACCACGACATATCCGCAACATCACAGCACAACATAGAACATCAACGCGAATGTCAGGTTCGCAAATCCGTCTAAAAGGACTATAGCAATTAGACGCAATTTACCGCTCAAATGGCATTCCCGGTCGGAAATATAATGTAAATACTGCATACTAAAAAGTTTAAAATTTCGATCGACAAAACATCCCGAAGTGGGCCCCTCAAACATCTGCTGTACAGTAACAAAATATGGGCCCAAAAGAAACATTCCAGAAAACACAATTTCCTGTGAAGAAGACAATGTACAAATTTGGACTACTGATCCTACAAACTTGCCGCGGATGCGCGGTCAAACCCTAGGTTTGACCGCGGATGCGCGGTCAAACCCTAGGTTTGACCGCGGATCCGCGGTGGTAAAGTAGGATCACGTGACCAAATTTTTACAGTGTGCTTAAAAAACCCTGCTCAATTTTCTGGGATGATCAAAATAATTTTTAGGCCTGATTTAAAATCGACAGAAAGTTTTGTACAGAAAAATGTAGTTTTTGAAATTCGGTTCGATCGATGTTTTAAACATGTTAGCACAAGTTAGTAAAGCTTAATGGTTGTAGGGTTCCTAGGCACACTAATGAAGTCTCACAACAGATCAAATATGCCCAATTCAAATTTTTCATGTGCCTACAAACCCTAATACGGATCGTTAACTAGATAATGAGGCGATGCAAGCAAGTAAACTACTTTATTGCTAAAGGAAAGTGACTACAACCTTTGTAGATCCGGTCCTCCACCTCCTTAGCTCTGCTTTGACGTCCCTCCGCTGCGAACATCGGATCCCGGACTCTAGCGATTGTATCGTCGAAGAAATGATCGGGTTAGGTCGTCGACTTCGATGCCGAAGATGATCTACGTCGAGGCAACTCAAGATCAAACTCCAACTTCACAAAGTCATGAAACTTGTGAAGAAAACACCCTATACTACTTGTCAAGTGGTAGAGGATGAAGAAATAGGAAGTGGGTTCGCTTTAGAATTGGATTTCTCACTCTTTTTCTCAAGTTGCCATTAAAGGTTGCAAGCTTTCTTCTTTGTTGAAGAAGAAGAAGAAGAAGAAAAAGAATATGATAAGAATATTAAAAATAGGAAATAAAATGATACTTATCATATTTACAACCATGGTTAAGTGTAGAGAATTAACTAGGGTTTAGTTGAATGGTTAGGGTTAGGACTGTTAGGTCCACGTTGCCTCTCCCGGTACTTTCGGGGTTGCGGAAACGGTAAAACAAAAATTTTTCTGGACTTGGCAACATGGACCGTAAAAGCCAGATCTTTGCTAAACAATACACTAGCATCCTAACTAGATATATATCTACTCGGTTAGGGGTTATACCTCAACTTGAACTCCTTCTCTTCTTGTTGTTCTTCTCCTTGCTTGCTCCAAGGGTTGATCCGAACTTTGGTCACTCAACTTGAACTCCTTCTCTTCTTGTTGTTCTTCTCCTTGCTTGCTCCGAGAGTTGATCCTGACTTTAGTCACCTCCGCGGCCTCCTTGAGTCGAAGACGATCCACCCGAGAGATGTGCACCGAACTCCACCTCGAGCCGAGATAACTAGGGCAAAGAGATTGCTAATCTAGAAGCCCTAGGTTGTGTAGAAATGATCAATGGATGGTTTTGTCTTTGTGGGATCTTTATCTCTCAACTCATGAGATCAAAAGATGAATCAAGAGGAGGAAGAAGAAGGAGGAACAACAACCATGGTTCATTTCTTTTCTTCTCACTTTAATAATCAAGAGAGAGAATGAGAAAGAAAATTATCATACAAAGAAAAGTAACCATGGTTGCAATAATGTAAAAAAACAACATCATTACTAATCCTATCAAGATAAAGTTTGATGGCTACATTGAAATGACCATTATCATAATCCAAAAGAAAAAGAAAATGAAAAGAAGAGTGTAGATCCCTCTTGAAAGTCAATGGTCAACACGGTCAACCGGTCAACAAAGTCAAGAGAGGTCAACGGGATCAAATGGTCAATGCAATTAGCCATCATAAAATTATCACTAAAAGGATTAGTAAATGATATCCGCGGCTCATAATGGTTTTGACCAAACGAACTGTCAAAACCCTAATGAGTCCGCCTCAAAATGGTTTTGACCGAATCAACTGTCAAAACCCTAATGAGCCTGCCACATAACGGTTTTGGCCGAACCAACTGCCAAAACCCTAATGAGGCACCTCCTCCTTCATCGCTCCGGAAAACTGTGCATACACACCTGCATCCGTATTCCGTAGAATGCGGATGCACAGAAGACAAAACAAATCCATCCGTGCAATACTAGGATCCGGCTTAAACCAAAGCCCACTAGTACTGCCTTCCCGAACACCATACGCACACAAGTGTACGTAAGTGATCGCAGCCCAGCCGTAAAACCATACGGCCTCTACACGTTTCGCTCAGTGCAGGGAAACTCTCTGTGTGGGACTCTAAAGACTCAACACTACGCTGGGAGTGGGTTTAACCACAGACCACAAGCGGCACTAGCTGTACGTAACGGTCCCCAGGTAGATGTCGATAAGAAGGCCGATGAGGTGAACCCATCCGAACTCCTACTGAGCCTGTATGTGACAATCTCCGTACAGTCCGGTCTGTTCGTCTGATACATCGCATGGCGGGCCTAGGGGGGCGGTAAACGTCAGTCCCCTAAAAGCGGTACAAGTCGTGTCGGAGTGAAGCCCAATACACCCTGAGATAACACTGGAAACCTACCAGTATATCTCGCTTGCCCTGGCCAGGGACTACTCGTGTAATGGCTCTCCTAGACACAGCGCGATGTCAACCCCCAATACCGGGAGAGACGAATCCTGTCTAACCGTCACTGCCTCCAAGTGCTTCGGGACTGCTCCCAACTACTACCTGTTTGCACGACTCAGTAGAGCCGTGGTAGGGTAGTAATCAAAGAACAGTGGGAACACACTCGAGGCGAAGTGACAGTGTCAAGTCAGCGGACTAAGCTGTACTCATGTCACCTGAGAACTGATAACTGACGATAGGTATAATACCAACCATCAGTTCCCGACGAGTCCTGTCCAGTGTACTCGTAACCTAACGAGCACCCGCATACTATCTCAAGTACGACGTACCGACGGCTGTGGGACAGACCGTCTCCCGTGCTGGGATGAGAAGCGCATACGCTAGTCTACTCCGGAGTATCGATGCCCTATCTCGGTACTCCCACGACTAGGGACGTGTAAAAGGATGTGCTTGTAGATTACCCAGCCCCCACGAGTGTGATCGCCATCACAACGCCGGTAATCAAGCAAAGATCCTAAGGGCTCTACTAATGCGTATAGGTGATATAATAAATAAACACACATGTACACATTAAAGCAGAGACAAACCAAGTAGTATACTACTATATTAAGCAAGATTGTCTGTACAACTGTGAATATCCCAAGCTTCCATCAAGTAATATACATACTAGTATGATACAGTAATGGCCTCTAGGGCATATACACTAACAAGGACATGAAGACAAAATGGTCACTTAGCCAAAGCTTCATGAAGCTTCAACAACAAAACAAACTAAGACACCATTTCATTTTTGCCCAAAATGAATTAATGAATAAATAAATAAATGAATAAGTATGTAAATCAAAACCCTAACCATTAACATAACCATGGTTTAATTCTTTACACAAACCCAAGTTTTCATGTATCATCAAACATGATACAAACAAGTGCAGAAAAGTATATCACATATACAACTTGTGTATTTCAAGTGAGAAAATCCATTTAAAGTGAACCAATACTAGTTAATGCAAAGTAATATATCAAATATACAATTATGCATTAAATCATTAAATCAATACTTGATTTAACGATCCGGTCATATCGCATATAACCGACTAATATCCAATATATCGGCTTATCGAATCAATCCTTGATTCGATAACTAGGTTATATCACATACAACTAATCGATACATTCATCGCGAGAATGGAATACGGTATCATATACATGCATTATTCTCGATCCCGCACATATCTCATATGCGCTCCTATTTCGTTTCACTTGAGCCAGGAAACCTCTGTGTAGGACTCTAAAGACTCGTCAATACGTCGGCAGCAAGTGATGATCATATCAAACACCCACAAGCCGCAAGCGGTCTGGTAAACGTAACGTCCACCCGGGTATTGAGCGATCATAAGATCGACGAGCAAGCCCACTCACACTCCTGTGAATCCAACCAGTAACACTTACCGTACAGTCCGGTCTGTTCGTCTGATATGTCGCATATCTCGCCTAGGGGTGGTAAACATCAGACCCCAGTAGCTTGATAAGTCATGCCGACGTAAGGTCCATAACAATCGTGAAACTACTGATAACTCTTACCAGTATATCACTGCAACCCTGGCCCGGGATTTCCTGTTATGGCCAGTCGAGCATAGCGCAACATCAACCCCCAATACCGGGAGAGACGAATCCCCTCCTATCGCTCATTGCCTCCATGTGAATCGGGACTGTACCCAAAAACCACCTGTTTGCATGACTCAGTAGTGTCGTGGTAGGGTGGAAATCAAAGCACAGTGGGAGACACACAAGACTCTATGACGATCTCGGGTCAACAGACTAAGCTGTACCAGTGTCACCAGAGAACTGCCATCTGACGTGAGGTATAATACCATCTGGGAGTTCTCGGCGAGTCCGTTCAGTGTACCCAGTCTCCACTGAGCACCCGCATACTATCTCTGATGTCAAACACCAATGTATATGGGATCATCCATCGCCCATCACATGGGTCAAGATGATATACGCTAGTCTACTCTGGAATATCGATGCCCCGTCTCGATATTCCTACGACTAGGAACATTGAAGGATGTACTCATGGACTACCCACGCCCCACTAGTATGATCTGCATCATAGTCCTGGAAGTCGAGTACACATCCTAAGGGCTTTATCAACATGTAACAGAGAGACAGAAAGTATACATGTTAAGATAAAGAGCAACCAGATAGCGTACTATCATGTCGAGCAAGAAAGTCCTACCTATATATGTCCCAGCATCCACTATAATATACATCCAATGTACAGTAATGGCCTCTAGGGCATACATATAACTAACCATGGTGAGGCTCTGATACCACTGTAAGTCCACGGTAGCGTCCCGGCCGTCTAACAGACGCCAAATGCGGAACAAAAACTTTTTACAAACTGGCGCTATCGTGTACTATAACCCGGATCTGCCATTAAAGCTAAACTAACAAACTACAAAGTGGGCACAAAAGTTATACCGAATGATCCGAGTCCTTCGGTTTTCAACCATCATCCCACGTTTTGTTGCGGCTGCTCCGATCTCCTGAATCTCCAGTCTTCTCGTCCACGTGGCACCACGTCGACAGATCTTTAAACGGGCGCCCGCCTCTGAACCGAGGCAACTCGATCATCAAGTTTGCTAAAAGAGATGACCAAGATTGATGTAGAGAATGAGTAGAACACTTTGTCTCACTTCGTCCAAAGCCATAGACGAACGGTTAATGAAGTTTCCTTTTTGGATCGGGTGGAATGAGAAATGAGGCTATCTAATTTCCATAAGTCCAAAACTATATAAATCTTTTTTCCAAGCAACCATCATCTCCCAAAAAGAATGGCCGGCCACAATTTATCAAGGAGGGGGTGAGTGTAGGAGAGAGGAGGGGGTGACCATAACCATGAAGCTTATCATCTCACTTAATGAAAAGAATGAGTCACAAATAACACTAAATGCAAACCAATGAACATTAACCTAGTCATTAACCTAGTCACCATTCAATTAATGCTATCTATGAATCATCAAGCCTTGTCACCAAATCTAGAACCTTCTAGAACCACGACTCACCCTCATCAAGAAAAGATAAATCCGTCTTTAACCGAATGTTAAAGACGGGCGATAGAAAACTGGAAACTGGCAACTTCCAAAAAGCGATCCCGAAACGAATTTCAGGATAACCCCGTAACCCGCATTTGTATTACGACCGAATACAAATGCAACAGAGACAAAGATATTATAACTACACAGTATAATACTCGGATCCGGCTTAAACCAAAGCCTACCAGTATTATCTACCCGAAATATGACACATGCGAAAACGCACGTGCATTTTCCGAACCCTGCCATAAAACCATACGGCCTCTACAACGTTTCGCCCGAACTTGGGAAACTGTCTGTGGGGGACTCTAATGACTCATCAACACACTGGCACTGGGTATAACCACTAGCACATCAGAGGTACGAACTGTACGTAACGGTTTCCTATGTATTGATTGGAAGGGAAGCTGACGAGCGAACTCATCCATAAACGCTACTGAGCCTGACAGTGACAATATCCGTACAGTTCGGTGCGTTCGTCTAAAGAGTATCGCATATCGAGTCTAGGGGGGTGGATAAAGTCAGACCCCTAATAACGCGATAATTCGTGTCGGTATGAAGCCCATCACCACCTGAGAAACTACTGATCCAAATCAGTAATTCTCCACTACCTCGGCCGAGGATTTCTAGTGATAGCCATCCGTGCACTGTGTGACATCAACCCCCAATACCGGGAGAGACGAATCCTCGACGATCCGCTCTCTGCCTCCATGTGGCTCGGGACTGTACCCAAAAAATACCTGTTTGCACGTCTCCTTTGAGCGTGGTAGGGTAGAAATCAAAGCACAGTGGGAACTCACACGAGACAAATGACGATCTCAGGTCGACAAACTAACATGTACACATGTCACCTGGGAACTGCTATCTGACGATATGTATAATACCAACTAGCATGTTCCCAGCGAGTCATGTCCGGTATACTCATAATCCAATGAGCACCTGTATACATCTTAGGTGAACCAACTAACACCAATGGCTTGTGAGACCGGCCACCTTCCCTCGTCGGGGTCTCGACTGTATACACTAGTCTACTCTGGAGTATCGATGCCCTGTCTCGAAACTCCCACGACTAGGGACACTTTAAGGATGTGCTTACAGACCCCAGCTCCCACGTATATGATCGCCATCATACTGCTGGTAGTCAAGCAAGAATCCTATGGGCTCTATCATCATGCAATAGTGAACTAAAGCATGTATATGATGATAAAGACAAACCAGATAGCATACTATCAACTCGAGCAAGACTGTCATATCGGTATAGGTCCTGCCTCAATCATTGCAATCACGTACCCGTGATTCAATAATTGATTTTGAGGGCACTATATCCAACAATCCTCAACCCGGAAGTTCCCCAATAAAAGAATATTACATACAATGAATTTTACATGAATGAAAATTAAAAAAACTCTCATATCACATAAGCCCCCCGGCTATTCAAAACACGACGATCCAATATAACATATCTAAGCAACGCATAACATCACATGTCATCAAATAGCTATACGATGTTAAACATTCCGATCGAATCAACAAACACCTAAAATTACCCAAAAAGCTCAACACTTGAGCATAGTTTAAAAGTATCAATCACATGCCACAGTACCAATGTACCAGCCGTAGAAAGGTCAACCAATGCCTCACCTGTGGCACCGCTGGGTTCTGACGGTTTAGTGGCGGTTCTGACGGTCACAGATTCGAGTTAAGGTTTCATTCTTTTAGAGGGTCCATCGAATCACTTGCACGATATTTGAATGTTCTTTAACTTACAAAAATCCAACTCTCGGAAAATTTTCCGATAAGGGTTAAAGTGGGTATTTGATATCCGTTCGAACATTTTAACATCTAAATAACCCGAAATATAGTTAGAATTACGTCTTCGAAACACTCCGAGTTGCCTTTATAGAAAATTAACATCTCATGAAATTTTAGCAAAAACAAATAACACCTGAAACACCAAAACCCAAAGACCAGAACACCAAAAAAATACGAAGCCCAGAAGATGAACTGGGGCCGTCCTACTCGGATTTTGGGGGCATGTGCTCGGCCAAAAAACGGTGGAATGGGTTCGTATTTGCTCAGTGTTCATGTTACATCTCATATAATATTCTGCAGTTGTTTAAAAAAAATTTGATGACTTTAAAATTTGACAGAAACTGTGTTTTTGTGTTTCAAGTTTCGGTACAGTTTCGGTTTCGAAATCAAACTAACATTGTCTAAATCTTTAGCTTGGCTCTGATACCACTGTTAGGTTTCCTAGCACGACAGCAAGGTTTCGGGAGGCTTCGTCCATACCATTTTCAAAAAATTGTCATGCTAAGCAACCCTAAACTAAGAATCTTTAACTAGAGATTTAGACAATAGCTAATGTAAACTACTTTTACATCATAAGAACAAGAATGCAACCTTTGTAGAAGGTCCTTCTCTTCACTTGCTCCATGTAGTAATCCCGCGACTCCACTAGGCTTCTCTTGAGACTTTGAATGAGCTTCCTCCGATAACCTTCGTGCCGAAGATGATCCACTTGAAGTCCGTCCAACTCAGGCTACCTTTTACACTAAACTCTTTAGCGTATGAAACACGCTACACTTGATCGCTAGTCAAGTGAAGGATGATGAAGTAGGGGATGTTAAGAGCTCACAAGTTTATGTTCAAGCTTCATGATTCACATCACATGTGAGGGTTGAAGCTTGAGCCATGACAAGAGGAGGAAGAAGAAGCTTGAGAGCAACCATGGGAGAAACTCAACAAAAATGGCTAAGTGTTGAGAATGAGATAGAATGAATAGCAACTCTTGACCCCTCACTCATTCAAGCATGGAATTAAGCAATATAAAATTGCAACCATACTTGAATAGTGAGTTAAGAAGACTAAACTAAAGAAAATCACATGCTTGCAACCATGCTTCATTTTCCACCTCATTTCCATTTTCACAAAAAATTGAAATTTAAATGCCATGCTTCATTATATATATATATATATATATATATATATAATGAAGAATAATTAGTGAGCTAATGATATTAGTTAAGATATAATTATATCACATATAATATATATCACATTATTAAATCAATACTTGATCTAATAATCCGGTTATATCATGTATAACCGACTAATATCATTTATCTGTATATCACATTATCGAATCAACACTTGATTCGACAAACTGGTTATATCACATATAACCGAACCGATAACAGATGACTTCCAGATTACAATATGGTATCACATACTCGTATTTAATCAGGCCCACACATATATCACATATGTGTCCTACTTCGTTTCGCTTGAATCAGGGAACTTCTGTGTGGGACTCTAAAGACTCGTCAATACGCCAACAGTAGGTGATGATCATATCAGTCACCTACAAGCCGTCATCGGTACTAGCTGGACGTAACGGATACCCGGGTATTGAGCAATATGAAGATCAACAAGCAAGCCTATCCATAATCTCCATGAAGCCTATCAGTAACACTACCGTACTGTCCGGTCTCTTCGTCTGATATGTTGCATATCATGTCTAGGGGTGGAAATCGTCAGACCCCAGTAACGTGATAAGTCATGCCGATGTCTGGCCTATAACGGTTCGAGAATCTACTGATAACACTTATCAGTAAATCTCGGCACCAGCCCTGGCCAAGGACTTCCAGTTATAGCCAATCGAGCATAGCGCAACATCAACCCCCAATACCGGGAGAGACGAAACCCCTCTTATCGCTCATTGCCTCCATGTGACTCGGGACTGTACCAAAAATCCACCTGTTTGCACAACTCCTCTTGAGCGTGGTAGGGAGGAAATCAAAGCACAGTGAGAGCCACACAATACTCTATGACGATCTCGGGTCTACAGACTAACCTGTACCAGTGTCACCAGAGGACTGCTATCTGACAATAAGTATACTACCATATAGGAGTCCTCGACGAGTCCTGTTCAGTGTACCCAGTCTCCACTGAGCACCCGTATACCATCTCTGATGTCAAACACCAATGGATGTGGGATCATCCATCGCCCATCATATGGGTCAAGAAACATATACGCTAGTCTACTCTGGAATATCGATGCCCTGTCTCGATATTCCCTCGACTAGGAACAATTAAAGGATGCACTTGTGAACTACCCTGGCCCCACTAGTATGATCTCCATCACAGTCCTGGTAGTCAAGTACATATCCTAAGGGCTTTATCAACATGTGAGAGCAAGACAGTATCACAATACAAGTCTACATGTTAAGACAAAGAACAACCGGATAGCATACTATTATGTCGAGCAAGAAAGTCCTCTCTATATATATACAAGCATCTACTATAATATACATCATATGTACAATAATGGCCTCTAGGCCATACATATAACTAACACTATATGCTCAATTAGACAGGATTGCACACTTGCTTCTGTTGCTTGTTTCTGTGGTTATATATATCTTGATTATGGTTTAGTCAGATTATCATGTCGGATTGCCCCTCATGCGTTTGCTTGTACAGTTTTTGATTTACTTTGTTGTATTCATTTGTTCCGGACGAGCTCCAACATGTGGCCACCGTTTCTGTATTATGTATATTTTTTTATTGGGGCTCGACCAGGATGCGGTCGATATCACCGTTGTATATATTTCATTTCTGTACTAAGATTAACCCAAGAGAAGTACTTGAGTAGCCGGGTTCTAGAGCCCGGCAGGGGGCCATCTCAAAGAGTTGAGACTGGGCTGCCTCGCTCTAGAATTGGTAGGGTTTCTCGACGCATTTGTAGGAGTTATAGGATTTGACCTACGGAGGGGTGCACAAGTTACCGGATTATAGAAAGCGATGGGTGACCGACTCATGGCATTGAGGGCGTGTTACCCAGTTTCTAGAATTGGCAGGTGGCTTGCCGCACTCGTAGGGGTCTAGGATCGACTTTGTACGGGCTATCCACACAACCGGGGAACGACGCGTCTCATTTGCGGCTCAAATGACACGCGAGGTTCCTATTTTATTAGCTATTCCATATTGTTATTCGCATGCCTGTGATGATTATTATCTTCCTGTGATGACTATTATCTGTCTGTGATGTTGATTTATATATATAGTAGATACTTCTATATATTTTGCATCCGTGCTATCCCTATCCCCGCCCTGACGTAAGTTATGTAACTTTACGATGAAGACCCGAGACCCCATGGCGAATACGGATGGCATATAAAAGCATGCTATTTTGATTGTTTCTATAGTAGCTTAGAAACTAAATATGATGTGATCGCATTATATGTTTAATGCAAGGAAAACAAACATGTTTGATGTTATCGGAACCAATTTTTAAAACTAGGTTTTCTTCAAAACAACTGTCATATTCTTTTGCTTTGTATTGAGGTATTCAGTTAGGAATAGCATGCACCTCATCCTATGAGGAAATAGCCTTGATCCTTTCACGGGGAATTCGCTCTTAAGCAAAAGCTTATGTTACTAGTTTTAAATGCGAAGACTAAACCACTCCATTTCAAATCCATTCGAGTTCCTTCAACAATATAAAGTTCATTACGTTAAAGGTTTTTCACCAAAACCAGTCGTAGCCCTCTATCGTTTTAGATGGGTATCAACTAGTATTCATGCTATGTTTTTTGACCTTTGCCAAGGCATAGTGTTTGGTATCTAGGGGATACTTTTCTATTGCATAGATCGATGCATTAATCTAGAACAGGCGTACAGCTGTTTTGACCTTCGTCAAAGGCTTGTACGAATGGGTCTAGATTAATCAGGACAATGACGGGTTGAACTTGACTTGCAGCTTATGATGTTTTGACCTTCGTCAAGGTCAAAGCACTTGGGGAAAAAACCATATCAGGAGTTTCAAATATAAGAGAAACTTACCAAATTTGCGCATACCTTCTGGAGTGTGGTAATTTTGGTCGGCTTCCGTCAATATTATCACACGATGATAGTTGGGTCCCGATTCCCACTGATGAGTAGGTATTACTCCTCGGGAGATTTTCACTTCACAATTAGATAACCTATTAGGTGTATAGAAAGTGTTAACGAAGTTATTCCTCTGCGGAAACGGGGTTATTTAATTGGGTCCGTGTGAAAGCACGGGAAACCTCCTTCGGAGTACCAACACCGACCTGGCTGAACGATTAGTGAACTCGTAAGGTGTATGTGATCCCGACTAGTTCTCCTTTTAGGGTTTGAAGGAGAATTTGAGGAAACAGTGGGAGCCATCCTGATTAGATAAAGCGATAACTAATCTAATCTTGATAGAGTGCACGCTGAGTGTTTCTTTTCTCTCTTTCTCTCTAGTTACAGCGACCAATGACTTGCCTTAAACTAAAACTCATTAACCAAGTTAACTGAACCTTCTTACACACTTTGGTTTTGGATTGTCATGATTCACGACAAAGTCGCAAATACCCCTGCCACTCCTACTTTCCCTTTACATTTCTCCAGAACACTCCGTATCACTATGATAATCCATATTGTTTTGAACGGCCATCGTATAGTTATATACGAACTCGAAGAAATTATTTCAGTCCAGGATGTCCAATGGTTCTAGAGAATTTGTATTGTATTATTAGGTTGTCTCTTCCCTTTACCTTTACTTAGGTTGTGAGAGCTCCTTATAATAGGAGAGTACACCTATTATGCTTATTGGATAGTCTTCTTCCAAACCTTAGGCTGGTGCCGAAAGGTAGGAAAGGAAGAAAAATAATTAGCTTAAGTGCAGTGTACAGAAGGTAAGATGTTGTAACATTTCAGAAAATAAAATTTTAGAATTTAAATAATAAAATAATGAGTTTTACTGATATTATACTGAGTATGGATTTGAGTTTTTGCAGATTGGTATAGTTATATAACTCTATTTTGGAAAGTACTTGGAATTTAAAATGAATTATTAATTATTTGAGCATTTATTTAATTGGGCTTTTCATAAATTAGTATATAATTATATCGATACAAGTTTAATATTAAAGTTTATTTGTGTTTTCCTATTTTGTACACTAAACCAAGTTTTATTTTTGTTAACCATGCTTAGTGTGCATGACATGTTAACTAATGGGTATATTAGTTTTCTTTTTCATTATTCTTTTTCCATTTGTGTTATATGGTTTTATTGTTTTAAAAAAAAGAAAAAGAAAAGAATATGAGAGAGGGGGAGACATGAAGGCATGGCATTTCTATTATTAAATGAGGTATGGACATGAGAGAGAGGAAGAGAGTGAAGGGGTTATGGTTGCCTCACCCATTCTCTTGTTCTTCATATCATTTCTTCATCATCTTATTCTTCCTCTTCTCCTTCTCCTTCTCCTTCTCCATCTCCATCTCCTCCACCCTCATCCTGTAACATTTCAGAAAATGGAAATATTATTTTAGAATTTAAATAATAATATAATGAGTTTTACAGATATATACCGTGTATGGATTTGTGCTTTCATAGATTGGTATAATTATATACCTCTATTTTGGAAAATAATTGGAATCCAAAAATAAATTATTAATTATGTGAGCATTTATTTAATTGGACTTTTCTTAAATAAGCATGTAATTATATCCATGCAAGTTAATGTTAAAGTTAATTTGTGTTTTCCTATTTTGTGCACTAAACCTAGTTTTATTTTTGTTAACCATGCTTAGTGTGCATGACATGTTAACAAATGAGGGTATATTGGTTTTCTTTTTATTATTATTTTCTATTTGTGTTTATGGTTTTATATTTTTTTTAAAAGAAAAAAGAAAAGAGACATGAGAGTATGGTGGCATTATTATATTGAGGCATGGGCATGAGAGAGAGAGGGAGAGAGTGAAAGGGTTATGGTTGGCTTAGCCATTTTCTTCATCTCATTTTCTTCATCTCTTCTTCTTCCTCTTCTCCTTCTCCACCTCCCCCACCCTCATTCAAATCACAAACCACCCCTACAAATCTTTCCAAAATACCATGAAACCTTCACAAAATATGTTCCAATTCTCATCCTATTCAAGAAGATGTGATCAAGTCTCCATTTTGGGATCTTTTGCCACCTTGGAATTTTCCTTCATCCCTATTATAAGGTAAAAATCCCATTTTTAGATAAGTTTTAAAGTGCACTTGCTTTCACAAGCTAGTTTTGGAGTTCATGTGCATGTTTTCTATTCTTGAGTTTTCAAAAAATGAGTTTTTGTGGATATAGCATATAGTGGTGGTATAGTACAGGGCTAGCTAGTTATTATAACCTAATTAGAAATAGATGAGGGTGTTTTAGTACAAGTATCACCGGTTTTAAAGAGTTTTAAAGTTTTAAACGTGAGTTAAGATTTTCAAATGTCGGTTTTCTTTGAGATTTTTATGTTCAAATCAAATCTGGAGCAACTTGGGTCTCTGCAAAGTATTTTGCATATATATTAGACCTTGTAACGACTCTGAATTTACTGTACGGAATTTTCTAGTTTAATTTAAAGAAATGAGTTTGAGTTATAAGTAAATTTTTTTAAAAACAGCAAGAAACAACTTGTAGCTCACTGGTAAAGCCCTTGCACTGCTGTGACGTAGCCTCTGTGTTCGATCCCTATCAGACACATTATTTTTTTCTGATTTTTTCTTAAATTTTTTGAAGCCCAAAAGTTTACACATGCAATACACAGAAAAATGAAAAGTCAAAAAATCAAACATGTGGAAAATGGAGTAAAACCTAATTTTATCTGGTGGCAAGAATGTCACGACCCGAAATTTGGTTCGTGACCGGCACTTAAATCACGCCACGTCTGAAGGCGTAACGTAATTCAAGTAATCCGAAGCCCAGAAATCTAAACCTTTTTAAGAAAATAGAAGAGGTGATGTTTTGAAATAAAGGTATAATGAAATCAAATGTTTTCTTAAATGCATAGATAAAGGGACATGAAAAATGCAAGTGGATTTACTAGTCGAAAAACATGTTTCGTCTTTTGAAAATTTGGGCAGCGCCTCCTTTGTATATTTTGATCTAAAACCACATATACATAATGATAAAGGCATCCCCAAGCGGGAGCTAGCTCTTCGCCAATCGGCGGAATCACAACCACGCAAGACAGTATATATGTATACGACGCCCAACGGCGAAGATCCACACAAGAATATTGAATAAAGCAAGACATCAACCCAATAAGCGAACAAAAACCCTCGCTCTAAGTCTCTCAACCACAAGTCTCACTAAGTCTTACTACTTATACAAATACTAGTTTCTGATTTAATAGAGTTAACTAGATACAACAGGAATAATAAATACAAGAAGGGTACGATCTAACATGTACCGCCTACCAAAGCAAAACACCCGAATGCAGCTATGTGCCAGCGATGCCGCTACTGATCCATGCGGTCAACCTGCAAGAACTGTGACACAACGGGGGTGAGTTGCCAACTCGTGAGTAGAAAACATCATCAGGTAGAAATCGAATAAAATAACGATTTCCTAGGTCAACTATTTCATAAATATAATACTATGATATCTAGGGTGACCGTATGTAAATATGGGCCAACAATATACTCAATGCCTATATGCAAGTGGATCCCATCCACGTGTCAACCAATGACACAACAACATCATGCATGTAAATATCATGAAAGCATATGCATGTAAATATGAAGATATAAATCAACGTGTGACCATCAGTGACACATCAAGATCATGGAACCTGAGCGTCCAACATCGATACTCGAAACATCATGAAACCCGTGTCCAGCATCGACACGTAAATCCTCATATATCTCAGGCGCCGCATCCTCAGATCGGCTCATAGGCACCGTACGCGCTTGTCGGCCTTCATATCCATCTCACTACTCCGGTCGGTATCCTCCAGATAACCGCCGAGTCCAAATACTATCACTGGTAGGTAATACTCCCTCTGCCAGGCTCATCGTCTACACCACGAAAATCACCTCTTGCCCCGGGGAACCATACTGGTTCCACCATGTACCCGCAGACGGTGCCTCCCGCTCCTCGAATCGGTTCTCACAAGCCACTCTCAAAACCGAGAAAACACATGGTGGACGTATCAAAATATCATATCAAGAGAAACCGGATTTTTAAAATAATACATAATTTCCTTTGAAATTTGACCACGGTTCTCAAATCCAGAATCTCATGAAATCAGCAAATCTCAATGCGTATAATTATAAAGCATGATGTATACAACATAGAACAGAATGTAAGCATATCCGTATATCATGCAACATGGAACAGTAATGTGAGAATGGGCATATCATCATAATGTGAGCATAGCAATATAATAGCATGGTGTAGAAATTCTACTGTATGAGTGACAGCAATTATCGATGATGAAGTGTGTGAGCCGGCCAATTTGTGTAAGTGTAACATACGCATCATCGATAATGGTGTAGGTGTACTAGCATAAGTATATATAATGCAATGAGAATGACATGGACGTAGCATAAAGTGCATCGTCAACTAAATGCTATAAGGTATACGTATCTAACATGACCGAGTCGGTGAATCTGTCAATCGGCATCCAGCCTCACAATATCACGTATGGTATAATCTATCGTACGGCATCCTCTAGTCAAGGGTATGGATCAATCATCATAAAACTCATCACGTACGGAAATTCATCGTACGGCGGCATTAAACAATTAGGGATTCTATCAACCTATCTGACACTGAGGGTATGGACCTAACGTCTCGCACGACATATCACTCATGATTCACAACATTATATATATATATATACCTATATCCCAGGTCGCATCCATATCAATCTCATATCTGGGGACCGGCAAAGGTATCAATCATCTCTTATCGACTCGTATCCGTATACCGACATATCAATCAAGTCATCATATCACATCGTATATTCTTTTCATCACATTTATATCCCACATCAAGTCATTTACATATATATATATATATATCCTATCTTATAAATCTCATGTCATGCTACTCTAAATCTCATACTTATTCTCGTGCACTACCTATCTATATATCGTGATTCACGTTTACTTATCATATCCTTATATATGTATCAATCCGAGACATCATTTCTTTCATATCATGTCACACTAAACCTTTAATCACATCTATAGGTTCCTATAATAGGTTTCTCTAACCATATCCTACATATCGGTTTCTATCAAAATTTGCGGGGGTGCTATACGCCATCCACCCGACTTCCCCCGTAGATATAGATCTACTCACCTTGATCCTTGCTTGCCGAAGTCGATGACGCCATGCTCCGTTGCCTCGGAATCTACGTGAAGGTACCTAAAATAAATACATAGTCGCAATGCTATTAAAATCAAGTCCGGAAAACCAATACGGCACACGGTGCGCTCATAGGTTAGAACCTATAGCCTACGCATGCAAAAACAACAAAACAACCCTCGCCGTTGACGTACAAACATCCAACGACCCAATACAATATCAAATACTAAAACCAAGAATTCCAAAATACGGAAAACATAACCAAAAACACCCCAATGTGCTCCCAGATTTTGGTTCAGGTCAATTGGAACAAAACTAGCAAGTATAGGGTGGTGTATATGGAGTATGTGGGCTACTGAACCAACCTAGACACCAAACACCCACATTTGGCAGGCCACATTGCCCCCAAAACCGGCCACCTCGCCCCATTCTGCTCCGTTGGGGTTCTTTTTCTCAAAGTGGTCTCCTAGTGTCTTAAATAGGTCTCTGATATTGTTTGTTTTTCTCAGAAACTTCCCGGGTTGCTCCAGATTCCCAGTAGGCACACAATACCTCACAAAACCGACACGGGACTATATCTAAGTTCGTATTTTGGTTTCTATTCTCATTTCCAGGTTAGGGAATCAATCTCTAAGGCCGTAGAACAACCACTAAATAACCCAAATCCACACAATCACCTAAACCCTTCTCTAGAATTTTCCAAACATCACATACCCTAACCAAAACAACTTCTAACTAAACTAGGATACAAAGAAACTTAAACTAACCTAAATGAAACAAGATATACCTCATTTGGGCAACTCAAGAAAAACCCTAGCTTCCTAAATTCTTCAAAATTCAACTTTGATTGGTCCAAAGTGTTGAGGAGGGGGAGGGGATCATCTTTAATGAAAAGAGTTTAGGGTTTTGATGAAGATTTTGAGATGGTTTCATGGGATAGAGGTGGAGGGAGATGAGGAGGAAGAAGATGAAGGAAAATAATGGGGAGGGAATGAAATGGCAGCCTCTCTCTCTCTCTCTCTTATTCTCACCCTCACTCTCACTTAAGCTATTCCCCAGTCCCACTCTCTCCAATAATTCACTTTTTCTTTCCTTTTCTCTTTTCTTCTCACAATAACAAAACCAAATATTACAAATGCAAATGAAACAACATGTAACCTGTCATGGTGCACTAGTCATGGAAAATTGTAAAAACACGGATTTGGCTTAAACGCGATTAGTAGTGCACTAATCGGGTTTAATTTTAAACTTGCGTATAATTAATTATAAAAACGCCAAATCCAATAAATATATTTTTTAATGAGTAAATCATTTTAAATCCCCAATTATTTCACAATTATTGGTATATATTTATTTCATTTTACAAAATCCCTAATTTCGCAAATCGGGTAGTTTTCGCGAAATATATTATTTTAATATTAAATTCCAAAAATAATATTTTATATTTTCTGAAATGTTACAATCTTCCCCCCTTAAATGAATTCAGTCCCCGAATTTAAATTTAAACCCCCAAATACTAAAACATTTCAGAATTCAACTCAATCAACGGGGCACCGAAATCACGGAAGATATAGAAATACTACAGCGCATCGTGTGCGCCTGAAAACGAGTACGAAACTCAAAATCAAACTCCGTCAAGCGTCACGCAAATCATCGGATTTGCATGCATATCCTCAGAGTTACAATGGAGATACAGATAAATCCACTACTGAAATCCAATTTGCGCTAGTCAAATACTATAATACGTGTATAGTACGCATCCTTGGAAAAACCCCCAAAACTGAATAAAACACATGCAAAATCTTTTCTGAATCGCCGTGTGATGCGTAACTCACGGCAAAAGTGATGGACGCTCATTTGTAAAGTAATAAACATATGTTCATATAGGTTTTGCTAAAATATACGATCCGCCCTTTTAAAATATCCCAAAAGGTTTTCCTTGTAAACGTTCGTGTCGCTCACGGACACGTAGGAAATAGAGAGACTATAGCTCCTTTTCGAAAACCTCTTGGTAAACCTTTTTATGCATGCAAAGTACTCAGGTATTGTTCTCAGATCAGTCATGTTCGGCTACTACATAAAATAGTGTCCATCATGAAAACAAGGTGCTCTAGAGCAAATCAACCTCGAAAGGCGTATCCAATAATCACGTGCGTCTGGTGCGCACGGAATCAAATCCAAATACAAGTGCCACAATATGCACAAAACTAAAACTAAGTGCAATTGGTGTGCACGAAAGTATCTGTCCAGTGCAACAGGTGTGCACGACAGCAATATCTAGCGCATCTATAGTGCACGAAAACCTCAATCCAGTGCAACTAACATGCACGAATGAAAATCCCAATCGATTGCATCCGATGTGCATAAAATCACACCTCATATCATGCGCCAAACATACGTGAAAATCCAAATCAAGCGCGTCCGTCATGCACGAATAAAATCTAAATCAAGTGCATCCAACATGCACGAATAAAATCTAAATCAAGTGCATTCAATATGCATGAATAAAATTTCAATCAAGGGCATTCGACATGCACGAATAAGATATCACTCAAGTGCATCCGATGCATACGAAATCCAATACCAAGTGTCTAATATGCGCAAAATTCCAACCCAAGCGCGTCAAGTGCAAATAAATGTTAGTGTATATGCCCTAGAGGCCATTACTGTATCATACTAGTTTGTATATTACTTAATGGATGCTTGGGATATTCACCTTGTATATACAATCTTGCTCAAAATAGTAGTATGCTACTTGGTTTGTCTCTACTTCAATGTGTACTTGTGTTTATTTTACTATATCACTTATACGCATCAGTGGAGCCCTTAGGATCTTTGCTTGATTACCAGCGTTGTGATGGCAGTCACACTAGTGGGGGCTGGGTAATCTATAAGCACATCCTTATACAGGTCCCTAGTCGCAGGACTATCGAGATAGGGCATCGATACTCCGGAGTAGACTAGCGTATGCGCTTCTCATCCCAGTGTGGGAGATGGTCTGTCCCACAGCCATCAGTACGTCGTACTGGAGATAGTATACGGGTGCTCGTTGGGTTACGAGTACACTGGACAGGACTCGTCGGGAACTGACAGGTTGGTATTATACCTATCGTCAGTCATCAGTTCCCAGGTGACATGAGTACAGCTTAGTCCGCTGACTTGACACTGGCACTTCGCCTCGAGTGTGTTCCCACTGCACTTTGATCACTACCCTACCACGGCTCAAAGGAGTCGTGCAAACAGGTGGTGGTTGGGTGCAGTCCCGAAGCACTTGGAGGCAGTGACGGTTAGACAGGATTCGTCTCTCCCGGTATTGGGGGTTGACATCGCGCTGTGTCTAGGAGAGCCATTACACGAGTAGTCCCTGGCCAGGGCAAACGAGATATACTGGTAGGTTTCCAGTGTTATCTCAGGGTGTTTTGGGCTTCGCTCCGGCACGACTTGTACCGCTATTGGGGGACTGACGTTTACCGCCCCCTAGGCCCGCCATGCGATGTATCAGACGAACAGACCGGACTGTACGGAGAATGTCACATTCAGACTCAGTAGGAGTACAGATGGGGTTTCACCTCGTCAGCCTTCTTGTCGGCATCTACCTGGGGACCGTTACGCACAGCTAGTGCCGCTTGCGGTCTGTGGTTAAACCCACTGCCAGCGTAGTGTCGAGTCTTTAGAGTCCCACACAGAGGGTATTCGCCTCTGGGCAAAACAGAGTAGAGGTCGCATGGTTTTGCGACAGGGTTCGTTCTCATCCGCGCACTTGTGCACGTTTGGAGTCCGGACGGATTATACTGGCAGGCTCTGGTTTGAGCCAGATACTGGTATATGTTTTTGGGGTTGCTTTTATATCTTGGTATTCTTGTTCCTCGGAACGAGAATGCAGGTGTGTATGCACAGTTGCTTGAGGCGGAGAATGAGGTTTTTCATTAGGGTTTCGGAACGGGTGCGTATGCACAATTGACAGTCTTCATTTTCCAAACCCTAATGGATTTATATATTATCTATTAATAATAATAATTAAATGAGAATTATGTTATGGTTGTTTTTGTTGACTTGTTGACCTTGGTTGACTTGTTGACCATTGACCACTTTCATGCCTTGAAAGTCTTCCTTGATTCATGCTTACTTTTTATTAAATGAAGCATGGTTGTGGTCATTCAAAACACTACCATCAACTATTCTCATTTTCAATTATTATCATTTAGATAATTCATTTCTTTTGCAATATGGTTGCAAGAAAGAAATAATTGAGCTCATTCTATCATAACCTCTCTCTCTCCTCATTTTCATCTTCTTCTTCCTCTTGAAAAGAGAAACCTTCTCATGTGTTGAGAATCATTCTCTTTTGATAGAAAAGCAAACCCTAATCTCTCTCTACTCATTCTAGGATGAAGGTTTAGCAAACCGGAAACCCTAGTTCACTCAAAGATCGAGGAAGAGCCCAAAGTCGAACCTTCGAGGTGGATCCATCTTCGACAGGAGAAGGCGACGTAAAGAGAACCATCAACCTCTACAAGGTTTGAAGAAGAAGGAGTTCAAGTATAGGTATAACCATCTTCCATAGTAGCTAACTCCTTTTAGTGTATTTGCTAGTTTAGTTTAGACAACGATCCCGACCATGCATAGTCCATGTTGCCTCTTGCCCTAAAATTTGTTTTTTATACCGTTTCCGCCTCCCCGTAAGCACCGGGGGTGGCAATATGGACTTACAGTGGTATCAGAGCCTAACTAAACTTAAACTAGCTTCGTAGTGAAGTGCAACGAAGTTCGAAACCGTAAAAACCCAAAAACCGTATTTTTCAAAAACCTGAGTTTCTGTTGAAATTTTTTTGGCTCAAAATGAAAAAATTTATATTTGTAAAATCATCTCAGGGTTTTCTAAAAACACCCATGAAAAACGATCCATTGTTGAGCTCAAAGCGCCGCGCATCCGCGGCACGAGGTAGGCTCGTGCCGCGGAACCGCCGCGCTTTGTCGTCTTCTGCGCCTCGTTTTTCGTGCAGTGTCTGTAGGTTTTGGTTTTGGGATTTTTAGGATATAAATTATATGCCCAGATTTTCCAGAACTAAAATTTACTTTTGGGGGCCTATAATTCCGTATTTTTTTTCGAACTTCACTACACTTTAGCTATATTGGTTATATCTGTGATGTTTGCATGTATTGAACGTCGGCTAATCTCTATAAGTCGATTAGTCGGGGTTATACATGATCTGTAATGTGCTGGAATGTGTATATGAATGTGTTGGACTGTCGCGGGTGAATAGCCGGGGTTGGATGTGAGATGAGCTTTTGTTTTTCTTTCATTCATTTGTAAATGTAAATTGATGTAATTATATTATTTGTTTGGCCGCACAACCGGGTCGGGGTTATAGCCGTCATTGTATAATTCTTTTTTACTGTTTTTGCTCCTAGGATAGACCCATGGTGGGGTGCACAAACTACCGGGAACTTGGCGGGTAGTTTGCTGCACCCGTAGGGGTCTTGGGTGGGGTATTTGCTATTCACCGCGACCGTGTTATCCGCTTTTCGTTTCAGGCTCGAAAGAAATGCGGATTGCTAGTATATCCAATGTATTCATCTGTGATCTGTAATGTCTATCATTGCTTTCTATTTAGGCGTTGCTTATGTTTTACAGCCGCGCTAGCCCAGCCCCCGCTCTGTCGTTAGTTAAGTAACCTAACGGGTGATGACGGGGCCCCGTGGCGAATGCATATGGCATAAGCGTACGTCATATTTTGGTTGTTTTCTGCAATGGTAGGATTTAAATGATGGGACGCATTAAAAGAACTAATGCAAGAATATCACGCATTAAAAGAACTAATGCAAGATAATAAACCAAGTTAAAGTCGTTGGAACACTTTCGAAAAAACCACTCGGTTCTTTTCAAAACCAACTTTTAAATGCGGAGTTTGAGCCACTCCTTTTAAAAGCTATCTCGTTCCATCGACCAAATCAAGTTCACTACGTTCACGGTTTCGCCAAAACCATCCGTAGCCCTCCGTCGTTTCACATGAATAGTCAATAGTATTCAAGCTGTGTTTGTTGGCCAAAGTCAAGGCATAGTGATTGGTAGCTATTGGGTATTCATGTGCAGCATAGATAGATGCGTTGGTTTGGAACAGTCGTACTGCCTTGTTGGCCAAAGTCAAGGGTGGGTACGGGTGGATTCAAATTAACCTGGAGAACGACGGGTAGAACTTGACATGTGACTTATGATTTGTTGGCCAAAGTCAAGGTCATAAGAGCATGGGGCAAAAATCCACATCGGGAGTTTCATAAGTACTGAAACTTGCTAGATTTGCATACCATTTGGAGTGTGGTGATTCTGGTAGGATTCCTTCAGTTTCGTCACGCGATGATATTTGGATCCCGATCCTACTGTGAGTATATGCTACTCCTCGGGAAATTTCTCACTTAACGATCAATGCTATAAACCTAGTAGGTGCCTAGAAAGGTGTTAGCGGGGCTACGCCCCCAGGGAAAAGAGGTTCTTTAATTAAGGAACTTCGCGAAAGCGTTGGAAAACCTCCCTCGAAGTACCGACACCAGCCTGGCCGAACGGTTAAGCAAGTATTGTACGGTGGGATTGATCCTGACTAATTCTTCCTTTATGGTTTGAGGAGGGATTCGAGAAACAGTGGGAGCCATCCTGTTTAGACAAACTAAAAACCACTCTAAACTTGCAAGAGCATCATGCTGAGTGTTTCTTCTTCTCTCTCCTAATTGCAGCGACCTATCAACATGACTGGACTTAAGTTACTCCTAGATAAAAACAAGCTGACAGGGCCAAACTACAAAGATTGGCTCAGGAATGTCAAGATAGCAATCACTTATGACAAGCTGGGGTATCTTCTTACCACCAAAGCTCCCCCTGTCCCTGGTCCAACTTCCAGCGTCGCGGATAAGGAAATCCGCAAGACTTGGGAGATTGATAGCGCGAAGGCCAAGTGCCTCTTGCTTGCCTCGATGGACAACGAACATCAGAGGAGGCATGAGAATATGGACATGGAGTCCATATTGCTTCATACAAAAGAACTGTATGGAGAGCAATCACGTATCGTAAGATACGAAGCGTCGAAAAAGTTGTTTTCGACAAGAATGGCCGCCGGATCATCAGTAGCCGAGCACGTGCTAAAGATGATCGGCTACATTGAGGAGCTCGCTGACCTAGGGATCACATTGGAGAGTGAGCTATATACGGATATAGTTCTCCAGTCCCTTCCTTCCACTTACGCCCAGTTTATAATGAATTTCAACCTACAAGAAAAGGAGGTTGAACTTTCAGAGCTCCTCAACCTGCTGAGGAGCGCAGAGGGCACCCTACAGAAAGGTAGGGAAACATCCACTTTGTTTGTAGGAGGATCATCTTCTTCTAGGTCCAAGGCGAAAGCCAAGGGAAAGAAGAAGAAAGCCCCCGCCAAACCAAGGGGCGGTGTTAGTAAAGTGGATACGAAGGGAAAAGGTAAAGCAACAAAGATAGCGGGGAAGCTTGTGGATAAGGAAGAATGCTTCTTTTGTCATAAGAAAGGACACTGGAAGAATGATTGCAGGGCCTGGAAGGCCAGAACACAGGAATTGAAGCAGGTTGCAGCTTCAGCTTCAGGTGTGTATGTTATTGAAAACTGTCTTTCTATAAACTCTACTTCCTGGGTATTGGATACCGGATCAGGATCTCATATCTGTAATTCTTTGCAGGCGTTGAGAAACCGTAGTGTTTTGAAAGCTGGTGACATGACCCTCAGAGTTGCAAACGGAGCTAGCATGGATGCTAAAGCCGTGGGGGACTATCACCTGGGAATGTCAGATGGACATGTTTTGGTTTTGCGTAATTGCTTTTTTGTACCCAACGCAACTTGTAATATCATTTCTATATCTTTAGTTTCTAAAGAAGGTTATGAATTTGCGTTTGTAAGTAATGTTGTAAACATTCGCCTTAATCAAGTTTTGATTGGGTCAGGTACTTTGAGTAATGGTATATACGTATTAAACCAACCACAGATTTTTAATGTCCAGAATACACACAAAAGAAAGTCTCCAGAAATAAACCAGACTTTCTTATGGCATTGTAGATTGGGTCACATCAATGAGAGAAGGTTGACGAAGTTACATACAGAAGGGTATTTGAATGCGTTCGAATATCAGTCGTATGCCACTTGTCAATCCTGTCTCAAGGGAAAGATGACAAAGACTCCGTTTACTGGACATGGAGAAAGAGCGAGCGAGCTCTTGGGACTCGTACACAGTGACGTGTGCGGTCCAATGTCTACACATGCCCGAAGCGGACATTCTTACTTCATTACTTTTACGGATGACTTCTCAAGGTACGGTTATGTCTTCTTAATGAAACATAAGTCCGAAGCCTTTGGAAAATTCCAGGAGTATAAGAATGAAGTAGAGAAACAGACCGGCAAAAGTATTAAGATTCTAAGATCGGATCGAGGTGGAGAATACTTAAGTGCCGAGTTCCTGGACTATTTAAAAGAGAACGGAATTCTCTCTCAGCTTACTCCTCCATACACCCCGCAACATAACGGTGTATCGGAGAGACGGAACCGCACCCTATTGGATATGGTGCGGTCCATGATGAGGAACGCTGAGTTGCCGCGATCATTCTGGGGATATGCGCTAGAATCAGCCGCATACCTTTTGAACCGAGTTCCGACTAAGACTGTGCCTTCCACACCATATGAAATGTGGTGTGGGAAGAAACCCTATCTTAAGCACATTAAGACATGGGGATGTCCGGCTTTTGTCAAAAAGCAGCATGCGGACAAGCTCGAGGCACGCTCAGTACAGTGCAAGTTTGTGGGGTATCCAAAGAACTCAAAAGGATATTTCTTCTACTGTGAAGAGGAACAAAAAGTTCTTGTTTCTCGTCATGCCTACTTCTTGGAAACTGAGTTTTTGGAAAACCAGATAAGTGGGAGCACAGTAGAACTGGAAGAAGTTCCAGAACCACAGACTGTTACTGAAAGTTTGGTAGAACCAGAGGGTTCAACAGAACAGGACATTCCTACGCCGCTCCGCAGAAGTAGTAGGCAGTCTCATCCGCCCGAGAGATACTACGGTTTTCTCATAGACGGGGATAGAGAGGATTGCATCATAGATTATGATGAGCCTACTAGCTTCCAACAGGCCGTTCAGAGCGTTGACTCAGTGAAATGGCTGGATGCAATGCGGACCGAAATGGAGTCCATGTACACCAACAAGGTATGGACGTTGGACATTGCTCCAGACGGGGTAAAACCCGTAGGATGCAAGTGGATCTTCAAAAGGAAGATTGGTGTAGATGGACAGGTTGAGACCTATAAAGCTAGGCTGGTAGCAAAGGGTTTTCGTCAAAGACCTGGCTTGGACTATGACGAAACCTTTTCTCCAGTAGCCATGCTGAAATCCATTCGGATCCTTCTTGCCATCGCTGCCTTCCACGATTATGAGATCTGGCAAATGGACGTAAAGACAGCTTTTCTAAATGGAAATTTAGAGGAGTGTGTCTATATGGACCAGCCAGAGGGCTTCATTTAGAGTGGGAGCAGCGGAAAGGTGTGCAAGTTGCTTAAGTCCATCTATGGACTAAAGCAGGCATCGCGGAGTTGGAACATCTGCTTTGATGAGACGGTCAAAGAATTTGGCTTTATCAAAAATCCAGATGAACCATGCATCTATAGTAGATTTGTAGCGAGAACTGTAGTATTCCTCGTTTTGTACGTGGATGACATTCTCTTAATAGGAAATGACATTCCTATGCTACAATCTGTCAAGGGGTTCTTGTCACACAGGTTCTCCATGAAAGACCTGGGTGATGCCTCATACATCCTGGGGATCCGGATCCATCGTGATAGATCCAAGAGGATATTGGGACTTTCTCAGTCCAGGTACATCGACACCATAGTGAAGAGATTCAGTATGGAAGATTCCAAGCGCGGTAACCTACCGGCTTGTCACGGGATCACCCTCTCTAAAGAGATGTCTCCCAAGACTGATTTGGAGAGGGATCGCATGTCTATTATACCCTATGCTTCTGCGGTAGGCTCTATAATGTATGCGATGTTATGTACCAGACCGGATGTAGCTTATGCACTGAGTGTGGTAAGCCGGTATCAGTCAAACCCTGGGGAGAAACACTGGATAGCGGTAAAGAACATTCTCAAGTACCTGAGAAGGACTAAGGAGATGTTCTTGGTGTATGGCGGAAAAGACCTCCAGATCGAGGCCTTTGCTGACTCCAGCTTCCAGAGTGACAAGGATGATTCCAAGTCCATGTCGGGCTTTGTCTTTACCCTCAATGGAGGGGCGGTGTGTTGGAAGAGTTCCAAACAGGAAACCGTTGCAGACTCGACGATGGAAGCGGAATACATCGCTGCATCTGATGCCGCAAAAGAAGCTGTCTGGATGAGGAAGTTCTTGAAAGAACTTCAGGTGGTTCCGTCCATTGTTGATCCAATACCTCTGTATTGCGATAACAATGGGGCTATAGCTTTAGCGAAGGAACCCAGGTCCCATCAGAAATCCAGGCACATCTTGAGGCGGTATCACCTGATCAGGGAGATCGTGGATCGCAAGGAGATCGAGGTTCGGAGAGTTGCTTCAGAAGACAACACTGCAGATCCATTCACCAAGGCCCTACCCCAGACTCAGTTCGAGCGGCTGATCGAGATGATAGGTCTTCGATACGCCAGTACATGGCCTTAGTGCAAGTGGGAGATTGTTAGTGTATATGCCCTAGAGGCCATTACTGTATCATACTAGTTTGTATATTACTTAATGGATGCTTGGGATATTCACCTTGTATATACAATCTTGCTCAAAATAGTAGTATGCTACTTGGTTTGTCTCTACTTCAATGTGTACTTGTGTTTATTTTACTATATCACTTATACGCATCAGTGGAGCCCTTAGGATCTTTGCTTGATTACCAGCGTTGTGATGGCAGTCACACTAGTGGGGGCTGGGTAATCTATAAGCACATCCTTATACAGGTCCCTAGTCGCAGGACTATCGAGATAGGGCATCGATACTCCGGAGTAGACTAGCGTATGCGCTTCTCATCCCAGTGTGGGAGATGGTCTGTCCCACAGCCATCAGTACGTCGTACTGGAGATAGTATACGGGTGCTCGTTGGGTTACGAGTACACTGGACAGGACTCGTCGGGAACTGACAGGTTGGTATTATACCTATCGTCAGTCATCAGTTCCCAGGTGACATGAGTACAGCTTAGTCCGCTGACTTGACACTGGCACTTCGCCTCGAGTGTGTTCCCACTGCACTTTGATCACTACCCTACCACGGCTCAAAGGAGTCATGCAAACAGGTGGTGGTTGGGTGCAGTCCCGAAGCACTTGGAGGCAGTGACGGTTAGACAGGATTCGTCTCTCCCGGTATTGGGGGTTGACATCGCGCTGTGTCTAGGAGAGCCATTACACGAGTAGTCCATGGCCAGGGCAAACGAGATATACTGGTAGGTTTCCAGTGTTATCTCAGGGTGTTTTGGGCTTCGCTCCGGCACGACTTGTACCGCTATTGGGGGACTGACGTTTACCGCCCCCTAGGCCCGCCATGCGATGTATCAGACGAACAGACCGGACTGTACGGAGAATGTCACATTCAGACTCAGTAGGAGTACAGATGGGGTTTCACCTCGTCAGCCTTCTTGTCGGCATCTACCTGGGGACCGTTACGCACAGCTAGTGCCGCTTGCGGTCTGTGGTTAAACCCACTGCCAGCGTAGTGTCGATTCTTTAGAGTCCCACACAGAGGGTATTCGCCTCTGGGCAAAACAGAGTAGAGGTCGCATGGTTTTGCGACAGGGTTCGTTCTCATCCGCGCACTTGTGCACGTTTGGAGTCCGGACGGATTATACTGGCAGGCTCTGGTTTGAGCCAGATACTGGTATATGTTTTTGGGGTTGCTTTTATATCTTGGTATTCTTGTTCCTCGGAACGAGAATGCAGGTGTGTATGCACAGTTGCTTGAGGCGGAGAATGAGGTTTTTCATTAGGGTTTCGGAACGGGTGCGTATGCACAATTGACAGTCTTCATTTTCCAAACCCTAATGGATTTATATATTATCTATTAATAATAATAATTAAATGAGAATTATGTTATGGTTGTTTTTGTTGACTTGTTGACCTTGGTTGACTTGTTGACCATTGACCACTTTCATGCCTTGAAAGTCTTCCTTGATTCATGCTTACTTTTTATTAAATGAAGCATGGTTGTGGTCATTCAAAACACTACCATCAACTATTCTCATTTTCAATTATTATCATTTAGATAATTCATTTCTTTTGCAATATGGTTGCAAGAAAGAAATAATTGAGCTCATTCTATCATAACCTCTCTCTCTCCTCATTTTCATCTTCTTCTTCCTCTTGAAAAGAGAAACCTTCTCATGTGTTGAGAATCATTCTCTTTTGATAGAAAAGCAAACCCTAATCTCTCTCTACTCATTCTAGGATGAAGGTTTAGCAAACCGGAAACCCTAGTTCACTCAAAGATCGAGGAAGAGCCCAAAGTCGAACCTTCGAGGTGGATCCATCTTCGACAGGAGAAGGCGACGTAAAGAGAACCATCAACCTCTACAAGGTTTGAAGAAGAAGGAGTTCAAGTATAGGTATAACCATCTTCCATAGTAGCTAACTCCTTTTAGTGTATTTGCTAGTTTAGTTTAGACAACGATCCCGACCATGCATAGTCCATGTTGCCTCTTGCCCTAAAATTTGTTTTTTATACCGTTTCCGCCTCCCCGTAAGCACCGGGGGTGGCAATATGGACTTACAATAAATGCCCAGTGCGTTAAAGCACACGAAAAACAAACGTCAAGTGCAACGCGCACAAAAACATAAATCTGGTAAAACGAATGCTCAAAGACAAAAATCGGTGCAACCAATGTACGGAGTATAAATCTAGTGCAACCAATGCACGAAATACCGATCTGGTGCAACCAATGCATAAAAATATAAATCCAGTGCAACAAATGCACGAAATATAAATCTGGTGCGACAAATGCATGAAAACTCATCAATAACTCAAATGCGTATAAAAGCAACACCGAGTGTACCAAGGTGTATAAAATCCAAAAACGTGGGCAACTATGTGCACAAAATCCGTATCAATGAACTGCAAGCACATGTGAGCTATACCGAGTGCAAAAATCACATCTAGTGTGTACCACATGCACAAAATCAAATCAACTGTATGAAATCCATGAAATCATAAACACGTGCAGCTAAGGCAAAAAACCGATCTCAAGTGCAATAGATATGCATAAATCACAAACCGATATAGCGGTGCATAAACATAAATCAAGTGCAATAGCTGTGCACAAAATGTAAATACCCAGTAGGTGCAACCACGGTGCACGAAATCAATATCATGAAACTCAATCATCAAAACTCAAATCCAAGTGATATAAGCATGACACTCGAATCACAAACATAAATCGCAATAAATGGCATTAAGGTACACCTCCTATAATGTCGAAAAATGTCGGTGCGCCCAAAACTGGAAGAGCAAGAACATCCGCTTGCCTCCTACTCACGGTCTGGCGTCCTCTGTCTCTGGGTCCTTATTTCTCTGTGGATTACCAATCTCGCAATCCATCGGCTCATCGGCCCGGTCGGGTGTACTAACGGGAACGATTCCGCTCTGACACTCCTCTGGTCATCTCCCGGCCAATTAGCATGACCACTCGTAAACAGCAGATCGGTGGCGTCGGCCTCTGGCCCTCTGAATACACATGACACAACTGATTCTCAGCGCAACTCTTATCACAGCAGTGTCCTGGAAGGAACCTGCTCAGGGTCTCTTCCGATCTTGCCTATGCCGAACTATACGAAGGCTGGTATTCTTGCATAATCTTTTCTCGTTTTCTGGACATCTGCGTTCTCAGCACAGCATTTCCTCGAGAACTGGCCGTATCCCAACGCTTCTGTATACATGTCAGATCTCTAATCTCAACAGGGAGTACAACAGCTCGTTAACATCTCGCACAAACCTCTTGTTCCACTCATCTTTATTATCGTCCGCTTCGACATCACGTCATACTATCTGCGTACTGCAATTGTTCTCGGCTACAGTCAATCCGAAATCTCTCACACAGACTTGAAATTACGAACTCGGTATCTTCATCACTCTGCAGAAGACATCTAGCCGAACACGTCCTCGGGAACTCGTCCCAACCATCGGAGGAATACTCAATACTCGTCCGTTCTCGATCAACTCACAACACATCTGTGCGAGGTCCTCTATCCGAAGCTGGTCCACTTGCTGATCTCCTATCGGATTATCCAACGAACAACGTTATATCTGGATCAATCTACTCTAGATCTGAGTAAGACTCTCCACACTGGAAATCTTCAACTCAACTGGGCCTGCATCGGCGCATCAAATCTGACAAATCACCTTCGCCTCTCAACTCAAGATAGACTAGCTATCTTCTGTCGCGTCTCTGCCTGAAAGCTCCAGCGATCTCAGCTCGTAAGCTCTGGAAGCAACATCCTATCAATCTCAGCAACAGTTGGGTCATCTGTCTGCACAGTAGAGGACATCATAAGCTCTGAGGTAAGCTGCACATCAACAGTCCTTTCACAATAGGAAGCCTCTAACAATGGCCCGATCATCCGGTGCAAAACCGAACACTCGCCTCAAACGAGAGGTCACAACACAAACACTAAATCGATACGTTCCCATGTCACCAGAAAACACAATGATCAGTCTTCATTCATGACGAGCTCGTCCTGACCGCATCACTAGCAGCAGCTCAATCTGCGCTCAAATCATGGTGACAGGAACCTCAATCAAGTATCGACGAAAATAGATCCAGGGATGAATAGAATCAACTGATCCCAAAATGGATACATGATCATAATGAGGAACGGAATCAATGAGAGTATGACCATGGAAATGATAAAATCAAGGATCTCAAATGGATGTATAATCATGGGGATGAAGAGAATCACAGATCCCAAAATATGTACATCCTATGTTTTCTTAAGTGGAGTATCGTATCGTAAATAGACCGCGGAACATACGTACGGTACGTCACTCTACTCAAGCTACCTACTCCATCAATCAGGGTCATCCTATGTAACGGAAGTTCAGGTCTAATACCCCATTGTTCAAGTCTAAGTTCTGTAAGGTCAAGCCTAGGTTCCGAAATAAAATTACGCCCCAGACTCCACATAATCAAACCTAGACTCGAACCAAGGTTAAAGCTAGCGCTCTGATACCAACTTTGTCACGACCCGAAATTTGGTTCGTGACCGGCACTTAAATCACGTCACGTCTAAAGGCGTAACGTAATTCAAGTAAGCCGAAGCCCAGAAATCTAAACCTTTTTAAGAAAATAGAAGAGGTGGTGTTTTGAAATAAAGGTATAATGAAATCAAATGTTTTCTTAAATGCAAAGATAAAGGGCCATGAAAAATGCAAGTGGATTTACTAGTTGAAAAACATGTTTCGTCTTTTGAAAATTTGGGCAGCACCTCCTTTGTATATTTTGATCCAAAACCACATATACATAATAATGATAAAGGCATCCCCAAGCAAGAGCTAGCTCTTCGCCAATCGGCGGAATCACAACTACGCAAGATGGTATATATGTATACGACGCCCAACGATGGAGATCCACACAAGAATAATGAATAAAGCAAGACATCAACCTAATAAGCGAAAAAAAACCCTCTCTCTAAGTCTCGCAACCACAAGTCTCACTAAGTCTTACTACTTATACGAACACTAGTTTCTGATTTGATGGAGGTAACTAGATACAACAGGAATAATAAAAACAAGAGGGGTGCGATCCAACATGTACCACCTACCAAAGCAAAACACCCGAATGCAGCTAAGCATCAGCTATGCCGTTACTGATCCATGCGGTCAACCTGTAAAACTGTGGCATAATAGGGGTGAGTTTCCAACTCGTGAGTAAAAAACATCATCAGGTAGAAATCGAATAAAATAACGATTTCCTAGGTCAACTATATTATAAAGGTAATACTATGATATCTAGGGTGACCGTATGTAAATATGGGCCAACAATAAACTCAATGCCTATATGCAGGTGGATCTCATCCACATGTCAACCAATGACACAACAACATCATGCATGTAAATATCATGAAAGCATATGCATGTAAATATGAGGATATAAATCAACGTGTTTCCATCAGTGACACATCAAGATCATGGAACCTGAGTGTCCAACAACGACGCTTGAAACATCATGAAACCCGTGTCCAGCATCGACACGTAAATCCTCATATATGTAAGGCGCCGCAACCTTAGATCGGCCCTCAAGCGCCGCACGCTCTGGTCGGCCCTCATATCCATCTCACTACTCCGGTCGGTATCCTCCGGATAACCGCCGAGTCCAAATACTATCACCGGTAGGTAATACTCCCACTGCCAGGCTCATCGTCTACACCACGAAAATTACCTCTTGCTCCGGGGAACCATACTGGGTCCACCATGTACCCGCAGATGGTGCCTCCCGCTCCTCGAATCGGGTCTCACAATCCACTCTCAGAACCGAGAAAACTCATAGTGGACATCTCAAAATATCATATCAAGAGAAACCGGGTTTTTAAAACAATACATAATTTCTTTTGAAATTTGACCACGGTTCTCAAATCCAGAATCTCATGAAATCAGCAAATCTCAATGCGTATAATCATAAAGCATGATGTATGCAACATATAACAGAATGTAAGCATATCCGTATATCATGCAACATGGAACAGTGATGTGAGCATGGGCATATCATTATAATGTGAGCAGAGCAATATAATAGCATGACGTAGAAATTCTACTGCGTGAGTGACATAGCAATTATCGATGATGAAGTGTGTGAGCCGGCCAATCTGTGTAAATGTAACATACGCATCATCGATAATGGTGTAGGTGTACTAGCACAAGTATATGTAATGTAATGAGAATGACATGGACGTAGCATAAAGTGCATCGTCAGCTAAATGCTATAAGGTATACGTATCTAACATGACCGAGTCGGTGAATCTGTCAATCGGCATCCAGCCTCACAACATCACGTACGGTATAATCCATCGTACAGCATCCTCTAGTCAAGGGTATGGATCAATTATCATAAAACTCATCGCGTACAGTAAATCATCGTACGGCGACATTAAACTATTAGGGATCCTATCAACCTATCTGACATTGAGGGTACGGACCTAACGTCTCGTACGGCATATCACTCATGATTCACAATATTATATATATCTATATACTTATATCCCAGGTCGCATCCATAACAATCTCATATCAGGGGACCGTCAAAGGTATCAATCATCTCTTATCGACTCGCATCCGTATACCGACATATCAATCAAGTCATCATATCACATCGTATATTCTTTTCATCACATTTATATCCCATGTCAAGTCATTTACATATATATATACACATATATATATATATATATCTTATCTTATAAATCTCATGTCATGCTACTCTAAATCTCATACTTATCGTTGACGTGCAAATATCCAACGACCCAATACAATATCAAATACTAAAACCAAGAATTCTAAAATACGGAAAACAAAACCAATAACACCCCAATGTGCTCCCAGATTTTGGTTCAGGTCAATTGGAACAAAACTGTTGGATATAGTGCCATCAGAGTCAATTATTGGATCACGGGCACGTGATTGCAATCATTGAGGGAAGACCTATACCGGTAGGACAGTCTTACTCAAGATGATAGTATGCTATCTGGTTTATCTTTATCACCGTGTACTGTTTTAGGTGACCTTACAGGTCACTATTGCGCGTTGATAGAGCCTTTAGGATTCTTGATTGACGGCCAGCAGTATGATGGCGATCATATAGGTAGGAGCTGGGGTCTATAAGCACATCCTTAAAAATGTCCCTAGTCGTGGGAGTTTTCGAGACAGGGCATCGATACTCCATAGTAGACCAGTGTATACAGTCGAGACCCCGACGAAGGGTGGTGGCCAGTCTCACAAGCCACTGGTGTCAGTTTGTTCACCTAAGATGTATACAGGTGCTCATTGGGTTATGAGTACACCGGACAGGACTCGCCGGCAACATGCTAGTTGGTCTTATACCTGACGTCAGATAGCAGTTTCCTGGTGATATGTGTACAGGTTAGTTCATCGACCTGATATCGTCATTTGTCTCGTGTGAGTTCCCACTGTACTTTGATTACTACCCTACCACGGTTCAAAGGAGTCATGCAAACAGATTTTAGTTGGGTACAGTCCCGAGCCACATGGAGGCAGTGAGCGGATCGGCAGGGGTTTCGTCTCTCTCGGTATTGGGGGTGAGATCGCGCTGTGTCTAGGAAAGCCATTACACAAAGCCCTCGGCTGAGGCAGGAGATTTACTGGTAGGTATTCCAGTAGTATCTCAGGGTGTTCTGGGCTACACTCCGACACGACTTGTACCGCTTTTGGGGGTCTGGCTTTTACCAACCCCCTAGGCCCGCCTTGCGATACTCATAGACGAACGGACCGGACTGTACGGATATTGTCATTGACAGGCTCAGTAGGGTGTCAGGATGAGTTCGCTCATCGACCTCCCTTTTGGTCAATACCTGGTAGCCCGTTACGTACGGCTAATACCTCTGACTTGCTAGTGGTTAATCCACAGCCAAAGTATTGACGAGTCTTTAGAGTCCCCCACAGACAGTTTCTCAAGTTTCGGGTGAAACGTTGTAGAGGTCGTATGATATATGGTAGGGTTCGATCTTATACGTGCGGTATTGCACGCATCATGATCGGACGGATCATACTAGTGGGCTTTGGTTTAAGCCGGATCCTAGTATTAGATTTGCTGGATTACTTTAGTCTCATCGCATTCGCATTCAGTCGGAATGCGGGTGCAGGTATGTATATACAGGTGAAGGGTATCCTTGTGATCCGTCACGAGTTTACTTTAGATGTTGCCTGATCTTTTTGTTGTGGCAAACATTTTGATTAATGTTTGCTTAAGGAAATAATGAGCTAGAAATCATCAAGACAATGCATTAATGTGACATGGACTTATACTATGAGTCATGGTCTCTTTTTTAGCAAATGTGTCACATTAATGGATTGATTTGTGATGATTTGAGAGGAAGAGAGAGAGGGGCTGCCATGGGGTTATTGTTAGCTCTCATATTATTTTTCTCACACTCTCATTCTATCATAGTATCACAACAAAAGAAAAGAAAAGAGGAGAAAGCCTTGTTCTTCTTCTTCCTCCTCTAGCTCATTGCTTCCATCAATGGAAACACTTTAACCTCCATCCAAAGCCATGGATGCAAGAGATAAAGTGATCACGACATTCTCTACTTCAGCTTGGGCACGTCGACTAGCACACTTCGTGTCCGAGTTGCTTCGGACGAAGCGGGAGCCCGTAAAACGACTTCTCAATGTGGTGCCCTTTCCGACGAGGAGATGGAGACTGGAGATTCCGCGAGGAGATCGGGATGGTGGCCGAAGACCGAAGGACACGGATCGCTCGGTATAGCCCTCTACCCCTTCTCTAGATAGCTAGTTGTAAGTTAATGGTTACGATCCGGGTTTTTAGGATGCGGTAGTGCCGGTTTAAAGTTAAGAAAATTTTTCGTTTCCGTATTTTGGCCTCGGATAGACGGCCGGGGCGCTACCGTAGTCCTACATGGTATCAGAGCCATTCCATTAACCTAGTCTTGCTTGCTCTAACGTGTTTACAAGTTCGATCGAACGAATTTTCTAAAAACCGCATTTTTCAAATCACAGTTTCTGTCAAAAATTTTCTGTGGTCAAAAAATTTTTTGGTGTATTGCAGAAAATCAGGCAGGGTTTTTGGTGAACACTGCAGAAAAATGGTCACGTGATGTCACTGTAGTGCCGCGGAACAGTGGCCTTAACCCCCTTTTGGCTGCGATTCCGCCGCGGAACAGTAACATCTCTGTACCAATTTTCCTGCAGTGATTCCTGACTAGAAATTGGGGGTTTTGGTATACTCTTTTTGGGCCCAGATTTTTTTGAGTACTGGGTATTGTGCTTGGGGCCCACTTCGGGAAATTTAGTTGATCGAAAATTTTAAACATGTTAGTTCACAGTATTTACATTATATTTGCGACCGTGAATGTCACTTGATCGGTAAATCCTGTCTAACTGCTATAGCCCTTTTAGACGGATTTGCGAACGTGACATTCACGTTGATGTTCTGTGTTGTGCTGTGTTGTTGCGGATCTGTCGTGGTGGATAGCCTGGATGCAATATTAGTACAGTTTGGTTTTATATGTACATTTGATATTGCGGGGCGAGCGTCCGACATGTGGACTGCCATCACTGCCGGTTTGTATATTACTCTTTTGGGGCACGACCGAGCTGAGGTCGATGTACCCGTTGTATATTTTTACTTTCTGTACTAGGATTACCCCATGGAGGGGTGCACGGGTAGCCGGGTTCTAGAGGGAAACGGGCCCGGATCTCATGGCGTTGAGACGGAGGGGGCTTCACTCTAGAATTGGCGGGCTATTCGCCGCACTCGTAGGGGGTACAGGTTGACCCAAGGAGGGATGCACAAGTTACCAGATTCCGTGAAGTGCTGGGTAGTCCATTCACATTGTTGAAGGGGGCTGCCTCGCTTCAGATTTTGGCGGGTAACTTGCCTCGCCCATAGGGGTCTAGGTTTTCATTGCACATGCTATCCACACGACCAGGAGAACGTCGGGTTTCAGTAGCGGCTCTATGAAACCCGGGGATCCCAGATATCTGTATTATTCTATCATGCTTATTACATTTCTGTGATGTTACATTTTATCATGCCTTGAGCTATTATTATATATTGATATATATACTAGTAGATGTTGTATATATTTTACACCCGCGCTAGTCCAGACCCTGCTCTGTCGTTAGTTAAGTAACCTAACGGGTGATGGCGGGACCCAGTGGCGAATGCGGATGGCATATACGTACATCGTATTTTCGTTCTTTATTGGTGTGATCAATTGATGGGACTGCGTTGATTCGGATCTATGCAAGCTAAACAAACCTATTCTGATATTGTTGGAACAATTTTTCAAAAAGTTGTTATTGCAAGGACGTTCTCTTTTGTTTTGCACAGTGGTATTCGGTTATGAATATCCAGCACCTCAGTCGACGAGGCAAGGACCGAGATCCCTTCACCGGGAGTGACCCCTTGGACAGAAGTTTGTGTCAGGGTAATAACTTCACTATAGCCGATTGCCTTTTGCTTTGCATCGTGGTATTCAGTTGGAATATTCTGCACCTCATTCTACGGGGAAAGAGCCGAGATCCCTTCACCGGGAGTGACCTCTTTAGCAAAGGTTTTCGCCACTATATTTTATAAAAAGCAATGCAGTTCCTTCAACGATATCAAATTCATTATGTTAAAGGTTTTTCGCCAAAAACCAGCCGTAGCCCTCCGTCATTTCAGATTAGTATTGCTTAGTATTCGTGCTAAGTATGTCGTGCTTAGCCGAGACGTAGTGTTCGGTAGCTATGTAGTGCTTTTCTGTTGCATGGATATGAGATTGGTTTGGACAGTCGTGCGGTCATTTTGGCTCAGTCAAGGACTCGTGCGGGTGGGTCTAATGCAATCAAGATAATGACGGGTTGAACTTGACTAGGATCCTTTGATATGTTGGCTAAGTCAAGGTCACTTGGGTCCTAGGGGTAAAAACATACTACGGGAGTTTCTAAAGAAACTGAAACTTGCCAGATATGCGCATACCTTCTGGAGTGTAATAACGTGAGTGGATTCCGTCACGTTATCATGCGATGATAGTTGGATCCCGATTCCCACTGATGAGTTGGTTTACTCCTCGGGTGATCCCGACTAATTCTTCTTTCAGATTTGGAGGAGAATTTGAGGTTACAGTGGGAGGTTTCCTGATTAGATAAAGTGATAACCATTCTGATCTAGGTTAGAGTGCACGCTGAGTGTTTCTTTTCTCTCTCTATTTGGCAGCGACCATGACCCGACCCTTGACTATGACTCAGTGACCAAGATTAACCAAACCTTCTTAAAAAACTGGCTTTTGGATTGTCAAAGTTGCATACCTCATTGCCACTCCTACTTTTACCCTTTTCTCCAGAACACCCCATATTACTACGAACGTCCACTTCCATTAGATAAAACCATCGTATGGTTATATACGAACTTGAAGGAATTTATTCGAGGATGGTTTCCGGTTCTGGAGAAAACGAATAGGACTATTCAGTTGTCTTTTCTTTTTACCTTCTCTCAGGTTGGGAGTGCTCCTTGGATTAGGACAGTACACCTATTACGCTTATTGGATAGTCTTCTTCGAAACCATAGGCAGGTGCCGAACGGTAGGGAATGAAGAAAACCATCTATCCTAAAAGGTGTGCAGAAGGTATTAAGTAAAGACAAATAAAGGGATTAGTAAGAGGGCAAAGTAAATTGCGACTGCTATTCACGACCAAACCAAGTATTTCATCGCCAGTCCTACTTCACCTTTATATTTCTCTAGGACACTCCGTATCACTATGAAGATCCACAGTTATTTGGATACTCCATCGTATGGTTATATACGAACTCGAAGGAACTTGTTCCAATTCGGGGATGGATTCTAGTTCAGGAGAAATAGGAATAAGGTTTTATTCAGTTGTCTTTTATCTTTACCTTCTCTCGGGTTGCGAGTGCTCCTAGGATTAGGGCAGTACATCTATTATGCTTATTGGATAGTCTTCTTCCAAACCATAGGCTGGTGCCGAACGGTAGGGAAGGAAGAAAACCATTTAGCCTAAAGGGGTGTACAAAAGGTAATGACTAAAGACATATAAATGGATTTGGAGAGATGGCAAAGAAATATACGGTTACAGTTGTGAATCTGATAATGGAAGAGGAATTACTAGGAATACCCGGATACCCCTTCGAAACATTTCAATGTTTCAGTTTCACTGTGTACTGTTAAAAGAAAACTAATTTCCCAATTAGACCCTTGCTCCAGGGTATGTATTTACCAGGTTTGATTCTCACATCTGTATGGTTTTACAGATGATGAGTGGGAGTAAGTTATTGGGAATTAGGTGATCATCCTCATTATATCGGGATTCGTTGTAATTGGTGATATTTGAGAAAATCACCTGGGTTGTTTGATGGACGACAAACATTTGGTTTTGAATATCCGCTGTTATGCACCAACTTCAAATTGATATATCAGTACGTCTATTTTTATAGAGTGAGATATACCTTTTTGAAATTATGTCTATGACATTTACCTATATCAGTGGATGGTTAGGTAAGGAGCATTACACAGCGGTGTAATTCTTCTTAACCATAAGTACAGTTTTCAACCTACGACATACAGGGATTGAGTTATTAGACTTAGGGGACTTATACAGAGTATTGTATGTAGTCCAGTGTCCATTAGGACAGAGGGGTTAGTACTCGTACTGTATTCTTTTTACTTGTGACTTCTCTAGTTTTTAGACATGTATTTCGTAGAAATGCAAGGTCTAAGTTTTGAGAAGTTATAGGTATAAAAGTAAAGTAGAGAACCAGATGTTGCAAGTATCGAGATTCTTCAAGGTGATCAAAGATGTAGATATTTGTATATGGTATTCAGTTGTTAGTAATGATTTTGAGAAACTTGTTTCTCTTTCAGGATTACTCATAATTGGAAGCACTCCTAAGTTGAGTAATGCCAATCGGCCTCTTTCCATTTAGTTGACATGCACTGGAGACAGCTGCATAATTTGAATCTGGTTTAATTAAATTAGTGCCTCTGTTTCTGTATTGGATATAGAACAGTTCATATCTTGACATTGTTAAGGTACGGGGAGTTGTCCAGCTTATGCTTAAAACCAGACTCTGGACAACTTAAGGTACGTTTCTGTAATGGCTGTTTGTGGGTTGACTCGGGCTATGACGAGGGTTGACTTTCTACCATCTGGAAGATCAATAGTGATAGTGTTCTTGACTCGCCACAGTTTTAATAAAAATGGATTTTTTTTCAGAAAACGGTAGTGGGAGTATGGTAGAACTGGAAGTGATTCCAGAACCGCAAACGATTACTGAAAATTTAATAGGACCTAAACATTCAATCTGGATTGACATTCCATTGGCCACTCCGCAGATATGGTGGGTAACCTCAGGCACTCGAGAGGTACTCCGGTAGCCTCAAGGACGGTGACAGGGAGGTTCTTGTTTACCCAGACTTGCCATTGCTGTTGTTCCAGACTGTGAGACCCGGCAGGAGGATGAGTATAGCGTTGTTCTAAACTAGCTTTGGAAGTGTATGTGTATATGATTCTGCGAGAGGGTTGTCATAGTCAGTGGGAGCAGCGGAAGCATTAGTGGACAAGTGGCTTATGTCTATTTATAGACCAAAGCAAATATAACGGAGATAGATCATCTATTTCTAATGTGACAGTCATAGGTTTGACTTCATCAAAATAGGGGATGGATCTATTAAGAAGGTAGTAGGGTGTGATATCCTGGTATTTGGATGACATACATAGAGTAGGATGTGAAATTCCTATACTACGGTCGGTTATACGTTGGTTGTCACACAGTAGTTTCTCCACATAGGAATTGGATATTATATCAAACATTCTGGTTACTAGATCTATGGTTTTAGATCTAGAGTTGGGTAGTTTCCCAATCTGGGTACTTAGACAGCATTCTACAGGTGTTTTAGAATGGACGAATCCTGGCACGGTGCAGTCACCCTCTCTAAAGGTGTCTTACAGACTGAAGAGAGGAGGGATATACATGATTAGCAGATCACTTGCTTAGGCAATTGAGTTGATCATGAGATGTCAAATACCACACCAGATGTTGTTTTTGCATTAGATGCAATATATTGATATTAATCTAATCCTGGAGAAACGATCGGAAGCAGTTTTAGAACATAAGTGGATGTTCTACGGATATGATAACGGCATCCCCCTTCGGGAGACAGTTATCATTCCAGGCTTCCAAGGTGACCTAAATGACAGAGTGACTGTCAGATTTATAGTTTTCCCTCTGACGAGGGGCGGCAGTTTAGACAGGAGGTCCAATCGGATACTGAGGGAGGCATGGCGCAGGATAATGATTGGTTTCAGTTGACGATACAGTCTAAGAAGTTTGGATTTGGAGTTCATTTATGAGCTAGGTCCCATCAGATATCCAGACATATTCTAAGACAGGTATTTCTCATTTCGGGAGATGGCTTTCTCCGCGAACTTGAGATAAAGATAGACATAGAAAGAAACATCAGAGCGGATCCACTCACTGAGGCTATTCCTCGAACGCAATAGTTTCGCAAACAGGTTTTGTGAGACTGACTAGTAGAGGAGTTGGGTGTTCGGTATCACACGGGCTGTGAGTATGCGACTTCGCAATAATTAGCCTTGAGTGCAAGTGGGAGATTGTTGGATATAGTGCCCTCAGAGTCAATTATTGGATCACGGGCACGTGATTGCAATCATTGAGGGAGGACCTATACCGGTAGGACAGTCTTACTCAAGATGATAGTAAGCTTTCTGGTTTATCTTTATCATCGTGTACTGCTTTAGGTGACCTTACAGGTCACTATTGCGCGTTGATAGAGACCTTAGGATTCTTGCTTGACGGCCAGCAGTATGATGGCGATCATATACGTCGTAGCTGGGGTCTATAAGCACATCCTTAAAAAGGTCCCTAGTCATGGGAGTTTTCGAGACAGCGCATCGATACTCCAGAGTAGACTAGTGTATACAGTCGAGACCCCGACGAGGGGCGGTGGCCGGTCTCACAATCCACTGGTGTCAGTGGGTTCACCTAAGATGTATACAGGTGCTCATTGGGTTATGAGTACACCGGACCGGACTCGCCGGGAACATGCTAGTTGGTCTTAGACATGACGTCAGATAGCAGTTCCCTGGTGACATGTGTACAGGTTAGTTCATCGACCTGAGATCATCATTTGTCTCGTGTGAGTTCCCACTATACTTTGATTACTACCCTACCACGGCTCAAAGGAGCCGTGCAAACAGGTTTTAGTTGGGTACAGTCCCGAGCCACATGGAGGCAGTGAGCGGATTGGCAGGGGTTTCGTCTCTCCCGGTATTGGGGGTGAGATCGCGCTGTGTCTAGGAGAGCCATTACACAAAGCCCTCGACCGAGGAAGGAGATTTACTGGTAGGTATTCCAGTAGTATCTCAGGGTGTTCTGGGCTACACTCCGACACGACTTGTACCGCTTTTGGGGTTCTGACTTTTACCAACCCCCTAGGCCCGCCATGCGATACTCATAGACGAACGGACCGGACTGTACAGATATTGTCACTGACAGGCTCAGTAGGGTGTCAGGATGAGTTCGCTCATCGACCTCCCTTTTGGTCAATACCTGGTAGCCCGTTACGTACGGCTAATACCTCTGACGTGCTAGTGGTTAAATCTACAGCCAAAGTATTGACAAGTCTTTAGAGTCCCCCACAGACAGTTTCTCAAGTTTCGGGCAAAACGTTGTAGAGCCCGTATGATATATGGCAGGGTTCGATCTTATACGTGCGGTATTGCACGCATCATGATCGGACGGATCATACTAGTGGGCTTTGGTTTAAGCCGGATCCTAGTATTAGATTTGTTGGATTACTTTAGTCTCATCGCATTCGCATTCAGTCGAAATGCGGTTGCATGTATGTATATACAGGTGAGGGGTATCCCTGTGATCCATCACGAGTTTACTTTAGATGTTGCCGGATCTTTTTGTTGTGGCAAAAATTTTGATTAATGTTTGCTTAAGGAAATAATGAGCTAGAAATCATCATGACAATGCATTAATGTGACATGGACTTATACTATGAGTCATGGTCTCTTTTTTAGCAAATGTGTCACATTAATGGATTGATTTGTGATGATTTGAGAGGAAGAGAGAGAGAGGGGCTGCCATGGGGTTATTGTTAGCTCTCATATTATTTTTCTCACACTCTCATTCTATCATAGCATCACAACAAAAGAAAAGAAAAGCGGAGAAAGCCTTGTTCTTGTTCTTCTTCCTCTAGCTTATTGCTTCCATCAATGGCAACACTTTAATCTCCATCCAAAGCCATGGATGCAAGAGACAAAGTGATCACAACATTCTCTACTTCACCTTGGGCACGTCGGCTAGCACACTTCGTGCCCGAGTTGCTTCGGACGAAGCGGGAGCCCATAAAACGACTTCTCGATGTGGTGCCCTTTCCGACGAGGAGATGGAGACCGGAGATTCCGCGAGGAGATCGGGATGGTGGCTGAAGACCGAAGGACATGGATCGCTCGGTATAGCCCTCTACCCCTTCTCTAGACAGCTAGTTGTAGGTTAATGGTTACGATCCGGGTTTTCAGGATGCGGTAGTGCCGGTTTAAAGTCAAGAAAATTTTTCGTTTCCGCATTTTTGCCTCGGATAGACGGCCGGGGCGCTACCGCAGTCCTACAAAAACTAGCAAGTATAGGGTGTTATATATGGAGTATGTGTCACGACCCGAATATTTTGACTCGTGACCGACACTTAACCACGCAACGTCTACAGGCGTAACGCGACTAAGTAAGCCGAACCCAGAAACCAAAACCATTTAAAAGTAGTGAGTGTTGAAAACATTTAATTAAGACATTTAGAAAACCTTGAATAGTTCAATAAGTTCTTTTAAAGTTAAGTTATCATTTAATAATTTTGGCAGCATTTCCTTTGTAAAAGTAACCCCGAAATCGGGTATAAAACAAGATATAAGTGAAAATGAAATATAATGAAATGAACATCCCCAACGGGAGCAAACACGCCCAATGGCGGAAACCATCATCACAAGAGTAATATACGACGCCGTAGCGAAGAATGGGAAATAAATAAACATCACAGAAATATAAACTGCATATAAAAACAGTCGGTTCCCACGAGCTCGACACCAGAATACAAAATATACATCATCGTCCTCACACAGTATCTAAGTCCAATACATATATGGTAGATGGAGAGTACTAGATACAAAAGGGGATACAATAAAGGTAATCAGATACCATAACCCACCTAAATGCAAAACAGCTCTCGCCGCAACTGTAGTGGTATCTGTAGCCAAAAGATGCAAAAAAAGCAGCCTGCTGCGACTATGCTGAGGGCAACCTGCAAATACTGTGGCACAACGGGGGTGAGTTGCCAACTCGTGAATAGAGATAACATATAAAGGTAATCGCGAGCATGTACGTACTGCGCTACTCTATCAAATGCCCAGCAAGTAAGATCTATATGCGACAAGCAGTAGGTGCAATAATCTTGCAAATGCTCTGCCAGGTAAAATAACTACAGGATGAGATATATGATAATCAATGCTGAGCATGGGATAAACAACATCTACACGGAATATCAATGTGGAAAATAATCGGTGCCCAAAACTGCACCCAAATCCCAAATAACTCAGGCGCCGGCACACCCATCGGCCCACAAATCCTGTAAATCTCTGAAAATCATGAGTGCCCAACATCGGCACTCAAAATATCATAAAATACTCGTGTCCGGCATCGACACGCAAATCCTCATATATCAGGCTCCGTCAGTCTGGATCAGCCCACGGGCTCCGTCTGCGGTATCGTCCCTCAGCCCCGGCAGTACGGATCATCTCGCATCCATCTCTCGACTCTGGTCAGTATCCTCCGGATAACCGCCAGGTCCCAACCAATCACCGGTAGGTACTCGACACCCTGCTAGGCTCATCGTCTACTCCACGAAAAACATTTCTCGCCCAGGGGAACCATACCGGGTCCACCACGAACCCGCAAACGGATCATCCAACTCCTCGAATCGGGTTTCAAGCACACATCTCAGCACCGAGAAAACACGTGGTGGACGCACCAAAATATCATATCACGAGGAACCGGGTTTTCAAATATTGCATCTTTTCTTAAAAATCCCACGGTCCTCAAAACCAGAAATCACATGAAAATCCAACACCAAGAAATAAATCCAATGCGATGTGCTATGTACATCAATCCATGATATAGGTCTAAGGGAAAACCGCTTTTTAAAATAGTTTCCGTTTTTAAAGATATCATGCGGCTCCCAATTTCCATGAAAGTCATATCGAATCACATGTGAGATGAACTACAGCAACATAAGCATGGCAGTTCTACAGTGAGTGTGTCATGGCAATTACGAACGGTGTGTGTGTAACATTCATATTAGTGCTCGTGCAACATGAACCGTTAGTAATTGTGCAGTGTTCTATCAATTCAAAATTTACATACAGCAGGGAATGCAATATGCAATGACAGTCCATAAGGTAAATGCAACATATAATAATAAGGTCCTATCAACCCTGACGTATAACGCCATGCGGGCGATATCCCCGTAGATGTTAAATCTACTCACCGAAGTCTCGCGCTAAGTGTAGCCGACGACTTGCTTCCCTTTCTTCGCAGCGTCCGTCTCACTCGCCTGCGAACCTAGAATCACACAATATATATATATATATATATATATATATATATATATATATATATCACACAAGCTCAAATCCACAAAACGTGATATTAAGGTCAAACTGGAAGCCCGTGTCGCAAACCAATCGCGCGTGTGCGCGATACGCTAGAACGTGTGATCACGCGTCTGAAACTACCCTGACGCGTCGCGATACGCAGAAATCCCAAACCACATGCGTATCACGCGTGTCGCGATGGTTCAAAAATACCAGAAATAGGGTAATTAGCTCCAGATTTTTCTGAAGCAGGAATCAAATAAAACTATACTTGCCATGAGTCTAAGGATTGCAGCAGACACCTATAGGACCAAACCCTCCCCATCTAGCAGCAATTTGCGGCCAGATCGAATATTTCGGCGGCCTGAAGGAGTCCTAAGGGGGTCGGGTTCTACCAGGGGAATCAGCTCCTAACCACTATGCTACAGTCATCTCAAATTTAATCTGAACTCATCGGGTCGATAGCAGTTTACAGAAACACAAAATTACCTTAAAACGACGAATCTTCTTCAAAAGAGATCTGGTGGTATATTAGTGCAATTGGGGGCTAAGCTGGGTTAAAAGGGCCCTAACAACACTCTTTCAACCTACTGAAACCAAATCATACATCACTTGCTCAAGGTTCCCACTAATCACCTCATATCGCACTAAAACGCACCAATAAACACTAATCGAAGCAAAACTACACTAAACAAGTAAACTAGGGAGTAAGTTCAGGAAATATACCCCACACTCGACCCTAGGGAGCTGGAGGAAGAAGAAGAAGGGAAGGGAAGGAGCTGCAGCTGGAGTTGTGGCTGCTGTTGCTCACTGCTGCTGCTGCTCTCACTGTTGCTGCTGCTGCTGCTTACTGCTGCTTGATGCTGCTGTGGCTTGCTGCTGCTGTGCTGCTTGCTTCTGCTGCTGAGATGGTGCTGTTGCTGCTGTGGAGGTAAGTGGGTGTGTGTGTGTGAGTGAGGTTGAGAGAAAGAACAAAAGAATGAGAGGAATCATAACCCCAATGTCAACCCCTCTATTCTCTCTCTTCATTAAATGCAAGCATGGCCTAAGCCATGATGCATTCTCTCTCTCTCTCTCATTCTCACTAAGTCAACACCCAAAAGGAAATTCAAAATAAAGCAACCATTAAATAACTAATTAAACTTAATTAAACCCAAAAGACTTAATCCCCATGATTAACCCACCATGGTTACTAATCATGGTATTACCTCATTTAAAAACCCTAGTTTACATGCACATGTGTGTGCAAGCCTAGGAAAATTCTAGAAAAACATTTATTAAATTAGGAAAAATATTTGAAACACCATTTGGTAAACTTTTTATTAAAAACCTTTTATTTAAATATAAATAGCCACTAAACACATCCTAAGGTGTTACAATCTCTCTCCCTTAAAGAAATTCGTTCCCGAATTTCAAAATCTAACAACACGTACCTTCGAAAAGACGGGGATACTTCTTCCTCATCTCGCTTTCGGTCTCCCAAGTGACCACCTCACTGTTCTGACCACGCCAAAGTACCTTAACTGATGGGATGTCCTTCGACCTCAATTTCTTCACTTGTCGATCCAAGATCATCACCGGCTGTTCTGCATAGGAAAGGTCGCGCTCAAGCTGGATCGTCGGGTGCTGAATTGCATGCGAAGGATCATGAAGATATCTACGGAGCATCGAAACGTGAAATACAGGGTGCACATCTGGAAAACTGGGAGGAAGGGCTAATCGGTATGCAACTGCACCAACACGCTCGAGGATCTCGAAGGGGCCCACATATCTGGGACTGAGCTTCCCCTTCTTCCCAAACCTCATCACACCTTTCATTGGGGAGACCCTCAAGAAAACATGATCACCAACAGAAAACTCAAGTCGGCATCGCCGACGGTCCGCATAAGATCTCTGCCTACTCTGCGCTGCTCTCATCCTATCGCGAATCAACTGGATCTTCACGGTCGTCTTCTCAACAATCTGTGGCCCTAAGATACTGCTCTCACTGAGCTCTGTCCAACAGGTGGGCGATCTGCATCTCCTCCCATAAAGAGCCTCAAAAGGTGCCATCTGAATGGTCTCCTGGTAGCTGTTATTATAGGAGAACTCTACTAAGGGCAAGTGATGATCCCAGCTACCTCCGAAATCTAATACACATACTCTGAGCATGTCCTCGAGAGTCTGAATAGTCCGCTCTGACTGTCCGTCGGTCTGCGGATGAAATGCTGTGCTGAAACTCAAGCGAGTGCCCAAAGCTTCCTGAAGCTTCTGCCATAATCGGCTGGTAAACTGGGTGCCTCTGTCGGACACAATACATGTCGGGACTCCGTGCAGTCGCACAATCTCGTCGATGCAAATCTGGGCATCCTGAGTAAATCCGAAAGTCGTCTCCACTGGTGGGAAGTGAGCCGCTTTCGTTAAACGATCCACGATCACCCAGATGGAGTCATACCCCCGACTAGTCCTGGGTAGACCCACAATGAAGTCCATAGAGATCTGCTCCCATTTCCACTCCGGAATGGGTAACGGCTGTAGCTCCCCCGCGGGCCTCTGGTGCTCAGCCTTGACTTGCTGACAAGTCAGGCATCTCGACACAAAATCTGCGATGTCTTTTTTCATTCCGTCCCACCAGTACACACCTCTCATGTCATAGTACATCTTGATGGAACCGGGATGAACGCTATATACCGATCGATGTGCCTCCTCAAGAATCTCACGCCTCAATCCCTCAGCATCTGGTATGCACAGTCTAGTCCCAAATCGTAGTATCCCTTGATCATCGATCACGAACTCGGAAAATCTTCCCTGTCCAATCTGTGCCATGATCTCTGAACATCGGTCATCACTGTGTTGTGCCTCATGTATACGGTCGATCAACTGTGGGCGTGCACGGACATGCGCGATCTGTCCTCCACTCGGCGTGAACTCGAACTGTACCCGGCTGTCGCATAATATTTGCCAATCTGCCGACGACTGCCCCTGTACTGCGCTCAAACAAGATAGACTACTCCCGGGCCTCCTGCTCAAAGCATCCGCCACTACATTCGCCTTGCCCGGGTGATACAAGATCTCGCAGTCGTAATCCTTTACTAACTCCATCCATCGGCGCTGTCAAAGATTCAGGTCTCGCTGCTGAAATATATACTTTAGACTCTTGTGATCCGTGAATATCTGGCACGACTCGCCGTATAGGTAATGTCGCCAGATCTTAAGTGCAAAGACCACTGCAGCCATCTCCAAATCGTGAGTGGGGTAGTTCTGTTCATGCTTCTTCAATTGTCGCGAGGCATACGCGATCACCCTGTCATGCTGCATCAATACGCACCCTAGCCCCACTCGAGAAGCATCACAATAGACCACAAATCCATCTGATCCGGATGGTAAAGATAACACCGGTGCCGTAGTCAGCAGAGTCCGTAGCTGCTGAAAACTGCGCTCGCACTCCTCCGTCCAATCGAAAGGAACTCCCTTCCGGGTCAACCCGGTCAAAGGGGTAGCAATACTGTAGAAGTCCTGCACAAAACGCCTATAGTAACCGGCCAACCCTAAAAAGCTGCGAATCTCCGTAACCGATGTGGGTCTGGGCCAACGCTGAACGGCCTCGATCTTCCTCGGGTCCACACATATACCGTCTCATGAAATCACATGCCCCAAGAAGTCTACGCTGTCCAGCCAGAAAGCACACTTGGAGAATTTCGCATATAGCTGGTGCTCCCTCAAAGTCTGCAGTGTAATCCGCAAGTGCTGCTCGTGCTCCTCACCACTCCGGGAATACACCAAGATATCGTCAATGAAGACTATGATGAATAGATCCAAATATGGACGGAAAATACGGTTCATCAAGTCCATGAATGCTGCTGGCGCATTGGTGAGTCCGAACGACATCACCAAAAACTCATAATGGCCGTAGCGCGTACGGAAAACTGTCCTGGGAATGTCCTCCTGTCGAACCCGCAGCTGATGATAGCCCGATCGTAAATCGATCCTCGAAAAGTACCCTGCCCCCTGAAGCTGGTCGAACAAATCGTCGATGCACGGAAAAGGATACCTGTTCCGCACTGTCACCCTGTTCAGCTGGCGGTAGTCGATACACAAACGCAAACTGCCGTCCTTCTTCTTGACGAACAGGACTGGAGCACCCCAAGGAGAAACACTGGGTCGAATAAGTCCTTTATCCAGCAAATCTTGCAATTGACCCTTCAATTCTCGAAGTTCCGCCGGGGCCATCCGATAAGGCGGTATGGAAATAGGCCCCGAGCCAGGAACCAAATCAATACAGAAAGAAATGTCACGCTCGGGCGGTAGCCCAGGAAGCTCGCCAGGGAACACATCAGGAAACTCGCTAACAACCGGAACCTGATCCAATGGAACCTCTGTAGCGCTGGCATCGCAAACATAGGCGAGAAATCCCTGACATCCCTTCCTCAAAAGCTGCTCAACGCGAAAGGAAGAAATCACACTGTGAGGGGCGGCACCACGGTCCCCCAACACAACAAAAACCGACTCGCCAGGAAAGCAGAATCTAACTGTCTTCTCACGGCAGTCCACAGAAGCATAGCACGTGGCTAACCAATCCATGCCCAAAAGAACGTCGAAGTCCAACATCTAGAGAAGGATCAAGTCGACAGGCAACTCCCTCTCGCCAATACAGACGGTACAGGATCGGAATACATGCCTAGCAACAAACGACTCTCCTACAGGAGTGGTCACCACAAGCGGCTGATCAAGCAACCCAGACTCTCTACCCAAACTCGGCACGAAGTGTGTGGATACGTACGAGTGCGTGGATCCGGGATCGAACAATACGTGTGCATCAACTGAACATACTGGAAGGATACCTGAAACCACCGCATTGGACGCCTGCGCGTCCTGATGCGTCAAAGCCAAAACCCGCGCCTGTCCTCCACCGGTGACTGACTGCCCCCTGCCTCGGTCATCTCGCCCTCTCTGAGCAACTCCTCCACACCCACGACCTCTCTGTGTATGAGTCTGGCGTGGAGCAACGGTAGGTACAACAGGCAACGCCCTCTGGGGTGGTGAAGGTGGTAAAGTAACATACGGTGCTGCCGCCTCCCTCCGGTGTGTCTCGAGACAATCTCTAACGAGGTGAAGTAGACTGCCGCATCTAAAGCAACCCCACGACCACTGCTGACTCTCTCGTGGATACGAACTGAACATCTGGCCCCGTCCCGAATCTCTTCCACTCCCCATGCCTGAACGATACCTGTCGCGGCGTCTGAATGTCTGTCTCCGTGCGGATATACCAGTACGAACTCTCTTCGGCTCTGGAACTACCGAAGTCTCAGCCAGGTGCTCCTTGACTAATAGGGCTACGTCTACAGCTGCTGCATAGGTCTCGTAGTGCTGCGTGCTGATCGCAAGGAATAGTGGTGTAAGCAAGCCTCGAACAAATCTCTTGACTCGCAACTCCTCGGTAGCCACTAAATACGGGGCATAAGCTGCTAGCTCTGTAAACAACACGTCATACTCAGCCACTGTCATCCCTGGCGTCTGGCGCAAGGACTCAAATCTGCGTGCTCAGGCATCCCTAACACTTTGGGGAAGGAAACGGGCTAGAAATACTGTCATGAACTCCGTCCAGGTCATAGAAGGAAGACCTGCTGCCCTGCCCTTCTCAACTGAATCACACCACTTCTGCGCAAGACCTTCCAGACGAAAGCTCGCGAACTCGACCCATCTCGTATCTGCGCATCTGAGGGAACGGCATATCCGGGCCATCCTATCGATGAAAGACTGTGGGTCCTCGGCTGTATCAGTGCCTGTGAAGACCGGAGGCTTCAGCCTCATGAACTCTGATAGCGATACTGTAATCACCTCCATGGCTGCAGGGGCAACTGGCTGTGCGGTAGGTACCATCGCGGTCTCTGGAACGGGTGGAGCTACCTCTGGTCGCTGCGCTCGAAGCGTCTCAACTAGCGATCCTATCATCTGGCGCATCTCCTGCATGCTGGATCACACCGTCTGGCGCATCTCCTGCATACCAGCCCCTAGCGTGGCGATCTGATCTGTCACGGGAGGAACAGTCTGCTCGGTTACAACGGGTGCACAGCTCGGATCAGTCCTCGTCTCGGACGAGTCAACTCGAATCTCAGCCCTCGCGGCCGCTCTCTGCGCCCTCATAGTCTTTGGCGGCATAATGGCTGAAAGGAAATTAGGATCCGATAAGAATACGGAAATCGAATCACAAGAATATATATACTCAAGAAGGAATTTAAATCAATAAGTCCTAAGGTCGCCTCGGCGGAGTACCGTGTCGTGAGTATGCCGCGGAACATACACACGCTACGCCACTCTGCTTCAGCTACCTACTCCATCATACCAAGGTCATCCTACACTCCGAAGGTAAAACCTATGCTCTGATACCAACTTTATCACGACCCGAATATTTCGACTCGTGACCGGCACTTAACCACGCAACGTCTACAGGCGTAACGCGACTAAGTAAGCCGAACCCAGAAACCAAAACCATTTAAAAGTAGCGAGTGTTGAAAACATTTAATTAAGACATTTAGAAAACCTTGAATAGTTCAATAAGTTCTTTTAAAGATAAGTTATCATTTAATAATTTTGGCAGCATTTCCTTTGTAAAAGTAACCCCGAAATCGGGTATAAAACAGGATATAAGTGAAAATGAAATATAATGAAATGAACATCCCCAACGGGAGCAAACACGCCCAACGGCAGAAACCATCATCACAAGAGTAATATACGACGCTGTAGCGAAGAATGGGCAATAAATAAACATCACAGAAATATAAACTGCATATAAAAACTGTCGGCTCCCACGATCTCGACACCAGAATACAAAATATACATCATCGTCCTCACACAGTATCTAAGTCCAATACATATATGGTAGATGGAGAGTACTAGATACAAAAGGGGATACAATAAAGGTAATCAGATACCACAACTCACCTAAATGCAAAACAGCTCTCGCCGCAACTGTAGTGGTATCTGTAGCCAAAAGATGCAAAAAAAAGCAGCCTGCCGCGACTATGCTGAGGGCAACCTGCAAATACTATGGCACAACGGGGGTGAATTGCCAACTCGTGAATAGAGATAACATATAAAGGTAATCGCGAGCATGCATGTACTGCGCTACTCTATCAAATGCCCAGCAAGTAAGATCTATATGCGACAAGCAGTAGGTGCAATAATCATGCAAATGCTCTGCCAGGTAAAATAACTACAGGATGAGATATATGATAATCAATGCTGAGCATGGGATAAATAACATCTACACGGAATATCAACGTGGAAAATAATTGGTGCCCAAAACTGCACCCAAATCCCAAATAACTCAGGCGCAGGCACACCCATCAGCCCACAAATCCTGTAAATCTCTGAAAATCACGAGTGCCCAACATCGGCACTCAAAATATCATAAAATACTCGTGTCCAGCATCGACACGCAAATCCTCATATATCGGGCTCCGTCAGTCCGGATCAGCCCACGGGCTCCGTCTGCGGTATCGGCCCTCGGCCCCGGCAGTACGGATCATCCCGCATCCATCTCTTGACTCTGGTCAGTATCCTCCGGATAACCGCCAGGTCCCAACCAATCACCGGTAGGTAGTCGCCATCCTGCTAGGCTCATCGTCTACTCCACGAAAAACATTTCTCGCCCCGGGGAACCATACCGGGTCCACCACGAACCCGCAAACGGATCATCCAACTCCTCGAATCGGGTTTCAAGCACACATCTCAGCACCGAGAAAACGCGTGGTGGACACACCAAAATATCATATCACGAGGAACCGGGTTTTCAAATATTGCATCTTTTCTTTAAAATCCCACGGACCTCAAAACCAGAAATCATATGAAAATCCAACACCAAGAAATAAATCCAATGCGATGTGCTATGTACATCAATCCATGATATAGGTCTAGAGGAAAACTGCTTTTTAAAATAGATTCCGTTTTTAAAGATATCATGCGGCTCCCAATTTCCATGAAAGTCATATCGAATCACATGTGAGATGAACTACAGCAATATAATCATGGCAGTTCTACAGTGAGTGTGTCATGGTAATTACTAACGGTGTGTGTGTAACATGCATATTAGTGCTCGTGCAACATGAACCGTTAGTAATTGTGCAGTGTTCTATCAATTCTAAATTTACATACAGTAGGGAATGCAATATGCAATGACAGTCCATGAGGTAAATGCAACATATAATAATAAGGTCCTATCAGCCCTGACGCATAACGCCATGCGGGCGATATCCCCGTATATGTTAAATCTACTCACCGAAGTCTCGCGCTAAGTGTAGCCGACGACTTGCTTCCCTTTCTTCGCAGCGTCCGTCTCACTTGCATGCGAACCTAGAATCACACTAGATATATATATATATATATATATATATATATATAAATCACACACAAGCTCAAATCCACAAAAACGTGATATTAAGGTCAAACTGGAAGCCCGTGTCGCAAACCAATCGCGCGTGTGCGCGATACGATAGAACGTGTGATCACGCGCCTGAAACTACCCTGCCGCGTCGCGATACGCAGAAATCCCAAACCACATGCGTATCACGCGTGTTGCGAAGGTTCAAAAATACGAGAAATAGGGTAATTAGCTCCAGATTTTTATGAAGCAGGAATCAAATAAAACTATACATGCCATGAGTCTAAGGATTGCAGCAGACACCTATAGGACCAAACCCCAACCCCAACCCTCCCCATCTGGCCGCAATTTACGGCCAGATCGAATATTTCGGCGGCCTGAAGGAGTCCTAAGGGGGTCGGGTTCTACCAGGGGATTCAGCTCCTAACCACTATGCTACAGTCATCTCAAATTTAATCTGAACTCATCGGGTCGATAGCAGTTTACAGAAACACAAAATTACCTTAAAACGATGAATCTGCTTCAAAAGAGATTTGGTGGTATTTTAGTGCAATTGGGAGCTAAGCTAGGTTAAAAGGGCCCTAACAACACTCTATCAACCTACTGAAACCAAATCATATATCACTTGCTCAAGGTTCCCACTAATCACCTTATATCGCACTAAAACGCACCAATAAACACTAATCGAAGCAAAACTACACTAAACAAGTAAACTAGGGAGTAAGTTCAGGAAATATACCCCACACTCGACCTTAGGGAGCTGGAGGAAGAAGAAGAAGTGAAGGGAAGGAGCTGCAGCTGGAGTTGTGGCTGCTGTTGCTCACTGCTGCTGCTGCTCACACTATTGCTGCTGCTGCTTACTGCTGCTTACTGCTGCTGTGGCTTACTGCTGCTGTGCTGCTTGCTTCTGCTGCTGAGATGGTGTTGTTGCTGCTGTGGAGGTAAGTGGGTGTGTGTGTGAGTGAGGTTAAGAGAAAGAACAAAAGAATGAGAGGAATCATAACCCCAATGTCAACCCCTCTAGTCTCTCTCTTCATTAAATGCAAGCATGGCCTAAGCCATGATGCATTCTCTCTCTCTCTCTCATTCTCACTAAGTCAACACCCAAAAGAAAATTCAAAATAAAGCAACCATTAAATAACTAATTAAACTTAATTAAACCCAAAAGACTTAATCCCCATGATTAACCCACCATGGTTACTAATCATGGTATTACCTCATTTAAAAACCCTAGTTTACATGCACATGTGTGTGCAAGCCTAGGAAAATTCTAGAAAAATATTTATTCAATTAGGAAAAATATTTGAAACACCATTTGGTAAACTTTTTATTAAAAACCTTTTATTTAAATATAAATAGCCACTAAACACATCCTAAGGTGTTACAGTATGTGAGCTACTGAACCAACCTAGACACCAAACACCCACATTTGGCCGGCTGCATTGCCCCCAAAACCGTCCACCTCGGCCCATTCTGCTCCGTTGGGGTTCGTCTTCTCAGGGTGGTCTCCTAGTGTCTTGAATATGTCTCTGGTATTGTTTGTTTTTCTCAGAAACTTCCCGGATTGCTCCAGATTCCCTATAGGCACACAATACCTCACAAAACCGACACGGGACTATATCTAAGTTTGTATTTTGGTTTCTATTCTCATTTCCAGGTTAGGGAATCGATCTCTAAGGCCTTAGAACAGCCACTAAATAACTCAAGTCCACACAATCACCTAAACCCTTCTCTAGAATTTTCCAAATATCACATACCCTAACCAAAACAACTTCTAACTAAACTAGGATACAAAGAAACTTAAACTAACCTAAATGAAAGAAGATATACCTCATTTGGGAAACTCAAGAAAAACCCTAGCTTCCCAAAGTCTTCAAAATTCAACTTCGATTGGTCCAAAGTGTTGAGGAGGAGGGGATCATCTTTAATGAAAGGAGTTTAGGGTTTTGATGAAGATTTTAAGATGGTTTCATGGGGTAGAGGTGGAAGGAGATGAGGAAGAAGAAGATGAAGGAAAATAATGGGGAGGGAATGAAATGGCAGCCCCCCCTCTCTCTTATTCTCACCCTGACTCTCAATTAAACTATGCCTCACTCCCTCTCTCTCCAATAATTCACTTTTCTTTCCTTTTCTCTCTTCTTCTCACAATAACAAAACCAAATATCACAAATGCAAATGAAACAACATGTAACCTGTCATGGTGCACTAGCCATGGAAAACTGTAGAAATACGGATTTGGCTTAATCGCGATTAGTAATGCACTAATCGGGTTTAATTTTAAACCTGCGTATAATTAATTATATAAACGCCAAATCCAATAAATATATTTTTAAATAAGTAAATCATTTTAAATCCCCAATTATTTCGCAATTATTGTTATATATTTATATCATTTTACGAAAACCCCAATTTCGCAAATCAGGTACTTTTCGCGAAATGTATTATTTTAATATTAAATTCCAAAAATAATATTTTATATTTTCTGAAATGTTACAAAGAATCTCAAAGCCAGATGCCTCAAATCGACCGGCCAAAAGCTTGAGAAAACCGACGCCGACGGTTGGATTAAGTCCAATTGTCCCCGAGCTTTGCACACAAACCCTTTCACCTACCCCCAACTCCTCTGCACTGTTTGATTTCCCTGCAATCAAACAGAGACTCTTTATTTCACCATTAAATCAAATTTTAATGCATTTTAATTCATATTTTTAATTCCAAAACCTTAATTCTACACTATAAATACCACCCCACACTTTGGCTCAGTATCATTCTGAAATTTCTAGCCAAAACTCTTAAAAAATTTCTAAGTACAAGTGGAGTAAAAAGGAGTTAGCAAGTGGTCAACTTCCGGCAAAGAATCGAACCTATTCCGGAGCTCCCGCGACGCCACGAAGATCAACTCTCCTTCTTCTACTTCTTCTTAACATAATCAAATAGTAAGTCCCTCTCAATCTCTTTTTCTCTTCATTGAAATTTCATTTCAAAACTCATATCGGTAAATGGAGTTTATACCGATATCATTTTTTTTCTAAACCCAAGAAACTTCTTATCTTCATTTTTTGATCAACCAAGCTTTTACACTATACTTATAACCTTAAACCCAAATATTTAGAATCAAATTTTCATCAAAATTCTCATGTGAAATAACAATAGTAACACTTTTTCATTTAAATACCATGAACTTTAAATATCATCTTTTATTATTTTGCTAAAACAATACATTTAGGAAAACTTCACGGGGTAATGACCTACCCCACACGCACACATGGTTCCATAGCACGATACCTCTTTTACATGAATTTTTGTTACAAGACATTATAACAAGAAAATACCACTTAGTATAAAAAAATGGATTTCTTTTAAACGGTGTTTTAAATTCATTTGTGATTATGCCTCTACAACCCTTGTTAGGGGACCCGCTAATGGATGGTGTGGATTATCGCACATCCTTAGGCAAGTGGAGCGAGATGCAGACCTCCTCACGAAGCATTCGGTCTCGAAAGGTTTTAAATACGGATTTTAAGAAAAACACATTTTTCTAATTAAATAAAATTTAATTTTTAATAATTATATAAATATTACAAATCCATATATTTTCAAAATATAATAAACTTACATTTTTTAAAATGAAAGAAATACAATTTTTACTAAAATACCATCAAGATACCAACAAAAGACAAGTTTTACAATACCATGAACTTTCCAAGCTAAGCAATTATCACTAAAATACCTCAAATCCTTAAAATTCATATCCATGAAAACTCTAAATAATATAAATAAATTCTTGAGATTTAATTTGAAATTTTATTAAATATATTTTTCATAAAACCCCCTCGAGTTATATAAAACAATATTTAAGGACTTTAGTAACTATAGGTTTAAGCGGGATCAATTCTCTTGAGCCCCAGGGAGCCGGAGAAAGTGAGTGCTTGTCTATTTAAGGTAGAAAACTTAACGGAGTTATCAATGGTAATTGTATTAGAAAAATATACAAATCCTGCCGTCCATGTGCAGCAGTTACCGATGACTCCCGAACCTAATTCAAGATCCAAATCAGTTTACAAGTGTCTGACTCAGTCTGAGTCTAACTCAAACCTGAATATAATATGGAACATGAATACTTGATTCAAACAACAATACCAAACATGAATACTTGACTTGACCGAACCATGGTTATAACTTGACATGACTACTTGAATACATGATTACATCTTGAATCTGATTACTTGAACAATTTGTATCCATGGTCTCGGCAAGACTTGTAAACATAACCCATACAATACATTATGTAGGGATAAAGGGGTAGATTGGTACGGAACGTATTAACGTGGCACGAGATGGTCACTTAAAAGACAGCTACATGAACTCTCGTGTCGTTGTCCCGTGGGTTTTGACGGGGCCTTGTACTACATCTTACCATAGTCCACGGGGTAAGATGGACTCCTCTCGTATACACAAATATCTTCTGTACCAAGCTACAAACAACTACGTTAGAATAACAAGCATATACCTGAACAACTTACCAGTTTCATTTCACATTACTTATTATATTCCATTGCTTCTTTTGGGACTTACCGAGCGCTAGTTCGCTGACGACATTCCGGTCTTTTCTTTCTTTGGAATGTTCGTCAGGAGGACCGGACTATTAGGAGATCGTGACTAGCCTGGAGGACTTGGACCAGCTCACTGTCCAGCCGGACTTCTAGCTCGCCTTGAATTTACTTTCAGTTTGTATGCCACTGTTTAGGTATTGTTTATATCATTGTATCTTTTCATTTTCAAACAGTTGTATGTAAAGTGAATGTAAATAAAAGTTGCTGTTTATATTTTTATATCACTTGTCATTCTTGTGCATTATATATATATATATATATATATATATATATATATTGCTTAATTACGCTTAACGTATTTATTTCTTAGTAAATACGTTGCGGCCCGTCACGTCACCGATTCCGTTCACTGGGAAGCAGGGAGTGACAGACCTAGTTAGACCACCAGAAGACACCACCATGAAGACGATGTAAGTCGATGTCGCACACTTCACAGAGTTTTTGGAGAGGCAGAATTTACAAAAAACAGTTTTATAGCAAGCAATATCTACTAAACTTCCAAGATCTACCATAAGCCCTAGCTAACAAAACTCACAAAGGTTCTAATCTACTATGATAGTGATTTATACCTTTATGATACAAGTCCTTCGGGTCTTCTTGTCCTCTTCTTGAGCTCCTCGTTGGTACGGATCGAGCTTGGTCGTTAGCCTCCTCGTATCAAAAACGATCCACCCGAGAGTCTTTGGTTCAAGCTCTAACCTCAAGAATGAGGTATCTAAAGTATCTAGTTTGCTAATCTAAGCAGCTTAGAAGATGTAGAGATTTAATTGGACAATTTTATCTCAAAATACCCTAGCTTTCACAACTCATATGAGGGTTAGGGTTTGAGAAAGAAGAAGAGAGCAAAGGAGGAGAGAGAATGTCAAGTGTAGAATGAATGAAGAATGGTTAAGCTCTAAACTATCAAGCATTTCATTTTTCCATAAAATATAGTAGACATGCTTGAATAGTGATGAAAAATGAATAAAGAAAAGAAATAGCCATGCTTCATACCATGCTTTGAAAAAACTCATCCCTCCACCTCATTTTCTATTTTCAATAAATAGATATATTAAAAATGAGGTGTCTCCTTCTAGAAGCACTCTTGTGAAATTACAAGAATACCCTCACCGTATATGTTAGTGATATATGCCCTAGAGGCCATTATTGTATCATACTGGATTGTATATTACTTAATGGGAGCTTGGGATATACACGGATATAGTAACAGTCTTTCTCTAAATGGTAGTATGCTACCTGGTTTGTTTCTACCTCAATATGTGCATGTGTTTTCTAAGCATATCGCTTATACATATTGGTAGAGCCCTTAGGATCTTTGCTTGATTACCAGGGTTGTGATGGCAGTCACACTAGTGGGGGCTGGGTAGTCTATAAGCACATCCTATACAGGTCCCTAGTCGTAGGATTATTGAAACGGGGCATCGATACTCCACAGTAGACTAGTGTATACGCTTCTCATCCCAGCAGGGGAGATGGTATGTCCCACAGCCATTAGTAAGTCGTACTGGAGATAGTATGCAGGTGATCATTAGGTTATGAGTACGCTGGACAGGACTCATCGGGAACTGTTGTTAGGTATTATACCTATCGTCGAGTAGCAGTTCCCAGATGACATGAGTACAGCTTAGTCCGTCGACTTGACACTGCTACTTCGCCTCGAGTGTGTTCCCACTGTACTTTGATTACTACCCTACCATGGCTCAAAGGAGTCGTGCAAACAGGTAGTAGTTGGGTGCAGTCCCGAAGCACTCGGAGGCAGTGGCGGTTAGATAGGATTCGTCTCTCCGGTATTGGGGTTAATATCGCGCTGTGTTCGGAAGGCCATTACACAAAGTTCTTGGCCAAGGCAACCGAGATTTACTGGTAGGTACTCCAGTAATTTCTCAGGGTGTTTTGGGCTCCACTCCAACACGACTTATTGCGCTATTAAGAGTCTGACGATTACCGCCCCCTAGACCCGATATGCGATACTCTTAGACGAACAGACCGAACTGTACAGGGATTGTCGCATACAGGCTCAGTAGGAGTTCGGATGAGTTAGCTCATCGGCCTTCTTATCGACACATACCTAGGTAGCCGTTACGTGCAGCTAGTACCGCTTGCGGCTTGTGGTCAAACGCACTGCCAGCGTAGTGTCGAGTCTTTAGAGTCCCACATAGAGAGTTTCCCTGCACCGGGAAGAGGTGTAGAGGCCGTATGGTTTTACGGCAGGGCTTCGATCACTTGCGTGTACTTGTACACATATGATGATCGGACGGATAATACTAGTGGGCTTTGGTTTAAGCCAGATCCTAGTATTATATTGATGGATTATTTTCGTCTCTTTGTATTTGTGTTCTTCGGAATACGGATGCGGGTATGTATATACAGATGAGGGGCATTCTCGTAATTCTTGCAGGAAAGCTTCTAGAAGGGACGCCTCATTTAGAGTTTATTTTCTTTTGTGAATTAAACTTTATTAGGTGGAGGAATGAGGTGGAGTTATGCATTGAACCTAGCATGGCTACTTGATGACTCATGGTCATGAGTCACCACTAGATATTTGTGAAGAGTTGTAGATATTTGTGTGTGATTTTTATCTCACAAAATATCCAATATACTTCATTCTATCAAAAATGGGCAGCCATGCCTCCTTCAAGCTCACTTCTTCTTTCTCATTTCCTCAAGCCTTTTCTCTTCATCTCAAACCCTAGACCTCTCATGAATTGAGAAACCTAGGGTTCCAAAAGACAAATATCTCCATCTTCTCACTTTACACAACCTAGGACTTCTAGTTTAGCGAACTAGAAGCCGTAGTTACCTCGGATTTGATGTAGGAGCTTGGACTATAGACTCTCGGGTGGATCGTCTTAGACTCGAGGAGGTCGTCGAGGTTGCGTCGATCCGTTTCGATCCTTAGAGCCTACGAAGAAGAGGAGGACAGCGATGAAGACCCGAAGGACATGTATCGTGAGGTATAACTTCGTATCCGAGTAGTTAAACCTCAAGTAGTTTGCTAGCTATGGTTTATGTTCGATCATTGGTTCTACTCGGTGTTGCGAAGCCCGTAAAAATCATTTTTTGCAATTTCCACCTCCCCGCGAACACGTGGAGTGCGCGACATCGACTTACAGTATATACATACTCGTATTTGTACTGCAAAAAATACAAGTACCAAAAGATAAAAAATAATCCAATAATATAATACTAGAATATGGTTTAATCCTAAGCCCACTAGTATTATCCGTCCGAACAAAATCCATGTAGCTAGTACACGTATATGATCGGAACCCTGAACATAAAACAATACGGCCTCTACATCTTTTCGCCTGTACCAGGGAAACCCTCTGTGTGGGACTGTGAAGACTCAACAGTACACTAGCAGTGGGTTTAACCACAAGCTCGTCAGTAGTACTAGCTGTACGTAATGGCTATCCAGGTACCTGTCGAAAAGAAGGTGTCACGACCCGAAATTGGCACGTGACTGCCCTAATACTACGCAATGCCTACAGACGTAACGCGGTAAAAGAAAACCAAAACCCAGAAATCTAAACCATTAAAAAAGACAAGAAAAGATAATAGGAGTTTTGAAACATTTGAAATCTCAACCCAAATTCTTTAAAAGCCCAATTTTCTTTCTTTAAAATTTTGGCAGCACCTCCTTTGTAAAAAGTAGCCCCAAAAATAGGTACAACATAAATATAAATAAAGCATCCCCAAACGGGAGCAAATACACGCCCAAAGGTGGAAAACAACCACCACAACAAGTATACGACGCCGTAGCGAAGAAATAAAAGACGATAGAAAGGAAACTGTATAAAAGACAACAAGTCACAAATAATATACAAAATCGTCCTCACCAAGTCTCTAAGTCAAACATGAAAGTAATAGATGGAGAGTACAGGGATACAACGAATATACAATACAACGAATAACCATAAAACCAACCTAAGAAAACTGCAAACTGTGAGCTGATGCGGTATCCGTAGCAAAAGACGATAAGATGTGTGATAATAGCCTGCCTCTGACTATCCTGAGGAACACCTGCAAACACTGTGGCACAACGGGGGTGGGTTTCCAACTCGTGAATAGTAAATAACATATGCAGGTAATCGCGAGTATGCACGTACAGCGTGAATCTAACATAAGCATCTAAGCAATGAATGGTCATAAGTAATGCAATAATCATGAAAAAGTACACTAGTAGGTACAACTAATACATGAAGCAATAATATGACGATATGTAGGTAACAGTCATGTAAGGTACTCTATCAGATACTACAAGTACATGAAGAAATGATATGAATAAAGGTATGTAAATGCAACAGTCATGGAAGGTACTCTAACAGATACTACTAATATATGAAGCAGTGCATAAACAGTAAATGTGGAGTATGGAATGAAACATGTCATTTCCACGGAATCCTGACATCGTGGTAGGATCAAAATCCATCAAGACAATCCAAATCCCAATTTCCTCAAATCAGCCCCCAATTTGGCTATCATATCAAGTAAGTCTCACATATCCTTAATGTACAATATCAAGTAGATCTCACATATCCCGTATGTACAATATCAAGTATATCTCGTATACCCCGAATATACCAAATCAGAAATCTCATATATATCATGTAATCAATATCAAATGAATTCTCAAATGTCCTAAATCCAATGTCAATGAGTCCTTTACATTCTAGGTATATTTGCATGAATGAATATGATGATGTATATAAATTAATGTCAAAACACATATATTAGCGTCCCATTCCGCTAATATTGGTGTAAGGGCATATATAACAGCGGCCTAATCCCCTGTTATATAAAAAGGAGTAAGAAGAAATATCATGAAACCAATATGTCAAGTATCGACACAGAAATGATGATCTATCATGTGCTGTCACCATGACTGGCACCCTGATAGGTACATATCATACGCTATCCCGAAAGCACGAGTGCCTAGCTCTGACCCTCTCCTCTCGACGTATCTATACGTACATGACTCCCATTGGTATCCACATGATAACCGCCGAGTCATTGGCAATGTCACCGGTAGGTACTTGCCCACCTTCCAGGCTCAATCGGCATGGACCGTCGATCATCTTGCCGAGGGGAACCGTACCGGGCCCCACCATGTACCCTCATACGGCACCACTTCTCGTATGGAGTATATAATCAGAACCGATAAATCTCATGGTGGATGCTGAAATATCATATCAAGGGAAACCGGGTTTTTCAAATAATGCATAATGTCATGAACTCCCACAGTCCCCAAATCCTGAAAACATCATGAAAAATCCATATCTCAATACGAAAATCCATGAATATAATATACGCATCATAAATCTGAAATGCGAGCATATAAAGGAAAAGCCGCAATTAACTGTAACAAGTAAATATAAATATCATGCGGTTCCTAATTTCTCCAATTCTAAAAGAACATCAAGTAAAGGTAAACATGTAGCTATAACCAAATACATGTGCAACATAAAAGTATAGCAAGATATATGTATCTATCTATAAGTAATGATGTAGTATACCCCTGGGGTATAAGTGAATTATGTGTGCAAAGTATACCTGTAGCTATGACATAAAGTGTGAATATACCTATCACTAATGGTACGATACTTTATAAGTATACAGGTATCTAACACGTAAGTATGTGAAGGCATATGTGTAAGCATTTGGATATACAGGTATGCTAAATGTCATATGCGATAAGAAATATGAATCATTGTCTCAATGTTCCTAAACAAATAATAGAATTTCTATATGTGGGTTGTGCGTGACATGGCAATTATTGACGGTGTGTGTAGCATACAATCAGTGCTCGTGCAACATGAATCGTCAATAATATATGCAGTGTCCTAAGGATACTAGTCCAAGTACAACACTTAACTAAGCATTAGGGTGTATGCGCAATTCTAATTATGACATAGAATATGCAACGGAAATAACATCTCTAGCCCAGACGCATAACGCCATGCGGGCGATTCCCCTGTAGATGTTAAATCTACTCACCAACGCTCCTGGCTAAGCGAAGCCTACCACCTTTTTTCCCTTGTCGTAGCGTCCGAAGTCCGTGCTTGCGAACCTAAAATTTCACAAACACATCACATAAGAAAATATCCTACATCGACGAAAAGATATCGAAACGCAAGAATAACGCTCTGAAAATTGTACTGCGCACTTAGCGCATCAATCGCGCACGACATCGGCCAAAAACCCTAATTGGGGTCGCTAAACTACAAAACACTAAGTCTAGACCCCGATCGTCCCGATCGCGCAACACAACACAAACAATTACGAGGAATAAAATAGATATAACCTCGCAACGACCAATCGAACCCACGTCGGAAAAACCCCGAAACCTAGTAAGCAACCTATCGCGATATTTCGCACTAGTTTCAAGCTAACGCATATCTAGCGATTACAAACACCTTAAAATAGATTAACTAAGCTATCTAAACCATTCCTATATTTTTAACACTTGCTAAATAAATTTTAGCAAAAACCTAGTAAGCAAAATTGCATAATTAAACAAAGTGTTAATTAGCAAAAATTAACATTTCTACTAGGTTAATCTTCTCCAAAACACAAATTAATACTTCAAATGAACACTAATCACTTAAATAAAATTTAACCCTAACATGAATTTGTTAAACCAAATATAAATGAATTAATCAAGATTTAAAAACTAAACTAAACACATAATTAGCTAACTAAAATAGCTAGATTAAGATTAAAACAAATATATAAGGATTAAGGTAAGAATTATACCTCCCTAAGAACACCAAAATGAAACTTAATCCCTCCTCATAGCATCAAAAAACCATGCTTTGTTGAAGATCCAAGAAGGATTAGTGAAGGAAATGAAGGGAAATAGTTATATTTGAATATTTGTGATTTTATTTGGATTTTTCATGATTTATTTGATGCAAAATGAGTTGAAAAGGGGTGGGAATGATGGAGGGCAGAAAGGGGAAGGGAAGGGCCGGCCAAGGGAAGAATGGGGGGATTTTTGGTGAAGTGTGTGGAATTTTCTAGCAAAAGAAAACAATTAATGCACATTTAATGCAAAAATGCCACTTTTTATTCATTTTCTTTTCTTTTTCTTTTAAAAATTAAATCCTTTGACCAAATAAAATCTAGATATTTAGAAAGAAGGTTCTAAAATAATTGTAGTGATGATTTCCAAAAAATTTCATTTAGAAGAAATTTCCCGATTTACGTGCACCAAATACCGCTTAAAATAATATTTTATTTGGGAAAAATTCTATCTGAACCAAAACCTCACAAATACCCCCAAAGTTTGCGCACAAGCTTTATTTTAGCTAAAATAGGTGCCGGTAAGCTTATACGGACGTTTGTTCGAAATCGGGTTAAAACGGAAAATATCGACAATTTTGCCCTAAAACGGAAAAATTCGCAAAACGATTTCCGAAACGTTACAATCTTCCCCCCTTAAAGAAATTTGGTCCCCGAATTAAAATTCATCTACGCGTACCTTCAAGAAGATGAGTACAAAACTCCCAAATCTCGCTCGCATCTTGCCAAGTGATCACCTCACTATACAGCTATGCCAAAGAACCCCCACAGACTGCAAGACCCTTTACCGAAGTTTCTCCACCTGCCGAGCCATTAACACAATTGGCTGCCAGTGAACGAAGCGATTGCGTCCAAGCCAAATGGTCCGGTGCCGAATCATGTGAGAAAGGTCATGAAGGTAATTGTAAGGTATCGACGCAAGGAATACGGGGTGAATACTCAAAATCTGGGCGGAAGTGCCAAATTATAGGCAACGGAACCAACTCGCTTCAAGGATCTCAAAAGGACCTACAATCCTGGGATACTTCCTAAACTCAACACGTCATTCATCGGAAAATCTCGTAGGAATACATGATCTCCCACTGCGAACTCAAGTCTGTGACCACTACGGTCGGCATAAGACCTCTGTCTGCACTGGGCTACTCTCATCCTGACCTGAACTAACTAGATCATCTCCGAAATCTCTAGACTAGCTGGGGTCCAAAAATCCTACTTACGTAGAGTCAGAAAAACAGACTGGAGATCGATACCACATAACAAACAAAACTTAAAGGTTGCCAATTGGAGTGCCTCCTGATAACAGCTATCGAAGGAGAATCCGAACAATGGCAAGTGACGATCCCAACTGCTGACAACAATTAATACGTACGCACAAGCATATCCTCCAGAGTCGATATAGCCCTCTCTCACAAAACCATCATCCTGCGGATGGAAAAACGGAGCTAAAGCTCAACCAGTACCTAAGGCTTCCTGAAGTTCCTGCCCAAGACGGCAAGCGAATAGGGTGCCCTATTTGGATACGACCCATGAAAGAACTCCATGCAACGCACAAACTTAACCAAGAACAACTGAGCAACCTGAGTATAACCGGACAACTAGCATCCGAATGGAGTCACACCCTTACTAAACCTGGGTAGACACCATAACGAAATTCGTGGAGATCTGCTCCCATTCCCACTTCGGAACGGTTAAAGGTTGCAACTCTCCAACCGGTCTCAGATGCTCAACCAAAACACACAACAAGACAGACACCTTGAAACGAAATCTGAAACTTCTCTTTACATCCATGCCCACCCGTAACTATTTCACAAGTCACGTCAATGTTGGTGGAACTTGAATAAGTACAGAGAGTTGATAGATGTGCCTGCTCTAGGATTTCACGTCTCTACCCCATAGTATCAGGTACACAAACACGTCCCTAAACTTAGCACACCCTTGTCATAAATCAAGGACTCCGAATCATTACCCAGCCGAGTATGCTCAATAATCTTTGACGAACGAGCATCGGCGGGCAGTGCCTCATGAAAGCGATAAAGGAAAAGTGGTCGGGCGCGGACATGAGCAAGCTGTCCCCTCAGTAGAGGAGAGCACAAGTTGTACTCAACGAACGCACAAGAACTATAAATCTGCAGAAGACTGTCTCAACAATCAACACCCGCTGCAGGAAAATTTATATTAAGCACTGGTGGTCCGTGAAAATCTGACACGACTCTCCGAACAAGTAGTGTCTCCAAATCTCCAACGCACGACCACCGCGGCCATCTCCAGATCATGAGTGGGATATCCTGCTCGTACTTCCTCCAGATGTAGGGAGCAAAAGCGATAACTCTATAGTGTCACCTCAGTACACAATCGAGCCCCACTCGTGAAATCTTACAGTTAAACAACAAGTCGCCCGAACCAGAAAGCAAGGAAAGAACTGATGCAGTTGTTAACCGAGTCTTCAACTGCCGAAAAACTCTGCACGCACGCCTCAGTCCAAAGAAAAAGAAACCTCCTTTCAGGTCAGTCCAGTCAACGGTGCAGCACTACACTAGCAATCCTGCATGAAACGGCGGTAAAAACCTGCTAAGCCCAAAAATCAACGGACCTACGTTCGTACACAAGTCTGGGCCAAAGTTGTATGGCCTCGATCTTTCTCGGAACCATACGAAAACCGTCTCCCGTAACTACAAGACATAGGAGTCAACACAATCAAACCTGAAGAAACACTCCGAGAACCTAGCAAACCGCTGGGGCTCTCCAAGTATCTGCAAAAAAAATTCTCAAGTGTTGCTCTTGTTCCTCAAAACACATTAAATAGACCAGAATGTCGTCAATAACACAACAATAACTGGTCGAGGAACGGCCTGAAGAAATCCGTTCAACATATCCAGGAATGTTGCTAGGGCATTGGCGAGTCCAACGACACCACCACAACACAAACTGTCCGTAGCACGCACAAAAGAAGTATTCGGAATGCCATCACTACGAACCCGCAACAATGATGACCTGATCCCAAACCAACTTAGAAAATGTCTCACACTCTGGAGCTGATCGAAGAAATCGTCAATGCGACATAAAGGATACCTATCCACACCGTAAGCCGGTTCAATTGGCGATCCATCAATACACAACCTAAACTGCCGTCATCCTCCTTGACGAACAGAAATAGGAGCTCCCTAATGAGAAACACTCAGACGCACAAGCCCCCCAACAAACAACTCTACAACTGATCCTTAAGCTCCCTAAGCTTCGCCGGCTCATCTGGAACAACGTCGGATAACTCTCGCACGAAAGGAACCCGGTCCAACAAACCAACTGTGGCTCCGGTACCACGAATGAATGCCAAGAATCCACGACATCCTCTCCTCAAAAGCCGACTAGCGAAAAAGGCTGAATTCGAGCTGTGAGAGGTGACACAACTATCCACCTGCACAACAAGAACTGACTCGCCGGGGAAAACAACACCTGACTGTTTTCCCACGGTAGTCCACAGACGCCTAGCACGTAGCTAACCAGTCTGTGCCCAGGAGAACGTCAAATCCAACATCTCAAGAAGGATCAAGTGACGCATGAATCTCTTAACCGATTGGCACACGACTGAAATACGTGTTGCGCAACAAAAGAATCGCTGACAGAAATTAACACAACAAACGGCTGATCTAGCTAACACGACTCTTCTCGTACAAAACCTCTGCTACTCCCGAAACGGTCACGAAACCTATCTCGACGACTAGTCCTCTTTCTCTGGGTTGGTACACCGGTACGAGTCCTCCACTGTTCCGGAATTCTCAGAGTCTCTGGAATACGTGTCTCGTAAACTGGGGCTGCATCCACTGGTGCTATGTAGGTGACGGAATACTGTGTGCTGATCGCAAGGAACAACTGGGTAGCAGGGTTGAAAACCTCCTATCGCTGCGCTCGAATGGCCTCAACCAATGAACTCATCGTCTGGCGCATGTCCTGCATCTCAGCCACAAGCCTAGCGATACTATCTGTCGAAGGCGGATCCGTCTACTCCTGTGCAACGAGCGTGCCATCCTGGTCAGTCCTTGACTCACCCGAATCAACTCTGACCTCGGCCCTCGCTGCACCTCTCTGAGTCCCCATAGTCGTCGGCGGCAAAGGCTATAAATAGATATAGGATTCGATATGAACACGGAAATCGAACCACAAGGATATGAATCATCAAGGAAGGAATTTCAAGTAATTGTACTTAGGTCACTTTAGGCGGAGTACTGCATCGTGAGTATGCTGCAGACATACACACACTACGTTACTCTGCTTAAGCTACCTACTCCATCATATCAAGGTCATCCTACACTCCGAAAGGTAAAACCTAGCGCTTTGATACCAACTTTGTCACGACCCGAAATTGGCACGTGACGGCCCTAATACTACGCAACGCCTACATACGTAACGCGGTAAAAGAAAGCCAAAACCCAGAAATCTAAACCATTAAAAAAGATAAGAAAAGATAATAGGAGTTTTGAAACATTTGAAATCTCAACCAAAATTCTTTAAAAGCCAATTTTCTTTCTTTAAAATTTCGGCAGCACCTCCTTTGTAAAAAGTAGCCCCAAAAATGGGTACAACATAAATATAAATAAAGCATCTCCAAACGGGAGCAAATACACGCCCAAAGGTGGAAAACAACCACCACAACAAGTATACGACGCCGTAGCGAAGAAATAAAAGACGATAGAAAGGAAACTGTAAAAAAGACAACAAGTCATAAATAATATACAAAATCGTCCTCACCAAGTCTCTAAGTCAAACATGAAAGTAATAGATGGAGAGTACAGGGATACAACGAATATACAATACAACGAATAACCACAAAACCCACCTAAGCAAACTGCACACTGTGAGCTGATGCGGTATCCGTAGCAAAAGACGATAAGATGTGTGATAATAGCCTGCCTCTGACTATCCTAAGGAACGCCTGCAAACACTGTGGCACAACGGGGGTGGGTTGCCAACTCGTGAATAGTAAATAACATATGCAGGTAATCGCGAGTATGCACGTACAGCGCGAATCTAACATAAGCATCTAAGCAATGAATGGTCATAAGTAATGCAATAATCATGAAAAAGTACACTAGCAGGTACAATTAATACATGAAGCAATAATATGACGATATGTAGGTAACAGTCATGTAAGGTACTCTATCAGGTACTACAAGTATATGAAGAAATGATATGAACAAAGGTATGTAAATGCAACAGTCATGAAAAGTACTCTAACAGGTACTACTAATATATGAAGCAGTGCATAAACAGTAAATGTAGAGTATGGAATGAAACATGTCATTTCCACGGAATCCTGACATCATGGTAGGATTAAAATCCATCACGACAATCCAAATCCCAATTTCCTCAAATCAGCCCCCAATTTGGCTATCATATCAAGTAAGTCTCACATATCCTGAATGTACAACATCAAGTAGATCTCACATATCCCGTATGTACAATATCAAGTATATCTTGTATACCCCGAATGTACCAAATCAGCAATCTCATATATATCATGTAATCAATATAAAATGAATTCTCAAATGTCCTAAATCCAATGCCAATGAGTCCTTTACATTCTAGGTATATTTGCATGAATGAATATGATGATGTTTATAAATTAATGTCAATACACATATATTAGCGTCCCATTCCGCTAATATTGGTGTAAGGGCATATATAACAGTGGCCTAATCTTCTGTTATATATACAAAGGTGTAAGAAGAAATATCATGAAACCAATGTGTCAAGTATCGACACAGAAATGCTGATCTATCAGGTGCTGTCACCATCACTGGCACCCTGATAGGTACGTATCATGCGCTATCCCGAAAGAACGAGTGCCTAGCTCTAACCCTCTCCTCTCGACGTATCTATACGTACATGACTCCCGTCGGTATCCACATGATAACCGCCGAGTCATTGGCAATGTCACCGGTAGGTACTTGCCCACCTTCCAGGCTCAATCGGCATGGACCGTCGATCATCTTGCCGAGGGGAACCGTACCGGGCCCCACCATGTACCCTCATAGGCACCACTCCTCGTATGGAGTATATAATCAGAACCGATAAATCTCATGGTGGATGTTGAAATATCATATCAAGGGAAACCGGGTTTTTCAAATAATGCATAATTTCATGAACTCCCACAGTCCCCAAATCCTGAAAACATCATGAAAAATCCATATCTCAATGCGAAAATCCATGAATATAATATACGCATCTTAAATCTGAAATGTGAGCATATAAAGGAAAACCCGTAATTAACTGTAACAAGTTAATATAAATATCATGCGGTTCCTAATTTCTCCAATTCTAAAAGAACATCAAGTAAAGGTAAACACGTAGCTATAACCAGATACATGTTCAACATAAAAGTATAGCAAGATATATGTATCTACTTATAAGTAATGATGTAGTATACCACCTGGGTATAAGTGAAGTATGTGTGCAAAGTATACCTGTAGCTATGACATAAGGTGTGTATGTACCTATCACTAATGGTACAATATTTTATAGGTATACAGGTATCTAACACGTAAGTATGTGAAGGCATATGTGTAAGCATTTGGATATATAGGTATGCTAAATGTCATATGCGATAAGAAATATGAATCATTGTCTCAATGTTCCTAAACAAATAATAGAATTTCTATATGTGGGTTGTGCGTGACATGGCAATTATTGACGGTGTGTGTAGCATACAATCAGTGCTCGTGCAACATGAATCGTCAATAATATGTGCAGTGTCCTAAGGATACTAGTCCAAGCACAACACTTAACTAAGCATTAGGGTGTATGCGCAATTCTAATTATGACATAGAATATGCAACGGAAATAACATCTCTAGCCCAGACGCAAAACGCCATGCGGGCGATTCCCCTGTAGATATTAAATCTACTCACCAACGCTCCTGGCTAAGCGAAGCCTACCACCTGTTTTCCCTTGTCGTAACGTCCGAAGTCCTTTCTTGCGAACCTAAAATTTCACAAACACATCACATAAGCAAATATCCTACATCGACGAAAAGACATCGAAACGCAAGAATAACGCCCTGAAAATTGTACTGCGCACTTAGCGCATCTATCGCGCACGACATCGGCCAAAAACCCTAATTGGGGTCGCTAAACTACAAAACACTAAGTCTAGACCCCGATCGTCCCAATCACGCAACACAACACAAACAATTACGAGGAATAAAATAGATATAATCTCGCAACGACCAATCGAACCCACGTCGGAAAAACCCTGAAACCTAGTAAGCAACCTATCGCAATATTTCGCACTAGTTTCAAGCTAACGCATATCTAGCGATTACAAACACCTTAAAATAGCTTAACTAAGCTATCTAAACCATTCCTATATTTTAACACTTACTAAATAAATTTTAGCAAAAACCTAGTAAGCAAAATTGCATAATTAAATAAAGTGTTCATTAGCAAAAATTAACATTTCTACTAGGTTAATCTTCTCCAAAACACAAAGCAACACTTCAAATGAACACTAATCACTTAAACAAAATTTAAGCCTAACATGAATTTGTTAAACCAAATATAAATGAATTAATCAAGATTTAAAAACTAAACTAAACACATAATTGGCTAACTAAAATAGCTAGATTAAGATTAAAACAAATATATAAGGATTAAGATAAGAATTATACCTCCCCAAGAACACCAAAATGAAACTTAATCCCTCCTCATAGCATCAAAAAACCATGCTTTGTTGAAGATCCAAGAAGGATTAGTGAAGGAAATGAAGGAAAATGATTATATTTGAATTTTTGTGGTTTTATTTGGATTTTTCATGATTTATTTGATGCAAAATGAGTTGAAAAGGGGTGGGAATGATGGATGGCAGCAAGGGGAAGGGAAGGGCCGGCCAAGGGAAGAATGGGGGGATTTTCGGTGAAGTGTGTGGAATTTTCTAGCAAAAGAAAACAATTAATGCACATTTAATGCAAAAATGCCACCTTTTATTCATTTTCTTTTCTTTTTCTTTTAAAAATTAAATCCTTTGACCAAAAAAAATCTAGATATTTAAAAAGAAAGTTCTAAAATAATTGTAGTGATGATTTCCAAAAAAATTTATTTAGAAGAAATTTCCCGATTTACATGCACCAAATACCGCTTAAAATAATATTTTATTTGGGAAAAATTCTATCTGAACCAAAACCTCACAAATACCCCCAAAGTTAGCGCACAAGCTTTATTTTAGCTAAAATAGGTGCCGGTAAGCTTATACGGACGTTTGATCGAAATCGGGTTAAAACGAAAAATACCGACAATTTTGCCCTAAAACGGAAAAATTCGCAAAACGTTTTCTGAAACGTTACAGAAGGCCGACGAGCAAACTCATCCGAACTCCTACTGATCATGTCCATGACAATCGCCGTACAGTCTGGTCTGTTCGTGTGAGAGTATCGCATGCCGGGTCTAAGGGGTAGAAAACATCAAACCCCTAATAACCTGAAAAGTCGTACGGATGTGGCTCAAGAGCATCCGAGAATCTACTGATCTAACTATCAGTAATTCTCCATCCACCCTGTCCAGGAACTTATGGTGTTGGCCAACTGAACACAGCGCGACATTGACTCCCTATACCGGGAGAGACGAATCCCCAACAATCACTCACTTCCTCCATGTGGGTCGGGACTGTACCCAACTAAAACCTGTTTGCATGACTAAGTAGAGCCATGGTAGGGTAGTAATCAAAGCACAGTGGGAACTCACACGAAACAAATGTCGACCTCGGGTCGACAGACTATCTGCACTCATATCATCAGAGAACTGCTATCTAACGATAGGCATAATACCATCTAGCCAGTTCTCGGCGTGTCCGTCCAGTATACTACCCCCAGTGAGCACCTGTATACAATCTTAAGTGCATCACACCAATGGCTGCGGGACCAACCATCGCCCCTCGTTAGGGTTTAGAAATGTATACACTAGTCTACTTGGAGTATCGATGCCCAGTCTTTATACTCCCACAACTAGGAACATTTAAGGATGTGGTTATCGACTATCCAGCTCCCACAAGTATGATTGCTATCATAACGCTGATAGTCAAGCAATGATCCTACGGGCTTTATCAACATGTACAAGCGATATGAAATAATAAGTAAAACATATACACATGTTAAGATAAAGGCAAACCAAATAGCATACTATCATATTGAGCAAGATTGTCCTACATACATATCCTTAGCATCATATACAATGAAGGCCTCTAGGGCATACATATCCAACAGACGAGAGCCTGACTCCAAACTTGGGCCGCAATTTGCGGTTAAAATGATTTTTTTGGCGATTTTCTGTAGCAATTAGGTGTCGAGATTTGGTTTGTAGGTGTTTTACATTATATATAAGCCTGTTTTATATGCTATTTTGCCCCAGATTTCCTTAGTTAAAATCTGGAGTTGTTTTACTTGGCTTTTAACGATATTTTGTGAGTTTTGAAATTTGGTTTTCGGATTTCTATATTGTGACTTGGTCGTTCGACGTTTGTACATCGACGCCAGGAGTATTTTATCGGATTTAGCATGCGTTGACAATAAGATCTAACCTATGTGCACTTCGCTCGTCGTATCGGTGTTTGATATAGATGTTTATGCAACTCGATATGGTTTCGATTGAAGGTACGATCACGGGGAATTCCGAGACGACGAAGAAAGGCGAGGCATCCGTTGGTTTCGGATAGAGCGAGGCGTTTAGGTGAGTAGATGTATAACTACGAGGGAAGTCGGATGGATGGCATATATCACCCCCGCAACCGTAGAGATTAGGATTCTATATATATACAATAATTATATACCTGGTCTAACCATATGTGATGGTAGTATACTGAGTAGATGATTATACCTTTAGTCTCTATTTCTTGCCATTAGGATATATATATATACACACATATATATAAAGATATTTACGATATAAGCATACATGATATAGTATGATATAACATGAAATGATATGAGACAATATGATATGAGATGAGACGATATGATATGATATGAGATTGGTGTATGCGACTATAGTTCATACCATATTCATTGGATGATATCGTACGAGGGATATTCCGTACGTGATATGATGAGGATCCATTGCCGATTATGAACGATATTTATTTCGACTCCATGAGTCTTGTTAATAATTCAAAGTGGAAAATATGAGATGTTTAAAGCCATACATACTTTCAAAACTAACGAATCGTTACTTACTTTTAAATGATAACTTCAAGGGCGCGCTACGAATTTTCAAATAGTATCTATTTCAAAAACATCGTTGTCCCCTATTTCCAAAACAACGTTTCGTGCTATTTTAAACTATAACTGTATGGCTCATACATAGTTGGATATTGTAATACTTGTTCACGTTACGATTTCATTATTTTTTATATGCTCGCATTTCGATTTCTTATTTCTGCATATGCTCGGGCTTCGATCATTCATGATATATATACTACGTTTATACCTTTAGCTCTGCTTGGCTTCGTTTATTACAACACGTGCACCATTACCAATGACTTACATATTGCACGTACACATACTCGTATGCTCACACACACATTATCGGTAATTACCATGCCGCGTACACAGATAAAACTCGCTATTTCACCGTATCACACTATACCCTGTTAGCATTTTAGATTTTTGTTAGTACCCAGCACCACGTACTATTTCAGATATTGTACTTTCTTTACATTGCTTATACGACACAGTTATATGAACACACTTGCCATGCATTATATTATTGTTTTGTGCCTTTACATATTGTTCCATTATTGCCATGTTATTATGAGATAGTGTTTTCATGAGATTTCTGGATTTGAAAAACCGCGAAAACAATTTTATAAAACTTGTGAATGATTTAAAAATGCAGTTTTCTCTTGTTATGATATTTCGATGTACACCATGAGATTTCTCGGTTCTGAGTTATGATTATTATCTGATTCATGGAGTGAGGAGTCACCGTCTGCGGATACATGGTGGACCTGGTATGTATCCCAAGGGCAAAGAGATCGTATAGAAAGGTGTTGAGCCTGGATGGGAACACTACCTACCGGTGATAGTATGGGACTCGGTGGATATCTAGAGGATACCGACCGGAGTGATATGATACAGATGGATATGAAGGTTGATCCTAGAGATGTCGCCTGAGATATGAGAGCCGATCCGATGAGATGGTGCCTGAGATATGGGGATTTTACGTGTCGACGCTGGACACGGGATAAATGAGGATTTCGAGTGTCGATGCTGGACACTAAGCGTTTTATGATGATTTTGAGTGTCGTTGATGGACACTCATTGGATGATATATATATATATATATATATATATATATGTATGTATGTATGTATGTATATATATATATATATATGTATGTGTGTATATATATATATATATATGTATGTGTGTGTGTGTGTGTGTGTGTGTGTGTGTATATATAAACATGCTATGAATGACATGTTACCACATATTGATACAGACACGATATTATATATATACGCGAACACATTCGTTATCACATAGTATGTATTACTATACAGTATGACCTAGGTAGATCATTATGTATTCGATTTCTACATGATGATGTCTTCTACTCACGAGTTGGTAACACACCCCCGTTGTGCCATAGTTTTCTTGCTGGACCGACCGCTCGGATCAGTAGTGGTTTGCTGGCACACTTCTTCATTGGGTGATTGCTTGGTAGGTGGGTTACATTACAAATCGTAATCGCCGCTTGTATATTTTTTATTTATTTGTAATCTAGTTAAAAACCCTATCAACCAGACTTGTATAATTGTGGACTTAGAGATCATATTTGTATATTCTTTTGGATTTAGAGATGTGACTTGTATAATATTCTTACAGTTGATATTGATGATGTTTTTAGTATTTCTTTTACTCTTTTCTTCTTGTGTTGATCTTCACCTTGGGCGTTGTATATATTGCGCAGTTGTGATTCCGCCGATTGGCGGTGAAATAACTCCCGATTGGGGATTTTGATATTATTATTATTTATGTACTAATTTTGATCAAAATTTACAAAGGAGGAGCTGCCCAAATTTCATATGACGAAAATGTTTTCAAACTTTAGTCTAAAACCACTTGCATTTTCAAATAAAGTTTACTTATACTTTAAAAAGAGGAACTTGATTTCATTGATAACCATTTTCCAAAACTTCACCTCCACTATTTACTTAAAATGGTTTAGATTCCTGGTTTTTGGCGTACTTGGATTACAGTGGGGTCCTATAAACTTCACGTGATTAAAGTGCCGGTCACGTGTCGTTTCCAGGTCGTGACACCTCCACAAACCACAAACACCATGCAAATCACCTCAAAACACCATAAAGCCTTCATAAAAAATGTTCCTGTCCTCATCCTATGTATCATGATGTGATCAAGTCTCCACTTTGAGGCCATTTTCTAGATTGGAAGTTTCCTTAGTTCTCATCTAGAGGTAAAAACCCATCTTTTAACAAATTTTAAGTATACTTGCCTTCACACACTAGTTTGGAGCTCATGTGCATGTTTTATTGGTTTTTAGATTTCAGAAGTGAGCTTTTGTGGATACAACTTGTAGTGGTGGTGGGGTAGAGGGTTAATTAGCTAATTACAACCTATTTAGTGATAGATGAGGGGCATGTATCCTTGGTTTATTAAGTTTTGAATTTTTAAAACTTTCTTTTGATTTAAGTTTTTTATGTTGGATTTGAATCTGGAGTAGTTCGAGATCTCTGGAAAATATTTAGCGTATAGATTAGACCTAATTAGACCACCAGGAGACACCACCATGAAGACGAGACCCTAACTCCAAACTTGGACCGAACATGAATATTTTAGCGGTTTAATGTAGCAATTAGGTGTCAGGGTTTGGTCAGTGGGTGTTTTACATTATATACAAACCTATTATATATGCTAAATTGCCCCAGATTCCCTTAGTTAAAATCTAGAGTTGTTTTACTTGGCTTTTAACGATGTTTTGTGAGGTTTGAAATTTGGTTTTTGGATTTTTATATTGTGACCTGGTCGTACGACGTTCGTACGTCGATGCCGAGAGTAATTTATCAGATTTAGCACACGTTGACCATAGGTTCTAACCTATGCGCGCTTCGCTCGTCGTATCGGTTTTTTATATGAATTTTTATGCGATCTTGTATGGTTTCGATTATAGGTACGATCGTGGTAACTTCCGAGATGAAGAAGAAGGGCGAGGCATCCGTCGACTTCGACTAGGACGAGACGTTTAGGTGAGTAGATATATATCTATGGAAGAAGTCGGGTGGATGGCGTATAGCACCCCCGCAACCGTAGAGATTAGGATACTATATATATTAGAATTATATACCTAGTCTAACCATATGCAATAATAGTATACTTAGTAGATGATTATACCCCTAGTTTCTATTTCTTAGCCATTGAGATATATATATATATATATATAAATATATATATATATATATAGGAGTACTTATTATGATATAAGTATATTCATGACATGAGGATATATACCATATAAGTATAGCTGATATGATATGAGATGAGATAATATGTAATGAGTTGATGTACGCAACTACAGATCCGTATCATATTGATTGGATAATATCATACGAGGGATATTCCGTACGTGATATGATAAGGATTGATTGCCGAATACAGCAGATATTTATTTCGACTCGAGGAGTCTTGCTAAAATGAAAGTGTATGAGATATTTAGAGCCATACTTACTTTCAAAACTAATGATTCGTTACGTACTTTTAAATAATAATGTCAAGGGTCTGCTACGACTTTTCAAATGATATTTATTTCAAAAACATCATGGTCTCTTATTTCCAAAACAACGTTTTATGCTATTTTAAACTATAATTGTATTGCTCATATGTATTTGGATATTTTAATATTTGTTCACATTACGATTTCATTATTCTGTATACGCTCGCATTTCGATTTCCTTATTTCTGCATACGCTCGCGCTTCGATTATTTATGATATCTACTGCGTTCATATCTTTAACTCTACTTAAATTCATGTGCTAGGACACGCGCATCATTACCGATGATTTATGTTGCACTTGCACATACTCGCATGTTACACCTACACCTCATCGGTAATTGTCATGCCACGTACACATATAGAATTTGCTATGTCACCCGTATCGCACTATACCCTGTTAGCATTATAGATTACTGTTTAGTACCCAGCACCATGTACTATTCCGGATATCGTACTTTCTTTACATTGCTTATACGAACACGATTATATGAACACACTTGTCATGCACTATATTACTATTCTGTGCCTTTACATGTTGTTCCATTATCGCCATGTTCTTATGAGATTATGTTTTCATGGGATTTCTGAGATTTGAGAAACCGCAAATAAGATTTTATAAACTTGTGAATGTTTTAAAACGTGGTTTTCTCTTGATATGATAATTCGGCATCCACAATGAATTTTCTCGGTTCTGAGCTATGATTATTATCCGATTCGAGGAGTGAGGGGTCACCGTCTGCGGATACATGGTAGACCCGGTACGGTGCCCAGAGGCAAGAAGATCGTATAGAAAGGCGTTGAGCCTGGCTGGGAACACTATCTACCGGTGACAGTATGAGACTCGGCGGATATCCGGAGAATACCGACCAGATAATATGATACAGATGGATATGAGGGCCGATCTGATGAGATGGAGCCTGAGAGAGGGCCGATCCAAGAGACGGCGCCTAAGATATGAGGATTTACGTGTCGATATTGGACACGGGATTTATGAGAATTTCGAGTATCGATGCTGGACACAGTATTTTATGATGATTTCGAGTGTCGTTGATGAACATTCATTGGTTGATTCGTAGTTATGTTATGGATGATGTTATTCCATATGTTGATACAGACACAATATTATACACACACGTACACATTCGTTACCACATAGTATGATATTATTATATAGTATGACCTAGGTAGATCGTTATGCATTCGATTTCTATATGATGATGTCTTCTACTCACGAGTTGGCAACTCAGCCCCGTTGTGCCATAGTTTTCTTGCAGGACCGACCACTCGAATCAGTAGTAGCTTGCTGGAACATTCCTTCTTCGGGTGATTGCTTGGTAGGTGGGATGCATTACAGATCGTAACCGTCGTTTATATATTTATATTTGTTTGTAATCTAGTTAGAAACTCCATCAACCAGCATTGTATATTTGTGGACTTAGAGACTAGATTTGTATATTCTTTAGGACTTAGAGACGAGACTTGTATATATTCTTTTATATGCGTCGATTTGGTTATTGTTGATCTGATGATAGTTTTGGTATTTCTTTTACTTTCTTTCTGGTGTTGATCTTCGTCTTGGGCGTCGTATATACTGCGTGGTTGTGATTCCGCCGATTGGTGATGAGATAGCTCATGATTGGGGATGCTGATATTAATATTGTTTGTGTACTAGTTTTGATCAAAATTTACAAAGAAGGTGTTGTAAAAATTTTAAACGACGAAAATGATTTCAAAACCTTAGTCCAAAACCACTTGTATTTTCAACAAACTTTACTTATATTTTAAGAAGATAGGACTTGATTTCATAGTTAACCATTTTCCAAAACTTCACTTCTGCTATTTACTTAAAAAAGTTTAGATTCCTGGTTTTCGGCTTACTTGGGTTACGGTGGGGTCCTATAGACTTCACGTGATTCAAGTGCCGGTCACGTACCGTTTCCGGGTCATGACAGATGTAAAGAAATATAAAGGGATTGAAGTGAAGGCAAAGGAAATTGCGACTACTGTCATGAATCTGGATAATGGAAAAGACATTATTAGTAATACCCGGCCACCCCCTTGAAACATTTATGTTTCAGATTTTCTGTGTACTTGTAAATGAGAACTGTTTTCCCAATTAATTATTACTCCAGGGTATGTATTTACCGGATTTGGATCTCACATCAGTACAGCGATACAGATGCTGAGTAAGAGTAGAATATTGGGAAATAGACGATTTGATCCTCAATATCGGAATTCGTTGCAATTGGTGATATTGGATTAAATCTCCTGGCTTTGCCTAACAGCAAATATTTGGTTTCTAATAACCATTATTATGCACCAATTTTTAAAATGATATATCCGTATCTTTATTTTATAAAGTGAGATATAAATTTTGGAAATTATGTTGCAAATATTTACCTTTATCAGTTGAGAATAAGTTAAGGTGCATTGAATAACGGTGTAAGACATTCTTAACCAAAATACAGTTTTCAACCTACAACACACGGAGTCGAGTTGTTGAACTCTTGGGGCTTATACATGAAAATGTATGTTATCCAGTGTCCTTCAGGATAAGGGGTTGTTACTCTTACATCATTCCGGTTTATCAATGAGTTCTCTGGTTTTAAACACACATTCGTTATAATGCAAGGTCCAAAGATTTTGAAAAGTTCATAGGTATAAGAATAAAGTAGAGAACCATACGTTGGAAGTATCAGGATTCTTCGAAGTGATCGAAGATATAGACACTTATGCTAGGTATTCCATCATGGTAATATTGAGAACTTGATTCTCTCGCAGGTTACTCATCCGTAGGTGTGCTCCTTGATGAGTAATGTTGTATTGGCCTTTTTCCATTTGTGATATGCTTTAGAAACGGCTGCATGACATTTGAATCTGGTTCCATCTAAATTAGTGCCTTTGATTCTACATGGATATAGATTAGTTACATATCTTGAAGTTATTAAGATATAGAGTTATCCGGTTCCTGTTTAAAAGCAGAATCCGGACAAACTCAAGGCACGCTTCGGTAATGGCTGTTTATGGATTATCCCAAGAATTCGCGAGGGTTTTATTTCTACCATTTTCAATATCAATAGTTACATTGTTCTTGACTCGACACCTTTTTATAAAAAGAATCTTTTTGCAAAAGAAACTGGTGGAAGTATGGTAGAACTGGAAGTGATTCCAGAACCACAAACGGTTGCCAAAAATTTAGTAGAGCCTAAGCATTCAATTGGACTTGACAAACCATTAGCCACTCCGCAGATTTTAGTAAGTGGCCTCAGCCATCTGAGAGATACTTCGGTTTTCTAGTAGACGGTGACAGGGAGGTCAGTATCATGGTTATGATGGACCTACTAGTTGTCTGCAGGTCATAGGAAGTGGTAACTTCCAGGTGACCAGATGCTTTATATCCAAGATGGACTCCACGCACTTCAGCAAATTATAGATTTTGGACTTTTCTGGATGCTCTTGAAGTGGTAAAACCCATTAGGAACAAGTATATTTTTCGAGATCTGTGCAGGTGGAAAGGTATTAACCTAATAAGGATAGACATGTAAATATTCTCATCAAATACCCGTTGTGGATTGTGATGAGACTTTTACTTCAGTGTCTACGCTAAAATCCATACGGATATGATTTGCCACTGTTTCTATTCATGACAGTGATATCTGGCATGTGGATGACTATAACGTCTTTCCAATTGGGAATTTGGAAGTGCATGTGTATATGACTCTACCAGAGAATTATCGTAGTTAGTAGGAGCAGCGGAAGGTGTGCAAGTTGCTTATGTTTATTCGTAGACTAAAGAATGCATAGCGGAGACGGATCATCTGTTTAAGATGTGAAAGTCAATGTGATTGACTTCATCAAAACAACAGATGAACCTAGTAAGAAGGGTGTAGGGAGTACTGTCCTGGGATTTGGATGATATACTCCATATAGGAAGTAATGTTCCTATACTACAATCAGTCAAACTTTGGTTGTCACATAGTGTCACGATCCAAAATTGGCACGTGACGGCCCTAATACTACGCAACGCCTAAAGACGTAACGCGGTAAAAGAAAGCCAAAACCCAGAAATCTAAACCAAATAAAGACAAGAAAAGATAATAGCAGTTTTGAAACATTTGAAATCACAACCCAAAATCTTTAAAAAGTTCAACTTGCTTTCTTAAAAATTTTGGCAGCACCCCCTTTATAAAAACTAACCCGAAACGGGTACATCAATTAAAGATAAATAAAGCATCCCCAAACAAGAGCAAATACACGCCCAAAGGCGGAAAACAATCACCACCACAAATATACGACGCCGTAGCGAAGAAATAAAGACAATAGAAAGAAAGCTGTATAAAAGACAACAAATCCACAATTTATACAATATCGTCCTCACCAAGTCTCTAAGTCAACAACATAATAGTAGATGGAGAGTACAAGATACAACGAATATACAATACAAATACAGATAACCACCAAAACCCACCTGAACAAAACAGCACACTGTGAGCCGATGCGGTATCTGTAGCAAAAGATGATAAATGAATAGCCAGCCTCGACTACTCTAGGGAACACTCTGTAACACCTGTGGCACAACGGGGGTGAGTTGCCAACTCGTGAATAATAAATAACATATGCAGGTAATCGCAAGTATGCACGTAAAGCGTGAATCTAAGATATGCAATTAACAGCAATAACATGTCATATGAATGCAGAATAATGGAAAGTACTCTAGCAGGTACAACCAATATATGAAGCAATAATAATATGACAATAGTATGCAATAATCATGCAATAAGGGTGTGAGAATATAAATATGCAACAATCATGAAAGGTACACTAACAGGTACTACTAATACATGAAACAGTGCACAAAGAGATAAAGGTGTGGTATGGAGTGAAATATGTCATTTCCACGGAATCCTGATATCGTGGTAGGATCACAATCCATCAAGATACTCAAAATCCCAATTCCTCAATCAGCCCCCAATTGGCTCTCATAACATATAAGTCTCACATTTCCTCAATGTACAATATCAAGTATATCTCGCATATCCCGACTGTACAACATCAAGTAGATCTCACATATCTATCCAGTATCTAATCTCAATGAATCACTTATATCCCAAATCAAATCTCAAGTAACATGCTAACATCCTAAATATATTTGCATAAATAAATATGATGGGGTCAATACACATATATTAGCATCCCATTCCACTAATAATGGTGTAAGGGTATATATAACAGCGGCTAAATCCCTTGTTATATATACAAGGAGTAATTAGAAATATCATGAAACCAATGTGCCAAGCATCGACACAAAAATACTAATATATCAGATGCTGCCACCAAGACAAGCATCCTGATAGGTACGTATCATACGCTATCCCGAAAGCACTAGTGCCTAACTCTGACCCTCGCCTTTCGACGTATCAATACGTACATGACTCACGTCGGTATCCACATGATAGCCGCTGAGTCATAAGTACTGTCACCGGTAGGTACTTGCCCACCTCCAGGCTCAATCGGCAAAGTCCATCGATCATCTTGCCGAGGGGAACCGTACTGGGCCGCACCATGTACCCTCATACGGCAGCCACTCCTCGTATGGAGTATATAATCAGAACCGATAAATCCCATGGTAGATGCGCAAATATCATATCAAGGAAACCGGGTCTTTCATATAATGCATAATTTTATGAACTCACGCGGTTCCCAAATACAGAAATTATCATGAAAAATCCATATAACAATGCGAAAATCCATGAATATAATATGTGCGCCATATCTAAAATGCAAGCATATAAAGGAAAAACCGCTAATTAACTGCATCGAGTTAATACAAATATCATGCGGTTTCTATTTATCCACTTCTAAATAACATCAAGTGAAGGTAAACATGTAGCTAAAACCAGATGTATGTGAAATCAATAAGGTATAGCAAGATATTGTGTCTACCTATAAGCAATAATATAGTATACCCCCTGGGTATAAGAATAGTATGTGCAAGGTATACCTGTAGCTATGTCAGGGAGTGTGTATGTACCTATCCCTAATGGTACAATACTCTATAGGAATACAGGTATGCTAAATGCCATATATGATAAGCAGTATGAATCAATGTCACAATGTCCCTAACCAAACAATATAACATCTATAAGTGGTTTGTGTGTGACATAGCAATTATTGACGGTGTGTGTAGCATACAATCAGTGCTCGTGCAATATGAATCGTCAATAATATGTGCAGTGTCCTACTACTACTAGTCCAGGCACAACTACATCTAAGTAATAGGGTAAAGGCGCAATTCTAACAATAACGTAGAATATGCGACAAGTAATAAAATCTCTAGCCCTGACGCATAACGCCATGCGGGCGATTCTCATGTAGATGGTAAATCTACTCACCGATGGTCTCGAGCTATGAAAATCCGACCACCTGCTTCCCCTTGTCCGCGGCACCCGAAGTCCCTGCTTGCAAACTTAAAATTTCATAAATACAACACATAAGCTAAATATCCTATGATGACAAAAAGACAACGAAACGTGATGAAAACGCCCGGAAAATTACACTGCGCGCTTAGCGCATCTATCGCGCACGATACCGACCAAAAACCCTAATTGGGGTCGCTAAACTACAAAACACCAAGTCTGGACCCCGATCGTCTCGATCAAGCAGCACAACACAAGAATTACGAGGAATACAATAGATATAACCTTGCAGCGACCAATCGAACGCACGTCGGAAAAACCCCGAAATCTAGTAAGCAACCTATCGCAATATTTCGCACTAGTTTCAAGCTAATGCATATCTAGCGATTACAAACACCTTAAAATAGCTTAACTAAGCTATCTAAACCATTCCTATATTTTTAACACTCACTAATTATGTTTTAGCAAAAACCTAGTATGCTAATTGCATAATTAAACAAAGTGTTCATTAGCAAAAATTAACATTTTCTACTAGGTTAATCTTCTCCAAAACACAAATTAACATTTCAATTGAACACTAAACACTTAAACAAAATTTAACCCTAACATAAATTTCTTAAACCAAATATAAATGAATTAATCATGATTTAAAAACTAAACTAAACACATAACTAGCTAACTAAATTAGATAGATTTAAGATTAAAGCAAGTATAAAAGGATTAAGGTAAGAATTATACCTCCCCAAGAACACCAAAATGAAGCTTAATCCATCATCTTAGCATCAAAACCATGCTTGTTGAAGAACCAAGAAGGATTAGTGAAGGAAAAGATGGTTTTATTTTTATTTAGGATTTTTGTGGATTTATTTTGGAATTTTTCTTGAAGAATTTTGAAGAAATCATGAAGAAATGAGCCTGGGAAATATTTTGGACAGAAATTTGAGATATGGTTCGGCCATGGGAAGGTTGGGGGTATTTTTGTGAATTTTGGGTGAAGAAATGCTAGGAAAATGAGTAATAAATGCTAATAAATGCACTTTGCCACCTTTCACTCTTTTCTTTTCTATTTTAAATAATTCCTTTTGCACTCCAAAAAATATCTAGATATTTAAAAAGAAGTTTCCAAAATAATCTAGTGACAAAAATAATTTATTCACAAAAGAAAAAAAAATTCCCGATTTACGTGCACCAAATACCGCTTAAAATAATATTTTATTTGGGAAAAATTCTATCTGAACCAAGACCTCGCAAATACTCCCAAAGTTCGTGCACAAGCTTTATTTTAGCTAAATTAGGTGCCAACAAGCTTATACGGATGTTTGATCGAAATCGGGTTAAAACGGGAAAAACCGACAATTTTGCCCTAAAACTAGAAAAATTCGCAAAACGATTTCTGAAACGTTACACATAGTGTTTTCTCCATGCTGGATATGGATAATATATTAAGGATTCTGGTGACTAGATTTATGGTTTTAGATCTAGATTTGGGACGTGTCCCAATCCGGGTACTTAGACTGCATTATAAAAGTATTTTAGAATAGACGACTCCTGGTATGGTGGTGTACCCGCAGGTGATGGAGTCACCCTCTCTAAAGAGATGTCTTCTAGACTGATGAGGACAGGGACCGGTATGAATGATATATCATTTGCTTAGGCAATTGAGTCAATCATGTAATGTCTTGTACAAAATCAGATGTTGCTTATACACTTGCTGTAGTAAGCAGATATTAATCCAATTCTGGAGAAACAAAGAGAAGCAATTATGAACATAAGAGGATGTTCTTGGTATAAAGTAACGGCGGCCTCCTCCAAAAGGCGGTTATCGGTTCAGGCTTTCAAGGTGACCTGGATGACAAAGATGTTGTCAGAGTTTTGAGTTTAGCCTCTTCTGAGGATCATTATATTGGATAGCGTTCAAATAGGGATACTAAGGTAAGCATGGTGCAGGATGCTGGTTATGATTCAACAGAGAATACAACCTAAGAAGTTTTTTGGATAAAATTGTTCATTTATGAACTTGGTTCCTTCAAGTATCCAGATAAATTCTTGTGGCAGGGTGTCGCTCGATTCAGGAGATTTTTCATCTCCGCGAAGTTGAGATATAGAGAGAGGAAGTTAGAACTTTGTAGCGGATCCACACACTGAGCCTATTTCTCGAACATAGATGTTTCACAAACACGTTTTGCGAAATTGATTAGTAGAGAAATTGGTATTCGATAGCACACGGGATGTGGGTATGCGATACCACAATAATTAGTCTTAAGTGCAAGTAGGAGATTGTTGGATATAATGCTCTCAAGGTAATTATTGTAATTGCAGGCACGCGATTATGATAATTGAGGGAGGACCTATACAGGTAGAACAATCTTACTCGAGATGATAATATTGTTAGTTATGTATATGCCCTAGAGGCCATTGTTGTACATATGATATATATTATGATGGATGCTTGGATATATACAGAGAGGACTTTCTTGCTCGTCATGATAGTATGCTATTTGGTTTCACTTTATCTTAACATGTTGACTTGTATTGGTTTACTGTCTTTCTCTCACATGTTGATAAAGCCCTTAGGATCTGTACTCGACTACTGGGATTATGATGAGATCATACCAGTGGGGCCACGGTAGTCGATGAGTACATCCTATAACTGTTCCTAGTCAAGGGTATATCGAGACAGGGTATCGATACACCAGAGTAGACTAGCATATACGCATCTTGACCCATATGATGGGCGATGGATGATCCCATATCCAACGGTGTTTGATATCAGAGATGGTGTACGGGTGCTCAGTGGAGACTGGGTACACTGGACGGACTCGCCGAGAACTCCCAAATGGTGATATACCACACGTCAGATGGCAGTTCTCCGGTGACACTGGTACAGCGTAGTCTGTAGACCCGAGATCGTCATAAAGTCTTGTGTGGTTCCCACTGTGCTTTGATTTCCACCTTACCACGTCCAAGAGAGCGTGCAAAACGGTGGCTTTTGGGTACAGTCCCGAATCACATGGAGGCAATGAGCGATACGAGGGGATTCTTCTCTCCCGGTATAGGGTAGGGAGTTGATGTTGTGCTGTGTTCGATTGGCTATAACTGGAAGTCCCTGGCCAGGGCTGATATAGAGATATACTTGTTCCCCTCCGAACGGCGGCCGAGACGTTAGGACGTCCGTGCCTGAGATTCGGGGCAGATGCTATATGGTTTTATCCGTCTACCTCTCCGAAGATGCCAAGTTGATTTATGGCACCGTGTATCGGAGGTTTAGACGGATGCGGCCGATGTAGCAGACTTCGTCAGATTCCCCCTCAGGGTGAGGGGTTTTTGATTGTGGGGACGCTCTTCCCTGCAGGCGCAAGCCCCTGCAGTTAATTACGATACCGCATCGCGTGGTAACAACTTTCTCCTTCTCCAGAATTTCACTTCGTGTCGTGTGTGTTTGTTTTGTTTGTGGTTGCCCGTGGATTGTATACGGAGACTGAGTAATGCCGTCGCCCGTAGGACGTGGATTAGTCCAAATCCGTATTTACTTAGATTTGGGTTTGGTGTTTTTAGTTTAAGGATACGTTAGTCGCGTTGCGGCTAAGATCAACTTAAACATTCGTTAAGGATACGTTAGTCCTGTTTGAGACTAAGATCAACTTAACGTGATCGTTTAGATCCGACAAAAGAGCGTTTGGGCTCTATTGTTCCAGTTTGGGAGATTCATAGTCCAATTTGGGACTAAAGTCTGTTTGGAGGATACGTTAGCCATTTTTGAGGCTAAGATCGACTCGAACGTTTGTTAAGGATACGTTAGTCCAGTTTGAGACTAAGATCAACTTAACGGGACCGTTTAGATCCGACAAAAGAGCATTTGGGCTCTATTGTGCCGGTTTAGGGACGTGGTGGTCCATAGCATTTATGGCCGTCGGGACCCGTCACCTCTCTGACGTCGTTGAAGAATTACAACGATAGGTGTCAGAGGAGTTCAGAGATGTACCCTTGAACCAGAGTTGATTTGGGGTTTTATCATTCATTTAAATGTCTAAGGATGCGGGACCGTTTAGATCCGGCAAAAGAGCATTTGGAGGCTCTATTATTCCAGTTTAGGGACGTAGTGGTCCACTTTCCAGTTTAGGGACGTGGTGGTCCATCGCCAGTTTAGGGACGTGGTGGTCCGATATTAGTTTAAGGACGTTTCGGTCCAATATTAGTTTAGGGACGTTTCGGTCCAATATTAGTTTAAGGACGTTTCGGTCCAATATTAGTTTCGCCAGTTTAAAGACGTAGTGGTCCATGTTCCAGTTTAGGGACGTGGTGGTCCGATGTAACATTTTCAAAAATATAAAATATTAATTTTGGGAATTTTTATAATTTAATATTATTTTATTGATTATTTTAATATTAAACGCAAATAAATAGGAAAAATGTTAGAAAAATTATGAAAAATTATGGAAAATTCTAAAATGGGTTAATTATTGAAATTATGACATTTTTAAGTTGTTGTGATCATTTTGACACTAATTTAGTGCTAATCGCGATTAAAATCGCTAATTGGGTTTTTTGGCAATTTTGTGCAAAACTTGCACATATCACTTTTTCTACACTTGTGTATTTTTCTAGCCATGGTTTTCATTTGGGTTTACTATTCTTGTGAGAAGGTTTAGGGATTTAAAAGAAAAGGGAAAAAGAAAAAGAGAGTGTGATGATGAGGGTAGGTGAGAGAGAGAGGTGGACCATTGACTTGAACCCTTAATCATTTCTCTTCCTCTCATTTCCCTCCCTCTTCCTCCTTGGTTGCTGCTGCTGCTGCCCTAGCCCTCTCTCTCCCCTCCACTAAATCCTCTCACTTCATCTCAAAAACCTATCCAAAACCCCAAACTCCTTTCATTAAAAATGTCCAAAATCCCTAGATCTACACATGGAGCTAAAGAAGCATGGATTTGGCCACTAGAGGGCAACTCAAGAAAATTCTTGAGTTGCTAATGAAGGTAATTTCTGAACCATTTGCTTAATTATAGCCTTTCCTATAACCCCATGTCAAGATTTTATCGATATTGTGTGATATTATGAATTTGAGAGAAACCTAGTTAGGGTTTGAGTGAATTGGTGTTGCATTATGAAATTGGACTCAGTATTGATCTTCCCAACACCCTAGTGTTTGAATTGAAACCCAAAACCTGAAGCAAACACCAGAATACGGATTTTAGAAACCAATATCGGGGAAATTGTGTATTCTGTCACTATTATTTGGAATCTGCTAACACCCCGAGAACCCTAAAATAATATTGAGTGGGAATTGAGATGTGCAGGCAACATAGAGGCAACACCCAAAACCCTAGCTCCCCACTCCTTCTTCAGGCCGCCAAAATCCCTTTTCTGGCCGCAAATTGCGGCCAGACCTGAGAGGAAACTCCTCGTTTTCTGTGCACAGCCCCATTTCATCAATTCTTGGCCCTGGGTACTTCTAGTTTTGACAGATTCTTTCTAGGGTGAAATCTGGGACATATATCCTATGTTGTCGTTTTGGATTCGTGTTTCCGTATTCCGTATTTTTGGATTCTGAAATGGTGGGATGTGTTTTGCCTCGACTATTGTCGTTTATACGACGATATAGAGGATTCTGGATGGTTTTGAAGGCGTGCCATAGGTTCTCACCTATAGGCCCCCTTATCGTATCGTTTTGGAGTTTATGCGCCGTTTTAGATTGGATTTGGTTTTAATGCGCATATACGATATTTTGATGTGTAGGTACCCATGAAGACTTCGGACGACAAGCAAATGCATGGGGATGTCCGTAAATGGTGATGCAAGTGAGTAGATTATATCTACGGGGGAAAGTCGGGTGGATGGCGTTTAGCACCCCCGCAGTCCGTAGATAGCTTATTATATAGTATTGTGATATTAGGTGTATTTGGGTTATGTAGGGTTAGAAGTGACTAGTGTAGTTCATAGTCGCGAACCCTAGGATAGAATTACACCTATACATATACCCTTGCTTTTCACATGTACTTACACTGTGGTTGATGATATGTGACGACTTTGGAGATGAGTCGATATTGTGGGCTTGGTGCCCTGGGATCGGTGATTTGATACGATTTATATGTGGGATATGACTTGTGATTCTTGCGAGCTTGGGATGGTGTTTACCCCTGCATGCATACTTTACCGATGTTACCGTTTGTACTAGATATAGAGTAGTACATCCAGACTAGATGATCTGATGACAGTGAGATGTTGATCCTTACCCAGCTTTTGGGAATGCCGTACGATGATTTACCGTACGAGTTGATATTGATGATAGATCCGCACTCATAGCTAGAGGATATCTTACGATATGACATTGAGGCGGGATCACCGACTATATATCTACATATATACTTAGACTCAGTTTTAGGTGGTTTCCACACCTACCCCTCCTGATTGACAGGATACTTAGATGTAGTTGCATAGTAGATACTTCACTGTGCTGTTGATTACTAGATTTCCGCATATTCATACTATTCGCATTGCTGGCATATGTTCATTACCATGTTATTATCATGCTGTTAGGACACCAGCACCATTATCGATGATGCGTATGTTTCACGTACACTATTTGCCGGCTCACACACTTCATCATCGATAATTGCCATGTCACTACACAGTAGTACTATTACATTCGTGATATGATGCTTCCTTCGACATATGCGCATTCCTATTCCATGTTGCATGATTTCCGATATGATTACTATCTTTACATGTCGCATATATCATGGATTGATTTCATAGTATATCGCATGGGATTTACTTCCTGATGTTGGATTTTCATGTGATTTCTGGATTCGGGAACCGTAGCCTTTTCGAATAAGTAGCCATTTAAAAACCCGGTTCCCTTGATATGATATTTGGGGCGTCGCCCCGTGTTTTCTCGGTGCTAGAGGATGGATTGAGATAGGGTATGCTCCGGAATGACGGATGCCCGATGGATTGAGATAGGGTATGCTCCGGAATGACGGATGCCCGATGGATTGAGATAGGGTATGCTCCGGAATGACGGATGCCCGATGGATTGAGATAGGGTATGCTCCGGAATGACGGATTCCCGATGGATTGAGATAGGGTATGCTCCGGAATGACGGATGCCCGATGGATTGAGATAGGGTATGCTCCGGAATGACGGATGCCCGATGGATTGAGATAGGGTATGCTCCGGAATGACGGATGCCCGATGGATTGAGATAGGGTATGCTCCGGAATGACGGATGCCCGATGGATTGAGATAGGGTATGCTCCGGAATGACGGATGCCCGATGGATTGAGATAGGGTATGCTCCGGAATGACGGATGCCCGATGGATTGAGATAGGGTATGCTCCGGAATGACGGATGCCCGATACAGGAGGATTTACGTGTCGATGCTAGGCACGGGTTTCATGATGTTTTTCCATGATTTTGTTTATATCCTCACATTGCATACATGATGCTTATTGTCATTGGGTGACAGGTGGACGGGTTCCACATATATACAGACATGGATCATATACAGACTGGTTTACACTTATCATACTTCATTTGTATATATAACAGGGTATGAGGGCGCTGTTATATATACCCTTACACCAATATTAGTGGAATGGGACGCTAATATATGTGTATTGATATCATTGATACTTCACCATATTTACTTCATGCAGCATACTTTACATTCATGACATGTTATTACTTGAGTACCTGGAACTACATACATGATTAGATATTACCTTACCACACTCAGATGTACTCTTGTGGATTGTATTACTGATCGTTGACTTAGGATTATGTCTTGCATTCGATTTATCCTTGTAGATGTTTCTATTCACGAGTTGGCAACTCACCCCCGTTGTGCCACAGTTCTTGCAGGTTTTGCCGTACAGGTTCTATTGCGGCATTTCTGGCACACTACCTTCTTGCGGGTGATTTGCTGTTGGTAGGTGGATTCTTTTGCATCAAGAATCCCCATTTTGTACTTATTTATTTATTGTATCTAGAAATGTCCATCAACCAAAACTTGTATATTCTTTCAGACCTAGACTTCAGTGTTGTATTATTCGACCTTAGAGTCGCGCTTAGTAGTATTGCGGTTTTCTTGTTGCTTTGAGCTTTCTTTGGATTTGATCCTCGCCACTTGGCGTTGTATATTATCATATCATTGCGTGGTTGTGACCGTCGATTGACGAAGAGCTAGCTCCCGCTTGGGGATGCCTTTATCATTTTATATATTGTTATTCATGTTGTACCCCATTCGGGGCCAGTTTTACAAAGGAAACTCTGCCGAAATTTTTAGAAAAGACTTATTGTTTTCAAAACGTACCTTCGGCTTAGTTATTTAAAAACCTTGATTTCAAACCTGTATTTCTTCCCTTCTTTAAACCAGTTTTCCTTATTTATTCTTCAAAATGGTTTTAGATTTCTGGGCTTTTGGCTTACTTGGATCAGATGGAGTCCTATAGGCTTCATATGGTTCAAGTGCCAGTCACGTGCTCTTTCGGGTCGTGACAAAGTTGGTATCAGAGCGCTAGGTTGACCTTGGTTCGAGTTTAAGTTTGACTATGTGGAGCCTAGGGAGTTGTTTATATACGGAACTTAGGCTTGACCTTACGGAACTTGGACTTGGTTGAGGGGGTGTAAACCCGAACTTTCGTCGTTTTAGGATGACCCTTGGTTGATGGATTAGGTGACTAAAGTAGAGTGACGTACCGTTGGTATGTTCCGCGGCATACTTACGACACGCCACTCCGCTTAAGGAACCTTAGGATGGACATTTGTTTAGAGATCAGTGATTCTCTTTCTATCCTGGATTATTCGTCCATTTGAGATTCCCGATTCTATTAGTTTCATGATCATACCTTCATTGATGCTGTTCCTTCCTATGATCATGTATCCACTTTGGATCTGTTGTTTCCTTTCTTTCCATTGATGTGCTCTCTTGGATACTCGATTGAGATTCCTGTCACCATGTTTGAGCACAGTTTGGGCTGCTGCTAGGGTTACGGCCGGTGTGAGCTCGTTTGGTACGAGGGCCGACCTTTGTGTTTTTCTGGTGACATTGGAACGTCTCGAGTTAGTGTTGGTGTTTGTGACCTCTAGTGGAGGCGAGTGCTTGGTTTGCACCGGATGATCGGGCCATTGTTAGAGCTGCCAGTTGAGAGATGACTGTTGATGTACAGCATACCTCAGAGATTGTGATGTCGCCTATCGTGCAGACAGATGGACCAGCTGTTGCTGAGATTGACAGGATGTTGCTTTCGGAGCTTGCGAGCTGAGATTTGCCGGAGCTTTCAGGCAGATATGCGACAAATGATAGCTAGTCTACCAGATTTGAGAGACGAATGTGGTTCGTCCGGTTTTGCGCCAGAGCGGGCCCAGTTGGGTTGAAGATTTCCAGTGTGGAGAGTCTTACTCAGACCTAGAGCCGGCTGATTCAGAGACGACCGCTTATGTATTGCCTTTCCTGGAGGATTGAGGCATTGTTCGACGTACAGGTGTATGAGCCAGTTGTTGCTGCAAATGATGAAATATCGCCCAGATGCTTGGAGCTACTGCAGCATGAGCATGTACTTAGAGGGATGATAGCGAGTCGCTAGTCACCGGAGGATGAATGACTAGGACGTGTGGTGAGTTCGCTTACCCCGATGCGTGGATATCAGATTGATTGTTTCCAGCTAGAGACGACTTCACGCAGGTTCGTTGAGAGTCGATTGAGACGATCGAATGTCAGGAGCCATTTTCCAAGTTTAAAGTATACGGAAAGACATGCAGGTGATTCTATGGACCCTCTAGAAGAATGAAACCCTAACTCGACTTAATGACCGTGTGACAGCCTTTGAACCTTAGGGTTTACGGCGGTTCCGCGGCGCCATTAGTGAGGCTTGGGTTTGCCCTTCTATGGCTGGACCACCGACGCTGTGGCATGTACTCGATACTATTAAACTGTACCCGAGATGTGAGCTCTTGGGGGATTATGAGGATCTGACGAGTCGATCGGATGGTTCGACATCTTTCGGATATCGTGATGGGACATTGCTTGGGAGACTCCAGATGCGAGGATAGCCGTCGGAGCGCAGTTTGTGTAGCCATGATGAGACAAGTCCGAATCAGTCGACATTGAGCAGAGTGAAGAAAAGAGTTCGTACGAGGTTTCAACGAGATGATGTTCCACTCCACTGATATTAGAGATGTGATATGCACCCCGAGGCGTGGTATATGGATATACCTTCCAGAAAGAAGCGCGATAAGTATGCAGCCGTTCCGGAATAAGCTTTAGCTTCAGTATTGGATGATGACTTCCGGGCAATTCGGCAGGATAGAGATTTGAGAAAGGAACCTCGACAGGACCTTCCTGGAGTACGTTACGAAAAGACCTGGACCCAGGAGTGGTCATTTTGCGCACACCCAGCAGGCCAGAGTTCGGCATTGTCGACGAGGTAGTTGACCAAGTTCGGATAGAGGAACTTAACCAGATGCGTTGCGAATTGATCAAGGACGGACGAGTGATGAGTTTTCCTCCGATAGTTGGGACGTGTTCCCAAGGACCAGTTCGGCCTGACATCTGCTACAGAGTGACGAAGCTACAGAATACGTGATTCGAGTCCGTGTGAGAGACTTCAGATAGACCGTGAGCCAGAGGCCGACGCCAGTGATATGCTGCCTTACGAGTGGTCGTGAGGTTTGACAGAGAAGTGCCAGAACGGAATCGTCCCCGTTAGCACACCTGACAGGGCCGATGAGCCGGTTGACTGTGAGATTGGTAAGCCCCAGAGAGGATAAGGACCCAGAGAGTCAGAGGACGCCAGATCGTGAGCAAGAGGCAGGTAGATATCCTGCGCTGCTAGCAGTGGATTGCACCGACTCCTTCTCGACCTCGAAGGAGAAACTACCGGAGACGGTATTTATGATTTGTGATTTTGTGATTCGATTATCACGTATCCGTCATTTTGGATTTCGGTAGTTTGGGCGTTCTGTTTGCATGATTTAGTTTTGGTGACTGAGTTTCGTGATATTGGTTTCATGCACCCACTGGATATTTATATATTTTGCGCAGAGTTTTCATGCATTTTAGTGTTATGCTTTGATTCGTGCACGCTAATGCACACGATTGTGAGATTTCCTTTGCGGTACACCTGATTTTGGTTTGAGACGCATTTTATCGTTGATTTTGACCCGGATTTTGATGGTTGGTTTTTGCACTCCGTGCTGGTGATGTGCTTTACACCTATTCGATGTTTGTTATTGGATTTCGTGATTCCGTGCATGTTGAGTGCGCAGGGTTTAGATTTTCATTCGTGCACGATAGATGCACAGATTTGGATTTTCGCGCATGTTGGGCGCATGTTTTTTTAGATACGATTTTGGTGCGCACCCGATGCACTAAATCGAGATTTCTTCGTGCATGTTAGATGCACCGGACCTTGGCTGTCAGGCACATACGTTGCCCATGACAGAGGTTTCGTGCACACCCGTTGCACCTAGATGTTGTTTTGTGCACCTGTTTAGCACATATTGGATTTTTGATTTCCGTGCGCACCAGACGCATAGGATTGTGTTATGTACATTTTTGAGATTTATTCCCTTTGGAGTAGTACCTTTTATGATGTTGGGTTTTTGCTTTCATGCTGAGCAGGACTAGTCAGTAGACGATACCTAGATATACTTTTGCATGTTTTACATCAGCTTTTTACGTGTATAGATTGGATGTCTACATGTGTAGTTTCGATCCATATCATATCGGTTTTGTATTGGATTTGACATTGTGTTTTTACATCGACTCCGATGATTGCGAGATGCTTGATGGAGTTTTGCTTTTGAGTTATCTGCTTATTTTTCATGCGCATGCATTGCGCTATGATGTTTTATGTGTTGATATTTTCGGAGCCCCGACAAATGGATTATTACTGAAATTGTTTTTAGTATAGGGGGTTTAAATTTAAATTCGGGGACCGAATTTCTTTAAGGGGGGTAGATTGTAACATTTTCAAAAATATAAAATATTAATTTTGGGAATTTTTATAATTTAATATTATTTTATTGATTATTTTAATATTAAACGCAAATAAATAGGAAAAATGTTTGAAAAATTATGAAAAATTATGGAAAATTCTAAAATGGGTTAATTATTGAAATTATGACATTTTTAAGTTGTTGTGATCATTTTGACACTAATTTAGTGCTAATCGCGATTAAAATCGCTAATTGGGTTTTTTGGCAATTTTGTGCAAAACTTGCACATATCACTTTTTCTACACTTGTGTATTTTTCTAGCCATGGTTTTCATTTGGGTTTACTATTCTTGTGAGAAGGTTTAGGGATTTAAAAGAAAAGGGAAAAAGAAAAAGAGAGTGTGATGATGAGGGTAGGTGAGAGAGAGAGGTGGACCATTGACTTGAACCCTTAATCATTTCTCTTCCTCTCATTTCCCTCCCTCTTCCTCCTTGGTTGCTGCTGCTGCTGCCCTAGCCCTCTCTCTCCCCTCCACTAAATCCTCTCACTTCATCTCAAAAACCTATCCAAAACCCCAAACTCCTTTCATTAAAAATGTCCAAAATCCCTAGATCTACACATGGAGCTAAAGAAGCATGGATTTGGCCACTAGAGGGCAACTCAAGAAAATTCTTGAGTTGCTAATGAAGGTAATTTCTGAACCATTTGCTTAATTATAGCCTTTCCTATAACCCCATGTCAAGATTTTATCGATATTGTGTGATATTATGAATTTGAGAGAAACCTAGTTAGGGTTTGAGTGAATTGGTGTTGCATTATGAAATTGGACTCAGTATTGATCTTCCCAACACCCTAGTGTTTGAATTGAAACCCAAAACCTGAAGCAAACACCAGAATACGGATTTTAGAAACCAATATCGGGGAAATTGTGTATTCTGTCACTATTATTTGGAATCTGCTAACACCCCGAGAACCCTAAAATAATATTGAGTGGGAATTGAGATGTGCAGGCAACATAGAGGCAACACCCAAAACCCTAGCTCCCCACTCCTTCTTCAGGCCGCCAAAATCCCTTTTCTGGCCGCAAATTGCGGCCAGACCTGAGAGGAAACTCCTCGTTTTCTGTGCACAGCCCCATTTCATCAATTCTTGGCCCTGGGTACTTCTAGTTTTGACAAATTCTTTCTAGGGTGAAATCTGGGACATATATCCTATGTTGTCGTTTTGGATTCGTGTTTCCGTATTCCGTATTTTTGGATTCTAAAATGGTGGGATGTGTTTTGCCTCGACTATTGTCGTTTATACGACGATATAGAGGATTCTGGATGGTTTTGAAGGCGTGCCATAGGTTCTCACCTATAGGCCCCCTTATCGTATCGTTTTGGAGTTTATGCGCCGTTTTAGATTGGATTTGGTTTTAATGCGCATATACGATATTTTGATGTGTAGGTACCCATGAAGACTTCGGACGACAAGCAAATGCATGGGGATGTCCGCAAATGGTGATGCAAGTGAGTAGATTATATCTACGGGGGAAAGTCGGGTGGATGGCGTATAGCACCCCCGCAGTCCGTAGATAGCTTATTATATAGTATTGTGATATTAGGTGTATTTGGGTTATGTAGGGTTAGAAGTGACTAGTGTAGTTCATAGTCGCGAACCCTAGGATAGAATTACACCTATACATATACCCTTGCTTTTCACATGTACTTACACTGTGGTTGATGATATGTGACGACTTTGGAGATGAGTCGATATTGTAGGCTTGGTGCCCTGGGATCGGTGATTTGATACGATTTATATGTGGGATATGACTTGTGATTCTTGCGAGCTTGGGATGGTGTTTACCCCCGCATGCATACTTTACCGATGTTACCGTTTGTACTAGATATAGAGTAGTACATCCAGACTAGATGATCTGATGACAGTGAGATGTTGATCCCTACCCAGCTTTTGGGAATGCCGTACGATGATTTACCGTACGAGTTGATATTGATGATAGATCCGCACTCATAGCTAGAGGATATCTTACGATATGACATTGAGGCGGGATCACCGACTATATATCTAGATATATACTTAGACTCAGTTTTAGGTGGTTTCCACACCTACCCCTCCTGATTGACATGATACTTAGATGTAGTTGCATAGTAGATACTTCACTGTGCTGTTGATTACTAGATTTCCGCATATTCATACTATTCGCATTGCTGGCATATGTTCATTACCATGTTATTATCATGCTGTTAGGACACCAGCACCATTATCGATGATGCGTATGTTTCACGTACACTATTTGCCGGCTCACACACTTCATCATCGATAATTGCCATGTCACTACACAGTAGTACTATTACATTCGTGATATGATGCTTCCTTCGACATATGCGCATTCCTATTCCATGTTGCATGATTTCCGATATGATTACTATCTTTACATGTCGCATATATCATGGATTGATTTCATAGTACATCGCATGGGATTTACTTCCTGATGTTGGATTTTCATGTGATTTCTGGATTCGGGAACCGTAGCCTTTTCGAATAAGTAACCATTTAAAAACCCGGTTCCCTTGATATGATATTTGGGGCGTCGCCCCGTGTTTTCTCGGTGCTAGAGGATGGATTGAGATAGGGTATGCTCCGGAATGATGGATGCCCGATGGATTGAGATAGGGTATGCTCCGGAATGACGGATGCCCGATGGATTGAGATAGGGTATGCTCCGGAATGACGGATGCCCGATGGATTGAGATAGGGTATGCTCCGGAATGACGGATGCCCGATGGATTGAGATAGGGTATGCTCCGGAATGACGGATGCCCGATGGATTGAGATAGGGTATGCTCCGGAATGACGGATGCCCGATGGATTGAGATAGGGTATGCTCCGGAATGACGGATGCCCGATGGATTTAGATAGGGTATGCTCCGGAATGACGGATGCCCGATGGATTGAGATAGGGTATGCTCCGGAATGACGGATGCCCGATGGATTGAGATAGGGTATGCTCCGGAATGACGGATGCCCGATACAGGAGGATTTACGTGTCGATGCTAGGCACGGGTTTCATGATGTTTTTCCATGATTTTGTTTATATCCTCACATTGCATACATGATGCTTATTGTCATTGGGTGACAGGTGGACGGGTTCCACATATATACAGACATGGATCATATACAGACTGGTTTACACTTATCATACTTCATTTGTATATATAACAGGGTATGAGGGCGCTGTTATATATACCCTTACACCAATATTAGTGGAATGGGACGCTAATATATGTGTATTGATATCATTGATACTTCACCATATTTACTTCATGCAGCATACTTTACATTCATGACATGTTATTACTTGAGTACCTGGAACTACATACATGATTAGATATTACCTTACCACACTCAGATGTACTCTTGTGGATTGTATTACTGATCGTTGACTTAGGATTATGTCTTGCATTCGATTTATCCTTGTAGATGTTTCTATTCACGAGTTGGCAACTCACCCCCGTTGTGCCACAGTTCTTGCAGGTTTTGCCGTACAGGTTCTATTGCGGCATTTCTGGCACACTACCTTCTTGCGGGTGATTTGCTGTTGGTAGGTGGATTCTTTTGCATCAAGAATGCTCATTTTGTACTTATTTATTTATTGTATCTAGAAATGCCCATCAACCAAAACTTGTATATTCTTTCAGACCTAGACTTCAGTGTTGTATTATTCGACCTTAGAGTCGCGCTTAGTAGTATTGCGGTTTTCTTGTTGCTTTGAGCTTTCTTTGGATTTGATCCTCGCCACTTGGCGTTGTATATTATCATATCATTGCGTGGTTGTGACCGTCGATTGACGAAGAGCTAGCTCCCGCTTGGGGATGCCTTTATCATTTTATATATTGTTATTCATGTTGTACCCCATTCGGGGCCAGTTTTACAAAGGAAACTCTGCCGAAATTTTTAGAAAAGACTTATTGTTTTCAAAACGTACCTTCGGCTTAGTTATTTAAAAACCTTGATTTCAAACCTGTATTTCTTCACTTCTTTAAACCAGTTTTCCTTATTTATTCTTCAAAATGGTTTTAGATTTCTGGGCTTTTGGCTTACTTGGATCAGATGGAGTCCTATAGGCTTCATATGGTTCAAGTGCCAGTCACGTGCTCTTTCGGGTCGTGACATCCGATATTAGTTTAGGAACGTTTCGGTCCGATATTAGTTTAGGGACGTTTCGGTCCGATGTTAGTTTATGGACATTTCGGTCCAACATTAGTTTAGGGACGTTTCGGTCCAATATTCTCATTTTGGGGCAAATATTAGTTTAAGGATGTTTCGGTCCAATATTAGATGAGTGGTCGTTGGGACCCGTCGCCTCTTTGACGTCGTTGAGAAATTACAGCGACAAATGTCAAAGGAGTTCGGAGATGTACCCTCGAACCGGTCGTGACTTGGTTTATGAGAGGCATTTAATTTAAGGACTTACAGCCAGGATTGGGTTAAGTCCAATTTTTATTTTAGGCTCTGCCGGATTAAAAGAATCAACCTAAACAGGGCTCTGCCCCTTCATTATTTTGCAATCTGATTTGGGCCAGGCCCTTTTAAATAATGAGTTACAAAAACTCAGGAATTTTCTGAACAGGGCTTTGCCCTTTTATTTTCCTGCAATTGGGCTAGGCCCTCTTAAATAATGAGTTGCAGAAACTCAATAATTTTCTTGAGTTGGGCCAGGCCCTTTTGCATGATGAGTTGCACTTGTGCAGAAATTCAAGAATTTTCTTGATTTGAGAACAAAAAGTGCATAGCACTTTTGATCTAAATTTAGATCAAAGGAAAACAAGTTCTTCTTGTTTTCCTTGATTTTACAGAACCAAGGGTTCATATCAAGTGCAAGGCACTATTTATTATTCTTTGATTTTTCAGAACCAGGGGTTCACATCAAGTGCAAGGCACTATTTATTATTCTTTGATTTTTCAGAACCAGGGGTTCACATCAAGTGCAAGGCACTATTTATTATTCATTTTTTTTTATCTCGTGTTCTTCAGAGATTTTTCTCTTTTTTTTATTCTTCAAAAAGAAGATTTTACCTCTTTTTTGTTCTTGAATAATGTTCAAGAGTTCTTTCTCTTCTCCCTTTTTTTCCTCAGAAGTTTTTCCTTCTCTTAATGATGATTGATCCTTTTAAAATGAGGTCTAGGGTCCTTTTTATAGTGCCCATAAATTAGTTAAAGTTTGTTAAAGAGATTATTCTCTAAGTGATTTGGGGAATTTTCCCCACCGTCGGATCTTTAATCCAAAGGTCTCTGTTTTACAGAAGAAATCTTATTGTTTTAACAAAAACAGAAAAGATTTTCTCAAATCTTTATTCTGTTTTTGCAATAAAGATTTTTTTTTTTTTTTAATTTTAAATTTTTTTTAATTTTTTTTTGCTTGCGCAACTGCGCGTTGACACGTGTCGTGCAACTGCGCAGTTGCGCACTGCGCAGCTGCGTGACACGTGTCGCGAAACTGCGCACTTGCGCAGTTGCGCAGCTGCGCGACACGTAGCGCGAAACTGCGCAGTTGCGCACTGCGCAGGTGCGCACTGCGCAGCTGCGTGACACGTGTCGCGCAACTGCGCACTTGCGCAGCTGCGCGCCACGTGTCGCAAAACTGCGCACTGCGTGACACGTGTCGCGCAACTGCCCAAGTGCGCAGTTTTTTTTTTTTTTTGTTTTTTTTTAAGAGCTTTGCTCTGAAGCTTTTGTGGAGCATATTTTAACTTTAATTTTCTTTTTAATTTTCAAGACAGAGCTTTACTCTGATTGGAGAAAAACAGAAGTATTGCTTCTTTTCCCGCCTTGGAATTTAAACAGAGCCTTGCTCTGATTGAGGTAAACAAATGCCCCCCCACCGTTGCGCTTACGTGGCCTCCTAACGTGAGCGCAGCGGTGGCAGACTCCGAACCGTCGCGCCATCTCTTGGAAGCTGAAAGGGCACTTGATGCCTATAAATAGGACTTTTGGTCCCTTAGATGATTCTCATCTCTAAAATTTTACTTTCAGAACTCAGAGCCCTGCTATCTTATTTAAACACTTTTAAAAGTTCAAACTCTTAGAGAATTTTAGGTAAAAATATTAATTTTAATTAAATTAAATCAATTTTAAGAGCATTGCTCTCAATAGATCCCAGATCTAAAGAGGACCCATTTAGGGTTTCACTTAGTAGAGCTTTGCTCTAATGGGGTCTATAGAAGACTGAGGAGAGCCCTATTAGAGTTCCATTAATAGAGCTTTGCTCTATAAAAGATTTTTCTTATATCTTCTTAATTAATGGAGTTTTGCTCCTCCCAACTTATATGGCACTTGAGAATATTATTATTATTATATGATTTTTTTTTTCAGAGCGGAGCTCTCAATATTTTCAGGGAATTTTCCTCAAATTCTCCTCATAACTGATTTTGACTGGTGTCGCTCCTGTCTGCAGAGCATTGCTCTCGAGGAGTTTAACTTTTAACTTTCTGTATTTTCTTGTCTGTTAATATCCCTGTATTGTTTTCTTCAGGTATTATGGCGGTGCGTCTATACAGCTTGCACGAGTTCATCACTTATGAGGATATCCGTGTACAGGGCCGTCAACAGAACCAGGAGTTTACGGACGCTCAATGTGCAGAGGTCATGGGTCGCCTGAATGCCAGCGGTGGCTGGCTGCTACCTCGTCGTTCGGCCCTTTTGAAAGTCGTGCTGGGGTCAATATGGAGAGCACTCCCAGGTCTTCACGAGGCCTTATCGCTCAATGCGCTAGATGATGCCGAAGACAAGGTGCATTCAGTGTACCTGACGGGGCTGATTTCGAAGAAACGGCGAAACAACCTCGTTGACATCCTACATCAAATCTTTCAGCAGACGACAATCGTTGCTGCTTATCGAAGGCCGGAGGGGCTTGCCGATGATATTGACACCGAGGAGCGCGAGAGGCTGCGCATAAGAATAATTAGAAAGGCCAAAAGAAGTTTGGACGGCCTTACTTTTGAATTCCTCAATCCCTGCCCCGGATCTGAAGTTATTCCATTGTAATAATGTTTTTCTTTTACCGCTTTTCAAAATTGTAAGAATTTTTGCCAATATGAATGGAAACTTTTTACTTCAGCTTCTCTTATCTCCCGTCCTGAGTTTTCTGTCCATGCATAAATGAATGCGTCACGCATGCCAGATCAAATGTAGACCGGATATTCTCTCTGTCATCTTCTTTCTTTTAAAGTCAGCAGGCTGTCTTAATAACCATGGTTGATGGATGTCTAAAACGAGTATTCTGACTTCCTCCGGAAATAGCGATGGCTTAGGCCGCAGGTTCAGGTCTAATGCCTAAGACTTTTCAATTCTATAAGCCGTGAGGGTCTCATAGAGGCTTTTCTCCCTACGGATCGAAAGGATCTCATAGGTGGATTTTCTCCTTAGGAATCGTGAGGATTCCTAAGTGTGGTTTTCTCTTATAAGTCGTAAGGATCTTATAAGAGAATTCTCCCTCTTACGAATCGAGAGGATTCGTAAGTGGTTGTTTCCCTCCTCGTCGAAATTCGACTTCGGAGAGTGAGGCCCGTGAATAGTATGCAAGAGACCAGTTTGGATTGACTTGCAGGGCCCCATTGCTCAAAAAGCAAGCTTTTCAATCCTTGCTGTCTAAGACTTTATCTCACGAGTCGAGCCGCCTCGACAATTTTTCACAAGTCGAGACGAATCGAACGTTTCTCGCAAGAACATCTTAACGTCGCATTTAACCTCTGCTCTTTACGACAGAAGCCCGTTAAGGTCGGTGGTACTTAGGGTTTTGGCCATCGTACCGTCGCATAAGCTGATATAGTCCTCGATAGGCAATCGTGCTGTTCGAGTAGCCCTGCGACTGCCGTGTCTCTGATCCCTTCGGGGGCTGGACAAGACGTCTTCAAGCAATCCTCCTTGGCAGTTTGACCGTCAGAAGAGCAAGCGCTAGGAATTTGCCATGCCGCTTTTTACTTGAGGTTAGGCTCATTTTGGAGAGCCCCGATGAGTCATAACCACTCCGCGCTGGTGTGGGGATGATCTCCGATAGTCTTTCGGGCTTTATATGAGTTGCCGTTAAGACCCTGAAGCCAGGAATTTGGCCTTTGCTTCGTTTGCTGGCATTGCGTCCTCTGTATCGAGACGAATGTCGCGGTGGGAACTAGGGATTTTGCCGTGGCTCCGTTTGTTTGATGACGTTACGTCTGCTGTGTCGAGACGAACGTTGGGGTGACATCTCGTCTGCTGTATCGAGACGGACGTTGAAGTGGTGACCACTCTACACTGGTGCGAGATGATCTCCGATTGTCTTTCCGGTTTTATATGACTTGCCGTTAAGACCCTGAAGCTAGGAATTTGGCCTTCGCTTCGTTTGCTTTGTCATGTCTGAATCCCTGCTTGAGGAAGAACGCTGAGGTTGACATTTCGTTTACTGTATCGAGACGAACGTCATGGAGGTGACCACTTCATGTGAGATGGTCTCCGATTGTCTTTCCGGTTTTATGTGAGTTACCGTTAAGACATCGAAGTTAGGAATGTGGCCTTCGCTTCGTTTGCTTTGGTGTGTCCAAATCCTGTTGGAGGAAGAACGCTGGGGTTGACATTTCGTCTGCTGTATCGAGACGAACGTCAAGGTGGTGACCACTCTGTGCTGATGCGAGATGGTCTCCTATTGTCTTTCCGGTTTTATGTGAGTTACCGTAAAGACGTTGAAGCTAGGAATGTGGCCTTCGCTTCGTTTGCTTTGGCGCGTCCGAATCCTGTTGGGGGAAGAACACTGGGGTTGACATTTCGTCTGCTGTATCGAGACGAACGTCAAGGTCGTGACCACTCTGTGCTGATGCGAGATGGTCTCCTATTGTCTTTCCGGTTTTATGTGAGTTACCGTAAAGACGTTGAAGCTAGGAATGTGGCCTTCGCTTCATTTTCTTACACTGCGTCTGGTGTATTGAGACGAATGCTGAGGTGAAGCTGGGATTTTACCATCACTCCGCTTTGTTTCGACCATGGGGTCTTTTGTTAACTTTGCATATACACCCCGCTGGGCTGTGAAGGAACGCCGTTGTTGACATTGCGTCTGTTGTAATGAGACGAATGCTAAGGTGGAGTTGGGATTTTGCCGTTACTCCGCTTTGTTTCGACCGTGAGGTCTTTTGTTAACTTTGCATGTACACCCCGCTGGGCTATGAAGGGACGCCGTTGTTGACATTGCGTCTGTTGTAACGAGACGAATCCTAAGGTGGAGTTGGGATTTTGCCGTTACTCCGCTTTGTTTCGACCGTGAGGTCTTTTGTTGACGTTGCATCTGCCTCCAGCTGGACTGCGGAGGAACGCTGTTGTTGACATTGCGTCTACTGTATCGAGACGAATGCTGAGGTGAAGCTGGGATTTTGCCATCGCTTCGCTTGATGGTGTAACATCTGTGTCCTGTTGGAATGAGGAGGCACACCGTTGTTGGTCTCCAGGCTGTAGACGTGGCCATTGAGATTTGGAACTAGGGACTTTGTCATGGTTCCGTTTCGTTGCGATTCTGAGGTCAGTTGTTGACGTCATGTCTGCATCTAGTTGGAGTGAGGAGAAACGCCGTTGGTGATCTTTAAGTTATCGATATTGACGTCGAGACTCTGAAGTTAGGGACCTTCCTTTGCTCCGTTTGTTGACATCGTGTCTGTAATATTGCGATAAATGTCGAGATTTTCTCTAGGTTGTCTATGAACCGTCGAGATTTGGCTTCGCTTTCTGATGGAGCCTGTTGGGAAGGTATGGTTCCCTCTTTATCTGAGCCCCTGGATTATATACAGGGATCGATGTGATTTCACCTGTAGGGCAAAAGTTTCATTCTTTCATTTTTTTTTATTCTTTCCGCGATGCTCTATCATTTCAGCTTTTATATCGCGAAGGTCGCGATTGCCCAATCATTTCGGCTATTTTTCGCGATGCCCAATCATTTCGGCTGTTTACTTTATTTTTACTCGCTGCTTTTTATTGCGAGTTGCCCAATCATTTCGGCTGTTTATTTTATTTTTACTCGCTGTTTTTTTATTGCGAGTTGCCCAATCATTTCGGCTATTTTGCATGCATACATTTTTACTTGCTGATTTTGTTTGCAAGTTGCCCCATCATTTCGGCTATTTTGTATACATTTTTTTTTTTGCGAGTAGGGAATTTGTGGTCTGATACCAATCGTGGCATCAGTATCGCTGCGACTGGAATATCGCCAGGAGCGAATCATCATTTGCCTTGGAAGGACTTGGAATTTGATACTGATTTAGGCATCAGCATCGCTGCAACCGGGATATTGCCAGGAGCGAATCATCATTTGCCTCTATCGATGTTGAACAAAGGTGGCTTAGTAAACAGGGTTAAGGGTCCTGTCGGCTAAGGCTTTTGACTTCATGAGCCGTAAGGGTCTCACAAAGGTATTTCTCCCTACAAGTCGTGAGGATCTTGTAGGTGTGTTTTCTCCTTGGGAATCGTGAGGATTCCTAAGTGTATGTTCTCTTATAAGTCGTAAGGATCTTACAAGAGTGTTATCTCCTTATGAGTCGAGAGGACTCACAAGGGTTGTTCACCGTGTGGACATATCCCTAGTCACGGATGGGACTTGGTTAGGGAAATGTTTATTCGCGCCCGTGGATTGTATACAAGGGCCAATATCGGACCACTTGTAGGGCAATGTCGAAAGTTGTGGGGGTTGCTTAAGCACAGATTTAGGCAACTGTAACTTAAGACTTTCAAATCTTATGAGCCGTAAGGGTCCCACAAGAGAGTTCTCCTTACGAGTCGTGAGGATCTCACAAGTGTATTTTCTCCTTAGGAATCGTGGGGATCCCTAAGTGTGTTGTTCCTTTGTGAGTCATAAGGATCTCACGCAGGTGGTTTCTCCTTACAGGGTCGAGAGGACCCTATAAGTGTTTCTCAACGAGGTTGCGCCCTTTCGGGTTTTCACAAACACTCGTCGGTAGTCCTGCTGTTTTTACTCACGGAGCCCTTTCGGGTTTTCATCCGTGCCCATTTTGCTTGTGGACATACCGTTTTTTTTTATTCTCTTTTTTTTTTCTTTTCTTTTTTTTTTCTTTTTTTTTTCTTCTTCTTTTTTTTTTCAAACGAGGTCGCGCCCTTTCGGGTTTTCACGAACACTCGCCGGTAGCCCTGCTGTTTTTACTCACGGAGCCCCTTCGGGTTTTCATCCGTGCCCATTTTGCTTGTGGACATACCGTTATTATTATTTTTTATTTTTATTTTATTTTTTTTAACGTCAGCCTGAAGATGCTGCGGGTTGGGAGTAGTTTAACGACGTTTCGGTCATTTGCAAGTTTTAGGACATTGCGGTCCGTCATTAGTTTAAGGACATCTCGGTCCGTTGTTAGTTTAAGGACGTTTCGGTCCGTTATCCAGTTTTAGGACGTAGTGGTCCGTTAGGCTTTCTCTATGAATGAGCATGATGCCCCCGGCGTGTCCATATTTTTCGGAGCATGCGGTTGTGGCGGGTTCACCTTCCAAATTTCGGACAACGCGAACTTGCCCTGTTGGTATTGGTCTTCAACCCAGTTTTTGAAGACGTAGCAGTCCTCGATCAGGTGACCTACTGTTTGGTGGTAAGGGCAATAATTAGGATTATTAACGTCGCCTGGCCACAACGGACGTTTTGGACTCGGCAGATTGATGAGTCTGTCACACACTGCCAGCTCGAACAGTCCCCTTGTTTTATCTTGCGGAAACGAGTAAGGACGTTTCAACTTTTCCTGGAGGGATTGCCGCTTGTTGCTTTGGCAAGCAACCGGTCTAGGGTCACCTGATTGTTGGTGAGTGCTGGCGACGAGGGCCTTTTTTCCTTTTCCTTTGTTCTTCTTGTTCGGTCCCTTGCTTACGGGGTCGGGATTTTTTCCGAGTAGCATGCGATTGCATGGCTGAACGTTCTCGCAGCTTCTCAATTCCTTTATTTTTGAAATAGGTTCCCCGAGGGAAGAGTTGGGGGTAGCTTCTTCGTCAGAGTCGCTTCCAAAGGTGATAATTTGTGATCCCTTGAAGTCGGCTATATGACAGTCGGCGGTGGCTCTTTTGCGCTCATCTATCGCATTTTTCCGATGTCCACAAGCTTCACACTTTGTTCTGTCGGAGTGTTGCTTTTGAGCGACATACCCTTGCCACCAACAGTTAAAGGACTCGCAGTCTTCGGTAGGATGTATGATCTTCTGATGATATAAACAGAAGTTAGGGTGCATCTCTACCTCAGAGAAAGAATTTTCTTCAGAGGGCGGTAGCTTCATTCCTACTGATAGAGCTTTGGCGAACCGTTTCCTCGTCTTGAATTTGTTTTTACCCGCAGTGTGTGGCTTTTGATTTGACGGGAATACCTTGGTTCTTTCCAGTATGGCCATTTCATGCTCTTGATTGGATTTTGCTTTCAGACGAATTTCATTTAGGAAGGCATCGATCAACTTGTCTGACGGTCGCGGAATTTCTGTTTCAGGGTCCGCCGTTGATTTCTCAGCGCAAGGATCCTCCTCATCATCCGTCAGTGAATGAGAAATCATATGACAAGTCGCCACGTAGTCTTCGGATTCATCCGATAAGTTTTCTCTGTCGTTTTCATCCTCGACGAAAGAACAAGTTGCCCCCGGCGTGTCCATTTTCTTTGGAGAGTGTGGTTGTGGTGGGTTTACCTTCCAGTTTTCTGACAGCGCGAACTTGCCTTGTAGGTACTGATCTTCGATCCATCCCTTAAAGACGAAACAATCCTCAATCGGGTGACTTACCGTTTGGTGGTAAGGGCAATAATTGGGATCATTAAGATCGCCTGGCTGCGACAGACGCTTTGGACTCGGCAGATTGATGAGTCTGTTACGCACTGCTAGCTCAAACAGTCTTCTTGTTTTATTCTGAGGAAACGAGTAAAGACGTCCTAGCCTCTCTTCGAGGGATGGGCGTGGACGCACGTTGTTTTGGCGAGCGACTGGCTTTGAGTTGCTCGACTGTTGCTGAGCGTTGGCGACGATGATCGCTTTTCCTTTCTCATTTCGGGGATCGGGTCTTAGAGGAGTCTGTCTATGGCCCATCTGGTCCATTTGGGCTAATTTGTCGATCAAGGCCTGGAAGGTGGTCGGCCTGAAGAACATCATGAATTGCGAGATGGTCGCCTGCGGATCGAGAGTGCCCACAAACATGCCTACCGCAGGTGCTTCTTCTATGCGTTGTTCGCATTTCGACCATAGGTTTCGCCATCGTGTTGCGTATTGGACCCATGTTTCGCCGGGCCTTATCCTGGCATTTATCAGTGCTGTAATCGGAGTGCGTTCACTGGCACTTGCGAATCTTTGTGTAAACAGCAGTTCCATCTCTGAAAATGTTTTGACAGAGTCGTTAGGTAACTCCGAATACCATTCAAAGGCTGTTTCTGCTAAGCTGCCGACGAATTGACGTAGCAACAATTTGTCATCGCCTCCAGTATTGCCGCATAAGGCCCTGAATTGAGCGACATGCTGATGCGGATTCCCTGTCCCTTTATATACATGGAATTTAGGGATCGTATATCCTGGCGGGTAACTGATTTGGTCATACCAGCTCGGATACGGTCGTCCGGTTTTAACAATTTGCCCAGCCGCTTCATTCGCCTGATGAACCCGGATCTGTTGAGCTATATATTCGTCTAGGTCGACTTTGGAGATTGCTTCCTCCTTGGCTGTTGACAGCTCCGGTGGAGGATTTGACGTTTCTCCCCTGTCGTCTTCAAGGACGATCGGAGGATCTTCAGCAGGAGGGTCCGGCTGTAACATCATCCCTACCATATCTTGGAAGAGGAGCGCCATCTGTTTTATGTTAGCCGCTTGCTCTGCAGCTTCTTTATCCCTCTTTTCGAGGACTCTGCGTAAAAAGTCAGCATCGGTTTCTTGTTCTTGACACTCATCCGAAGACGTTTCAGAGCTTTCTTTTGGCTCAGTGAGTGCAGCCATTGTAGTCATCATTTCCTGAAGCTTTTGTTGTTGCTCCTGGGCTTTCGTCACGGATCGGGTGAGCGGTCGGTGGCCCGTAGAAGTGCGGCTTTCCTCCTTTCCAGAAGCCATATAAACAGTATGCACCACCATGCCCCCAGACTTGGGGCGTTTGTGTTCGGTGTCTTTGCGATTTGCCGAAGACACAGGGGCTTTTTGCGGCCTCCTTTTTTGAGTGATTGGAGTTAAGGGAACCGTTGTAGTGGGCACCCGAGTAGCTTTTGTTTCTTGTGGTTTGACAGAGTAATCCTTCCCCTGCCGAACCTTCATCTTTTTCTGTCGTCGGAGGCAGTCTCGATCGATCACCGACTCTTGGACCTGTCGCCAGACTTTGTAAATTTTAGAGGACAGCCGTTGAGGGGGCTGCTCTAACTTCTTCTCTGGAATATTCTTCACAGATGAATGAGTTCGCTTTAACACCGCAGTAGGAGAGTTTCTGCGCACCGAGTTCAGCAACTCAAAGCTGTTCCTGGTTGGAACAGCAGTATCGATCTCCACCATTAGAGTTGGAGGAGTAAGTCCAGAGGGGGAGTTGCCCCCAGCCTTCTTCACTCGGCGCCAGTAGCGACGTCGGGCATGTCGTGCTGATGGAGTTGTTTCAGCTATAGGGGTGACCTTCTCATGCCCCCTGTGTTGGTCAGAATATACTGGTACCAGCTTTTTAAAGATCGACGTCCGTTGAACGGGGACGGCCAACTTGTCAGAAGCGGACTTCTGAACATGGGAAGCAACCTTGGTGATTTTTCCAGGAACGTGAGTTGGAATGGCTATCTGCTTCGGGATAACGCTTTCTGGTATGACAGGCTTCTTCATGGGCCCAATGGAGCACTGGCCTAATCCATTAAAACCTGAAGCAGTAGAGTTGGGCGACCTATTGAGAGGGGTCACGGCAGTGGTAAGTCGATCGAAGACCGACTTCTTTGGAGCTTCTTGCAATGTCATTGGGGCGTTGAAGCTCATTGGTGGGAGCATGGTCCCAAAAAATAGTCCAGTGGTGGCTTGAGCCACCTGCTCCACCGGCATTTTGAAAAGGGAGGCCGCTTGGGGCCCATAAGTCACTCCTCCAGCAATGACGGAGCGAGAGTTGTTGCTGCAGGCGATGCAGTTCGAAGCCATTGATCTTCTGTTTTCTGCACGGAGCAAGACACCAAATCTTAGTACCTTGAATCCACAGGCAATCACAGCAAACCGCGATTTGTTCGCGAACACGACACACGAAGTGTGGAGTGGAAAGAGGAAGAGGTCCCACCGGGCGTGCCAGAATTTGTTCCCCTCCGAACGGCGGCCGAGACGTTAGGACGTCCGTGCCTGAGGTTCGGGGCAGATGCTATATGGTTTTATCCGTCTACCTCTCCGAAGATGCCAAGTTGATTTATGGCACCGTGTATCGGAGGTTTAGACGGATGCGGCCGATGTAGCAGACTTCGTCAGATTCCCCCTCAGGGTGAGGGGTTTTTGATTGTGGGGACGCTCTTCCCTGCAGGCGCAAGCCCCTGCAGTTAATTACGATACCGCATCGCGGTAACAACTTTCTCCTTCTCCAGAATTTCACTTCGTGTCGTGTGTGTTTGTTTTGTTTGTGGTTGCCCGTGGATTGTATACGGAGACTGAGTAATGCCGTCGCCCGTAGGACGTGGATTAGTCCAAATCCGTATTTACTTAGATTTGGGTTTGGTGTTTTTAGTTTAAGGATACGTTAGTCGCGTTGCGGCTAAGATCAACTTAAACATTCGTTAAGGATACGTTAGTCCTGTTTGAGACTAAGATCAACTTAACGTGATCGTTTAGATCCGACAAAAGAGCGTTTGGGCTCTATTGTTCCAGTTTGGGAGATTCATAGTCCAATTTGGGACTAAAGTCTGTTTGGAGGATACGTTAGCCATTTTTGAGGCTAAGATCGACTCGAACGTTTGTTAAGGATACGTTAGTCCAGTTTGAGACTAAGATCAACTTAACGGGACCGTTTAGATCCGACAAAAGAGCATTTGGGCTCTATTGTGCCGGTTTAGGGACGTGGTGGTCCATAGCATTTATGGCCGTCGGGATCCGTCACCTCTCTGACGTCGTTGAAGAATTACAACGATAGGTGCCAGAGGAGTTCAGAGATGTACCCTTGAACCAGAGTTGATTTGGGGTTTTATCATTCATTTAAATGTCTAAGGATGCGGGACCGTTTAGATCCGGCAAAAGAGCATTTGGAGGCTCTATTATTCCAGTTTAGGGACGTAGTGGTCCACTTTCCAGTTTAGGGACGTGGTGGTCCATCGCCAGTTTAGGGACGTGGTGGTCCGATATTAGTTTAAGGACGTTTCGGTCCAATATTAGTTTAGGGACGTTTCGGTCCAATATTAGTTTAAGGACGTTTCGGTCCAATATTAGTTTCGCCAGTTTAAAGACGTAGTGGTCCATGTTCCAGTTTAGGGACGTGGTGGTCCGATATTAGTTTAGGGACGTTTCGGTCCGATATTAGTTTAGGGACGTTTCGGTCCGATGTTAGTTTATGGACATTTCGGTCCAACATTAGTTTAGGGACGTTTCGGTCCAATATTCTCATTTTGGGGCAAATATTAGTTTAAGGACGTTTCGGTCCAATATTAGATGAGTGGTCGTTGGGGCCCGTCGCCTCTTTGACGTCGTTGAGAAATTACAGCGACAAATGTCAAAGGAGTTCGGAGATGTACCCTTGAACCGGTCGTGACTTGGTTTATGAGAGGCATTTAATTTAAGGACTTACAGCCAGGATTGGGTTAAGTCCAATTTTTATTTTAGGCTCTGCCCGATTAAAAGAATCAACCTAAACAGGGCTCTGCCCCTTCATTATTTTTCAATCTGATTTGGGCCAGGCCCTTTTAAATAATGAGTTACAAAAACTCAGGAATTTTCTGAACAGGGCTTTGCCCTTTTATTTTCCTGCAATTGGGCTAGGCCCTCTTAAATAATGAGTTGCAGAAACTCAATAATTTTCTTGAGTTGGGCCAGGCCCTTTTGCATGATGAGTTGCACTTGTGCAGAAATTCAAGAATTTTCTTGATTTGAGAACAAAAAGTGCATAGCACTTTTGATCTAAATTTAGATCAAAGGAAAACAAGTTCTTCTTGTTTTCCTTGATTTTACAGAACCAAGGGTTCATATCAAGTGCAAGGCACTATTTATTATTCTTTGATTTTTCAGAACCAGGGGTTCACATCAAGTGCAAGGCACTATTTATTATTCTTTGATTTTTCAGAACCAGGGGTTCACATCAAGTGCAAGGCACTATTTATTATTCATTTTTTTTATCTCGTGTTCTTCAGAGATTTTTCTCTTTTTTTTATTCTTCAAAAAGAAGATTTTACCTCTTTTTTGTTCTTGAATAATGTTCAAGAGTTCTTTCTCTTCTCCCTTTTTTTCCTCAGAAGTTTTTCCTTCTCTTAATGATGATTGATCCTTTTAAAATGAGGTCTAGGGTCCTTTTTATAGTGCCCATAAATTAGTTAAAGTTTGTTAAAGAGATTATTCTCTAAGTGATTTGGGGAATTTTCCCCACCGTCGGATCTTTAATCCAAAGGTCTCTGTTTTACAGAAGAAATCTTATTGTTTTAACAAAAACAGAAAAGATTTTCTCAAATCTTTATTCTGTTTTTGCAATAAAGAATTTTTTTTTTTTAATTTTATTTTTTTTAAATTTTTTTTTGCTTGCGCAACTGCGCGTTGACACGTGTCGCGCAACTGCGCAGTTGCGCAGTGCGCAGCTGCGTGACACGTGTCGCGCAGTTGCGCAGTTGCGCACTGCGCAGCTGCGTGACACGTGTCGCGAAACTGCGCACTTGCGCAGTTGCGCAGCTGCGCGCCACGTGTCGCGAAACTGCGCAGTTGCGCACTGCGCAGCTGCGTGACACGTGTCGCGCAACTGCGCACTTGCGCAGTTGCGCAGCTGCGCGCCACGTGTCGCGAAACTGCGCAGTTGCGCAGCTGCGCGCTGCGCAGCTGCGTGACACGTGTCGCGCAATTGTACGGGAGTGTTACTGATTGGATTCACAGGAGAACGGACAGGCTAGATTGTTGATCTTCTGATCGCTCAATACCTGGGTGGCTGTTACGTTTAGCTGACCGCTTGCAGCTTGTGGGTGTTTGATATGATCATCACCTGCTACCGGCGTATTGACGATTCTTTAGAGTCCTACACAGAGGTTTCTTGGCTCAGGCAAAACGGAGTAGAGGCACATATGTGATATGTGCAGGACCAAGGATAATGAGATATGAGATACCGTATTATATTCTCGCGATATTTAGATATGAACCGGGTCATCGGATCAAATGTTGATTCGATGAATCGGTACATGATATATTAGTCAGTTATATTCGATATAGCCGGATCGTCGGATCAAGTGTTGATTCGATGATTTAATGTATAATAATATATATGATATATTGTATTACATTATCTAATATTTTCTCGCTTTATTATTTCATTTTCTCACCGGATTAATACATTGATATATATGTTAATTGTATTATTTTCTTTTGTTGCAAATATATAATATATATGTGATATATATTATTGTGATATGATATGATTTATTATGAAACATATTTAAGAATGATAAAAAGGGATTAGGGTTTGATTAGGGTTAGCTCCTTCTTGTTCATTCTAGAAGGATTCTCTTTTATCTTGGTTAAGATATTATGGTTGATACTTATCCTTGACTCATACTTAACCTAACCAAACCCTAGCTCTAGTTTATTCTCTATAAAGGTTTAGCCTCTCATCCTTGACCATGGTTCCATAATCAATCATATACTCTTATGTACTATTCATCACAAAAGGATTATTCTCATTATTCTTCATCTTCTTCTATCTTGAGTTTGAGAGAGAGTTCACTTGTGATTTCTTTTGTGATGAGTTCTTGTGAGAAAATGATATAAAAAGAAAGCATAAATACTACTCCATCATTCTCATCTAATCTAGCCCATTAGATTAGGGTGTTCACCTCATTAGAGTGAGAGAGCTTGGGTTATAGCAATTTCGACGTAGATCATCGGAGAAGCGGAACACTTCAAGCTAGCATGGATCGTTCGAGTCGTGGAGCCTCTCTTGAGTCCGGGAGATCATGGATCGCAGCGAAGGGACTTCTACTCGGAGCTTATGAAGCAAATGAGAGGACTACAAAGGTTGTAATCCCTCACACTTAGTATTAAAGATGTTATCTTGCATATTAAACCCTAATAATCTAGCAAAGATCCCGTCTTTGGGTTGTTCGGCACATCTAAAATTTTATTCGGGCATGTTTGATACTTTATGAATCTTCACAAGAGTGCCTAGGAACTCTACAGTGGTATCAGAGCCTAGCTAGAGCATTAGGCGACGTGTTTACGAAGTTAAAACTCCGATCGAACCCGAACCGACGAAAATGAACCCCTCTCTGGATATTTTTCAAAAATGCGATTTTTTCTGAATTAAAAATACCTGAAAAATACAGCAGACAAAAATAAGAATAACAGTGAAATACGAGTAATTGATCCGTACAGACGACCGCGGAATCGCGGCCGTACCCTGCTTGGGCCGCGATTCCACGGCAGTACTGTGTGATGTGACAATTTTTATTTCACAGTAATTCTTTTTTAATGCTTGTACAGTTTCTGGTATTTTTATTTTTACTCAAGTGTTGAGTATTCTGGGGTTTATTTTGTAATCGTAGATTCGATCGGAAAATTTAAATTCGTTATTATTTCCGGATATTTAGAAACTGTTAAAATGTTCAAACGGATATCATTAACTCACTTTTTCCCGGCACGGCAAACTTTCAAGTATTGAATTTTTTTTCGGGTTTGAATCTTTCGGAAAAATGTGCAAGTAACACGGTGGACCCTCTAGAAGACAAAAAACCTTAACTCGATTATGTGACCATCTTGAACTACCTTTTGAACCTTCGGGTTTCGGGCAGTACGGCGTGCCACATGTGAGGCATTGGCTTGACCCTTCTACGGCTGAATCACTGGTACTGTGACATATTCCGGGATTATTTGAACTCCGCTCAAGTGTTGAGCTATTTGGGAAATTTTGGGTATTTGACTATCTGTTTGAAATGTTTAATACTGTCTATTTATCTAGAATGTGATACAATATGTGAAATTCATAGAGTTAGGCATGAAATACGAAGTATGTGATATTTCGGATTTACGATGTCTAAAGTGATTGTGGATTCCAAATATTGTAGTTTTACAATTTCTTTTCTGTGACCGTAAGTGTAGTATGTAGTTGTATTGCCGGTGTTCGTTGCTATACGACAACGACGATCGGTGTATGCATACTTACTTATGTTGATGATATGTGATATTATGTGTTGCTGTGATATGTTATATTGGATCATCGTGTTCTGAATAGCCGGGGGTTTTATGTGAGATGAGGGTTTTCATTTTCATTCATGTAAAATTCATTTGTATGTAATATTCTTTTATTGGGGCACTTCCGGGATGAGATTGATGTCACCCTTGTATATTATTTACTTTTCCGCATTAGGTAGACCCAAGGAGGGGAGCACAAGTAACCGGGTTCTAGGGTCCGGTGGGAGGCCATCTCGAGGAGTCGAGACCGGGTCTCCTAACCCTAGAATTGGCAGTGTTACTTGCCGCTCTCATAGGGGTCTAGGGATGTGGGTTTGGCTATTCATCGCGACCGTGGAATCCGTGTTTTATACCGGCTCGTATTGAAAACACGGACATCCTAGTATATCCAATATTTCATATAAGTTCTTCTGCTGCAATGTTCTGTGATGAGATCATATTACTGCCTGAGACGAATGCTTATATTATATGTATATATGCTGATATATAAATATTACTGCTTTCGTTTCTTCTGTGATGCTTAGAAAGCATAAGCTGATGGGATTTTTTATTAATGAGATTAATAAAAAGAAAAGAAACCTAAATGATGTTGTGGAATCAAAATTTTATAAAAAGGGTAGCTACAGTTTTGCTTTGCATAGCGGTATATATGATATACCCTGCACCTTATTCGATGAGGAAAGAGCCGAGATCCCTTCACCGGGAGTGACCTCTTTAGCGAAACTGGCAGATGCTACAAAACTCGGTTTGTTTTTTGATTGCTTTTAGAGTTTTGCTTTGCACGGTGATTTATATGATATGTCCTGCACCTTATTCGATGAGGAAAGAGCCGAGATCCCTTCACCGGGGGTGACCTCTTTAGCAAAACTAATGAAAGCCTCAAAAACACTCCATTTCAAAATTTCACATGATTCTATGACGATATCAAGTTCATTACGCTCATGGTTTTCTGAAAAACCTGCGTAGCCCTCCGTCATTTCAGATAAAGACTAGTTAGTATTCGTACTACGTTTGTTGACTATGTTAAGGCGTAGTGTGCGGTAGCTAATTAGTACTTATCTGTTTAAACATGAGATGTGATTGGATTAGGGTAGTTGTACGACTTTGTTGACTATGTTAAGGGTCGTACAGGTGGGTTTAATTCAATCAGGAAATGACGGGTTGAACTTGGCTAGCAATTATGATTTGTTGACTATGTTAAGGTCATAAGTTGCTAGAGGCAAAATATTATCGGGAATTTCAAGTGTTGAAATTTGCAATGAGATTGCATACCTCCTATGAGATAGTTGGATCCCGATACCCACTGCGAGTAAGTGTTACTTCTGGGAGAGTTTTACACAGGACAATTAGCCGATCAAGTAGGTGTCTAGAAAAGTGTTAACGGGGTTACGCCTCTGGAAAAATGAGGTTTACTTTAATTAGGTCCGTGCGAAAGCACGGGGAACCTCCCTCAAGTACCGACACTGATCTGGCTGAAAGATTGACGAAATTGTAGGGTGTAATTAATCCCGGCTAATCTTACCTTTTAGGGTTTGAAGGAAGATTTGATAAAAACAGTGGGAGACATCCTGATTAGATAAGATAATAACCAATCTAATCTTGCAAGAGCATACGCTAAAGTGTTTTCTTCTCTCTCTCTCTCCAGGTAGCGACCATGTCAGGCCATAATAAAGATAATAATATGGATGTATTGACTGAACCCGCTTATTATACTGAGCAGGGGAACGTTGGACCCGTTCTTTCTTATAAGAGTTATAGGACTGAACAGGAAACAGAAGAATATCTGGATTCTCACGCCGCCCAAAAGAACATGCATGTTGATGCATCTTCTTCAGGTGTGTTAGTTATTGAGAACTGTTTCTCAGTTCACCCTACGTCCTGGGTATTAGTTACCGGATCAGGATCCCACATATGTAAATTGTTACATGGGCTACGAAAAGGTAGAGATCTAGAAAAAGGTGATCATTCCGTTCAAGTAGGAAACGGTGCAAGTATTGCAGCCAAAGCAGTTGGCGAATATCACCTAGTATTGCCAAGTCGTAATACACTGATTCTAAATGAGTGCTATTATATACCGAACATGATGTGCAACATTATATCAGTCTCTTTATTAAGTAAAGAAGGATATAATTTTGTAGTAAAGGATAATGTTATGAACATATTCCTAGATCAAAAGTTGATTGCATCAGGCTCGTTACATAATGGCATATTCATTCTAAATCAGAATACAGTCCTCAATATACAAGACACACACAAGAGGAAAAGTTCAGAAATGAACGAATCCTTCTTGTGGTATTGTAGACTTTGTCATATCAATGCGACATGACTGGCTAAGTTACATAAGGATGGTTATTTGAATCCGTTCGAATTATCATCTTATGATACTTGCCATTCATGTCTCAAAAGAAAAATGACCAAAGCTCCGTTTAGTGGACACGGAGAAAGAGTTACTGAACTCTTAGGACTGGTACATAGTGATGTATGCGGTCCCATGTCTACGCATGCCAGGAACGGTTTTTCCTACTTCATTACATTCACTGACGATCTCTCTAGATTCGGACATGTGTTCCTGATGAAACACAAGTCTGAAGCTTTTGAGAAATTCAGAGAATATAAGCACGAAGTAGAGAATCAAACGGGCAAAAGTATTAAGATTCTTCGATCTGATCGAGGAGGTGAATACTTAAGCAATGAGTTCCTAGATTATCTAAAAGAGAATAGGATTCTCTCTCAGCTTACTCCTCCTTATACACCACAGCACAACGGTGTATCGAAACGGAGGAATCGCACCCTATTAGATATGGTGCGCTCTATGATGAGCGAGGCTGAGTTGCCTATTTCCTTCTGGGGTTATGCACTTGAGACAGCAGCATACCTATTGAATCAAGTTCCGTCTAAATCTGTGCCTACCACACCATATGAGATATGGAGTGGGAAGAGACCATATTTTAAACGAGTTAAGATATGGGGTTGTCCGGCCTATGTCAAAAGGCAAAATCCAGACAAACTCGAGGCACGGTCAGTTCTTTGCAAGTTTGTGGGATATCCTAAGAATTCCCAAGGATATTTTTTCTACCACGCTGAAGAACAAAAAGTGTTTGTTTCTCAATATGCCACCTTTTTGGAAAAGGAATTTCTTGCAAAAGAAATTAGTGGCAAAGAGGTAGAGCTGGAAGAGGTTCCAGAAACACAAATTGCAACTAATGATTTAGTAGAACCAGAGGATTCAGTAGTACCCGACGAACTCCAGCCTCTCCGCCGATCTAGTAGGGTTTCTCGTCCACCTGAGAGATACTACGGTTTTCTCATTGATGGTGGAAGCGAAGATTGCATCATGGAAGATGATGACCCGACTAGTTTCGAGCAGGCCATCACGAGTGGTGACTCTGTGAAATGGCTGGATGCAATGCGATCTGAGATGGAATCCATGTACACCAATAAAGTATGGATTTTGGAAAATGCTCCTGAAGGGGTAAAACCCATTGGGAGCAAGTGGATTTTTTAAAAGAAATTTGGTGTAGATGGAAAAGTTGAGACTTTCAAAGCTAGACTTGTAGCAAAGGGTTTTCGTCAACGACCAGGTGTGGATTATGACGAAACCTTTTCTCCAGTAGCTATGCTTAAGTCCATCCGGATCTTACTTGCCATTGCTGTATACCATGACTACGAAATCTGGCAAATGGATGTTAAGACCGCCTTTCTAAACGGTGATTTAGAAGAGTGCGTGTACATGACTCAGCCAGAGGGCTTCGTAGATAGTGGGAGCAGCGGAAAGGTGTGCAAGCTGCTTAAATCCATTTATGGTTTAAAGAAAGCATCGCGGAGTTGGAACATTTGTTTTGATGTTGTAGTCAAAGAGTTTGACTTCATCAAAAACATAGATGAACCTTGTATCTATAAGAACGTAGCATAGAGTAAGGTTGTCTTTCTCGTATTGTACGTGGATGACATACTCTTGATAGGAAATGATATTCCTATGCTGCAATCAGTCAAGCTCTTCTTATCACAAAGATTCTCAATGAAAGATCTAGGTGATGCCTCCTGTATATTGGGGATTAGGATCTATAAAGATAGATCCAAACGGATATTGGGATTGTCCCAATCCAGGTACATTGACACCTGTTCCCCTCCGAATGGCGGCCTAGACTTTGCGTCTTGCCTGAGATTCGGGGCAGATGCTATGTGGTTTTATCCGTCTACCTCTCCGAAGATGCCAAGTTGATTTATGGCACCGTGTATCGGAGGTTTAGACGGATGCGGCCGATGTAGCAGACTTCGTCAGATTCCCCCTCAGGGTGAGGGGTTTTTGATTGTGGGGACGCTCTTCCTTGCAGGCGCAAGCCCCTGCAGTTAATTACGTTACCGCATCGCGGTAACAACTTTCTCCTTCTCCAGAATTTCACTTCATGTCGTGTGTGTTTGTTTTATTTGTGGTTGCCCGTGGATTGTATACGGAGACTGAGTAATGCCGTCGCCCGTAGGACGTGGATTAGTCCAAATCCGTGTTTGCTTAGATTTGGGTTTGGTGTTTTTAGTTTAAGGATACATTAGTCGCGTTGCGGCTAAGATCAACTTAAACGTTCGTCAAGGATACGTTAGTCCTGTTTTAGACTAAGATCCACTTAACGTAGTGATTAATTCAATGTATGGCCATCGGGACTCATCACCTCTTTGACGTCGTTGAGGAATTACAACGACGGATGTCAAAGGAGTTCGGAGATGTACCCTCGAACCAAAGTTGATTGGGAGTTTTATAATCCATTTGAATGTTTAAGGATACGTTAGCCGTGTTTGGGGCTAAGATCAACTTAAACGGGACCGTTTAGATCCAGCAAAAGAGCATTTGGAAGCTCTATTGCGCCAGTTTATGGACATGGTGGTCCAATATTAGTTTAGGGACGTTTCGGTCCGATATTAGTTTAGGGACGTTTCGGTCCGATATTAGTTTAAGGACGTTTCGGTCCACGATTTTAAGGACCCCGCAGTCCATATGGGTGTGTGGTCGTTGGGACCCGTCACCTCTTTGACGTCGTTGAGGGATTACAACGACGGATGTCAAAGGAGTTCGGAGATGTACCCTCGAACCGGACGTGAATTGATTTAGGAGAGCCATTTTGCTCAGTCAATTTAATTTAAGGACTTATGGCCACGATTGGGCTAAGTCCATTGCTTTTGCATTGCATTTGCTTTTATTTGGGTTTTGCCCAAAAGGGATGCAGAGCATCAATTTTATTTGGGCCTGGCCCTTTTATTGCTTTGCAATTCATTCTGACCTGCTAAGTCTTTTTGACTTGGGCCTAGCCCTTCAAATAATGCATTGCATTTGTGCAAAGCACCAAGAATCTTTTAGATTCAGGAAAGGAAGTGCAGAGCACTTTTTAATTTCTTGATCTAAATTTAGATCAAAGAAAAGAAAGAAATCTTTTCTTTCTTTCTGTTTCAGAGAACCAGAGGTTCATAGCAAGTGCAAGGCACTATTTTTGTTATTTTTATTTATTTATCTGAGAACCAGAGGCTCATAGCAAGTGCAAGGCACTATTTTTTTTTATTTTTATTTATTTATTTATTTGAGAACCAGAGGTTCATAGCAAGTGCAAGGCACTATTTTTATTATTTTTATTTATTTATTTATCTATTGAAGATCACTGATCTTGTTTTCTAGATCAATGATCTATTCTTTAAGAGAATTTTCTCTTATCTCAAAGGTTTTTACCTTCTTTTAGAGGGTCTGCAGAATTCTCTTCTCTCTTTTTTTTAGATCTTGATGTTCTTTTAAAATGAGGTCTGGGGTCCTTTTTATAGTGCTCAGAAATTAGTTAAATTTGTTCAATAAATCTTTTCCTGAGTGATTTGGGGAATTTTCCCCACCGTTGGATCTTTGATCCAAAGGCCCCTGTTTTACAGAAGAAATCTTCTTGTTTTAACAAGAACAGAAAAGATTTCCTTAAATTTTCGTTCTGTTGTTGCGCAACTCACCAGCGCGTGACACGTGTCGCGCAGTAAGGCGCTTGCGCAGCTGCGATTGCGCAACTGCGCAGACACGTGTCGCGCAGTGAAGCGCTTGCGCACCTGCGCAGACACGTGTCGCGCAGCCGTGCGCTTGCGCAGTTGCGTTTGCGTAACTGCGCAGACACGTGTCGCGCTGCCGTGCGCTTGCGCAGTTGTGCTTGCGCAACTGCGCAGACACGTGTCGCGCTGCGGTGCGCTTGCGCAACTGCGCAGACACGTGTCGCGCTGTCGTGCGCTTGCGCAGTTAAGTGTTACTTATGTTTTTAAAGAGCCTTGCTCTGATCGGACATATCGCCTTGTGCGTTGTGCTGCCGTGTCAACTTCTGATACGTGGCGCATTGCGCGCAGCGCACGGGAACCGAAGCGTTGCTTAAAAATTTGAATTTTCAAAATTCAAACAGAGCCTTGCTCTGATTGGGGAACAAATGCCCCCCACCGTTGCGCTCACGTGGCGCGCACGTGAGTGCAGCGGTGGCAAGATCCCGACCATTGGATCATGGAGGTCAGGTGAAAAGACGCAGGCGTCTATAAATGGGACCCTTGGTCCTTAAAATTTTTTTTACCGTTTCAAGAACTTTTGCTCAGAGCCTTGCTCTTGCTTAAAAAACTCTTAGAGCCTTGCTCTTGCTTCTTCCCAAGAACTTTGAAGTTCAGGACTTAGAATCATTCTTAGGTAGAAATTTAAATTAATTTAAATTAACAGAGCCTTGCTCTTGTAGATCTTTGATCTAAAGGAAAACCCCTTTGGGGTTTCTTCAACAGAGCCTTGCTCTTGTAGATCTTTGATCTAAAGAAAAACCCCTTTGGGGTTTCTTCCACAGAGCTTTGCTCTCAAAAATTTACAGAGATCTTGTTCCTGGGTTTCAACCTATGAACAGAGCCCTGCTCATAGATCAAATAGAGAACTTCTAAAAGTTTTCATGGATCTTTAAGATCCCAAAATTTTTAATTCTTAGGAGTTATAATTTTTTATTACTACTACAGAGCTAGGCTCTTTTTTAAGAAGTTTTATTCCTTTGAGACCAGAGTTTGACAAATGTCACTCTGTGACAGAGCTTTGCTCTAAAAAGAGGAGATTTTCTCCTTGTCTCTAGGGATTTCCCCCCCCCCCCAATGAGGATATTCTCTTGGGGGTCCTTTTTTGTTGACTGACAGTCTCATCCAATGATGGGACTGTCTTATCAAATGATGCGCCTTCATCTTGATTTTGTGGGTCCCCCTTTGGTCCCCTACCCACTGCATTGTAGTGTGATGTAGGCCTTTGAAATGTGAAGCATTGGAACACTAACGGTTATGTTTTTTTCTTTTTTCTACAGGAAACATGTCTGAAGATTTGTCCTTCCCTTTTGTTCGCTCAGAAGGAGGGTTCCCACATGCACCAGTGGACCGGGTAGTGTTCGCCTTGATTAAAGATCACGATCCTGAGTGCAAGAGACTTCACCTATGGGGAAGGTGGTACAACCAGATTATCCAAGGCCGTCGCAGCTTTAGCTCCACCTCACCCTCCGAGCCCATAGTTACGATCCCTTATGCGGACAAACCCCCGGTGGAGTATGCCGTGGAGGTTAAAAATTGGAATTCCAACGACCTCCTTCAGCCTGCAATCGGTGCCATTCCGGTGCTGCCGCCGCCGGCTATAGACATTTTGGGGAGGCGAATCTGTCAGGGTGAAGCACGCCCTTGGGGACAGGCTTATAATATTGGATTGATCCCCCGGCCGCTTGCCGGATATTTGCAATGGGCCCGTTACATTTTGTTGACGAAAAGGGCTCACCTGACGAAGATTGGTTTATACTCCGCCGTCTACGTCTCGCTTTTCGAGTATCCCTCTCCTCCGACATGGTGGATAAAGGCCTTCATCGAACAATGGAATATCCCCACCCATACCTTCCTGACAGCGGATAGGGAAGTCTCCATCTCTCTGGAGGAATTTGCTGAGATTTCGGGTTTTCCAATGAGGGGAGAACACTACGAGGAGCTGCTTCCTCCTGACGAGTATGTCTTCGCCACCAAGCAGCTAGTACTTGACTTATCTCCGGCAAATGCCATTCAGCATCAGCACCCGGGCTTAGTGAAGGTGTTGGAGATTTATGAGGAACTCCATTTGGAATCGGGCGACCGGGGCGTCAGTTTCGCGGATTTCATTGCTCGTTTTATCCGTCCGGAGTTCCTATCAGAGCAGGGCGAGAAGTTCGCTCAGCTTGCTGACCCCTTTGGTTTCGGCTTGGACCGCCGACCTTTATCGGAGAATGACCAACGGGATTTTTATCTCCCTGGCACTGCCAGCGTCCCTTTTTCAGAGATCGCCGTTCCTGGCATGGACGAGGAGACTTTTTTTATAGGGTTCTTGGGTCTATGGATATGCAGCTTTGCGCTCCCCATGCATCCACGCCTCATGCGGTCTTCCGTCTTTTACCCGGCGCATCGAATGGCGGCTGGTTTGCAGCTATCGGTAGGGATTGCCGGGCTGGCTTACCTTTATAATGGACTTAGCGTAGCGGCGGACGCTAATGAGCCTGGGGTACAGCCTGCTAACTTTTCGATGCACTACTTCACTTCTTGGATGGAGCTGCATGTGCGAGGGGTGTTTGGTGCCCATAAGACTCCTCCGTTCTTTGAGAAATTCAAATTCCCAAGAATCATGCGGTTGGTCGGGGCTTCAATCGTGGTTGCACCTCCGCGGGAGTCTAGGGGACTGCTCCTGCGTTCACATCTAGTCGGAGCGAAGACCTCTTTTGTGGATAAGGTCATCACCATGGGCTCCGAGACCGCTAAGTCAGTGGTGTCGCTGCGTGATGACTTTAAGGGCGGGGTTTCTGTACTGAAGGCTCGGGAAATCCTTCACCTTTACTCCATTCGGCCAGGCTACCTAGTATTTAGGAAGAATAAGACGGCTCTCTTTATGAGATATAACCCACATCGATTTGCCCGACAATCGAGTTACAATCAAGGGATCCCGATGGAGGCCTTTCTGGAAACACCCGCGGTCGGCCCAGAGGGGATAAGGAATGCGATGCATCATTTCACCCGGCTCAATACAGGCTCCTTTTTTTTTATCAGTGAGCCTAGTTGTGTCCCTAAAATAATCCATCCGTATGTAGCCTGGTATGCGCATGCTATGGGCCCAATCATCTTAATGGAGAAACGCCTGCTGGTCGACCGTAGGGCTGCGCCTCCTGGCGGTGATTGCAAGGCTCCCTTGCAGCCAAGGATCCAGGTCATCCCCCCGATAAAAGATGCCGGAGTCGACCGACCGCGCGTGTTGAGCCCTCCGCATGGATTGCCATTGCCCACTACGGTGGATGCACCGCCGGCGCCCCATGCTCCCGCGAAGACGGTTAATGTGGTATCGCCAGGATCTGGCGGAGGGGCGGAGATCGGGACTCGCCGCCCTAAAGTGGCTGCCAAGCGTAAATCCGCTCCGGGTGGATCTAAAGCAGGTGGACAGCAGAAAAAGAATAAGTCCGCCCTTTCCCTCGATGCGATCCTCGGCTCAAAGCCTGCGGCTTCTCCTGCCGAGACCATATGTGAGTACGGCAGTAATGTGGGCTTCGTGGTAGACCCTGAGGACACCAATCTGGCTGCCGCCATTGCAGCTTCAGAGCGATCGGCGAGGCTTGAAGCGATGTTAAGCAAACTCGCTGAGTCCGGTAATCATCAAACGCTTTATTTGTCATTTCATTGCACTTTGTATTATTATATTTAACTAACATTTGCTCCATTTTCAACAGGTGTCTCTACTGAAGAGGCTATCGCTGCCTCCCTGAAAACCTTCCAGGAGGAGGAGGAGAAGCGTGCCCTAGCAAGCGTCGGTATGTTTTATCCCTTTCTCTTTTATAGGGAAGGTTTGTTGTCTTTTTATGATAGTCAACCTGACCTTCTTTTGTTTCTTTGCAGGAGTTGCGTCAATTGACGCAGGGACCCTTCCCGAGTCTGTCATCGAAGTCCCGGCTTCGTCGAAGTTGCCACAAGAGCCTCGGCTTGACAAGACGACGAGGGATGCCCTGAAAAACCTAGAGGCCTCCCTATTCACGGACGAGGACACCTTAATTAGGGAAGCTCTAGTGGCATCCGTCTCAACGGCTCGGGAGGAGCGGAAGCGGTTGAGACGTGCAGCAAAGGCGCGTAGAGCTGCTTTGGCTGCGGGAGCGGGTCCCAGCACTATTCCTCGTGCCGACACTCCTTCCGGAGCAAAGGTGGGCAGAGCTGCTTTGGCCACGGGAGCGGGCCCTTGTACTATTCCCCGTACCGACACTCCTTCTGAAGAGGCCCCTGCCGTCCTGTCTACTGCCCATAGGCAAGTGGCGCGCGCGGCTCGGAGTGCAAACGATAAGTCCTCGTCAGGTAACACTTCTTTCAGAACCTTGTTGTAAGAATTATCAAGCCATTGGCTCACACGCATTCCATCTTGCAGGGCCAAGTCCGACTGAGGGGGAGGCGGAGACCGTCGAACCCAGGGGAATGGAGGAAGCGGTACTTACCGAACCCGAGCCGACAGTGAGCACCGTCGTCGGGGCCACGGCGCCTGAAACAGAAGTTGAAGGATCCGCTGCCGAGAAGTTCATCGATGCCGCATCTGAAGTGGTGGCAGATGAGATGATTGTCGAGCCGAAGTCAGTAGAAGTCGAGGCGCTTGAGGCTGGAGATGTCACGGTGCCGATGGATGAGACAACTGTGATCGCAGGACCCGAAGGAGTAGCAGGTGAGGTGGCCACGATTCCTGAGGACGAGTCAGTCGCTCCTTCTCTGGAATCTGGCAATAATCCAATCATAGCCCTCCCCGCGTATGGTTCCTTGCCGTCTCCCGGGCTTGCGAGCACAACAACGGTTCCCATCGAGTCGGGTGACGAGGCTACGGGTGGTGGCCTGATGTCAATGGAGGAAGGAATTGCCTCAGTTTCGGCTGGCAGTTCGTCGGGTAAGTTTCGGGTTACTATCGTTTCCCCATTTTTTATATATCTTGCGATTTCTTCTAACAAGCTTGTCTTTGCAGGTGCGGCCAGTGCCGACGCTCCATTGCTTGAAGAAGCACCGTCAACTACTGCTTTGGCGGTGGTCACTTCCCCGTCTTCCCTCGTGCCATCGCGGATGTTGGAAGGTATGGATTTGTGACTCAGAAGTTAATCTTTTAAACGTGTAGTTCATGGACTAACGCCATACCACCGCATCTTTTCAGGAGTGCTCTTTGATCATCTATATCAAGTGTTGCTCCCACACTTCTCCTTCCCATCCGAACTTGCTTCTCCCTCTAGTGGCGCTGGTGAGTGTACGTTCAATACAATATCTTTGTTCATCCCCTTTTTCTAGCAATTGAATGATTTCTGACTTTTCCCTTTCTTTATTGCAGTGCCACAAATCGAAGGAGGGGATGCCAGACCTGCCGCGCTACCGGCCCCTCCGGCCCTGCCGTCCGTTGCTGCTGGTATAGCAAATTCCTTTTTCGGTAACCCTTAAATATCTCTTGAACCATCGTTTAACCATGCTTTGTTTTGCAACTATTGTTCCGGCTCCGGTCCCTTTTGAGTCTCGCGTCTTTCTACCGGCAGGCCCTTTCTTGAGACGCCCGTCTTCAAAGGGTGCTGTGATGAGTTTGGGCATGCTGAGCGGGTACATCGAAGAGCTCAACATGGATGCTCTCCCTTCTGCCGTAGATTTCGCTGTGGATGTTAATCTAATGTTGGCGGCGCTCGTAACTTTTCATAACGAAGGCGTCGTCGGATCTTGGGTTAATCACTGCAGGGAGATCGAGGCCTGTCTATACCGGCTGGAGTCGACGCGCCCTTCTCCCGAAGTTTTAGCCCTGAGCACTCAACGCACAACTTGGCTCGAGAAAAGCACTTCGCACTCCCGCCACTTGGAGCAAGAAGCAGCTTTAAGACTAAGGGAATGCCAAAAGACCTCGAACGAAACGGCCCATCTGCGCGCTGAGGTTGAGGCAAATGCTGCCCAAGTGAAGACTATCTTTGAAGGTCTCTTGGAGCGCATCTCCCATGGGCTAAACTTGAAGCGGAAGCTTGACGTAGCTGAGTGCAATATCCCAAGTCGGGAAGCTGCCTATCAAGTAGTGAGGGAGCAGCTTGCGTCGGTCTTGCAGCAACGAGCCCGAGTGGAGGCAGAGCTGGCGGCGGTAGCCAATCAAGAGAAGGCATGGAAGGACATATGCGAGCGATTGCTTCATCTGTGCAAGACGCTTCCTTCCCAATAATCCTCCTTGTATCATTTGTCTTTGTAAAGTATATGTATATATTTTTTATTCTTTAGCATAATGTATCCTGTACTCAATCAATATTTATGAATAAAAGATGCACATTTTTTCAATTCCCTGTGTCACTTCTCCGTCTTTGCTTTCTTATATTATCTGTATGCCACCTTAGTAACCATGATTGACGGATGATTAGGACGAGTATCCCGACCTTCTTAAGAAATAACGATGGCTTAGGCCGCAGGTTCAGATCTGGTGCCTAAGGCTTTTCAACTCTATAAGCCGTGAGGATCTCATAGAGACTTTTCTCCCTACGGATCGAGAGGATCTCGCAGGTGGATTTTCTCCTTAGGAATCGTGAGGATTTCTAAGTGTGGTTTTCTCTTATAAGTCGTAAGGATCTTATAAGAGAATTTTCCCTCTTACGAGTCGAGAGGATTCGTAAGTGGTTGTTTCCCTCTTCGTCGAAATTCGACTTTGGAGAGTGAGACTCGTGAATAGTATGCAAGAGACCAATTTGGATTGACTTGCAGGGCCCCATTGCTCAAAAAGCAAGCTTTTCAATCCTTGCTGTCTGAGACTTCTTCTTACAAATTGAGACGAATCGGGGATCTGTTTGCAGTTGTAGCGGAACAGTTGACATGAGTTAGGAAGCTTTCGTCACGGAGTGTTTGTATCCGTGAGTCGAGGAGTTTGCTAGGGATTATTTGTTTCCCAAGCGCCAAGGATTATTTGTTTCCTTGGGATTTGAAACGAGTCGAGGGTTCCTACGGAGGCACTGGTGGCTCTGCGGGTCGACGCGGATCAGGAAGCTCTCGTCAAGGAGTGTTTGTATCCGTGAGTCGAGGAGTTTGCTGGGATTATTTGTTTCCCAAGCGCCAAGGATTATTTGTTTCCTTGGGGTTTGAAACGAGTCGAGGATTCCTACGGAGGCACTGGTGGCTCTGTGGGTCGACGCGGATCAGAAGGCTCTCGTCAAGGAGTGTTTGTATCCGTGAGTCGAGGAGTTTGCTGGGATTCTTTGTTTCCCAAGCGCCAAGGATTATTTGTTTCCTTGGGGTTTGAAACGAGTCGAGGATTCCTACGGAGGCACTGGTGGCTCTGCGGGTCGACGCGGATCAGAAGGCTCTCGTCAAGGAGTGTTTGTATCCGTGAGTCGAGGAGTTTGCTGGGATTATTTGTTTCCCAAGCGCCAAGGATTATTTGTTTCCTTGGGGTTTGAAACGAGTCGAGGATTCCTACGGAGGCACTGGTGGCTCTGCGGGTCGACGCGGATCAGGAGGCTCTCGTCAAGGAGTGTTTGTATCCGTGAGTCGAGGAATTTTGCGAGGGATTATTTGTTTCCCAAGCGCCAAGGATTATTTGTTTCCTTGGGGTTTGAAACGAGTCGAGGATTCCTACGGAGGCACTGGTGGCTCTGCGGGTCGACGCGGATCAGGAAGCTCTCGTCAAGGAGTGTTTGTATCCGTGAGTCGAGGAATTTGATGAAGATACTGGTTTCTTCGGAGTTGGACTGAACCGTCGAGATTGAGCTTCGTCTTCTGTCGGAGCCTGCTAGGAGAGTATGGTTCCCTCTTTGTTTACACCCTTGGATTGTATACAGGGATCGATGTGATCTTAACTGTAGGGCCAAAGTTTTATCATTTCTTCTTTTTATTTTATTTTATTTCCGCGATGCTCTGTCATTTCAGCTTTTTATATCGCGAAGGTCGCGACTGCCCGATCATTTCGGCTATTTTTCGCGGTGCCCAATCATTTCGACTATATTTTTTTTATTTTTACTCGTTGCTTTTCATTACGAGTTGCCCAATCATTTCGGCTATTTTGCATGCATACATTTTACTTGCTGCTTTTTATTGCAAGCTGCCCCATCATTTCGGCTATTTCGTATGCATGTGCGGCCTACTGGTTTTTCACCGTAGACCAATTTCGGCATCAGCACCGCTACAACTGGGATATTACCAGGAGCGAATCATCATCTGCCTCTGTCAATGTCGAACAAAGGTGGCATAGCGATCAGGGTTAGGGTCCTGTCGGCTAAGGCTTTTGACTTCGTGAGCCGTAAGGGTTTCACGAAGTTATTTCTCCCTAAAAGTCGTGAGGATCTTGTAGGTGTATTTTCTCCTTAAGAATCGTGAGGATTCCTAAGTGTATGTTCCTCTGTAAGTTGTAAGGATCCTACAGTAGGGTTTTCTCCTTGTAAGTCGAGAGGACCTACAAGGGTCATGCGAACATATCCCCAGTCACGGATGAGACTTGGTTAGGGAAATGTTTATTCGCGCCCGTGGATTGTATACAAGGGTCGATATTGAACCACTTGTAGGGCAATTTCGAAAGTTGTGGGGGTTGCTTAAGCACAGGTTTAGATCTTTGTAACTTAAGACATTCAAATCTTATGAGCCGTGAGGGTCCCATAAGAGAGTTCTCCTTACGAGTCGTGAGGATCTCGCAAGTGTATTTTCTCCTTAGGAATCGTGGGGATTCCTAAGTGTGTTGCTCCCTTGTGAGTCGTAAGGATCTCACGCAGGTGGTTTCTCCTTATAAGGTCGAGAGGGCCCTATAAGTGTCTTTTAACGAGGTTGCGCCCTTTCGGGTTTTCACAAACACTCGACGGTAGTCCTGCTGTTTTTACTCACGGCGCCCTTTCGGGTTTTCATCCGTGCCCACTTTGCTTATGGAAATACCGTTTTTTTTATTTTCTTTTTCTTTCTTTTTTTTTACGAGGTCGCGCCCTTTCGGGTTTTCACGAACACTCGCCGGCAGCCCTGCTGTTTTTACTCACGGAGCCCTTTCGGGTTTTCATCCGTGCCCTTTTTGCTCATGGACATACCGTTTTTTTTTTATTTTTTATTTTTTTTTTATCTTGTCAGCCTAAGGATGCTGCGGTATTAGTTTAAAGACGTTTCGGTCTGCTATTAGTTTAAGGACATTTCGGTCCATTGTTGAGAAGGTTGGCTTTTCTTTATGAAGCTTGAGCTTAGGAAGATAGCGAGCAGACATAGTCGTCGTCATCTACCATTGACCTAGGCTGTGGCTCATTAAGCATAGTATTTCTTTAGGAAGCGACCGTTTATCGGCCTGAAAGGCCTTTCGCCGTGCATGTCGATGAGTAGATAGGCCCCACCCTGGTAGACCTTATCTATGATGTACGGGCCTTCATAGTTTGGCTCGAATTTTCCTCGCTTCGCGCGATTGGGGATCATTGGCCTTTTGACTACTAGCACGAGTTCGCCTTGGCGGAATGTCCTCGGTCGGGTCAGTCTTTCATATGAGCGCGTCATCTTTGCTTTATAAGCTTCCAGATTTTGTTGTGCTAGAAGCCGAATTTCATCGAGGGCGTCAAGCTCTTCAAACCGAAGGTGAGCATTTTCTTCGTCTGTCAGCTCGTAGTGGACTGCCACTCGTAACGAGGGTAATTCTATCTCGAGAGGGAGTACTGCTTCCGTCCCAAATACCAACGCGTACGGCGTTGTGTTTGTGGCCGTTTTAAATGTAGTTCGATACGCCCAAAGAGCTTCTTGCAATCTTTCGTGCCAATCTCTCTTATTTCGTAACACTGTTTTCTTCATGATCTTTGTCAAGGTCTTGTTGAAGGCCTCAGCTAGACCGTTAGCTCGTGGATTATAAACCGAGGAATATCTCCAATCTATATTGTGCTGCTGTGCGAAGCGGCCAATTTTATGACTTCGGTAGGCTGGCCCATTATCAGAGATGATCCTTCTTGGGGTTCCAAACCGGTATATGACATGCGTTTTGAAGAAATGGAGGATGTTCTCCGTCTTCACTTCCCTCAACGGTACTGCCTCTGCCCATTTGGAGAAGTAATCAGTCGTCGCCAAGATGAAACGATGTCCCTTGGACGATGCTGGTTCGATGGGGCCGACTATGTCAGTTCCCCACATTTCGAATGGCCAACTAGCCACTGTTGGATGCAGTGGATTGGGATGCTGATGGATGAAGTCCCCATGAATTTGGCATGAATGACATTGCCTCGCGTATTCCAGGCAATCCTGCATCATCGTGGGCCAGTAATAGCCCATCCGTTTTATCTTCAACTTCATCTTAGGGCCTGCTTGGTGGGAACCACAGAGTCCGTCATGAATCTCTTGGACGACCCTTCTCGCTTCGTCAGGTCCTAGGCATCTCAGCCACAGAGAATCGAATGTTCTCTTGTATAGAGTATCGTTGACGAAGGCGAAAGACAGAGCTCGTTTCACGAGCTGATGTCTTATGGACGCTTCTTCAGGCATTCGGTGGAACTTGAAGTAATCTGTGAAGACTTCTCTCCAGTCCTCGGTCTTCTCATGGTCTTTTATTTGTAGGGTTTCCTGCTCAGTTGCTCCCTTTTCTTTATATGATTCTGGAGGTATTTCTGCTGGGGCGAGCACTCGACGGCTTTGTATCACGATTCTAACGTCATCGAGGTTCTCGTCAGCCAATTCTTTAGCAAGTTTGGCCAGTGCGTCCGCTTTGCTGTTTTCCGCGCGCGATATACTTTCCAACGTGTAGGAGGGAATTTGGGTTAGCAGTTGCTGCAATTTTTCACCGTATTTTACCAATTCCGGTTTGCATGTTTGGTAATCGCCGTTCACTTGACTGACGACTAGCTGGGAGTCCCCATATATGAGGAGGCTTTCAATTCCCATGTCAATGGCGATCTCGAGGCCTGCTATCAAAGCTTCGTATTCAGCTTCATTATTCGTTCTCGGCTCTGTTAAGGAGAAGGCGAAGCGCATTATTCCTCCTTGTGGGGTCACAAAGATGAGTCCTACCCCCGATTTGATCATTGGCGTACTTTGTTTGTGCTTTTTCATGGAAGATGCTCCATCGAAATAAAGCTCCCAATGGGTATCACCACTGTCGATTGCGTCAAACGCATGTCTGTCTGGCAAATCGCAATTTAAAGGAGAATCGACAGGTATGGGATGCTCAGCAAGGAAGTCGGCGATGGCCTGGCCTTTTACTGCCCTGAGAGGTTGATATGTTATCGAAAATTCCATCAAGAGCAGGGCCCATTTAGCGAGTCGCCCTGTCAATATGGCTTTTGACATTAGATATTTGAGAGGGTCCACTTTTGAAAAAAGACGGACTTCGTGCGCCAACGCATAGTGCCTAAGCTTTGTTATTGCGAAGATCAACGCCAGGCAGTGTTTTTCAATGGGAGAGTAGTTGCTTTCTTCCCCCAGCAGAACTCGACTTAAGTAGTAGAGTGCTCTTTCTTTCCCCTGATCGTTCTCTTGTGCCCATAATGCGCCTAAGGAACCTTCGAGGGCGGTTGTATAAAGAATGAGAGGCTTCCCCTTAACCGGAGCAGCCAACACCGGCGGATTCTGCAGGTATTGCTTGATCTCGTCCAGTGCGCCTTGGCATTTTTGATCCCAAACGAATGGGGTTCCCTTCTTCATCAGGTGACTATAAGGGCGGCACTTTCCTGAAAGGTTGGCTATAAATCGCCGTATGTATGCGAGTTTCCCTTGGAGAGACCGCAACTGTTTGAGAGTCCTCGGCGGAGGCATTTCCATGATCGCTTTAATCTTTGACGGATCTATTTCAATACCTCGGTGTCGAACAACGAATCCCAGGAATTTGCCCGAGGAAACCCCGAACGCACATTTAAGAGGATTCATCTTCAAGTTGTATTGCCGAAGGCGTTGAAATACAGTCTTCAGATGCTCGAGATATTCCTCGTATGATTTGCTTTTAACCACGAGATCGTCGATATAGCATTCAACGATTTTGTGTATAAGGTCGTCGAAGATCTTTGTCATAGCCCTCTGATAAGTAGCACCGGCGTTCTTCAAACCGAAGGGCATCACTTTATAACAAAATATACCAAGAGGAGTCCTGAAGGCTGTATGTTTCTGATCTTCAGGATGCATTTTTATCTGGTTATACCCCGATGAGCCGTCCATGAAGGAGAAAACCTCATGAGTGGATGTATTGTCTATCATCAGTTCAGTGACTGGCACTGGGAAATCATCCTTCGGGCAAGCTTTATTAAGATCCCGAAAGTCTACGCATACGCGCACTGTCCCATTTTTCTTCATCACTGGGACAATGTTAGCGATCCATTCAGGGTACTGAACTTCTTGAATGAAGCCAGAATCGATTAAATTTTTGACTTCGGTATTTATGCTCATCTCAAGCTCGAGTCGCATTCTTCTCGGCGCCTGTTTGACTGGTTTGACGTTTGGGGATATTGCTAGCCTATGTACAGCGACTTCTGGATCTAGTCCTGGCATCTCGGAATAGTTCCATGCGAAGCAATCTTTATGCTGCACAAGGACGTCTTTTAATGCAGCCACCCTCTCTTCAGACAGCAGCTCGCTGACGAATGTCGGTCGCGGATCATTTACCGTCCCCATGTCGATTTTCCTGAGGTTATCTGCGGTGGTATGTATTCTATCTTCCAGCTCTTTCGGTGCTGGGGGAAATTCTGAGATTACCTCATCACCGCTGTTTTCGAGGCACCAAGGGAGGCTGTCCAGGTTCTCGGACTCTTCTTTCAATATCGTTATCATACGACAGGTGCGAATTTTCTGCCAATCCCAATGTGGAACTGGTTTTTCTTTCGCGGCTTCGGGCTCATGCTTCTGTGGTGGCGCTACCCTCCAGTTGTCAGAAAACGCGAATTTGCCTAGCTGATACTGATCTTCAACCCAATTCTTGAAGGTGAAGCAATCTTCAAGAGGGTGTCCCATTGCTCGATGGTAAAAGCAATAATTTGGGTTGAACACCTCGCCTGCGTGCTCGGGGTGCTTGGACTCTGGCAACGTAAGCATTTGATGTTTTAGAGCGAGATCGAATATCTTCCTTGTTTTGTTCCGAGGAAATGAGTATGCTCGACCCATTTTCTTCCTGAGGGCTAAGTCAATAACGCTCGATTCTCGGATACGTGGTTTCTTAGCTCTGCTTCGTAGTTGTTGAGCGCCTTTTCCGCCCTTTGACTCATTTCTGCCTCCGCGTCGAGCTCTTTTTGTATCAGGTTGACATGGGGCAGCATCTTTGTTCTTTACTGCCTGTTGAAGGAGGCGCTGTGTCTTGGCTTTCTCATAGATTGCCATTTCACGATTGTGATCATCTCGGGCTTTTTGATTCGCATCCCTTATAAGTTTGCTCATCTGGTCTTCAAGCGATGGACTGGGCGGTTTTGTATCAGGAACTTTTGCTGGTTCAGAATTAGCGTCCTCCCATTGAGCGTCCGCCTCTTCATCGAAGTCATATATAACATAACATTTGTTTACTAGCTCCCGTTTCTTTGACCGAATGTACCCAAGCCCTTTTGTTTCTATTCTCCCGTTAGGCAGCTTGCATTGAGTCCCGGGAATGTTCCAGACCTTGTCATAGAATTTGGCTTTTCTAATGGTCTGTGTGAAGGACATCCCCTGGCGTTTCAGCAGTTTCTTCAAACCTTCGGTATAATATCTGGGAAGACGGATAGGCTGAAGCCTGTCAAACGTGGGATCCGCGCCATGCCAAATTTCTTTTTCCACCTTGTTTTCTTCAGAACGGTAGAATAGGATTGCCTTCTCGCCTTTTCGTCCGGAAGGGATATAGAATGTCTGCAATTCTTCTACGTTGTTGGTGTTGAGTGCATCCAGTTCTTTGTAGTGTTCAAGCGGCACCATGGTTATCTGCAGACTTCGCTCTTCATCAGCGGAAACCCGTATTGAAGGCCGAGCAGGGAATACAGCATGAACTTCATCCTCTGAATCACTGCCGAAGATCAATGAAGGAATGGATGGTCCCGGCTTGGCGGATTGGGATGGACCCGCATAAATTATATCCTCTTCCTCCTCAGTGTCACTGCCGAAGATAGGGATGGTGGCGTTAGTCTTGTTCTCCGGCTTGTGACACCTTTCCGTGTCTTCAAAACTCGGCAAGTATTTGGCATCTTCATACTTGCGAACTTCATTCACGGAAAACGGATTCAATTCTCCTGCCACAGTGTACTCGAGACCATCCTTACAATATTTCATACACTGATGTTGTGTAGAAGGGATGATATTGTACTCGTGTAGCCATGGTCGGCCAAGCAGAGCATTGTAGCACATCTTGGCATCTATAACATGGAATTTGATGTCTGTGACAAGCAACCCGAAGCGTAGCGTCAATATCACAGATCCGAGAGTTTTTGATGATTGGGAGTCGAATCCGGAGATGGTGATTTTGTCTCGGGCGAGGTGTTGGACACTCATGCAAATCTCCTTTAACACTCGCACATTGAGTAAATTGACAGACGATCCATTATCAACCAAGATTTTACCTATCTTTATATCATGGCAGTATCCTGAGACATAAAGGGGACGATTGTGTTCGCACGTCCCGAGGAGAAGGTCTTCATCACCAAAAGCAACGTCGGCTGTGTGCACCTCTTCCAATTCATCCTTCATCTTTTGTTCGGCCAGGAAAGCTTGGAATTGGTCCGGATCTTGTAGGGCCTTAATCAAAGTATCCCTCGCCTCTTTTGATAGTAATAGGGCATCGAGAATGCTGAGTTGTGAGGGTAGCTTTCTCAGATGTGCCAAGACATTGTAATCCACTTTATTCCTTTTTGGCGGGTTCTCGGCGTTTAGCTCTTCCAGAACTTGGTCATCTAAGACGATGTCTTCAGAGACCTTTTCTTTCCCTTTATCTTTTCTATTCGATGGTCCGAGGTTCTTTTCAGGCAGTGTCCGATTCCGCAGCCGGATATTTTCGCAAACCACTGGCTCCTCTTCTTTTCCCGAAGTTGACTCTTTAAAGAGAGGGACAAGTTCTAGCTCCTCATCAGAGTCACTCCCAAATGTAGGCACTTGTGACCCGGCAGTGTTAACCATGTAACAATTGCCGGCAGTTCTTTCAAGCTCTTTGGTCGTGTTTCTTTGCTCCCGACGAATTTTACGCTTTTCCCGTTTAAAGCGTTGTTGATTAGCGACGTACCCTTGCCACCATCTATCGAAAGCCTTGCATTCTTGAGTGGGATGCGAGACCTTCTGATGATATAAGCAATAAGAGGGGTGCATTTCTACCACACCAGTCATTTTTCCTTCAGAGGATGGTAGCTTCATGCCCATCGATATGGCCTTAGCAAACCTCTTTTTTTTATCTTGAATTGGCTCTTGTCAGCGGTGGAGGCATTTTGCTCCAGCGGGATCATCCCAGCTCTTTCCTCAAGTCGCTGGCGCTTGGCCCTTTCGAATATAGCCGTCTCGCGTTCTCGATCAGCTTTGCTTTTCAATCGAGCTTCACTAAGAAACGCGTCAATCATTTCGATTGATAACTCCGGAACCCTTGACTCAGTATTTTCCCCCAGCGTTTTAGGGCCGGAAGTCCCTTCATCGTTCGTGGTCGAATGGGAGATCATATGACAGCTCGCCACATATTCCTCGGATTCATCCGATGAACTTTCCCCCTCATCTTCTATTTGAAAGACGTGATCAAGGAATGGGAGTCCGCGCCTTTTGGTTGTACTCATCCAGCGCGTCGATTTGCTTTTGTAAGTCCGTGCGCTTGTCGCCAGGCTTCACGGGCTTCTTAGATTTCTTCTTCTTCTTTTTCGAAGATTTTGACGGCCGGCTATGAACGCTTGAACTACCACCATCGGTCTTCGGAGTCGGTCGTGGCTTCAACATCCCCTCAATAACCTGCGGTTCCAAGGGGTTCTTCCACTTGACCGCTGGACAGGTCTGAAGATCATTTAGCATTCTCCTTGTTTTGGCTGATAATACAACTTCCCAGGGAGCTTCTTCAATGACGGAGCATGTTGCCCCCGGCGTATTTGTCCCCTTAGAGGTGTGGGGCTGCGGAGGACTCACCTTCCATTTGTCAGATAGCGCAAATTTGCCCTGACGGTACTGGTTCTCAAGCCAATTCTTGAAAACGTAGCAGTCCTCAATCGGATGGCCTAGCACTCGATGGTAAGGGCAGTAGTTGGGCTTGTTGACGTCGTTCGGTTGCAACGGGCGTTTTGGATCTGGCAAACTTATGAGTCTTTTGCGCAACGCCAGCTCGAATAGCCTCCTCGTTTTATCACGGGGGAAGGAGTAAGGACGTCCCATCCTGTCTTCAAGGGGTACGTATGGGCGTGTATTGTTTGGACGAGCAACCGGCTTCGAGTTGCTCGGTTGTTGTTGGGCATTAGCGACAATGATCGCTTTTCCCTTTCCTTTGTCGTTTCGGAGGTCCGGCTTCGGGAGAAGGGGTTTATGGCCCATCTGGTCCATCTGCGCTAGTTTGTCAATCAAAGCCTGGAAGGTAGTCGGCTTGAAGAACATCATGAACTGCGAGATGGTTGCCTGTGGATCAAGGGTTCCAACAAACATTCCCACCGCTGGAGCTTCTTCTATGCGCTGTTCGCACTTCGACCATAGATTACGCCACCGTATAGCGTACTGAACCCATGTCTCGCCGGGTTTTACCCTGGCATTAATCAGTGCCGTCATCGGGGTACGCTCACTGGCACTTGCAAAACGTTGGGTGAAGAGCAGATCCATCTCCGCAAAGGTTTTAATAGAGTCGTTGGGGAGCTCAGAATACCATTCGAACGCCGTATCTGATAGGCTTCCAACAAACTGATGAAGCAAAAGCTTGTCGTCGCCGCCGGTGTTACCACAAAGCGCCCTGAATTGGGCAACACGTTGATGGGGATTGCCGGTCCCTTTGTAGACATGAAACTTGGGAATTGTATAACCCGGCGGGTATTTGATTTGGTCATACCAGCCTGGATACGGTCGCCCCGTTTTTACAACGTGGCCGGCTGCCTCGGCCGCATGATAAACCCTTATTTGCTGGGCTATATATTCGTCCAGATCAGTTTTAGAGATTGTATCCTCTTTAGCCGTTGATAGAACGGGCTGAGGGTTTGATGTCTCTCCCCTATCATCCCCAAGGACGATCGGGGGTTCTTCAGTCGGGGGATCTTGTTGTATCATCATCCCTATCATGTCCTGGAAGAGGAGGCCCATACGCTGTATATTGGCTGCTTATTCAGCAGCTTCTTTGTCTCTCTTTTCCAGTACTCGGCGGAGGAACTCGGCGTCGGTCTCTTCCTCTTGGCGTTCATCTAAGGACGTCTCAAGGTTCTCTTTTGGCTCCGTGAGTGCAGCCAGTGTAGTCATCATCTCCTGGAGCTTTTGTTGCTGCTCCTGAGCCTTGGTCACTGATCGGGTAAGCGGTCGGTGACCCGTAGAATTACGACTTTCTTCCTTTCCAGAAGCCATATAAACTGTATGAACAATTATGCCCCCTGACTTGGGGCGTTTAAGTTCACTGTTTTCAAACTTTGCCGCTGACGCGGGAGCTTTCTCTGGCTTCCTTCTTTTGTGGGCCATCGAGGTCAAAGGAGCCGTTGGAGTGGGCGTCCTAGAAATTGTTGCCCCCTGCTGTTTAATGGGGCGGTTTTTGTCCTTTTCCACCTTTGCCTTTTTCTGGCGATGAAAATGGTCTGGGTCAATCACGGAGTCTTGAACTCTCTGCCAAACTTTATAAATTTTTGACGACAGCCGTTGAGGGGGCTGTTCCTGCTTTGTCTCCGGAGCTTTTTCCATAGGCGGAGGAGATCTTTTCAACGTAGCAATTGGAGAGTTCTTTCTCACCTTCCTCAGCAATTCAAAGCTGTTCCCAGTTGGAACAGCAGCGTTGACCTCCACCACTGGAGCAGGTGGGGTTAGCCTTGAGGGGGAGTTGCCCCCTGCTTTCCTTACTCGTCGCCAATGGCGACGTCGCGCACGACGAGCCGTTGGGACTGGCTCGGAAATCGAGATGGTTTCTTGTTGCCCCCTGTTTGAGTGTGGGGTAACTGCCGATGTCAGCCTATCGAAGACTGAAGCCTTTTGACCAGCTGGGGGAGGAGTGGGAACCGTCAATCTTGTGAAGACCGACTCTCTGATGGGAGAAGCCGCTTTAACGACTTCCAAAGCAGTGGCCGTTGCCCTCTTTTGGACGACCACTTTATAGTTCTGACCTAGCCTGGTGAAAACGGAGGCTGTCGGTTTAGTAGCAGGCGACCCGTTGACAGGGGTCGTGGTAGCAGTGAGCCGGTCGAAGACCGACTTTTTGTTCGCTTCCGGTGCGGATATCGGCATAGAGAAGCTTGTAGGTGGGACCATGGTCCCGAAAAACAGGCCGGTGGTGGCCTGGGTCACCTGTTCTACCGGCAAAGCGAGGAAAGAGGCCGCTTGGGGCCCACATGTTACACCTCTCGGTGAGGTGGAGCGTCCGTTGCAGTGGTGCTTCGCGCATTTGGTGCAGTTAGAATCCATGGATGCTTGAGTTCTGCGCCAGACAAAAGACTAAATCTTAGCAACTTGAAATCCAAAGGCAACCATTTAACAAACCGCGATTGGTTCGCGAAGACGACACACGAAGTGTGGAGTGGAAAGAGGAAAAGGTCCCACCGGGCGTGCCAGAATCTGTTCCCCTCCGAATGGCGGCCTAGACTTTGCGTCTTGCCTGAGATTCGGGGCAGATGCTATGTGGTTTTATCCGTCTACCTCTCCGAAGATGCCAAGTTGATTTATGGCACCGTGTATCGTAGGTTTAGACGGATGCGGCCGATGTAGCAGACTTCGTCAGATTCCCCCTCAGGGTGAGGGGTTTTTGATTGTGGGGACGCTCTTCCCTGCAGGCGCAAGCCCCTGCAGTTAATTACGTTACCGCATCGCGGTAACAACTTTCTCCTTCTCCAGAATTTCACTTCATGTCGTGTGTGTTTATTTTATTTGTGGTTGCCCGTGGATTGTATACGGAGACTGAGTAATGCCGTCGCCCGTAGGACGTGGATTAGTCCAAATCCGTGTTTGCTTAGATTTGGGTTTGGTGTTTTTAGTTTAAGGATACATTAGTCGCGTTGCGGCTAAGATCAACTTAAACGTTCGTCAAGGATACGTTAGTCCTGTTTTAGACTAAGATCCACTTAACGTAGTGATTAATTTAATGTATGGCTATCGGGACTCGTCACCTCTTTGACGTCGTTGAGGAATTACAACGACGGATGTCAAAGGAGTTCGGAGATGTACCCTCGAACCAAAGTTGATTGGGAGTTTTATAATCCATTTGAATGTTTAAGGATACGTTAGCCGTGTTTGGGGCTAAGATCAACTTAAACAGGACCGTTTAGATCCAGCAAAAGAGCGTTTGGAAGCTCTATTGCGCCAGTTTAAGGACATGGTGGTCCGATATTAGTTTAGGGACGTTTCGGTCCGATATTAGTTTAGGGCCGTTTCGGTCCGATATTAGTTTAGGGACGTTTCGGTCCACGAGTTTAAGGACCCCGCAGTCCATATGGGTGTGTGGTCGTTGGGACCCGTCACCTCTTTGACGTCATTGAGGGATTACAACGACGGATGTCAAAGGAGTTCGGAGATGTACCCTCGAACCAGACGTGAATTGATTTAGGAGAGCCATTTTGCTCAGTCAATTTAATTTAAGGACTTATGGCCATGATTGGGCTAAGTCCATTGCTTTTGCATTGCATTTGCTTTTATTTGGGCTTTGCCCAAAAGGGATGCAGAGCATCAATTTTATTTGGGCCTGGCCCTTTTATTGCTTTGCAATTCATTCTGACCTGCTAAGTCTTTTTTACTTGGGCCTAGCCCTTCAAATAATGCATTGCATTTGTGCAAAGCACCAAGAATCTTTTAGATTCAGGAAAGGAAGTGCAGAGCACTTTTTAATTTCTTGATCTAAATTTAGATCAAAGAAAAGAAAGAAATCTTTTTTTTCTTTCTGTTTCAGAGAACTAGAGGTTATAGCAAGTGCAAGGCACTATTTTTGTTATTTTTATTTATTTATCTGAGAACCAGAAGCTCATAGCAAGTGCAAGGCACTATTTTTTTATTATTTTTATTTATTTATTTATCTGAGAACCAGAGGTTCATAGCAAGTGCAAGGCACTATTTTTATTATTTTTATTTATTTATTTATCTATTGAAGATCACTGATCTTGTTTTCTAGATCAATGATCTATTCTTTAAGAGAATTTTCTCTTATCTCAAAGGTTTTTACCTTCTTTTAGAGGGTCTGCAGAATTCTCTTCTTTCTTTTTTTTAGATCTTGATGTTCTTTTAAAATGAGGTCTGGGGTCCTTTTTATAGTGCTCAGAAATTAGTTAAATTTGTTCAATAAATCTTTTCCTGAGTGATTTGGGGAATTTTCCCCACCGTTGGATCTTTGATCCAAAGGCCCCTGTTTTACAGAAGAAATCTTCTTATTTTAACAAGAACAGAAAAGATTTCCTTAAATTTTCATTCTGTTGTTGCGCAAATCACCAGCGCGTGACACGTGTTGCGCATTAAGGCGCTTGCGCAGCTGCGATTGCGCAACTGCGCAGACACGTGTCGCGCAGTGAAGCGCTTGCGCAACAGCGCTTGCGCACCTGCGCAGACACGTGTCGCGCTGCCGTGCGCTTGCGCAGTTGTGCTTGCGCAACTGCGCAGACACGTGTCGCGCTGCCGTGCGCTTGCGCAGTTGTGCTTGCGCAACTGCGCAGACACGTGTCGCTCTGCCGTGCGCTTGCGCAGTTGTGCTTGCGCAACTGCGCAGACACATGCCGCGCTGTCGTGCGCTTGCGCAGTTAAGTGTTACTTATGTTTTTAAAGAGCCTTGCTCTGATCGGACGTATCGCCTTGGGCGTTGTGCTGCCGTGTCAACTTCTGACACGTGGCACATTGCGCGCAGCGCACGGGAACCGAAGCGTTGCTTCAAAATTTGAATTTTCAAAATTCAAACAGAGCCTTGCTCTGATTGGGGGAACAACACCATACTAAAGAGGTTTAGTATGGAAGAATCCAAGCGTGGGAACCAACCCATGATCTCTGGACTCACTCTCTCCAAAGAGATGTCTCTCAAGACTGATTTGGAGAGAGCTCGCATGCAAGGGATACCCTATGCTTCGGCAGTAGGCTCTATCATGTATGTGATGCTATATACCAGACCCAATGTAGCATACTCACTAAGTGTAGTGAGTCGGTATCAAGTAGATCCTGGAGAGTGTCACTAGACAGCTGTGAAGAACATTCTCAAGTACTTGCGAAGGACTAGAGACATGTTCTTGGTGTATGGTAACGGAGAACTCCGGGTGGAGTCCTTTACCGATTCTAGCTTCCAAAGTGATAAGGACGACTCTAAGTCGCACTCGGGATTTGTCTTTACCCTCAATGGAGGGGCGGTATGTTGGAAGAGTTCCAAACAGGATACCGTTGCAGACTCGACGATGGAGGCTGAATACATCGCTGCCAAAGAGGCTGTCTGGATGAAGAAGTTCATTAGTGAACTTGGTGTGGTTCCATCCATTGAGCATCCAATACCTCTGTATTGCGATAACAATGGAGCTGTGGCTTTGGCCAAGGAACCCAGATCCCATCAGAAGTCCAGACATATTCTGAGGCGGTATCACCTGATCAGGGAGATAGTTGATCGCCGAGAGATCGAGGTCAGGAGAGTAGATACAAAGGACAACACTGCGGATCCACTCACGAAGGCCATTCCCCAGATACAATTTGAAAGATTATTCGGGATGCTAGGTATGAGATACTACAACAGCTGGCCTTAGTGCAAGTGGGAGATTGTTAGTTATGTATATGCCCTAGAGGCCATTGTTGTACATATGATGTATATTATGATGGATGCTTGGATATAGACAGAGAGGACTTTCTTGCTCGTCATGATAGTATGCTATTTGGTTTCACTTTATCTTAACATGTTGACTTGTATTGGTTTACTGTCTTTCTCTCACATGTTGATAAAGCCCTTAGGATTTGTACTCGACTACTGGGATTATGATGAGATCATACTAGTGGGGCCACGGTAGTCGATGAGTACATCCTATAACTATTCCTAGTCGAGGGTATATCGAGACAGGGCATCGATACACCAGAGTAGACTAGCGTATACGCATCTTGACCCATATGATGGGCGATGGATGATCCCATATCCATCGGTGTTTGACATCAGAGATGGTGTACGGGTGCTCAGTAGAGACTGGGTACACTGGACGGACTCGCCGAGAACTCCCAGATGGTGATATACCATACGTCAGATGGCAGTTCTCCGGTGACACTGGTACAGCATAGTCTGTAAACCCGAGATCGTCATAGAGTCTTGTGTGGTTCCCACTGTGCTTTGATTTCCACCTTACCACGTCCAAGAGGGCGTGCAAAACGGTGGCTTTTGGGTACTGATTGTAATAATTTGCTGTGATTGTGTAAATCGAATCAAATAGTCCCCGGCAACGGCGCCATTTGATTGTTATAAAATGTTGTTGTGTGTAAATCAAATCAAATAGTCCCCGGCAACGGCGCCATTTGATTGAATAGAATTCTCGTTGTGTAGTATGGAATTGTAAAGAAATCACAACCAAAAAATATTTGACCGCAATCAACTACGGTGTCGGATTGTAGTTAGTATGTGAGTGCGGATCGTCCACAGGGAAAGTGTAATCGTTCGTCTTTCGAATTAGATGAATTGAATCTTTAATGAAAAGAAAACAAAACAATTCATGATTTGTAGTTGAAGTTCAAGAACTAGAAAAAACTAGATCTAAGAAAGTATTAAAAGATAGAATCAAGAATTGATCGTTTGATGATTTTTCCAAACCAAATCTCAAGAATCGAAATGAGGCTCGTAGGAATCGATCGGATCTATAGATGTGATGTAATCTTACAATTACGTATTCTTATCCTTCGATGAATTGATACTAGATCGATGATCATCGATGAGAATTAGGGATTTCTTGTGAAACTAGGGTTTCATCTTATCCCTTGTTCTTTCTTCGATGTCATTCACATTCTAGCCTCTAGTAAATTCAAGAAACGATCGTAGATCCCTAATTTCGAGCGATCACAATCAAGAAAGCATCGCTACGAAACTAGGTCATCGATTCTTGAACTTGCTAGGGTTTACAAAACTCGTAGGACTTAAAAATAGTATTAGAATTTGTTACATCATCATTCTACAATCGTCTCGACTCCTTAACGAGCGGAGTTTTACTCAAACATCACAACAAGAGCGACAATTACAAATTGAGATCTAATCATGATGCAAGAATTAAAAGAAAGCAAGATTAATGAATTTCACCTTTTATTTATATCAACAATTCCGTTACAATCACTCAAGAACTACAAGAGGAGGAACTTGATCGTCGACTTGGCTTCGCTCGTCTCCGTGGATCGCGGATCGGCTTGGATCACTTGCCCGATTGAAGATCGGCTCAGCTCCTAAAAGGTTGAAGACTTCTCGCTTGATTTGGTACTCAAGATGTTGGATTTGGAGTGGAATTAGGGTTAGGGTTTCGCACAAGCTTTGTCACAAAACTTGTGGAAGAAGATGATGTAGAAGCATTCACTAAAGAATGATTAGCCTTTAACCCTAGATCTAGTGCTCTATTTATAGATAACTAACCCTAGATCTAGGATTTCAAATTCTAACTTTCCCTCCAAAAGTTTGTTGAGGGAATTCAAATTTCCCTCCAAAAGTTAGTTAGGGGAGAAGGTTCTAGATGTAATTAGTTAGGAGGAGCTTCTAGAAGAGGATTAATTAGGAGCTTAATTTAGGATTAGCCTTCTTAATCTTCATTTCTGATCTGGCAGTAGGTTCGAGAGAGTTCTGGAATTTTAAGTATCAGAATGGACTGTGGGACCAGAGAGATGAATAGTGCCCAAAACTTGACGGCTGACGTGGCATAACCGCCGCGCTTGCGCGGCGCAAGCTTTCTTATGCCGCGGAAGCGCGGCGCTTTTGGGGCCTTGGGCCTTATGCTCTCTGTGGTAGTCTTGGGCTGACTTTTGGACCTCTGTTTGATATATAGAATTGTATTTCTCCCTCTGAAATGCTACCAGATCTGAAATGATTTAGCTGGCGTAATGTTGATCAGCTCTTTGGTTTTCCTTCCGTATTTCCTGCACATACTCAAGACAAGTGTTGCGCAAATACAGAAATGATGCGATGCCATGAAATGCGGTTAATTTCCTTTAAAGTGTCGGTTTAAAAGTCTAATACATGAAATCTCATATTTTGTGACAGATTTGTTAATATGTAGAATATGAATGCCGAACACCTCTAAGTGTATGCAAATGTTAAGGAAATTGCCGGCTAAAAGATACAATATTTTCGACTGATCAAATACCCCCAAACTTAATTTCGATCGTCTCGAGAGAATGTTTTATTAAAAAGAGAAGGAGAAAAGAAAGAGAAAAACTAACTAGCACACTTTCGTAGGCAACACGATTGCACTGAGCACGTGCAACAAGCCTTTAAACCTCTAGGTGTCCCTAGTAGGAGGAGTGTTGTCTCCTGAGGGTTTTCAGCGGATTGCACCCACAAAATCCAATAATAAAAGTAAGATCATGAATATTACATTTAAAGAAAAGAATTGTAAAAGAAAAGCTTTGAAAATTAGGGTTTCCAACTAAGCTAGCTTTTCGGTTGTCATGAGCCCTATCTTAATGGTCATGAAAAGATGTTAGAAATCACGTCCTCCCTCAATAAAACATCGTCTTATTCTTCATTCCTATCTTTATTCCAAACATCGATCATATCACCCTGCGTGTGTGTAAAGACATCCCTACACCCGGAGAATTCAATTCAAGCTATCATGCCCTTGCCCATCGGCCTCAGTACTTCTTGGCAAACGAGATTGCTTACACACTTTCATGCGACCGTTAATACTTCTTGAGGTACTAACCGACCGATTACTAATGTGCTTGCATGCTTGGTGTATTTTCCTCGTCTTGCACCACCTCAGGCATAGCAGTGACTCCCAGACCAGTTGACCTTGGGGCACTAGGTGAAGAAGCACCCTTTTGCTATACATTTTTCTTGCCCTTGGTGATAACAAAACCAGTATCCATTTTTATCACCACTTTAAAACATATTTTTCTTTTCATACTTTTGGCTTTAAGACAAGAGCATTTCAAGGTATCCTCTACTATCCCAGGCTTCAAGACGTGTGTAAGTGCGAATAGCAGGGTAGCAACGTTCAAAATGTTTGGCTTCCAGAATAGAAACTATTTTTCAGACTTATTTTTATCCTCAGATTAGTGACGTCTTTCATCTTACTAACCCTTGGGACAACGGCTCATAACTACTTATTACTAGTTCGTATAAGAAAACTTCTAATTTTCTTAGTTTTCTTAAATTTTTCTAATCTCATGGATGTAATTGTTCACTATCTAATCTTTTATTATCTTATTTATATACAAAAAATATTTTTATAATTTTGAAAATATTTAAATTTTTATGGTTTTCGAAAAAAATGTTTTGTGCTTATGCAATGTATGATGCAAATGATGCGAAAATAAGCACAAACCTCCCCCAAACTTGTTTTCAACAGCGTCCTCACTGTTGCCTTCTGCTAAATCTGGAAAAACCTGTAAGCTTGGGAGGAATTTATTAGTGGGGGCAAAATATTTAAGTGAAGATCCTTCCCGAAACTTATTTTTGGCTCAAAATTTTGTAAAAATTTTCTTTTCAGGAGCCAGAAAAAATGTACCCCCCCAAACTTGAGTTATGCAATGTTAAACTTTTAAAATCACAAGTGGGGGTCAAAAAAAAAATCATTGGTCGATGCCAAGCTTTGCAAAGACCGAAAGTTAACACCAACCATTCGAAAATTTTATCAATGCAGTGCTCGGGTTGGTGGAAGAAGAAGTGGGGAAAGGTTAAGTGGTGGAAAAGAATGTGTGTGCGTCTCGTATTGGAGAGACGAAGCAGTGAGTGTGATGGATAACTCGCATTCTTTTTATATATCAGAAGAAGGGGTGGAGGTTCAATTTCAATGATTGGGAGATGATTCATCTCAACACCCGTGTCATTCAAAAATGCGAGTTCATCAGCGAAGATTTCCTCAAAAGTTCCATTAATACCCTGATGAATAATGTCATCACAAAGTACGGGGTGATCTTCAGACTCTAAGAACAGTTCATAATCAGTGTTAATTGTTGACCCGGACATCTCAGTGGAAGAGTCCGTATGTGTATGATACATAGTTGGGTCAAACAATAACATATGAAAAGAGTCTAGATCGATATCAGGAGGATCATCAAATTCGCTGCTGTCGACATCCATTAAGTCGACAGAACAGACCTGAGCAGTTGGTTCGGAGGGTACACTTCCCAACTTGTAAATGTTTAGTTCTATTGACCTATTCCCGAAAGATAGGGTCATAGAACCGTTACGACAGTTGATAATTGCATTGGAAGTGGCCAAAAAGGGGCGACCTAAAATCACCGGAATTTGATTCCGTGGGTTCGCTACAGGCTGTGTATCAATTATAATAAAATCAACCGGGAATATAAATTCTCCGATTTTTATTAACACATCCTCCAGTTCACCCCTAGGTTTGGTGATAGATCGGTCAGCCATCTGGAGAGTGCAATTGGTTGGCTTCAACTCTCCGATTCCTAATTGCTCATAAACAGAATATGGAAGCAAGTTAACACTAGCGCCAAGATCTAATAGAGCACGATTAATGTGTTTTTCCCCAATAGAAACGGAAATAGTAGGATATCCAGGATCCTTACGTTTCCTCGGTAATTGTTGGGGGAAAGCCGTGTCTATTGTTTTTTCCATGAAAATCTTCTTAGGCACTGGATTCTTCCTTTTCCTAGTGCACAAGTTCTTAAGAGTTTTCGCATAGGAAGGAACTTGTTGGATAGCATCTAGGAGAGGGATGTTGGTGTTTACTTGCTTAAAAATGTTCATAATCTTCTCCATATGTGGACTTGGTGTGTTAGCCCTTAACCGATTAGGGTAAGGTGCTTTAGCAGTAAGCGCTGGGTCCATCATAGGAGAAGAAAGTGTGTGTGGAATCGATCCCGGAATAGAAGTGGGGATCGTCCGAGGAAGGGTAAAAGAGGTGGGCTGTAATGGCGAGCCTTTTGGGAAATGGAGAAGAGGCTCGGAAGAAGAAGGTAGGGTAGAAGAACTGGGGTAAGAAGTGTGTGTGTGGGGAAAGGTCTCAGCCGGGGTGTTATTAATTGATTTATCAGTATCATCAAACTCTTCCCCAAGGTGATGGTCAAACACTCTTCCAGATCTCAACGTGATTGCATCCACATCATGTGAATAGCCAGAATTAGGTAAAGGTTGAGCTGGAAGTTTCCCTTTCTCTCGTGCACTCATTTCGGCTTTTAGTTGTGCAATTTGTTCTTCCATCGATTTGATGTTCTCATTTTGAGATATAATGATCTTCATTACATTCTCGACGGAAGATTGCAAACTTGCCGTCCCTTGGATGGATTGTTTCATGAAAGTATCCAAGGTTTGTGCTAGTGCAGAGGTATTATCAGTACCGGTCAATTGCAAAGGATTAGATGGTGCAAAAGTGTTGGCCGGATTTTGAAAGTTTTCTGATTGGAAGGGGTGCTGACTCAATTGAAGTGGTGGGTGCTGTTGTGGTGGAGGGACCCCTTGGAAATTGTTTTGGGTTGGAACCGTGTTTTGAAATTGTGATTGGTTCCAAGCAAAGTTAGGGTTATTCCTCCAACCCTGATCATATGTGGAGGAAGATGGATCGTTTCTAGGTCTTTGAAATGATGCATTTGTATGCTCAGGACCTTGAAACGGACATTCTTCCGTCAAGTGAGACGGATCAGAACAACAACCACATACAGTTTTGGAGAGTGATATTTGACTTAGGGCGGCAGCTAAAAATTTGTTTTCCATAGCGTCAAATTTCTTGTGTAAAGCTGAAATTTCAGCTCTAATTCCTATGGAAATATCATTGCCATCCCTAGACGATTGACTCACACCCTCCCACTGTAAGGATTTTTCAGCGAAATCTTCTAGAAATTTCCAGGCTTCCCTATCATCTTTAGTCATAAAGTTGCCTTGACACATGGATTCAAGGGTCTGTCTTGTGTAAGGAGTAATGCCTTCATAAATGATTCGGCACAGTTCCCATCTCGGGATGCCGTGATGTGGACATTGGACTAACAGATCCTTGAAGCGGTCAAGACATTTTGAAAATGTTTCATTTGGAAGCTGGGTGAATTGATAGATTTCGCTACGGACTCGAGCTGTCTTTTGATGTGGGTAGAATTTCTTAAGGAATGCTTTGACGAATTCGTCCCAATTTGAAATGGAATGTGCGGTAGTATTATATAGCCACTTCTCGGCTAAATCGCACAAAGTGAATGGGAGAAGACGAAGACGTAAAGCATCCACAGAAAGCTGTGAAGTACCCATCATTGCGCATACATTTTCAAATTTCGTGATAAACACGTATGCTTCTTCAGACTCGAGACCGTGAAATTTTGGTAGAAGGTTGATGTATTGGGGTTTTATTTGAAAATTTTCCCCATTGGCTGGTGGTGTGGAAAGACAGGTGGAAAGTGGGCCTCGTGTAGGATAACATCTCTCTTGGAGAGAGATGCGAGGTGGAATCTGCGCACCAACGGACGGCGGCAGAGTAGTGGAAAAGAAATTCGATGGAGGTGGATCCATCGATGTGGGTGTGGTGGTGGGTAAAAGAAAGGTAAGTGTAGAAATACCGACTTTTGGGTCGATAAGGGAAACGCGGACTAACGGGCACTAGAATCCCGTGTCCAGCCTATCTTGCACTAAAAAGGGTTAGTACAAGTGGCAGCGTGAATTTATAATTAGGGGAATGATATGAATGTGGTGTTTGTTTTGAAAAAGATACGGATTTTTTGAAAATATGATGCAACAAAACAAATGCAACACAAAAAACCCTAAAATCTAGGGGTCACCTAGGTCAAAGCTCTAGACCGCTCCTAACTGCCAAAAGACAAGTCGCGGGATAGAATCCTCCACTGCCTCTTTGTCCCCCTGTGGCCGGATAAGTGCCAGGTAAGTGGGAAGGAACCACCACTACAGTGGGCCTAATTAATAACCACTAGCCTTAGACACACTCGCCTTAGGCACCACAGAAAAACGCAGATAAACAATGGATTACCCACGGCCTTCTCTTGTCCTAATTGAGCGCGACGGTCCTTAGAGTCATCTCTAGATTTCTTTTAATTAATGAGGGTCAAATGCGGATGCAAGTTTTGCGATTTTCGGGGCCTAGGAAGGGTAATGAAATCCCCACCTAATTTGGATTTGGTCGTGCCCCTTAAATTCCGTATTAATATGTAACAACCACAAGAATCAAAAACACGCACAAAATTTATTTAGCTTTTGCGGCGCTGCGATTTATTTGCAAAGAAACCTGCACAAAAGTGTTAGTTTGAGCAGACAGGGGAGAAGATAAGAAAGCAGAGGACTTACAGAGAAAAACTGGTGCAGTGAGGAGTCAAGACTGCGGCGGATCCGCCGCGGATGATGCTTATGGTGCCGCGCTTCCGCGCTTGTTTGAAGGGATCACTGTACCAAAATTTAGGAGAATGCTTCTGTTTCTATTTGTAGCTCTCTGGAATGCTCAGAAAAATTTTATCAAAGCTCCAGCGATTCCAGATTTCCTCGCAATCAAATCACAACACACGTATTAGTGTTTGCACGAATTTTGATCACAAAATTTATATGGAATAAAATTTTCAACTCAAATTTCAAAATACGAACTATTAGCGCACTATCCCCGGCAACGGCGCCATTTGATTGTAATAATTTCTTGTGATTGTGTAAATCGAATCAAATAGTCCCCGGCAACGGCGCCATTTGATTGTTATAAAATGTTGTTGTGTGTAAATCAAATCAAATAGTCCCCGGCAACGGCGCCATTTGATTGAATAGAATTCTCGTTGTGTAGTATGGAATTGTAAAGAAATCACAACCAAAAAATATTTGACCGCAATCAACTACGGTGTCGGATTGTAGTTAGTATGTGAGTGCGGATCGTCCACAGGGAAAGTGTAATCGTTCGTCTTTCGAATTAGATGAATTGAATCTTTAATGAAAAGAAAACAAAACAATTCATGATTTGTAGTTGAAGTTCAAGAACTAGAAAAAACTAGATCTAAGAAAGTATTAAAAGATAGAATCAAGAATTGATCGTTTGATGATTTTTCCAAACCAAATCTCAAGAATCGAAATGAGGCTCGTAGGAATCGATCGGATCTATAGATGTGATGTAATCTTACAATTACGTATTCTTATCCTTCGATGAATTGATACTAGATCGATGATCATCGATGAGAATTAGGGATTTCTTGTGAAACTAGGGTTTCATCTTATCCCTTGTTCTTTCTTCGATGTCATTCACATTCTAGCCTCTAGTAAATTCAAGAAACGATCGTAGATCCCTAATTTCGAGCGATCACAATCAAGAAAGCATCGCTACGAAACTAGGTCATCGATTCTTGAACTTGCTAGGGTTTACAAAACTCGTAGGACTTAAAAATAGTATTAGAATTTGTTACATCATCATTCTACAATCGTCTCGACTCCTTAACGAGCGGAGTTTTACTCAAACATCACAACAAGAGCGACAATTACAAATTGAGATCTAATCATGATGCAAGAATTAAAAGAAAGCAAGATTAATGAATTTCACCTTTTATTTATATCAACAATTCCGTTACAATCACTCAAGAACTACAAGAGGAGGAACTTGATCGTCGACTTGGCTTCGCTCGTCTCCGTGGATCGCGGATCGGCTTGGATCACTTGCCCGATTGAAGATCGGCTCAGCTCCTAAAAGGTTGAAGACTTCTCGCTTGATTTGGTACTCAAGATGTTGGATTTGGAGTGGAATTAGGGTTAGGGTTTCGCACAAGCTTTGTCACAAAACTTGTGGAAGAAGATGATGTAGAAGCATTCACTAAAGAATGATTAGCCTTTAACCCTAGATCTAGTGCTCTATTTATAGATAACTAACCCTAGATCTAGGATTTCAAATTCTAACTTTCCCTCCAAAAGTTTGTTGAGGGAATTCAAATTTCCCTCCAAAAGTTAGTTAGGGGAGAAGGTTCTAGATGTAATTAGTTAGGAGGAGCTTCTAGAAGAGGATTAATTAGGAGCTTAATTTAGGATTAGCCTTCTTAATCTTCATTTCTGATCTGGCAGTAGGTTCGAGAGAGTTCTGGAATTTTAAGTATCAGAATGGACTGTGGGACCAGAGAGATGAATAGTGCCCAAAACTTGACGGCTGACGTGGCATAACCGCCGCGCTTGCGCGGCGCAAGCTTTCTTATGCCGCGGAAGCGCGGCGCTTTTGGGGCCTTGGGCCTTGTGCTCTCTGTGGTAGTCTTGGGCTGACTTTTGGACCTCTGTTTGATATATAGAATTGTATTTCTCCCTCTGAAATGCTACCAGATCTAAAATGATTTAGCTGGCGTAATGTTGATCAGCTCTTTGGTTTTCCTTCCGTATTTCCTGCACATACTCAAGACAAGTGTTGCGCAAATACAGAAATGATGCGATGCCATGAAATGCGGTTAATTTCCTTTAAAGTGTCGGTTTAAAAGTCTAATACATGAAATCTCATATTTTGTGACAGATTTGTTAATATGTAGAATATGAATGCCGAACACCTCTAAGTGTATGCAAATGTTAAGGAAATTGCCGGCTAAAAGATACAATATTTTCGACTGATCAAATACCCCCAAACTTAATTTCGATCGTCTCGAGAGAATGTTTTATTAAAAAGAGAAGGAGAAAAGAAAGAGAAAAACTAACTAGCACACTTTCGTAGGCAACACGATTGCACTGAGCACGTGCAACAAGCCTTTAAACCTCTAGGTGTCCCTAGTAGGAGGAGTGTTGTCTCCTGAGGGTTTTCAGCGGATTGCACCCACAAAATCCAATAATAAAAGTAAGATCATGAATATTACATTTAAAGAAAAGAATTGTAAAAGAAAAGCTTTGAAAATTAGGGTTTCCAACTAAGCTAGCTTTTCGGTTGTCATGAGCCCTATCTTAATGGTCATGAAAAGATGTTAGAAATCACGTCCTCCCTCAATAAAACATCGTCTTATTCTTCATTCCTATCTTTATTCCAAACATCGATCATATCACCCTGCGTGTGTGTAAAGACATCCCTACACCCGGAGAATTCAATTCAAGCTATCATGCCCTTGCCCATCGGCCTCAGTACTTCTTGGCAAACGAGATTGCTTACACACTTTCATGCGACCGTTAATACTTCTTGAGGTACTAACCGACCGATTACTAATGTGCTTGCATGCTTGGTGTATTTTCCTCGTCTTGCACCACCTCAGGCATAGCAGTGACTCCCAGACCAGTTGACCTTGGGGCACTAGGTGAAGAAGCACCCTTTTGCTATACATTTTTCTTGCCCTTGGTGATAACAAAACCAGTATCCATTTTTCTCACCACTTTAAAACATATTTTTCTTTTCATACTTTTGGCTTTAAGACAAGAGCATTTCAAGGTATCCTCTACTATCCCAGGCTTCAAGACGTGTGTAAGTGCGAATAGCAGGGTAGCAACGTTCAAAATGTTTGGCTTCCAGAATAGAAACTATTTTTCAGACTTATTTTTATCCTCAGATTAGTGACGTCTTTCATCTTACTAACCCTTGGGACAACGGCTCATAACTACTTATTACTAGTTCGTATAAGAAAACTTCTAATTTTCTTAGTTTTCTTAAATTTTTCTAATCTCATGGATGTAATTGTTCACTATCTAATCTTTTATTATCTTATTTATATACAAAAAATATTTTTATAATTTTGAAAATATTTAAATTTTTATGGTTTTCGAAAAAAATGTTTTGTGCTTATGCAATGTATGATGCAAATGATGCGAAAATAAGCACAAACCTCCCCCAAACTTGTTTTCAACAGTGTCCTCACTGTTGCCTTCTGCTAAATCTGGAAAAACCTGTAAGCTTGGGAGGAATTTATTAGTGGGGGCAAAATATTTAAGTGAAGATCCTTCCCGAAACTTATTTTTGGCTCAAAATTTTGTAAAAATTTTCTTTTCAGGAGCCAGAAAAAATGTACCCCCCCAAACTTGAGTTATGCAATGTTAAACTTTTAAAATCACAAGTGGGGGTCAAAAAAAAAATCATTGGTCGATGCCAAGCTTTGCAAAGACCGAAAGTTAACACCAACCATTCGAAAATTTTATCAATGCAGTGCTCGGGTTGGTGGAAGAAGAAGTGGGGAAAGGTTAAGTGGTGGAAAAGAATGTGTGTGCGTCTCGTATTGGAGAGACGAAGCAGTGAGTGTGATGGATAACTCGCATTCTTTTTATATATCAGAAGAAGGGGTGGAGGTTCAATTTCAATGATTGGGAGATGATTCATCTCAACACCCGTGTCATTCAAAAATGCGAGTTCATCAGTGAAGATTTCCTCAAAAGTTCCATTAATACCCTGATGAATAATGTCATCACAAAGTACGGGGTGATCTTCAGACTCTAAGAACAGTTCATAATCAGTGTTAATTGTTGACCCGGACATCTCAGTGGAAGAGTCCGTATGTGTATGATACATAGTTGGGTCAAACAATAACATATGAAAAGAGTCTAGATCGATATCAGGAGGATCATCAAATTCGCTGCTGTCGACATCCATTAAGTCGACAGAACAGACCTGAGCAGTTGGTTCGGAGGGTACACTTCCCAACTTGTAAATGTTTAGTTCTATTGACCTATTCCCGAAAGATAGGGTCATAGAACCGTTACGACAGTTGATAATTGCATTAGAAGTGGCCAAAAAGGGGCGACCTAAAATCACCGGAATTTGATTCCGTGGGTTCGCTACAGGCTGTGTATCAATTATAATAAAATCTACCGGGAATATAAATTCTCCGATTTTTATTAACACATCCTCCAGTTCACCCCTAGGTTTGGTGATAGATCGGTCAGCCATCTGGAGAGTGCAATTGGTTGGCTTCAACTCTCCGATTCCTAATTGCTCATAAACAGAATATGGAAGCAAGTTAACACTAGCGCCAAGATCTAATAGAGCACGATTAATGTGTTTTTCCCCAATAGAAACGGAAATAGTAGGATATCCAGGATCCTTACGTTTCCTCGGTAATTGTTGGGGGAAAGCCGTGTCTATTGTTTTTTCCATGAAAATCTTCTTAGGCACTGGATTCTTCCTTTTCCTAGTGCACAAGTTCTTAAGAGTTTTCGCATAGGAAGGAACTTGTTGGATAGCATCTAGGAGAGGGATGTTGGTGTTTACTTGCTTAAAAATGTTCATAATCTTCTCCATATGTGGACTTGGTGTGTTAGCCCTTAACCGATTAGGGTAAGGTGCTTTAGCAGTAAGCGCTGGGTCCATCATAGGAGAAGAAAGTGTGTGTGGAATCGATCCCGGAATAGAAGTGGGGATCGTCCGAGGAAGGGTAAAAGAGGTGGGCTGTAATGGCGAGCCTTTTGGGAAATGGAGAAGAGGCTCGGAAGAAGAAGGTAGGGTAGAAGAACTGGGGTAAGAAGTGTGTGTGTGGGGAAAGGTCTCAGCCGGGGTGTTATTGATTGATTTATCAGTATCATCAAACTCTTCCCCAAGGTGATGGTCAAACACTCTTCCAGATCTCAACGTGATTGCATCCACATCATGTGAATAGCCAGAATTAGGTAAAGGTTGAGCTGGAAGTTTCCCTTTCTCTCGTGCACTCATTTCGGCTTTTAGTTGTGCAATTTGTTCTTCCATCGATTTGATGTTCTCATTTTGAGATATAATGATCTTCATTACATTCTCGACGGAAGATTGCAAACTTGCCGTCCCTTGGATGGATTGTTTCATGAAAGTATCCAAGGTTTGTGCTAGTGCAGAGGTATTATCAGTCCCTTGGATGGATTGTCACATTTAGGCTCAGTAAGGTAGGAAAAACTTGATTGTCGACTTCCCTTTCGGCATATACTTAGGTAGCCATTACGTACAACTAGTGTCACTAACGTGCTTGTTGTTTTTAGATTTATCCAGTAAATCACTGCCAGCATATTATCGAGTTTTTAAAGTCCCATATATAGGGTTTTTCCGGTTCAGACGATATGATATAGATGACGTATATTGGTACATACAAGGGGTCCGATTAAATACGTGTATAGACTACACGGACTTTAATCGGACGGTTGATAATACTAGCGGCTTAGGATTAAGCCGGATTATTAAATCATGTTTTGATTTAATAATTTATATAATTTTTTTAATATATGTGTTCTAGTATTATTGTTCACTATTCATTTTCTCTCTCTTGGCTATTCGTATTTTATACGGATACACGTATATATATTTCGATACGTATATCGGGATGTATTCCATATTTATACGGAATTTGTTCTAGAAAATGGACACTTCATTTGTTGATTTTTCTGTGTAAAGAAAATAAAAAATGAAGTGGTGGATGATATGTAAAGAAGTATGGTAGAGAGGTATGGTTTTGATTTTATATTCATAAAATCATTTGGTTTTACTATTCTAGTATGGTTGAAAATTAGTAGCCATATTCTTTTCTACTGTGATTTATTTTCCTACACACAACACTTAGCCATTTTCATGTCATGGCTACTACTTCTTCACCTCCTCCTTCTTGCTAGCTCTCTTGAGCTTAAAAATTAGAGAGAAAAAGATAGTAAAAATATTTCTACATCCCCATTCTCCATTCGTAGCGAGCTTGGAGCGTCGGTTGCTTCACTAGGTGAAGCCGAAGTTTGGATCGGTTCTCTCGGATGGATCATCTTCGGCAGGGGCGATCGCCATTCGAGTTTGTTCCCGACGACTTACAAGAAACTTGGAGGGGTCTTCCACGATTGGGTGGACACGTATTGAAGATTGTATTTTCTAACCATTTCATGCTAGTTTGCGTGTTTGGATCGATCACTAGGTTTTTGTTTCTAGTTGCCCTCTCGATAATTTTTGTTTTTCGCTTCCGCATCGGTCGTGGCCTCCACGGAGAAAGCACTAGGAACTTATATATAAGGCCCCGAAACCCAATATGTTAAAAGACGTATGTTTTTGGAACATAGAAGATGACTTGAGCCAGGAGATCGAAGCTCGAGCTTAAAGCTCGAGTTTCTGCTGTCTGGGGCTGCCAAAGCACAGTCCATGGCTACAGTTGTGGGCCTAATCGTGCTAAGATTTTGAGCATGATTCCATTAGGTCGTGGTCATGTGCTTTTCAAATTCAAAAACGCCTGATTCTTTACAGAACGACAAGAAACCCCCAGCTATTGATTCCACCCCTTTAAACCTCTATTCAAAACCCTTTATTTCCTTATTCTCTTTATTTCTTCTTCCTCACCTCTTATTCACACTAAAATTTCAGAGAAGAAACTCTAAACAAACCTATCTATCTCTACCCTAAAAGCCCTAGGCCTTCCGGCGGCATCAGAACGCAATTCGTCCGCTGGAATTCAAGATGGGCCGAAGAATTATACCATTCACAAACTTCGTAAGTATCGCCTTCATTTCTTTTCTTTCCTCTCAAAAGCTCTATAGGGAATATATTTTAGAATCTAACTTGATCTATGTCTTGGTTGCTCGAGAGTAGGTCACCGAGACTTGTTTTCGCCGCTAGAATCGAATCAGTAAGCCGGTTGCTATAACTACTCACATATCACATAAGTTCCCTTCATCTTTCTTCCTCCCTTGTTGAAAAATCGCCTCCTCTTTCCATGTCTCGATACTGCTGATGTTTGTGCTTCCCCTATTTTAATACATGTTAAATTAATTTTTCTATAAAATAAAATGTTTAGTCACATACTTTTCATTATAAAGCCTTGTTTACTTTGAGTCGACAAGTATACTAAGTAGTTGTTGCAATTACTTTGGCATAAATACAATGGACATTTAATATCGGTAGGTACGAGAACCATGAAACGCATGTACAAGCTAATTGCACATTAATCTCATGAACCAGACGAATTGTAAGAATTAAAAAATACCATCTTAACTAAAGATTCGTTGTCGAGTTATTGTATGATCATGAAGGATTTAAATGCTTGCAACATGTACCTTAACTTGCATTAATATTCGTAACAAATGGCTGCTATAATTTCTAGAATTTTTAAAATACGAACTATATGTTTTAAAAAGGAATCCCTATATTTTGACATCAACCTTTTTTATGCTAAACCTTTGCGGAAAAGAATCAAAATATAAGTCTTATATCCGAAGATTTCAAGAGAATTAGCTTTAATAATTAGATAGCTTTTATATGCGCATTAAGCAAATTTTCAGAATTTAAACGAAACTTAGTTACGTTTTACGTCACTTTCTTAGTCGCTGTTTTAAAATCTACAAAAAAAATATTTTTAACGGCTTCTTTCGAAAACCTATAACTCTGTCTTTCAAGGTCCAAATTAAGAGAACCCAAGTGTTTTTGACAACTAGATCAAAAAGTCTAGATTTTCTTAATTTTAACCGACCTTTGAAAACCGACGGAATTACTCCAATTCTTCCTTTTAAATCATGTGTCGAATCTGGACAAAATTTGTGATGATTGGCGTGCTGTTTTTAAAAATGACATTACTCTAACCACTACTACAAATAAGGGTTGCCCCTACGGATATATGCGTAGGGGCGAAAAAATACCCCGTAGGTGCAAAGGCCGCAGGTGCAAGTTGAAGCCCTGAACGTGCCTCTACGGGCAAATTCTTGCCCCTACGGATATATCTGTAGGTCCTGTTGCCCCTACGGAGTAATGCGTAGGGTAAAAAAAAGTTATATTATTTATGGTTTTTTTAATATATTAACTGTACCTACGGATAGAACCGTAGGGGCATGATATAACGCCTACGGATAAAGGCGTAGGTACCTGTCCGTAGGGACCGTATATCAGGATTTCTGATATTTAGTCCCTACGGATAACACTGTAGGGGCTAGTCTTTTGGCCCTACGGTTTAGTCCGTAGGGGCACTCCCAACCCCTGGTTCTGCGATCAATGGGAAAATATCAGTTACTGCTGTTATTTGGCCTTACGGGCTTAGCCGTAGGGGCAAAATGTGTACCTACGGTTTAATCCGTAGGTACATAATATTTGTATATTTTTTTTAAAAATGGGTTGCTTGATTTTTTTCCCGTCCTGTGCACAATAATATATACATCAATCAAATATAAAATTAATCATCACACAACATATATCGCAGTATTCATATTCACATCTCACGCATATAATATACAAAAGAAACCAAAAAACTGAATATGATATAAATATAAACCAAAATCAATATCGCCCAAAATGTTTCAAAATGTAGTACAATATGTATCATATAAATAAATACATGTTTAAAAAAATAAGAATCAAAATGCTAGCCTAGCTCGGTCCAGCTCCACCTCTGATAAACGCTAGAATCTTGCGCCTACCCCGTCGCGTCTGGACCTAACGTGTGCAATAAGCGTGTAAGAACTCTGTTTTATTCGAATTCTTATCATTATCGAGTTATTTCGAAACCCCATTTGGATATCTAGTTTGGAAAACTGTAGTTTATTTTAATTAGATATGTACATGTATGATTAATAAAACCTAAGTCTACAACCAAATTAGCTCAGGCTACGTACTGATATTGGATATGTTGATATCTATAATATGACATGATATTTTACTATTAAGTAGTATACATACCAGCATCTCCTTCAACTCCTGAACGGTGGCCTTCAAGCTCTCCAGTTCCTGCTGGATACGTCGCTCACTGGAGACGGAGGAAGTAACCACCGGGGTGGAGTCCAACCTCATATGGGCCCTGCTAGAGCCCAGTCCTCGGCCTCTCTCCCAACCTTCGTGGTGCCGTCCGTGTGCGGCGTCCAGGACTGGGGTCAGCAGCCTCGAATGCTGTCTTCCCCCTAGCAACTGTCAGAACATTATATTTAGCACATACTGGTCTATAAAATTGACAAGAAATACCAAAATCAACAAATTCAAAGCCTTACCTACAGAGATAGAAGATGTGCTCATCTGGTATCTGCATGTATCAAAATTTGAATAATATTAATTAATTTCAGTACATACATATTAACAAAGTAAACTCGCATATAGCGCTGCTTACACATAAGACAGGGGGTGAACAAGCTCTTGTAGATCATCAGGCGCAAATCTAATCTCATCAAGCAGCCCATGATAATGAGTTGGACGACTAGACAAGGTCCACGACTTACAATCATTCCCGCATACGAGCATATATAAAAATCATAGTTTCTAGGATGACAAATTTTATTGTCAACTACTGTCACCACCTACAGCTAGACAATAATAAAAATTACTAAGAGCAAAAGGAATGTGTGTATATTTATGATATAGCATTCTAAATCAATATACATGCCCTATATGATATATAAACATACCTGGAGGAACGGGAGTGGCCTCTGTCCCTGATATGGACGCATCACCAACAACTAAACAATCAAACATTGACAATATAAGTAATTTTGACATAAACAGGCATGGATATCTATAATATTATATTCAAAATGGATATTAGAGAGCGCACCTGCAGTGAGAAGTGATAAAAGTATCACCCAACAAGGGTGTAATTTACAGAATCAGTTGAGACTCTTGAAAATCATAGAAGAACCTTACCTGCACAAATCTGATGTATGCTTTCCATTGGACACTAAGAAGTCTCTAAAGGGAAAAGCCTATGTGAAAGCCATCATTAGTTCATATCAGAAGATTGATGCTGAAACAGAGAACAAGGAATGCCATTTTCTTCTTCTTCTGCCACATTATTGTCTTCTCCTTCTTCTTCTGCCACATTACTGTCGTCTCCTTCTAATTATGTGCGCGTGCAAATTCAATGACTATATTGAGAATATGGATTAATAGTGGGTAGGAAAAGTATTTCTCAAATTGCTTTTGCGTCTAAAAACCATAAACTACTAAGTAATAGCATACATAATTTTTTTAGTATAAAGGTTGTTATTTTAAGTTTTCCCTTATAGAGATATGATCTAACTGCCTTTATAAACTATAAGTGTGCAGAAAATTATGATGAGAAACCATAAGAAAGGGTCGTAGCCATACATAACCTTGAATCTACATACCAAATCATGCACAAGCATGCAATTATTGTCACCTTGCCTTGGAATATAAAATATCTTGGAAGACTATAAGCGAGCATTTAAATCTTGATAGCTTTTGACTTCAACATATATTTTTCTCAAGTACCATGAAATATACTTCCTCCGTATAAACCGTTTTCAGAAAGATGGATTAACAATGACAAATTATCCATTGTGGCTCACTAGGTTAGCATTTTCTCTTCTATTGACCATCTTACTAATCTGCTTGGTAAATTTATTCGGAACCTGCTGCGATTCATTAAAAGACATGCATAAGAAAGAAAGCTAAAATACAAATATATAGCATACCGATACATCGAAACTTCAAAGTTGCGATGACAATCCAGAGATATTTATTTCTACACACGTGGTGCGCGTGCGAATGCGTCAGGCATCATGGACAAATATTTGAGAACATGGAAAGTATTATTAGTATAAAGTAATTAAAGCTTTTAAACGCGTTGGGTAGATATTTTCTTAGTTGATGCAATCATATCATGAGGACTAAATTTAAGCTATTATACATATGCATATGTATTTTTCTAACCTAATATATCACACACACACACACAGAGAAAGAGAGAGAACACCAGTTTGGTAGAGAAATCAGGTAGCAGGATCGTGAAGAAATGGAGTCCATAGTATTGCTCATCATCATCATCCATGATCCTTTTGAAAAAATATTATCAAAAGGATCATGGATGATGATGATGAGCAATGCTATGGACTCCATTTCTTCAGGGTCCTGCTATCTGATTTCTCTACCAAACTGGTGTTCTCTCTCTCTCTCTCTGTGTGTGTGTGTGTGTGATATATTAGGTTAGAAAAATACATATACATATGTATAATAGCTTAAATTTAGTCCTCATGATATGATTGCATCAACTAAGAAAATATCTACCCAACGTGTTTAAAAGCTTTAATTACTTTATACTAATAATACTTTCCATGTTCTCAAATATTTGTCCATGATGCCTGACGCATTCGCACGCGCACCACGTGTGTAGAAATAAATATCTCTGGATTGTCATCGCAACTTTGAAGTTTCGATGTATCGGTATGCTATATATCTGTATTTTAGCTTTCTTTCTTATGCATGTCTTTTAATGATTCGCAGCCGGTTCCGAATAAATTTACCAAGCAGATTAGTAAGATGGTCAATAGAAGAGAAAATGCTAACCTAGTGAGCCACAATGGATAATTTGTCTTTGTTAATCCATCTTTCTGAAAACGGTTTATACGGAGGAAGTATATTTCATGGTACTTGAGAAAAATATATGTTGAAGTCAAAAGCTATCAAGATTTAAATGCTCGCTTATAGTCTTCCAAGATATTTTATATTTCAAGGCAAGGTGACAATAATTGCATGCTTGTGCATGATTTGGTATGTAGATTCAAGGTTATGCATGGCTACGACCCTTTCTTATGGTTTCTTATCATAATTTTCTGCACACTTATAGTTTATAAAGGCAGTTAGATCATATCTCTATAAGGGAAAACTTAAAATAACAACCTTTATACTAAAAAAATTATGTATGCTATTACTTAGTAGTTTATGGTTTTTAGACGCAAAAACCATTTGAGAAATACTTTTCCTACCCACTATTAATCCATATTCTCAATATAGTCATTGAATTTGCACGCGCACATAATAAGAAGGAGAAGACAGTAATGTGGCAGAAGAAGAAGGAGAAGACAGTAATGTGGCAGAAGAAGAAGAAAATGGCATTCCTTGTTCTCTGTTTCAGCATCAATCTTCTGATATGAACTAATGATGGCTTTCACATAGGCTTTTCCCTTTAGAGACTTCTTAGTGTCCAATGGAAAGCATACATCAGATTTGTGCAGGTCAGGTTCTTCTATGACTTTCAAGAGTCTCAACTGATTCTGTAAATTATACCCTTGTTGTGTGATACTTTTATCACTTCTCACTGCAGGTGCGCTCTCTAATATCCATTTTGAATATCTTGATATTTTGAATGTAAAGATATTCAAAATGGATATTAGAGAGCGCACCTGCAGTGAGAAGTGATAAAAGTATCACCCAACAAGGGTGTAATTTACAGAATCAGTTGAGACTCTTGAAAGTCATAGAAGAACCTGACCTGCATAAATCTGATGTATGCTTTCCATTGGACACTAAGAAGTCTCTAAAGGAGAAAATCCGTGTATATGCTTTGTGTGTGCGTTTGTCGTTGAAAAGAATAAATTATCGATAATTAAAGTTAGATTTGAGGATACCCATGTATGAGTTGTATTCTATATATGTGTGTTTCGATTTATGATTTCGCTTAAGTGTAGGGTTGTTTTTACTTAAAGAAGTATCACCATCTACTATATATAAAAAAATGTAACAAACTAGGACTAGAACTCATTTAACATTATCAACTAGTGAGATTTCAATGTCGAAAACTCCCTAAAGAGGAAAATTACTAAAAGGAAAAGACTCTTTGAACAAAACGCATCCACCAGCAATAATATCGAACTGAGACTCGATCAAGATTCTCTGGACTAAAAAATTCCAAGGAATTGCTATTTGAATTACGTTAATTTGGAACACGATCGTTGTAAGTTGTACTTTTCCCGACTTGTGTCATGCCCATGAGCACACAAACTTCTCCCCAATCACAAATCCCAGTCCAGATTGGTATTCAAAATTTATTTAATTAGTTTGTGATCCACATCATTGATTCATTGCTTGAGGCATCAATGTAGGCACAAATATCACTGAAGCAGCCTAAATCACCATATGAACCGGTTATCGGTTTCAATTCCACCAGAATTAGAATTTCATCCGAACAACTTTCACACAGTAATCGGAACCTGGTCAACAAATTTGTCATGCCCGTTGTGGTTTTACTTATGTACAGTACTTCCACAAAATACATGCTGTCATTTCTAAATGGAAGTTTCTCAGTGCCACCATAGTAGCAGAAGATGGAATTGTTTATCGCAACTAGATTATGCTAAGCCTCGGATAGATTAGGCAAACATGATCTTGAAGAATATAATTAGCAGAGGAAAAATATAATAAAACAAAACAAAGCGTAGCAAATAAGATAAAATAAAATAAAGATATAGAAAATAAAACATTGGGCTTAGGATTTGTAAGCTAGAAGTACAAAATGAAAACAAGTAGTACCTTTCTAACTACGGCATAGTCTACAAGAGACAAGTTAAGCTCCACATCTGACTCAGCCTGATATGAATGTACAACCTACAGAACTGGGCTTGGACATGCTTCAATTCTTGGCCGCTCTGATGCCATTTGTTTATCAAACATAGAGATGTGCAAACATTGTTGGCAAATTACTCGGCAGAACTTAACTTGCATTTATTTCTAATGCCTGCAAAAAGCAGCCTTAGTTTTAGGCTAAACAGAAAAGTGGTTTGTTTGATTACCTCAGCTTCAAGCTGGTCAAGGATTTGTAAGATTCTCTGATGGTAAGTCTGTTCTGATTCAGCCTTAACTGCACAAAGTGCAACAATACAAGTCAAATATGATAACCATGACATGCTAATTCAATGCAGGTAATATAACTAGTAAATGGTGAATTAAGTACCATTGCAAGTGGATGCGTTTTGTTGAATCAATATGATCCTGAGACTCGATCAAGATTCTCTGGACTAAAAAATTCCAAGGAATTGCTATTTGAATTACGTTAATTTGGAACACGTTTGTATGATTGAAGCTAAGAAACAAATATATTTCCATATTATATCATGCATTGTTTTATCAAAAATAATTTTATCGCATACCTAGCTATGTGCTGAAGTAGGCTATATATCTCAACAGAGAGAGAAATTTGTAACCAACATGCCACGAATATTGAGATTGTATATATATATATATATATATATATATATATATATATAAGTAGACATTTGAATCTAGACAAATAGAAAACAAAACTTTATTGCTCGCTTGTCTCTTATCAAAATCATTAGAAATGTTCATTTTTTCGGGGCTCAAAATTTCCTTCACAAGCTTTAAAAGAAACCTAGAAAAATTCTCACCCCATGCCGCAACCCCCTGCCCCAACCCTAACCCTAACCCTTGTAAGTCCATGCTACCTCTCCCGGTACTTTCGGGCATGCAGAATTTGATAAAAAACGATTTTATTAGAGGTGGTAACATGGACTTAAAACCCGGATCTTTGTTAAACATCTAACTAACAACCTAACTACGAGTTGCTAACTACTCGGTTAAGGGGTTATACCTTTCTATTTATCGAACTCCTTCGTCTTCAAGCTTCGATGGTCGTCCGGATCGCCTTCACTCCGTCGTCTCCTTGCGCCGAAGATAGATCCACCTCGAAAGCTTCAACCTTTGGCTCCTTCTTCGAACTTTGAAGAAACTAGTTCACTCGGTTTGCCAAACCTTGTGAACTAGAGTAAGTAGAGAAGAGTTTGTATGGGATTTTATCTATGGTTCTTGGTTCTCAACTCATGAGACAAGTGAACCATAGAGTCAAAAGAGGGAGAGCAAGAGGAGGAGATGAGAGCTCAAGAACAAGAGAGAGAATGAGCATGAAAGAATGAGAGAAGACTTTTCTCATTTGGCTCTCATAATCCAAAACAATCATAACACCTCATATCAATCAAGTATTATTTGATGGTTTAAGCAACCATAGCCATATCATTTCATGCACTCATTTTGCACAAAAGAGCAAGCAAGCAAAAGTCTTTGCCATGAAATGATAGCTATAGTTATCATGATGGTCAACTAGTCAAGCCTAGTCAACCGGTCAACAAAGTCAACAAGTCAACAAAGTCAATCCCTCAACAACCATGTCACCATAATACTTAATTAATATAATTGTTAATCACATATCATATTCTCATTAGGGTTAAGCAAAAAGTCAATAGTCAATTGTCAACGGTCAACAACCCTAATGAGAATCCTCCGCCTCTGTCTCTTCGTCAACTGTGCATACACACCCGCATCCGCGTTCCGAGGAACACGAATACAAACTGGATAAATCCAATCCCAATACTTACACTAGGATCCGGCTTAAACCAAAGCCCGCTAGTGTAAACTGTCCGGACACTGTACTTGCACAAGTGCACGGATGTGACCGAACCCTATCGCAAAACCATACGACCTGTCGCAAAACCATGCGACCTCTACTCTTTTGCCTAAAGGCGAATAGCTTTCTGTGTGGGACTCTAAAGACTCGACACTACGCTGGCAGTGGGTTTAACCACAGACTGCAAGCGGCACTAGCTGTGCGTAACGGTCCCCAGGTAGATGCCGACAAGAAGACTGACGAGGTGAAACCCATCTGAACTCCTACTGAGCCTGAATGTGACAATCTCCGTACAGTCCGGTCTGTTCGTCTGATACATCGCATGGCGGGCCTAGGGGGCGGTAAACGTCAGTCCCCTAATAGCGGTACAAGTCGTGTCGGAGTGAAGCCCAAAACACCCTGAGATAACACTGGAAGCCTACCAGTATATCTCGATTGCCCTGGCCAGGGACTACTCGTGTAATGGCTCTCCTAGACACAGCGCGATGTCAACCTCCAATACCGGGAGAGACGAATCCTGTCTAACCATCATTGCCTCCAAGTGCTTCGGGACTGTACCCAACTACCACCTGTTTGCACGACTTCTTTGAGCCGTGTTAGGGTAGTAATCAAAGTACAGTGGGAACACACTCGAGGCGAAGTGACAGTGTCAAGTCAGCGGACTAAGCTGTACTCATGTCACCTGGGAACTGATAACTGACGATAGGTATAATACCAACCGGTCAGTTCCCGACGAGTCCAGTCCAGTGTACTCGTAACCCAACGAGCACCCGCATACTATCTCAAGTACGACGTTCCGACGGCTGTAGGACAGACCGTCTCCCACACTGGGATGAGAAGCGCATGCGCTAGTCTACTCCGGAGTATCGATGCCCTGTCTCGATAGTCCTGCGACCAGGGACCTGCATAAGGATGTGCTTATAGATTACCCAGCCCCACTAGTGTGACTGCCATCACAACGCTGGTAATCAAGCAAAGATCCTAAGGGCTCCACTAATGTGTATAGGCGATATACTAAAATAAACACATATACACATTGAAGTAGAAACAAACCAAGTAGCATACTACTATTTTGAGCAAGATTGTATATACAAGGTGAATATCCCAAGCATCCATTAAGTAATATACAAACTAGTATGATACAGTAATGGCCTCTAGGGCATATACACTAACAATCTCCCACTTGCACTAAGGCCATGTACTGGCATATCGAAGACCTATCATCTCGATCAGCCGCTCGAACTGAGTCTGGGGCAAGGCCTTGGTGAATGGATCTGCAGTGTTATCTTCTGAAGCGACTCTCCGAACCTCGATCTCCTGGCGATCCACGATCTCCCTGATCAGGTGATACCGCCTCAAGATGTGTCTGGATCTCTGATGGGACCTGGGTTCCTTCGCTAAAGCTATAGCCCCGTTGTTGTCGCAATACAGAGGTATTGGATCAACAATGGACGGAACCACCTGAAGTTCTTTCAAGAACTTCCTCTTCCAGACAGCTTCTTTTGCGGCATCAGATGCAGCGATGTATTCCGCTTCCATCGTCGAGTCTGCAACGGTTTCCTGTTTGGAACTCTTCCAACACACCGCCCCTCCATTGAGGGTAAAGACAAAACCCGACATGGACTTGGAATCATCCTTGTCACTCTGGAAGCTGGAGTCAGCAAAGGCCTCGATCTGGAGGTCTTTTCCGCCATACACCAAGAACATCTCCTTAGTCCTTCTCAGGTACTTAAGAATGTTCTTTACCGCTATCCAGTGTTTCTTCCCAGGGTTTGACTGATACCGGCTTACTACACTCAGTGCATAAGCTACATCCGGTCCGATACACAATATCGCATACATTATAGAGCCTACCGCAGAAGCGTAGGGTATAATCGACATGCGATCCCTCTCCAAATCAGTCTTGGGAGACATCTCTTTAGAGAGGGTGATCCCGTGACAAGCCGGTAGGTTACCGAGCTTGGAATCTTCCATACTGAATCTCTTCAGTATAGCGTCGATGTACCTGGACTGCGAAAGTCCTAATATCCTCTTGGATCTGTCACGGTAGATCCGGATACCCAGAATGTATGAGGCATCACCCAGGTCTTTCATGGAGAACCTGTGTGACAAGAACCCCTTGACAGATTGTAGCATAGGAATGTCATTTCCTATTAAGAGAATGTCATCCACGTATAAAACGAGGAATACTACAGTTCTCGCTACAAATCTACTATAGATGCATGGTTCATCTGGATTTTTGATAAAGCCAAATTCCTTGACCGTTTCATCAAAACAGACGTTCCAACTCCGCGATGCCTGCTTTAGTCCATAGATGGACTTAAGCAACTTGCACACCTTTCCGCTGCTCCCACTCTGAATGAAACCCTCTGGCTGGTCCATATAGACACACTCCTCTAAATTTCCATTTAGAAAAGCTGTCTTTACGTCCATCTGCCAAATCTCATAATCGTGGAAGGCAGCAATGGCAAGAAGGATCCGAATGGATTTCAGCATAGCCACTGGAGAAAAGGTTTTGTCATAGTCCAAGCCAGGTCTTTGACGGAAACCCTTTGCAACAAGTCTAGCTTTATAGGTCTCAACCTGTCCATCTACACCAATCTTCCTTTTGAAGATCCACTTGCATCCTACGGGTTTTACACCGTCTGGAGCAATGTCCAACGTCCATACTTTGTTGGTGTACATGGACTCCATTTCGGTCCGCATTGCATCCAGCCATTTTACCGAGTCGACGCTCTGAACGGCTTGCTGGAAGCTAGTAGGCTCATCATAATCTATGATGCAATCCTCTCTATCCCCGTCTATGAGAAAACCGTAGTATCTCTCGGGCGGATGAGACTTCCTACTACTCCTGCGGAGCGGCATAGGAATGTCCTGTTCTTTTGAACCCTCTGGTTCCACTAAGCTTTCAGTAATAGTCTGTGGTTCTGGAATTTCTTCCAGTTCTACTGCGCTCCCACTAATTTCCTTTTCCAAGAACTGGTGTTCTAGAAAGTGGGCATTACGAGAAACAAGGACTTTTTGTTCCTCTGCGTGGTAGAAAAGATACCCCTTGGTGTTCTTTGGGTATCCCACAAACTTGCACAGTACTGATCGTGCCTCGAGTTTGTCCGCATGCTGCTTTTTGATAAAAGCCGGACATCCCCAGATCTTCAGATATTGAAGATAGGGTTTCTTCCCACTCCATATTTCATATGGTGTGGTAGGCACAGTCTTAGTCGAAACTCGGTTCAAAAGGTATGCAGCTGATTCTAGCGCATACCCCCAGAATGATCGCGGTAACTCAGTATTACTCATCATGGACCGAACCATATCCAATAGGGTTCGGTTCCGTCTCTCCGATATACCGTTATGTTGCGGAGTGTATGGAGGAGTAAGCTGAGAGAGAATTCCGTTCTCTTTTAAATAATCCAGGAACTCGGCACTTAAGTATTCTCCACCTCGATCCGATCTTAGGATCTTGATACTTTTGCCGGTTTGTTTTTCTACTTCATTCTTATACTCCTGGAATTTTCCAAAGGCTTCGGACTTATGTTTCATTAAGAAGACATAACCGTACCTTGAGAAGTCATCCGTAAAAGTAATGAAGTAAGAATAACTGCTTCGCGCATGTGTAGACATTGGACCGCACACGTCGCTGTGTACGAGTCCCAAGAGCTCGCTCGCTCTTACTCCGTGTCCAGTGAACGGAGTCTTTGTCATCTTTCCTTTGAGACAGGATTGACAAGTGGCATACGATTGATATTCGAACGGATTCAAATATCCTTCTGTATGTAACTTCGTCAACCTTCTCTCATTGATGTGACCCAGTCTACAATACCATAAGAAAGTCTGATTTATTTCCGGAGACTTTCTTTTGTGTGTATTCTGGACGTTGAAAATCTGTGGTTGGTTTAACACGTATATACCATTACTTAATGTACCTGACCCAATCAAAACTTGATTAAGGCGAATGTTTACAACATTACTTACAAACGCAAATTCATAACCTTCTTTAGAAACTAAAGATACAGAAATGATATTACAAGTTGCGTTGGGTACAAAAAAGCAATTACGCAAAACCAAAACATGTCCATCTGACATTCCCAGGTGATAGTCCCCCACGGCTTTAGCATCCATGCTAGCTCCGTTCGCAACTCTGAGGGTCATGTCACCTGCTTTCAAAACACTACGGTTTCTCAACGCCTGCAAAGAATTACAGATATGAGATCCTGATCCGGTATCCAATACCCAGGAAGTAGAGTTTATTGAAAGACAGTTTTCAATAATATACACACCTGAAGCTGAAGCCGCAACCTGCTTCAATTCCTATGTCCTGGCTTTCCAAGCCCTGCAATCATTCTTCCAGTGACCTTTCTTATGACAATAGAAGCATTCCTCTTTATCCACAAGCTGCCCCGCTTTCTTTGTTGCTTTTGCTTTTCCCTTCGTATCCACTTTACTAACACCGCCTCTTGGTTTGGCGGGGGTTTTCTTCTTCTTTCCCTTGGCTTTCGCCTTGGATCTAGAAGAAGATGATCCTCCTACAAACAAAGTGGATGTTTCCCTACCTTTCTGTAGGGTGCCCTCTGCGCTCCTCAGCATGTTGAGGAGCTCTGAAAGTTCAACTTCTTTTTCTTGTAAGTTGAAGTTCAGTATAAACTGGGCGTAAGTGGAAGGAAGGGACTGGAGAATCAAGTCCGTATAGAGCTCATTCTCCAACAGGTTCCAAGTTCCGCGAGCTCCTCAATGAAGCCAATCATCTTAAGCACGTGTTCCGCTACCGATGATCCGATGGCCAACCTTGCCGAAAATAACTTCTTCGACACTTCGTATCTTGCGATACGAGATTGCTCTCCATACAGTTCTTTTGTATGGAGAAATATAGATTCAAGGTCCATATTCTCGTGCCTCCTCTGATGTTCATTGTCCATCGAGGCAAGTACGAGGAACTTGGCCTTCGCGCTATCAATCTCCCAGGTCTTACGGATTTCCTTATCCGCGACGCTGGAGGTGGGACTTGGGACAGGGGGAGCTTTGGTGGTAAGAAGATACCCCAGCTTGTCGTAAGTGATTGCCGTTTTGACATTCCTGAGCCAATCTTTGTAGTTTGGCCCTGTCAGTATGTTTTTATCTAGGAGTAACTTAAGTCCAGTCATGTCGATTGGTCGCTGCAATTAGGAGAGAGAAGAAGAAACACTCAGCATGATGCTCTTGCAAGTTTAGAGTGGATTTTAGTTTGTCTAAACAGGATGGCTCCCACTGTTTCTCGAATCCCTCCTCAAACCAAAAAGGAAGAACTAGTCAGGATCAATCCCACCGTACAATACTTGCTTAACCGTTCGGCCAGGCTGGTGTCGGTACTTCGAGAGAGGTTTTCCAACGCTTTCGCGAAGTTCCTTAATTAAATAACCTCTTTTCCCTGAGGGCGTAGCCCCGCTAACACCTTTCTAGACACCTACTAGGTTTATAGCATTGATCGTTTAGTGAGAAATTTCCCGAGGAGTAGCATATACTCACAGTAGGATCGGGATCCAAATATCATCGCGTGACGAAACTGAAGGAATCCTACCAGAATCATCACACTCCAAATGGTATGCAACACCAGCAAGTTTCAGTTCTTTTGAAACTCCCGATGTGGATTTTTGCCCCATGCTCTTATGACCTTGGCGTGAGGTCAAAATGTCATAAGTCACATGTCAAGTTCTTCCCATCATTATCCAGGTTAATTTGAATCCACCCGTACCTACCCTTGACGTAGGCCAAAATGGTAGTACGGCTGTCCCAAACCAACGCATTCTATCTATGCAACAGATAAATATCCGGCAGCTACCAATCACTATGCCTTGGCGTGAGGTCAAAATACATAGCTTGAATACTACCGAATATTTAACTGAAATGATGGAGGGCTACGGATGGTTTTGGCGAAACCGTGAACGTAGTGAACTTGATATGGTCGATGGAACGAGATAGATTTTAAAAAGGAGTGGCTTAAACTCCGCATTTAAAAGTTTGTTTTGAAAAGAACCGAGTGGTTTTTCGAAAGTGTTCCAACGACTTTTACTTGGTTTATTTTCTTGCATTAGTTCTTTTAATGCGTGATATTCTTGCATTAGTTCTTTTAATGCGTCCCATCATTTAATCTTACCATTGCAGAAAACAACCAAAATATGACGTACGCTTATGCCATTCGCATTCGCCACTGGGCCCCGTCATTACCCGTTAGGTTACTTAACTAACGACAGAGCGGAGGCTGGGCTAGCGCGTCTGTAAAACATAAGCAACGCCTAAATAATATCATATATAGATATACTGCAATGATAAACATTTCAGATCACAGATGAACACATTGGATATACTAGGAACCTGCAATTCGTACGAGCCTGTAACGAAAAGCAGATTACATGGTCGCGGTGAATAGCCAATACCCCATCCAAGACCCCTACGGGTACGGCAAACTACCCGCCAAGTACCCGAAGCGAAGCAACCTCCCTCATCCCCGTAAGTAGGCCACTCGGCACTTCGGCATACCCGGTAGTTTGTGCACCCCTCCATGGGTCTATCCTAGGAGCAAAAACAGTAAAAAGAAATTATACAATGACGGCTACAACCCCGACCCGGTTGTGCGGCCATACAAATAATTATTACATCAATTTACAAATTTACATGAATTGAAAGAAAAGAAAAACTCTCATCTCACAACCCCCGGCTATTCACCCGCGACAATCCAACATATTCATATACACATTCCAGCAACATTACAGATCACAGATTTGTATAACCCCCACTAATCGACATATAGCGATTAGTAGACGTTCAATACAAATTTCACATTACAGAAAAACCCGTCAGCTAAAGTCTTTTAGAAGTTCGATCAAAAATACGGATTTTCAGGACCCCAAAAATAAAATTTTCGTTCTGGAAAATCTGGGCAGAAAATATATATTCCAAAAATCCCAAAACAACCCCAGTAAAACACTGCACCAAACTTGGACCTCGGCCGAGTCAACTCGGCCGCGGATCCACGGCGGGAGCGTGCTCCCGCCGCGTTTCCGCGGCGCTTTGACTCGATCGTTGGACCAAATTTGGTGGGTGTTCACACAAAAACCTGACCCGATTTTTAAGTTGAAAATTATCAACTTTTGAACAGAATAAAAATCGACAGAAACTTGAAATTCTCGGGTTCGTTTTCGTGACTTTTTCTTTGATCGATCTTCTAGTTACTTGCTAACATGTTAGATAGAGTTTAACTAGGCTCTGATACCACTGTAAGTCCATGCTACCTCTCCCGGTACTTTCGGGCATGCGAAATTTGATAAAAAAACGATTTTCTTAGAGGTGGTAACATGGACTTAAAACCCGGATCTTTGTTAAACATCTAACTAACAACCTAACTACGAGTTGCTAACTACTCGGTTAGGGGGTTATACCTTTCTATTTCTCGAACTCCTTCGTCTTCAAGCTTCGATGGTCATCCGGATCGCCTTCACTCCGTCGTCTCCTTGCTCCGAAGATAGATCCACCTCGAAAGCTTCAACCTTTGGCTCCTTCTTCGAACTTTGAAGAAACTAGTTCACTCAGTTTGCCAAACCTTGTGAACTAGAGTGAGTAGAGAAGAGTTTGTATGGGATTTTATCTATGGTTCTTGGTTCTCAACTCATGAGACAAGTGAACCATAGAGTCAAGAGAGGGAGAGCAAGAGGAGGAGATGAGAGCTCAAGAACAAGAGAGAGAATGAGCATGAAAGAATGAGAGAAGACTTTTCTCATTTGGCTCTCATAATCCAAAACAATCATAACACCTCATATCAATCAAGTATTATGTGATGGTTTAAGCAACCATAGCCATATCATTTCATACACTCATTTTACACAAAAGAGCAAGCAAGCAAAAGTCTTTGCCATGAAATGATAGCTATAGTTATCATGATGGTCAACTAGTCAAGCCTACTCAACCGGTCAACAAAGTCAACAAAAGTCAACAAGTCAACAAAGTCAATCCCTCAACAACCATTTCACCATAATACTTAATTAATATAATTGTTAATCATATATCATATTCTCATTAGGGTTGAGCAAAAAGTCAATAGTCAATTGTCAACGGTCAACAACCCTAATGAGAATCCTCTGCCTCTGTCTCTCCGTCAACTGTGCATACACACCCGCATCCGCGTTCCGAGGAACACGAATACAAACTGGATAAATCCAATCCCAATACTTACACTAGGATCCGGCTTAAACCAAAGCCCGCTAGTGTAAACTGTCCGGACACTGTACGTGCACAAGTGCACGGATGTGACCGAACCCTGTCGCAAAACCATGCGACCCGTCGCAAAACCATGCGACCTTTACTCTTTTGCCTAAAGGCGAATAGCTTTCTGTGTGGGACTCTAAAGACTCGACACTACGCTGGCAGTGGGTTTAACCACAGACCGCAAGCGGCACTAGCTGTGCGTAACGGTCCCCAGGTAGATGCCGACAAGAAGACTGGCGAGGTGAAACCCGTCTGAACTCCTACTGAGCCTGAATGTGACAATCTCCGTACAGTCCGGTCTGTTCGTCTGATACATCGCATGGTGGGCCTAGGGGGACGGTAAACGTCAGTCCCCTAATAGCGGTACAAGTCGTGTCGGAGTGAAGCCCAAAACACCCTGAGATAACACTGGAAGCCTACCAGTATATCTCGATTGCCCTGGCCAGGGACTACTCGTGTAATGGCTCTCCTAGACACAGCGCGATGTCAACCCCCAATACCGGGAGAGACAAATCCTGTCTAACCGTCATTGCCTCCAAGTGCTTCGGGACTGTACCCAACTACCACCTGTTTGCACGACTCCTTTGAGCCGTGGTAGGGTAGTAATCAAAGTACAGTGGGAACACACTCGAGGCGAAGTGACAGTGTCAAGTCAGCGGACTAAGCTGTACTCATGTCACCTGGGAACTGATAACTGACGATAGGTATAATACCAACCGGTCAGTTCCCGACGAGTCCTGTCTAGTGTACTCGTAACCCAACGAGCACCCGCATACTATCTCAAGTACGATGTACCGACGGCTGTGGGACAGACCGGCATGCGCTAGTCTACTCCGGAGTATCGATGCCCTGTCTCGATAGTCCTGCGACCAGGAACCTGCGTAGGGATGTGCTTATAGATTACCCAGCCCCACTTGTGTGACTGCCATCACAACGCTGGTAATCAAGCAAAGATCCTAAGGGCTCCACTAATGTGTATAGGCGATATACTAAAATAAACACATGTACACATTGAAGTAGAAACAAACCAAGTAGCATACTACTATTTTGAGCAAGATTGTATATACAAGGTGAATATCCCAAGCTTCCATTAAGTAATATACAAACTAGTATGATACAGTAATGGCCTCTAGGGCATATACACTAACAACCCTAACCCCAACCCGAGCCCCGGCCAGTACCCCAACCCCAACCACAGCCCTAGCCGCAGCCCGAGCCCGACCCCAATCCCAACCATATATGAAAAACAACCTATGTTCAGTCTTTGAGCATATATGCAAACGAGGCTATGCACAGGAGGCCGCGGTGGGAGACCCATTCGTGCTTAGTTTTTGAGCACGAGTCCTTTAGAACGTTTGCGTTTGGTTTTTATATTTCAAAACGCTCAAATTAATTCTGAACTGGGCATTGATTAATTTTTCAAATTCAATTCTTTTTAATGTCATTTTCACTCCATTCGCTCTTCAATTGCTTCTTCGTCCTCCAATTCCACAAAATTCTGCAGCCATCTCCATCAAAACTGACTAGTATTATCATCAACAGCCCCACCCCAGCAGCACCCTAGCAGCAACCCTAAGGCAAACCCTAACCCCAGCAGCACCCCAGCTAGCTAAACCCCAACACCAACCCTAAGGCAAACCCTAACCCCAGCCCCACCCCAGCAGCAGCCGAACCCCAACCCTAACCCTACCCCGACCCCGACCCCGACCGCGACCACGACCCCTGCCCAACCCCAACTCGAGCGCGCAACCCCAGACCCAACCATGAACCCTAAGCCTAAAATAATACAAAAATTCTTTAATTTAGCTCGAGATTTCCTCACCTGAACGGCTGCTGCTGGGGCGGTGGTGACGGCCTGAACTGCGGTGGCGACGGCCTGAACTGCGGTGGCGACGAGAACTGCGGTGGCGACGAAACCGGCGGTAGCGACGAGGAGAACGACGTTGGCGACGACCGCGAGGTGATTTGGGGTTTTTTTTCGCGCGCGATCGAGAGAGAGAGAGAAATTGGGCGTAGGCGATCAATCTGGGTTTTTGTTAAATCGATATTTACTTGCCCCTACGGATATACCCGTAGGTCCTTTTTTTGCGGCTCCGTAGGGAAAAACACCAAATTAAGAATTAATATTTTTATTCTTGGACGTCTGTGCCCGTAGGGGCAACCACTTAGCCCTACGGATTAATCCGTAGGGCCAAGTTAAATCTGCCCCTACGGATTCCAATATCCGTAGAGGCAACCCCCTATTTTACTGGTGAACTGTAGAAATCGAATTTCGACAAAACTTAGATGTATGGATACACAATATACGCCCCGCAAGTCATCCCCTCCCTGTTGTCCAGAAAATGAAATCTGTTTTAAAACTCTTATGTTTAATTAATTGTAACTAGAGTTTCTGATATCCAAATCTCGCAAATTCAAGTGGTTTAGTTAACTATACTAAAAGGCCTATCTTTCCCTAGTTCAATTCGAGACCTGAAAACCGACATAAAACATCATAAACTGCGTTTTTAAAACATATGTCGGTGCTGGACAGATTTTGATCTGTTTTGTACAGCGATACCGAAACACGTCTAACTCCCAAATCAGTATTCGTAAGTAGAAGAGACTTGAACCCATGTTTGCAGAACACTTAGGACTATGTTTCTTGTATTATTTCTTAATTCATATGAGTTGTATAATCAGTAATTTTCATCATTCATATACAATATTGTTTCTGGTTTATTCTTAAATATTGTACTTGCCACATTTCATGCCATGTGGCTTTCTCATTATATTTGTATATATATGAACTACTTGTTTAGATATATTGCATGCCTGATATGAACTTGACTCGATCCATGAATACGTATGGACATGAATTTTGACATGAACTTGATATGAACTTACAATACCCTAGAGTATTCATGGATTCATATAAGAATTGTATCGGTTTTATAACTTAACATACGCAAAGGAAAAAGGATAATTTGATAGTGAGCATATGCAGTTTGGTAGTGAGCATATGCAGCGGCACGAGAGTCCACTAAAAATCACTTAACCTGCATCATGTATGCACACATATCTTCATTATCGCACTACAACAAATACGTAACTGTGGAACTGCCATACTTATATAGAACTGCCATGCTTATATAGACTGCCATATTTAATTTGATATATCATGCTAGTTCACTGCACTATTCTTTACTATCTACTTGTATACTTGTCATTATACCTTTTACATTATATTTGAAATCTGGAACTTACTGAGTGCAAGATCGTTGACGATCATTCCATTGTTTCTTTGTTCTTTTGGGAATGATCGTCAGATGGCTTAGGGACATGAGAGATTGAGTTAACTGAAAAGCACCTTTCACAGCCGTCTTCTCAAACGGATTTCTAGCAGCACATCATCATTTTATCTTTCAGTATGCCAATTGTTCAGGCGTTGTTTAATTCTATTTTTCGTTGTACTTGAATTCCAGACTTGTTGTCGTAGTATGTTTTGAATATTGTGGACATGGAAATGTAATAATCTAGTTGGATTTATGCTCTCGTTAATTCTTGTTTATTATATATTGCTTATAATACGCTAAACATATTTATTTCGAGAAGGACCCTTCTCAGTATAAATGCGTCGCAGATCTCGTCACGTGCCCATTACTGTCTTTTGAGAAGCGGGGCATGATGATGACCATATTAACCAGGACTGGTTCCTTAGATATTTTGATGATGTTTCTGTATCGGGAGCAGGCTTATGTTTTTTCCCAATATATGGTCATATTTTCTAATATATTAATTTTTAAATGTTTGACATTTTAATACAGGAATAAGTCATGTGTAAAGGCATTTAAGATAACAGGAATGGTAGTAGAAAAACTTTCAAGTATGCCTACAAGTTGCTCTCCTTTCCCTTGTTCTTGAATAATTTAATTCTGAATATAATGCAACTGTAAATGGAGATGAATTTCAATTTTATTACTCCCCGTGTTGTATTATATTGATCTTTTATATTTTTGAAATGGGTAATTATTAAGTCTGATGCTCCCTCACAAGTAAACTTTCATTTTTTATTTGCAGTTATTGTAAGCTTAGTATGGATCTGTTAGCTATTTAGTGGATTGAATGAATTGGAAATATTAGAGTACGTGTGCGGCAAGAAAGTTCGCAATTAAGTTCTGCTGTTGTGTATCCCTTTCTTAGCATTACCCCCTCACTTCTTTGTAAGAATCCTTTTTAATTTTTGGCGGTGGGCAGAGCTGATGTATCAGGCTATGTATTTGCTTTGTATGTTTCTTGTTATGTTTCTGAACTTGGAGTGTCAATTAATGTTGGTTTCTCGTATGTATGAACATGTCCTACTACGTTGATTTACTACGTTGATATAACTGACAATTTGTTTTTGTTTATTTTGTGCAAAAGTTTAGTCCCATATCTGTATTGTTTTTTAGGTTCTAAGGTTAGGAATAGTGTACAATCTACTTCATTCATCTTTATCCAGTATTACATTGTATATGCTAACTGTTAGGGGCAGTCAAGGTATTAATTGTTTGTTGCGTCATTATCTATGGTTTAATTATAGCGTGTGATTTTTTGTTCCTGGTGATCCACTTAATCCGTATGAACCCTTGCTTGTTTCCTGCCTGCATCTGCTTGATACCGTCTTTGTTGAATGCGAGATGATGTTAATATAATAAGATGTTGCTGAGGTATACAGTTTTTTCATGATATTTCAGCTGTGTTCTTAGCCAACATATCATTTTTGTAGGATTGTGTGAATAGTTGCAAGGTAGTATAAATGAAGAATAGTTCATAATTAAAAATTAGCTCCAATGACCAAGAAATACATCGCTTGCGAAAAACATAATCCGGACAAACTAGAAACACGGTTAGTTCTATGTAAATTTGTGGGATATCCAAACAATGGTTATCGATATCTATTCTACCACACTGAGGAACAAAAGGTATTTGTATCTCGCCATGCTACTTTTTTGAAAAGAGAGTTTCTTGCAAAAGAAACTAGTGGAAGTACGTTAGAACTGGAAGAAACTTCTGAACCATAAAATATAACTGAAGATTTGGTGGAACCGCTAGATTCAGTAGTCCCAGATGAATCTCAGCCACTCCGCAGATCTGGTAGGATTTCTCATCCGCCCGAGAGATACTACGGTTTTCTCATAGACGGGGATCGAGAGGATTGCATCTTGGAAGAAAATGATCCTACTAGTTTTAGGCATGCCATTATCAGTAGGCTCTGATAAGTGGCTGGATACTATGCGATCCGAAATGGAGTCCATGTACACCAATAAAGTGTGGATCTTGGACATTGCTCCACCTGAGGCAAAACCCGTTGGATGCAAATGAATCTAAAAAAGAAATTTGGTGTAGATGGGCAGGTGGAAACCTATAAGGCTAGACTTGTTGCAAAAGGTTTTCGTCAAAGACCATGTGTGGACTATGATGAAACCTTTTCTCCTGTGGCTATGCTTAAATCCATTCAGATTCTACTTGCCATTGCTGCCTTTCATGACTATGAGATCTGGCAGATGGACTAAAAACGGCTTTTCTGAACGGAAGTTTAGAAGAGTGCGTTTATATAGATCAGCCGGAAGGTTTTGTAGACATTGGGAGCAGCGGGAAGGTGTGCAAGTTGCTTAAATCTATTTATGGATTTAAGCAGGTATCGCGAAGCTGGAACATCTGTTTTGATGAAACAGTCAAGGGATTTGACTTCATCAAGAACGAGGATGAGCCTTGTATATATAAGAAGATTATAGGCCGAACTGTCGTGTTTCTAGTCTTGTACATGGACGACAGTTTTTTGATAGGAAATGATATTCCTATACAACAATCGGTCAAGCTGTTCTTGTAACAAAAGCTCTCAATGAAGGACCTAGGTGATGCCTCGTACATTCTGGGGATTATGATCTATAGAGATAGATCCAAGAGATTACTGGGACTTTCGCAGTCCAGGTACATAGAGACCGTACTAAAGAGATTTAGTATGGAAGATTCCAAGCGCGGTAACATACCCGCATTGCACGGAATCACCCTCTCCAAAGAGATGTCTCCCAAGGCTGATGAGGAGAGGGTTCGCATGAGCACTATACCCTACGCTTCGGCAGTAGGATCTATAATGTATGTGATGCTATATACCCGACCAGATGTAGCTTACGCGCTTAGTGTGGTGAGCCGGTATCAGTCTAACCCAGGTGAGAACTACTGGACAACTGTTAAGAACATTCTTAAGTACCTGAGAAGGACTAAAGAACTGCTCCTGGTATTCGGTAATGGAGACCTCCAGGTAGAGTCTTTTACCGATTCGAGCTTCCAGAGTGACAAGGATGATAGCAAGTCTGTCTCGGGTTTTGTGTTTACCCTCAACGGAGTGGCGGTCTGCTGGAAGAGTTCCAAACAGGAAACCGTCGCAGACTCGACGATGGAGGCTGAATACATTGATGCCAACGATGCTGCAAAAGAAGTCGTCTGGATTAAGAAGTTCATTACTGAACTTCAGGTGGTTCCATCCATTGTTAACCCAATACCTTTGTATTGCGACAACAATGGAGTTATGGCTTTAGCGAAGGAACCACAGTCCCATCAGAAATTTAGGCACATCTTGAGGCGGTATCACCTGATAAGGGAGATCGCTGATCGCCGGAAGATCGAGGTACGGACAGTGGACACAAAAGACAACACGGCGGATCCATTCACCAAGGTCCATCCTCAAGCACAGTTTGAGAGACTTTTTGAGATGTTGGGTATGCGATACGCCAACAACTGGCCCTAGAACAGACGTTGGATATTCGGTACGCCAATATATAGCCTTAGTGCAAGTGGGAGATTGTTGGATTTGTATGCCCTAGAGGCCATTATTGTATATGTATACATGTGGATGCTTTGACATATATATGTACAGGACAGTCTTGCTCGATATGATAGTATGTTATCTGGTTTGTCTTTATCTTAACATGTGCATATGTTTTACTTGCTATTACGTATCATTCATACATGTTGATAAAGCCCGTATGATCATTGCAAGACTACCTGCGTTGTGATGGCGATCATACTTGTGGAAGCTGGGTAGTCGGTACGCACACCTTTAAATGGTCCCTAATCGTGAGAGTATCGAGACTGGGTATCGATATTCCGGAGTAGACTAGTGTATACGTTTCTAGACCCCGACGAGAGGCGATGGTATATTCCCGCAACCATTGATCTTTTGCACCTAAGATCGTATACAGGTGCTCACTAGGTGTGAGTACACCGGACGGACTCGCCGAGAACTTCCAGATGGTACTATACCTATCGTCAGGTGCAAGTTCTCAGGTGACATGAGTACAGGTTAGTCTTTAGACCTGAGATCGTCATTTGTCTTGTGTGAGTTCCCACTGTGCTTTGATCACTGCCCTACCACGGCTCTACTGAGTCGTGCAAACAGGTTTTGGTTAGGTACAGTCCTGAGCCACATGTAGGCAGTTTCGAGCTGTCGGGGATTTGTCTCTCCTAGTATAGGGAGTCGATATCGCACTGTGTTCGACTGGTCAGGACCATAAGACCTTGGCCAAGGCAGTTGGGATTTACTAATAGGCTGATCAGTAGTTTGCCGGATTGGTCCTGAGCTGCATCAGCACGAATTATCGGGTTATTAAGGTCTGACGTTTACCATCCCCTAGACCCGGTATGCGATACTCTCAGACGAAAAGACTGGACTGTATGGAGATTGTCACAGATAGGCTCAGTATGGATCCAGATGAGTTTGCTCGACGGCCTTCCTTTTCGACAGGTACCCGGGTAACCGTTATGTACAGCTGGTGCCGCTAACATGCTTGTGGTTATGGATTTATCCAGTAACTCACTACCGGCGTGCTGTCGAGTCTTTAGAGTCCCATACAGAGGGTTTCCCTAGTTCAGGAGAAATGGTGTAGTTGTTGGGTTATGCAAGCGCCCCGACCATCAATCCGTGACCAAATGAGGAACAAAAATTTATAAACATAGCGCTACCACAACCAATTACCCGAATCTACCCATAAGCCCTAGATAATAAAACATGCAAAGGAGTTAGAATGGTTATACCGAATAGATCCGTATCCTTCGGTCTTCAACCATCATCCCAAGCTCCTAGGGGCTTCCTTGATCAAGCTTCATCTCCGGTCTCCCTCCATCGAAGATGATCCACCCGTGAGTCTATGCAACGAGCTCCAAACTCATATCCGAGACAACTAGGGCACCTAGATCGCTACTCTATATACCGTAGATGAAGTAGAGAGTGATGAAGGGTTAATTTGTCTCAAGACACCCAAGGATTCTCAACTCATGAGAGGGTTTGGGTGGAGCTAGAGGAAGAAGAAGATTCCATGAGAATGATGTGTTGAGAGCAACTCAAGAAAGAGAAAAAGAAATGAATAATGGCTTGTATTTTTGTTTGTTGTGTGAGTGTGATAAGAAATAATGGAGCCATCACATAAATGTCCATGTCTCCAAAATATCTTAGTCAACAAAAAATATCTCAAGTCAACATAATCTCGCACAAACAAAAATCCTAAGCATGCTAGAATAGTAACCATGGGTCACTAATTAGCCATGCCACAAAAATGCAATAACCACCTTGTAAATCCCCGTTCGCATCTATAAAAATTTTCCTAGTTCCCGATTGATTCCTGATATTTTCCTCGTGAAGTTTGTTGTTAATCGGTTGCTTAAGTTCCAATATTCAGCTTAATCTAAACCTAAAACAAAATTTAAAACTCAATTAAAATCCTTATTATACAAAACCCAGCCTAACAAATAAAATAAATATTAACATTTAAAACTCTTAAGCCCCGGCCCAGCATCCTTCCCTCGGCCCAAAAGAAAATCTAATAAAAAAATTAAACCATTTTTTTTAATTCTTCCGGCCCACTTCCTTCAGCCTACACCTTCTGAACCCGACCCGGCCCACTACCCTTCTCCTTCCCCAACGGCTCTTTCTTTTCCCGCTCGCGATCCGCTTCCTTCTCCAACGCTCGCGGCCACGACGCCCACGCCCATGCTCGTGCGCCGTTACCCCATGATGCGCACCCCTCGTCTCCCTTATCTCCCTCACACCCTCACTCCTCTCTCACTCACAAAACTCTCCTCCCTCTCAAAAATTTCCCACGAACCCACTCCCGCAGCCCTCTGCCAACTTCATCACTCGCCCCACCGCCGACGGCGACGACTACAACCCCTCACCCTTCTCCCTCGCTCACTCCTCTCCACCAACGGAGGTCCCTACGCTACCCCCTTCGCTTTCAGCTGTCACCAAACTCCCCGGCAAACCCAACCCACTGCACCCAAGCTCGACCACCACCTGCCTTCGACGCCGGTGAGCTTCTCACCTCATTGTCGACGCCCCTGCACCCTCCTCGTCATCAGCATCATCACCAACAACTCCAAAACTTACAAACCCGAGCCCACTACCTCTCTCTCTTTATCTCCAAACCCACAATACCCATCCAAGCACTACTGTTGTCCATTGCCGGAGCGCCTCCGCCGACCTTCTTCGACCCCAGCACGTCCCAGGCCAACCACAGAGCACCACCTCCGCTTCCAGCAAGCACTTGATGTCTCCGAGCAACTTCGACGTCAAACCCGAATCGCGAGCCGAGGCCGTGCATCCAATTCACGTCGTTCGTCGCGCGTTCGTGACGTTACTGTCGTCGTGCATCCCCGAAACGTTTCCAGGAAAGTATTTTACTTGCTACATGCTAATCTACTTGTGTTATAAACTCAAATGTATAAGTTATGAATTTACAATTCCCGATGAAAATTAAACGGCATACCTGTTCGATGCACGATCCCAATGAAAATACTCACCTAATCTGACGGAATTAGATTGTTTATGTAGGCCCATGTAGTGACGAATATCTTGTACAAATCTCACTGGAAAATACGACTATTAGTGACTAAAATGAATACCCCAAAATATACCCATAAAACTAGAAATTTTCCGTATATGAAAATGGTTAAAATCATCGTAAACTATGTACATACTGGAATGATGCGTTCGAGGGCTTAAATCGAAGAAGAATCGACAAAATTTAACCCTATGCAAGTTTTTAATGGTCTCTATAATGAAATTGTAACGATATTTGGATCGGAATGCGACTCTGGACTGTTGTCCAGAGCGACTCTGATTACTGTTTACTGTTCCGTAACGTGTACCACTTGGTTTCCTGAACTCGTATGTTGCGGAACTCCGCAGTTTATTAAAGGTGAATCTGTTAGATAAATAACTCAAGTGGTTTCATTCCGTTTCATGGTCTTTTGCTATTTAATTTGTAAATAAAGAGGACAGGACGTATAACGGTCCAGAACAGATTCAGTAGTGACAAACTAGTGTTAAACAGTGTGTAACTCTTGACGTACAGATGCAATTGAGAATCCGTCTATTGCGTTGAATACCTTATTGAAAACCCTAGATTTTATTCAACTGTAGCATTGCTAAATTCTGAACCCAACTGGGTGAAATTCGTGTCGCGAAACGGACGTTCAGTTCAGAAACTGAATTTCCAGCCGCGGGCACTTAAAATGAAACTGCTGTAACCTGAACACCGAGAACCCGATTGAACTGAAACTAATTTTGATGAACTGCTGACAGAGTGTACTATTTATCGTATTTGTGTCATTTCGTTGAATTCCGAACATATGAATTTATGCAAATTTTGTAAGTTGATGACGTGCATATTGATTCATAACATACTTAGCTTGTTAATGGCATACATACACATATCTTACCACATTTGCCATATACATAGTGTTAGTGTGTGTTAGTGTTCAGTGGACATTGCATTATCATGCGTGAATGATATTGGTTAGGAGTGTCGAGTACACCAATGGAAAGTGAACATTCGTGACAGTGATTGATACAGTGAACAGTGATAAAATCGTGCCATTGGTATACTTGTACACGACTAAATCAAAATCATAAATAGTGTAAACCTGGGGAAAAAGGGGAAATCGAAGTGGAAAGGGAATCGTATTTAGCGGGACCGTGTTTTAGAGAATGATCATTCGAGCAGTGATATACATATTAGGTAGGATCTAGCGATCCGGCTGACAAGGTTATGTCCCGGGCATGTGGGTCGTTGTCTCGGATATGTACGAGACTCCTGTTAAATGTTATCCTCCTTTCCACTATACGATTTCAAACATGACCTAGAGACTGATAGGGACACAGATCATACTTTGCATCATATAGTGACATAGCGTTTACACGCATTGTATCTTCACTGTTATTACCTCATTTACATGTTTCATCTCATTATAATATTATTGCTATTGTGTCGCTCTGACGACCTGAGTATGCATGCTCAGATTCCGTGGAAGAACCAGCGCAGGAGACGCATTTACCTTTCGAGCTGATGGAGATCTAGTCCGGAAAGTGATCGTGTAATTGAACTTGGTTAGTAACTTTTCATGTTTATTTGTAATTTGTGAACAAAGGATTTTAATGTAATAATTTAGTGATGTAATTCCTTTACTACTGTGTTTTATGTACCGATTACCATGTAATTCTAGAAGCCGAAGTGTGACTACGGCGGGATTATTCCTTGACCGTAGGAGCATGGCTGGCCTAGTCATCCCTCGTTTTCCGTATTTTGGGAAGCGGGGCATGACATGGTTTAGTTGGTACCAGAGCCATGTTTAGTAACAAGGGATAACATTAACTATACGGTATTGCATTATTTTCGTTTCACTATTCTTGATTTTCATCCTTGAATCTAATCATATCCTTTTGAATCTTCCAGCGATATGACATCCCCGAACGACCCCTCCTCGGACTCCAGCTCTCAGGACCGCACGGAAAGAATACTTAGTGCACTGACCTCTCTCGCGGAAGCTCAGGAGAGGAAGACAGACTTACTCGCTGAGGGACTCGGGGCGATTACCGCCGCAGGAGGACCCTCCGCACTCATTACCGCCCCCGAGGGCGCTACCCCACCAGCTTATCATGCTAGGGCTGGTACCATATCAGACTTCTGACGGTTGCATCCAGCTGCATTCACAAGGTTAGCTGAACCCCTTGAGGCCGAGCAATGGTTAGTGAACATGGAGAACTTACTGACAGCCGCCAGAGTTCCAGATGAAGATAGGGTGGACGTGATAAAGATCCAATTGGAAGATGAGTCCCGTACATGGTGGTCAGTAGAAGAAAGCAGGTTGGACAGGCCGATTGAGTAGAACAAATTCAAAGAGTGTTTCCTAGATCATTATTTTCCTTCCACCGCCAAGGCAGAGATGGAGGAAAGGTTTATTCTATTGAAGCAGAATGGACGCCTAGTGGACGTATATGCGGCATAGTTCAACCGTCTGAGCCGTTTTGCTCCATACATGGTCTCCTCAGAGGCCACCAGGGCCAGACTCTTCTTACAGGGGCTTGATTTTGAGTTGCAGCAGTTGATTGCATCACTGGAGTTGCAGACTTTCGCACAGGTACTCAACGCGGCGAGAATTCAGGAGCAATTGATCAACAAGTTCATGAAACCCCCAGTCGTTCCAGCACGTACCCATGCACCTTCTCGAGGAGCCATACCGGTTCACAGGCCTGGAACGACACAAATGAAGCACCCGTTCGTGCCACAGCATCGCCCCCAGAGACAGAACGTAGTTTGCGGCTACTGCGGTAGAGATGGGCATACCCAGAAGGACTGTCGCCACGCCAAGGGACAGTGCTTAATTTGTGGATCTAGTCAGCACAAGATTAGTGGTTGCCCTGAGCGAGCAGAGATACAGGGAGGTTCTGGACCAACGCAGCAGAGGAAACCCTTTACAGGTCACGGTCAGGGACAGGCTTTCACCTTGACCTCCGAGCAGGCAGAGGCATCAGGAGACGTTGTTACAGGTACTCTACTCGTTCATTCCTTGCCAGCTAGAGTACTATTTGATTCTGGAGCATCGCACTGTTTCTTGTCTGAGCATTTCACTGATACACACTCCATACCACATGAACCACTAACCAAGGGATGGGAGATACATACGGGTAATGGCATTATAATATCTAGTCGATAATGTAGATCATGTCCGGTTGTAGTGTGTGGCAGTGAATTCTATTCGAATTTCCTTCTGATTGGGACAGGCAGTTACGACGCAATTCTCGGGATGGATTGGATGAGTACCTTCAATGAAGTTATCGATTGCCGTGCAAGGAATGTGATCTTCCGCATTCCCAATCACCCGGAGTTTATTTTCGAGGACGGAAGCAAATATTTGGAGCCAGCCAAGTACAGAGCCAAGCCCAAGGAGCTGACAGCTATGGAGATTGATGAGAGCCCAGCCCCAGAGATTGTTCAGGACTTTCTGGACTTATTTCCCGAAGTTCTATCAGGTCTACCTTCTCCTCGCATCTTGGAGTTCTCGATCGATTTGACTCCAGGTACGGCCCCGGTATCTAAGGTCCCATACAGGATGGCACCAGTTGAGTTGGTAGAATTGAATAAGCAAATTGAAGAGCTATTGGAGAAGGGATTTATTCGGCCGAGCGCTTCACCGTGGGGTGCACCGGTTCTGTTAGTAAAGAAGAAGGATGGATCACTGCGAATGTGTATAGATTATCGGGAGCTGAACAAGGTCACCATAAAGAACAAGTACCCAATCTCGCGCATCGACGACTTATTCGATCAGCTAAGTGGGGCCAAGGTATTCTCGAAGTTGGATCTACGTTCTGGATATCACCAAATCAGAGTAGCAGCCGAGGATGTATGCAAGACGGCTTTCAGGACCCTATACGAACATTACGAGTTCCTTGTGATGTCGTTCGGTGTTACCAATGCCCCAGCGATATTCATGGACTTGATGAACAGGGAGTTTGCAAAGTACTTGGATACGTTTGTCGTTGTGTTTATCGACGACATACTTGTCTACTCAAAGACCCGGGAGGAGCATGCTGAACATTTGCGCACGGTTCTACAAATTCTTCGGGAAGAGAAACTGTATGCGAAGCTAAGCAAGTGTGAATTCTGGCTCGACAAGGTTCAGTTTTTAGGACATATTGTTTCGGGCGAAGGCATCTCGGTGGACCCGGCAAAGATAGAATCTGTCAGAGATTGGCCAACGCCGAAGTCAGAGGCCGAGATCAGGAGTTTTCTGGGATTGGCGGGTTATTATCGAAGATTCGTCCAAGATTTCTCAAGAATCGATGAACCATTGACGAGGCTGACACGAAAGGATGTACCGTTCGTATGGACGGAGGAGTGCACTCAGGAATTTGACACGCTAAAGCAGAAGTTAACCACGGCGCCTATTCTTACAGTACCAGATGTTTCCGGTGCTTTGGTGATACACAGTGATGCCTCAGGGAAAGGTTTAGGCTGTGTTCTGATGCAGCACGGCCGAGTGGTTGCTTACGCCTCTCGACAATTGAGAAATCATGAGAAGAACTATCCTACGCATGACTTGGAGTTAGCTGCAGTAGTCTTTGTGTTGAAGATTTGGAGGCACTACCTATTGGGCGAAAATGTGGATGTTAGTTGTATGTATGCCCTAGAGGCCAGTATTGTACAGATGATGTATATTATATTGGATGCTTGGACATATATAGAGATGACTTTCTTGCTCGATATGATAGTATGCTATCTGGTTACTCTTTATCTTAACATGTACACTTGTCTCTTTATACTGTCTTAAAGTTACATGTTGGTAAAGCCCTTAGGTTGTGTACTTGACTACCTGGACTATGATACATATCATACTAGTGGGGACATGGTAGTCCATAAGTACATCCTTCAAGGTCCCTAGTCGTGGGTGTATCGAGACGGGGCATCGATATACCAGAGTAGACTAGCGTATACGCTTCTCGACCCATGTGATGGGCGATGGATGATCCCATATCCATTGGTGTTTGACATCAGAGAAAGTGTACGGGTGCTCAGTGGAGACTGGGTACACTGGACGGACTCGCCGAGAACTCCCAGATGGTATTATACCTCACGTCAGATGGCAGTTCTCAGGTGACATTTGTACAGGTTAGTCTGTAGACCAGAGATCGTCATAGAGTCTTGTGTGATTCCCACTGTGCTTTGATCTCCACCTTACCACGTCCATAAGGGCGTGCAAAACGGTGGTCTTTGGGCACAGTCCCGAGTCACATGGAGGCAATGAGCGATAGGAGGGGTTTCGTCTCTCCCGGTATTGGGGGTTGATGTTGCGCAGTGCTCGATTGGCTGTAGCAGGGAAGTCCCTGGCCAGGGCTGATCAGAGATTTGCTGGTAAGTGTTACCAGTAGTTTCTCGACCCGTTATGAGCCTCACATCGGCACGACTTATCGGGTTATTGGGGTCTGACGTTTACCACCCCTAGACTTGATATGCGACATATCAGACGAAGAGACCGGACTGTGCGGTAAGTGTTACTGGTCGGATTCGCAGGAGTGTGAGCGGGCTAGCTCGTCGATCTTCTGATCGCTCAATACCCGGGTGGCCGTTACGTTTAGCAGACCGCTTGCGGCTTGTGGATGCTTGATATGATCATCATCTGCTACCGGCGTATTGACGAGTCTTTAGAGTCCTACACAGAGGTTTCCTGGTTCAAGCGAAACGAAATAGGAGCGCATATGAGATATGTGCAGGACCGAGAATAATGCGTGTATGTGATACCGCATTTCATTCTCGCGATAAATGTTTCGATTGGTTATATTCGATATGACCTAGTTATCGAATCATTGATTCGATAAATCGATACATTGAATACTAGTCGGTTATGTGCGACATGACCGGATCATTGAATCAAATGTTGATTTAATGATTTAATGTATAATTATATATTTGATATATTACTTTGCATTAACTAGTATTGGTTCACTTTATACGGATTTTCTCACTTGATGTGCAAGTTGTATATGTGATATACTTTTTGTGCACAAATATGTATCATGTTTGATGATGCATGCTCACATGGTTAGGTATAAAGAATTAAACCATGGTTAAGAAGATAATTAGGGTTTTTATTTATTCTCTCATTTATTTATCCATTCTTTATTTATTTAAATGGATAAATGAAAACATAATGGTTTCTTTTGTCATGAAGCTTGTTGAAGCTTCATGAAGCTTTGACTAAAGAAACCATTTTGTTTTCTAGCTTAACCTTAACCTTTCTCATTAACCATGGTCTTTTCTCTACACTTAACCTTGGTTGAGATATGATAAGTATTGGATTTATTTTTCTATTTTAAACAACACTTATCATATTTTAGCTTCTTCTTCTCCTTCTTCTTCAAGAGAGAAAACAAGTTGCCATCAATGGCAACATGAGCAAAAGTGAGTGAAATCCAAATCTAAAGTGTACCCACCTCCTATTTCTTCATCCTCTACCTCTTGACAAGTTGTTTTGGGTGTTTACTTCACAAGTTTCACAAGTTTGTGAAGTCGGAGCTTGAACTAGTGCAACCTCGACGTAGATCGTCTTTGACACAAAGCCGACGAACTATTCCGCATATTATTCCGATGAAGCCGACGAATGAGTCGAGGATTCATGATGGACAGCGAGGGCATGACCACGTGGAGCTAAGGAGGTGGAAATCCGGATCTACAAAGGTTGTAGCTTCCCACTTCTAGTTAAAGTGTTAACTAAGTTTTCTTTTCGCCTAAAATTCTAGCAACGATCCGTAGTTTAGGGTTTCTCGGCACCAAAAATTTTAAATTGGCATGTCCGATGCCTTGTGAGACCTTACTAGAGTGCCTAGGAACCTTTCACTGGTATCAGAGCCTAACTAGAGCCTTAGGCGAAGTCCAAACGGAATTTGAAGTCCGAACGAACCCGAATCCCGATCACAAAAATGCTCTCTGTCCCGATTTTAAAAATGTGGATTTTTGTGTATTAAAAGTGTCCAGGAAATTCAGTAAACAATTCTAAGGATTACGGTAAAAACTCAGGCCCATGATTCAATTAAACGGCGGCGGAACCGCGGCAGAAGCCCTGCCTCTGCGGCGGTTCCGCGGCAGTTTGTTGACATCATCATTCACTGTTTGTACTGTAATTCATTATTTCTGGTGCTGGATTTTCTGGAATTTTTTAATATTTATTCAAGAGTTGAATTTTCAGCAGTTGTTTTGGGGATTCGGTGTTTCGATCGGGTTATCAAATTTTGTCTATTTGGTTTTCCGGATAAATTTTAGAATATGTTAAAAAATTCGATCGGATATAAATACCCAAATTTTCCCCTGTCGGGAAATTTCGAAGTGTTGGATTTTTCCGTAGTTTAACGACGTTCTAAGTAGTGTAAGTAACGCGATGGACCCTCTAGAAGACAACAAACCTTAACTCGATTATGTGACCGTCTTGAACTGCCCTTTGAACCTTCGGGTTTGGGGCAGTACGGCGTGCCACATGTGAGGCGTTGGCTTGACCCTTCTACGGCTGGACCGTTGGTACTGAGGCACGAACTGAATGTTGCTAGACTTATTTCATGTGTTGGACTGTATCGGGAAAACTTGGGTATTCGACTGTTCGATCGGAAAGTTTAACATTATCTGTTTATCCGTAATGTGATACAATAATTGGAATTCACAAACAGTTATGAGATAACTGGATGAATGTTATAAATTTAGCAGTTTAATCCCATATGATATTGAAAAGTGTTTTCAATAATGAGACTAAAATGCGGGATTTATATCTGTTAGGCATGCGATGTCTAAAGGAGTTGCGGATTCCAATTGTTGTAGTTTTACACTTTCTTTTCTGTGACCGTAAGTGTAGTATGATCATATCGCCGCTTTCGTTGCTATACGTCAACAACAATTGGGGTATGCATACTTGCTTACGTTGATGACATGTGATGTTATGTGTTGCTGGATATGTTATATTGGATCGTCGTATTCGAATAGCCGGTGGGTTTTTATGTGAGATGAGTGTTTTTCATTTTCATTCATGTATAAACTTGTATGTAATATTCTTTTATTTGGGGCACTACCAGGTAGCGGAAGTTGTCACCTTTTGTATATTATTTACTTTTCCGCATTAGGATAGACCCAAGGAGGGGAGCACAAGTAACCGGGTTCTGGGGTCCAGTAGGAGACCAACTCGAGGAGTCGAGTCCGGGTCTCCTAACCCTAGAATTGGCAGGGTTGCTTGCTGCTCTCGTAGGGGTCTAGGGGTGTGGGATTGGCTATTCGTTACGACCGTGGAATCCGTGTTTTATACTGGCTCGTATTGAAAACACGGACGTCCTAGTATATCCAATATTTCATATGATTATTCTGCTGCGATATCTGTGATGCGATTCTGTGATGGATTTAGTATATGATATATATGATATATTATATAGACGTTACTTATGTTTTACACCCGCGCTAGCCCTGCCCTGCTCTGTCGTTAGTTACCTAACCTAACGGTGCACGAGAGGTCATCGAGGCGAATGCGGATGGCATAAGTGTACGTCATATCTATCTGTGATGTTTAGGTATTTAAATGATGGGACTTCATTAATGTGATTAATGAAAGATAAGAAACCTAAGATGTTGTAGAATCAGATTTTAAATAAAACAGGTAGCTACAGTTTTTTGCTTTGCATAGCGGTATATATGATATACCCTGCACCTTATTCGATGAGGAAAGGACCGAGATCCCTTCACCGGGAGTGACTCCTTTAGCAATAACTGGCAGATGCTACACACTCGGTTTGCTTTTGACTGCTTTTGGGTTTTTGCTTTGCACAGCGATATATATGATATATCCCGCACCTCATTCGACGAGGAAAGGACCGAGATCCCTTCACCGGGAGTGACTCCTTTAGCAAAACTAGAAAAGCCTCAAAATCACTCCATTTCAAAACTTCATTTGATTCTACAACGATATCAAGTTCATTACGCTCATGGTTTTCAGAAAAACCTGGCGTAGCCCTCCATCATTTCAGATGAGTAGTAGTTAGTATTCGTGCTACGTTTGTTGGCCTGCGTCAAGGCGTAGTGTGCGTTAGCTAACTAGTATTTATCTGTTTATGCATATGATGCAGATTGGATTAGGGTAGTCGTGCGACTTTGTTGGCCTGCATCAAGGGTCGTGCGGGTGGGTTTAATTCAATCAGGAAATGACGGGTTGAACTTGACTAGCGCACTATGGTTTGTTGGCCTGCGTCAAGGTCATAGCACGCTAGAGGCAAAATATTATCGGGAATTTCAAGTGTTGAAATTTGCAATGAGATTGCATACCTTCTATGAGATCGTTGGATCCCGATACCCACTGCGAGTAAGAGTTACTCCTGGGAGAGTTTTACACATTGCAATTAGCTGATCAAGTAGGTGTCTAGAAAGGTGTCAACGGGGTTACGCCTCTGGAAAAACGAGGTTTACATTAATTAGGTTCGTGCGAAAGCACGGGGGACCTCCCTCAAAGCACCGACACTGGCCTGGCTGAAAGATTGGCGAACTTGTAGTGTGTAATTAATCCCGGCTAGCCTTTCCTTTTAGGGTTTGAAGGAAGATTTGATAAAAAGCAGTGGGAGCCATCCTGATTAGATAAGATAATAACCAATCTGATCTTGCACGAGCATACGCTAAAGTGTTTTCTTCTCTCTCTCTCCAGGTAGCGACCATTTCATGCCTTAATCAAAATAATAATATGGATGTATTGACCGAACCCGCATGTTATACTGTGCTGGGGAACGTTGGTTCCGTTCTTTCCTATAAGAGTTATAGGAATGAACAGGATATAGGGGAATACCAGGATTCCCATGCCACCCGAATGAAGAAAGTACATGTTGATGCATTTTCTTCGGGTGTGTTCGTTACTGAGAACTGTTTCTCTATTTGCTCTACGTCCTGGGTATTAGATACCGGGTCGGGATCCCATATATGTAATCAGTTACATGGGCTAAGGAAAGGTAGAGAACTTGGAGAAGGTGATAAAGACATTAGAGTTGGAAATGGTGCAATTGTTGCAGCTAAGACTGTCGGGGAATATCACCTTGTATTACCAACTGGTAATACATTGGTTCTGAACGAATGCTATTACATGCCGAACCTGATATGCAACATTATATCGGTTTCTTTGTTGAGTAAAGAAGGATATAATTTTGTATTACAGGACAATGTTATGAACATTTTCCATGACCAAAAGTTGGTTGGATCAGGCACGTTATGCAATGGCATTTATGTTCTAAATCAATCAACAGTTCTGAGCATAACAAACACACACAAGAGGAAGAGTTCTGAACTCAACGAATCCTTCTTGTGGCATTGTAGACTGGGTCACATCAATGCGACACGACTAGCTAAGTTGCATAAAGATGGATATTTAAATCCGTTTGAATTTTCATCTTATGACACTTGCCAGTCATGTCTCAAAGGCAAGATGACCAAGACTCCGTTTACGGGACACGGAGAAAGAGTTACCGAACTCTTGGGACTTATACATAGTGATGTATGTGGTCCCATGTCTACACATGCCAGGGATGGTTCTTCATACTTCATTACATTCACTGACGATCTCTCTAGGTTCGGGTATGTGTTCCTGATGAAACACAAATCAGAAGGTTTTGAGAAATTTTGGGAATATAAACAAGAAGTTGAGAACCAAACCGGAAAAAGTATTAAAATCCTTCGATCTGATCGAGGAGGGGAATACTTGAGCAATGAATTCCTAGACTTCCTAAAAGAGAATGGGATTCTCTCTCAGCTGACTCCTCCATATACACCACAGCACAACGGTGTATCAGAACGGAGGAACCGCACCCTATTAGATATGGTGCGCTCTATGATGAGCACAGCTGAGTTACCTATTTCCTTCTGGGGATATGCACTGGAAACAGCTGCAGACCTATTGAATATGGTTCCCACCAAAACCGTGCCGACCACTCCATATGAGATATGGAAAGGAAAGAGACCATATCTTAATTATGTTAAGATATGGGGTTGTCCGGCCTATGTAAAAACGTAAAATCCGGACAAACTCGCGGCAAGGTCCATTCTGTGTAAGTTTATTGGATATCCCAAACATTCACGAGGGTATATCTTCTACCACCCTGAGGAACAAAGAGTGTTTGTTTCTCGGCATGCCACCTTTTTAGAAAAGGAATTTCTTGAAAAAGAGATTAGTGGTCATGAGGTAGAACTGGAAGAGGTTCCAGCGACACAGACTACAACAGAAGATTTGGTTGAACCAGAGGATTCCGTAGTCCCCGATGAACCCCAGCCTCTCCGCCGATCTGGTAGGGTTTCTCGTCCACCTGAGAGATAGTACGGTTTTCTCATTGATGGTGGGAGCGAGGATTGCATCATGGAGGATGATGACCTAACTAGCTTCGAGCAGGCCATCACGAGTGGGGACTCAGTGAAATGGCTGGATGCTATGCGGTCTGAGATGGATTCCATGTACACCAACAAAGTATGGACTTTTGAAGTTGCTCCTGAAGGGGTAAAACCCATTGGGAGCAAGTGGATCTTCAAGAAGAAACTTGGTGTAGATGGGAAAGTGGAGACTTTCAAAGCTAGACTTGTAGCAAAGGGTTTTCGTCAAAGACCAGGTGTGGACTATGACGAGACCTTTTCTCTAGTGGCTATGCTTAAATCCATCCGGATCATGCTTGCCATCGCTGCATATCATGATTACGAAATCTGGCAAATGGATGTTAAGACCGCCTTTCTAAACGGTGATTTAGAAGAGTGCGTGTACATGACTCAGCCAGAGGGCTTCGTAGACAGTGGGAGCAGCGGGAAGGTGTGCAAGCTGCTTAAATCCATTTATGGATTAAAGCAAGCATCGCGGAGTTGGAACATCTGCTTTGACGTCGTTATCAAAGAGTTTGATTTCGTCAAAAATCCAGATGAACCTTGTATCTACAAGAAGGTGGCAGAGAGTAAGGTTGTCTTCCTCGTATTGTACGTGGATGACATACTCTTGATAGGAAATGATATTCCTATGCTGCAATCGGTCAAGCTCTTCTTATCACAAAGATTCTCGATGAAAGATCTTGGTGATGCCTCTTGCATATTGGGAATAAGGATCTATAGAGATAGATCCAAACGGATTTTGGGATTGTCCCAATCCAGGTACATTGACACCATACTAAAGAGGTTTAGTATGGAAGAGTCCAAGCGTGGGAACTTACCCACGATCTCTGGAGTCACTCTCTCCAAAGAGATGTCTCCCAAGACTGATTTGGAGAGAGTTCGCATGCAAGGTATACCCTATGCTTCGGCAGTAGGCTCTATCATGTATGCGATGCTATGTACCAGACCCGATGTAGCATACTCACTAAGTATAGTGAGCAGGTATCAAGCTGATCCTGGAGAGAGTCACTGGACAGCTGTGAAGAGCATTCTCAAGTACTTGCGAAGGACTAGAGATATGTTCTTGGTGTATGGTAACGGAGAACTCCAAGTGGAGTCCTTTACCGATTCGAGCTTCCAGAGTGATAAGGACGACTCTAAGTCGCAGTCGGGTTTTGTCTTTACCCTTTACGGAGGGGCGGTTAGCTGGAAGAGTTCCAAGCAGGAAACCGTGGCAGACTCGACGATGGAGGCTGAATACATCGCTGCCAACGATGTTGCCAAAGAGGCTGTTTGGATCAAGAAGTTCATTACTGAACTTGGAGTGGTTCCATCCATTGAGCATCCAATACCTTTGTATTGCGATAACAATGGAGCGGTGGCTTTGGCCAAGGAACCCAGGTCCCATCAGCGATCCAGGCATATTCTGAGGAGGTATCACCTGATCCGGGAGATAGTTGATCGCTGGGAGATCGAGGTCAGGAGAGTTGACACGAAGAACAACACGGCGGATCCACTCACGAAGGCCATTCCCCAGATACAGTTTGAGAGACTCTTCGGGATGCTCGGTATGCGATACTACAGCTGCTGGCCCTAGTGCAAGTGGGAGATTGTTAGTTGTATGTATGTCCTAGAGGCCAGTATTGTACAAATGATGTATATTATATTGGATGCTTGGACATATATAGAGATGACTTTCTTGCTCGATATGATAGTATGCTATCTGGTTACTCTTTATCTTAACATGTACACTTGTCTCTTTATACTGTCTTAAAGTTACATGTTGGTAAAGCCCTTAGGATGTGTACTTGACTACCTGGACTATGATACAGATCATACTAGTGGGGACATGGTAGTCCATAAGTACATCCTTCAAGGTCCCTAGTCGTGGGTGTATCGAGACGGGGCATCGATATACCAGAGTAGACTAGCGTATACGCTTCTCGACCCATGTGATGGGTGATGGATGATCCCATATCCATTGGTGTTTGACATCAGAGATGGTGTACGGGTGCTCAGTGGAAACTGGGTACACTGGACGGACTCGTCGAGAACTCCCAGATGGTATTATACCTCACGTCAGATGGCAGTTCTCAGGTGACACTTGTACAGGTTAGTCTGTAGACCCGAGATCGTCATAGAGTCTTGTGTGATTCCCACTGTGCTTTGATCTCCACCTTACCACGTCCATAAGGGCGTGCAAAACGGTGGTCTTTGGGCACAGTCCCGAGTCACATGGAGGCAATGAGCGATAGGAGGGGTTTCGTCTCTCCCGGTATTGGGGGTTGATGTTGCGCAGTGCTCGATTGGCCGTAGCAGGGAAGTCCCTAGCCAGGGCTGATCAGAGATTTGCTGGTAAGTGTTACCAGTAGTTTCTCGACCCGTTATGAGCCTCACATCGGCACGACTTATCGGGTTATTGGGGTCTGACGTTTACCACCCCTAGACTTGATATGCGACATATCAGACGAAGAGACCGAACTGTGCGGTAAGTGTTACTGGTCGGATTCGCAGGAGTGTGAGCGGGCTAGCTCATCGATCTTCTGATCGCTCAATACCCGGGTGGCCGTTACGTTTAGCAGACCGCTTGTGGCTTGTGGATGCTTGATATGATCATCATCTGCTACCGGCGTATTGACGAGTCTTTAGAGTCCTACACAGAGGTTTCCTGGTTCAAGCGAAACGAAATAGGAGCGCATATGAGATATGTGCAGGACCGAGAATAATGCGTGTATGTGATACCGCATTTCATTCTCGCGATAAATGTTTCGATTGGTTATATTCGATATGACCTAGTTATCGAATCATTGATTCGATAAATCGATACATTGAATACTAGTCGGTTATGTGCGACATGACCGGATCATTGAATCAAATGTTGATTTAATGATTTAATGTATAATTATATATTTGATATATTACTTTGCATTAACTAGTATTGGTTCACTTTATACGGATTTTCTCACTTGATGTGCAAGTTGTATATGTGATATACTTTTTGTGCACAAATATGTATCATGTTTGATGATGCATGCTCACATGGTTAGGTATAAAGAATTAAACCATGGTTAAGAAGATAATTAGGGTTTTTATTTATTCTCTCATTTATTTATCCATTCTTTATTTATTTAAATGGATAAATGAAAACATAATGGTTTCTTTTGTCATGAAGCTTGTTGAAGCTTCATGAAGCTTTGACTAAAGAAACCATTTTGTTTTCTAGCTTAACCTTAACCTTTCTCATTAACCATGGTCTTTTCTCTAAACTTAACCTTGGTTGAGATATGATAAGTATTGGATTTATTTTTCTATTTTAAACAACACTTATCATATTTTAGCTTCTTCTTCTCCTTCTTCTTCAAGAGAGAAAACAAGTTGCCATCAATGGCAACATGAGCAAAAGTGAGTGAAATCCAAATCTAAAGTGTACCCACCTCCTATTTCTTCATCCTCTACCTCTTGCCAAGTTGTTTTGGGTGTTTACTTCACAAGTTTCACAAGTTTGTGAAGTCGGAGCTTGAACTAGTGCAACCTCGACGTAGATCGTCTTTGACACAAAGCCGACGAACTATTCCGCATATTATTCCGATGAAGCCGACGAATGAGTCGAGGATTCATGATAGACAGCGAGGGCATGACCACGTGGAGCTAAGGAGGTGGAAATCCGGATCTACAAAGGTTGTAGCTTCCCACTTCTAGTTAAAGTGTTAACTAAGTTTTCTTTTCGCCTAAAATTCTAGCAACGATCCGTAGTCTAGGGTTTCTCGGCACCAAAAATTTTAAATTGGCATGTCCGATGCCTTGTGAGACCTTACTAGAGTGCCTAGAAACCTTTCAGTGGAGGTGTACACGGATCACAAAAGTTTGAAGTACGTCTTCACTCAGAAGGAACTAAACATGAGGCAGCGTCGATGGCTAGAGCTGATGGCAGATTATGACTTGGATCTTCAGTATCACCCAGGGAAGGTGAATGTTGTACCAGATGCACTCAGTCGCAAGCCAGCGGTCATGATATTGACCGGTCAGAGGAGCATTATTGAAGACTTTCAGAAACTCGAGCTTGAAGTCGTTACACCGGTCGTACTCAGTCAACTTTGGCAACTACAGGTGCAGTCTTCCCTGGTGGATCGCATCAAGGCTGCACAAGCGGATGATCCCCGATTGCAAAAGTTCAGAGCGCAAGTAGAAGCCGGGCTGAGAACGGACTTGATTATACCTGAAGACGGTTCTCTAAGATTCGGTAGCAGACTCTGCGTACCCAAGGGAGATGTTCGAGAAGAGGTACTGGCTGAAGCGCATAGTTTAGCTTATTCTGTGCATCCGGGAGGTACAAAGATGTATCGGGATCTAAAACAGCACTTTTGGTGGAACGGAATGAAGCGGGAAATTGCGAGGTTCGTATCCAGGTGCCTGGTATGCCAGCAGGTGAAGGCGGAGCATCAGAGGACAGCAGGATTATTACAACCACTGCCGATACCAGAATGGAAGTGGGAGCACATTACCATGGATTTTGTGACGGCCTTACCACGGAGCCCTTGGGGCAATAACGCCATTTGGGTTATCGTCGATCACCTCACGAAAACTGCACACTTCATACCATTCTGAGTGGGACAGTCGACAGAGTCATTGGCAGAGAGATATATGCATGAGATAGTGCGACTTCACGGTGTTCTAGTCAGCATTGTGTCAGATCGGGACACCAGATTCGTGTCGCACTTTTGGAGGAGCTTACAGGAGAGTTTTGGTACCCGCCTCAAATTCATCACAGCTTATCACCCGCAGACGGATAGGCAATCAGAGCGTACGATCTAGACGCTCGAGGATATGTTGAGAGCCTGTATGTTGGACTTTTAGGGTTCCTGGGAGGACCGTCTACATTTAGTCGAGCTTTCTTATAACAACAGTTATCAGGCTAGCATCCAGATGGCTCCTTTCGAAGCGCTTTACGGACGGAAGTGTCGATCCCCAGTGTGCTGGGATGATGTGGGAGAGCGAAGATTACTGGGCCCCGAACTCATTGTTCAGACAGTCGACAAGGTCCAAATGATCAGGCAGCGTATTAAGACGGCTCAGGATCGACAGAAGAGTTGGGCAGATACCAGCAGGACGGCACTAGAATTCGAAGTCGGAGATCACGTGTTCTTAAAGATTTCCCCTACCCATGGAGTTATCAGGTTCGGTGGTCGGGGAAAGCTCAGTCCCCGTTTTATCGGACCTTTTGAGGTGCTAGAGCGAGTAGGAGAGGTGGCCTACCGACTTGCCTTGCCTCCATCGCTAGCTGGTGTGCACAATACCTTCCACGTGTGACAGTTGCGGCGTTATGTTCGGGATGAGAGCCATGTCTTGGACTATTCGGAGCTAATTTTTGGTACCGATCTATCGTACGAGGAACAACCCACTACCATCCTCGACTGCAGAGAGAAAGTGCTGAAGAATAAGGTCATTCCGTTAGTCCGAGTGTCTTGGGGCGGTCGTTCCCCAGGGGAATCCACCTGGGAGCGGGAGGAAGATATCCGTGCTCGTTATCCACATCTCTTTGTTTAGTACTTGTTTCTTGTATCCTTGTTAAATTTTGAGGACGAAATTTTTATAGGGGGGTATGATGTAAATCCCCGTTCCCATCTATAAAATTTTTTCTAGTTCCCGATTGATTCCTGATATTTTCCTCGTGAAGTTTGTTGGTAATCGGTTGCTTAAGTTCCAATATTCAGCTTAATCTAAACCTAAAACAAAATTTAAAACTCAATTAAAATCCTTATTATACACAACCCAGCCCAACAAATAAAATAAATATTAACATTTAAAATTCTTAAGCCCCGGCCCAGCATCCTTCCTTCAGCCCAAAAGAAAATCAAATAAAAAAATTAAACCATTTATTTAATTCTTCCGGCCCACTTCCTTCAGCCCACACCTTCTGAACCCGACCCGGCCCACTACCCTTCTCCTTCCCCAACGGCTCTTTCTTTTCCCGCTCGCGATCCGCTTCCTTCGCCAACGCTCGCGGCCATGACGCTCATGCCCATGCTCGTGCGCTGTTACCCCACGACGTGCACCCCTCGTCTCCCCTATCTCCCTCACACCCTCACTCCTCTCTCACTCACAAAACTCTCCTCCCTCTCAAAAATTTCCCACGAACCCACTCTCGCAGCCCTCTTCCAACTTCATCACTCGCCCCACTGCCGACGGCGACGACTACAACCCCTCACCCTTCTCCCACGCTCACTCCTCTCCACCAACGGAGCTCCCTATGCTACCCACTTCGCTTTCAGCCGTCACCAAACTCCCCGGCACACCCAACCCACTGCACCCGAGCTCGACCACCACCTGCCCTCGACGCCGGTGAGCTTCTCACCTCATCGTCGACGCCCCTGCACCCTCCTCGTCATCAGCATCATCACCAACACCTCCAAAACTTACAAACCCGAGTCCACTACCTCTCTCTCTTTATCTACAAACCCACAATACCCATCCAAGCACCACTGTTGTCCATTGCCGGAGCGCCTCCGCCGACCGTCTTCGACCCCAGCACGTCCCAGGCCAACCACAGAGCACCACCTCCGCTTTCAGCAAGCACTTGATGTCTCCAGGAAACTTCGACGTCAAACCTGAATCGCGAGCCGAGGCCGTGCATTCAATTCACACCGTTCGTCACGCGTTCGTGACGTTACCGTCGCCGTGCATCCCCGAAACGTTTCCAGGCAACTATTTTACTTGCTACATGCTAATCTACTTGTGTTATAAACTCAAATGTATAAGTTATGAATTTACAATTCCCGATGAAATTAAACGACATACCTATTCGATGCACGATCCCAATGAAAATACTCACCTAATCTAACGGAATTAGATTGTTTATGTGGGCCCATGTAGTGACGAATATCTTGTACAAATCTCACTGGAAAATACGACTATTAGTGACTAAAATGAATACCCCCAAATATGCCCATAAAGATAGAAATTTTCCGTATCTGAAAATGGTTAAAATCATCGTAAATTATGTACATACTGAAATGATACGTTCGAGGGCTTAAATCGAAGCCGACTCGACAAACTTTAACCCTATGCAAGTTTTTAATGGTCTCTGTGATGAAATTGTAACGATATTTGGATCGGAATGCGACTCTGGACTGCAGTCCAGAGCGACTCTGATTACTGTTTACTGTTCCCTAACGTGTACCACTTAGTTTACTAAACTCGTATGTTGAGGAACTCTGCATTTTATTAAAGGTGAATCTGTTAGCTAAATAACGCAAGTTGTTTCATTTCGTTTCATGGTCGTTTGCTATTTAATTTGTAAATAAAGAGGGCAGGACGTATAACTGTCCAGAACAGATTCAGTAGTGACAAACTAGTGTTAAACAGTGTGTAACTCTTGACGTAAAGACGCGATTGAGAATCTGTCTATTGCGTTGAATAACTTATTGAAAACCCTAGATTTTATTCAACTGTAGCATCGCTAAATTCTGAACCCAACTGGGTGAAATTCGTGTCGCGAAACGGACGTTCAGTTCAGAAACTGAATTTCCAGCCGCGGGCACTTAAAATGAAACTGCTGTAACTTGAATACCGGGAACCCGATTGAACTGAAACTAATTTTGATGAACTTCTGACAGAGTGTGCTATTTATCGTATTTCTATCATTTCGTTGAATTCCGAACATATGAATTTATGCAAATTTTGTAAGTTGATGACGTGCATATTGATTCATAACATACTTAGCTTGTTAATGGCATACATACACATATCTTACCCCATTTGCCATATACATAGTGTTAGTGCGTGTTAGTGTTCAGTGGACATTGCATTATCGTGCGTGAATGATATTGGTTAGGAGTGTCGAGTACACCAATGGAAAGTGAACATTCGTGACAGTGATTGATACAGTGAACAGTGATAAAACCGTGCCATTGGTATACTTGTACACGACTAAATCAAAATCATAAATAGTGTAAACCTAGGGGAAAAGGGGAAATCGAAGTGGAAAGGGAATCGTATTTAGCGGGACCGTGTTTTAGAGGATGATCATTCGAGGAGTGATATATATATTAGGTAGGATCTAGCGATCCGGCTGACAAGGTTATATCCCGGGCATGTGAGTCGTTGTCTCGGGTATGTACGAGACTCCTGTTAAACATGATCCTCCTTTCCACTATACGATTTCAAACATGACCTAGAGACTGATAGGGACACAGATCATACTTTGCATCATATAGTGACATAGCGTTTACACGCATTGTATCTTCACTGTTATTACCTCATTTACATGTTTCATCTCATTATAATATTATTGCTATTGTGTCGCTCTGACGACCTGAGTATGCATGCTTAGATTCCGTGGAAGAACCAGCACAGGAGACGCATTTACCTTTCGAGCTAAGGGAGATCTAATCCGGAGTACTTCTCTTTCTTTTCTTCTTTCCATAGAAGTGATCGTGTAATTGAACTTGGTTAGTAACTTTTCATGTTTATTTATAATTTGTGAACAAAGGATTTTAATGTAATAATTTAGTGATGTAATTTCTTTACTACTGTGCTTTATGTACTGATTACCATGTAATGCTAGAAGCCGAAGTGTGACTACGGCGGGATTATTCCTTGACCGTAGGAGCATGGCTGGCCTAGTCATCCCTCGTTTTCCGTATTTTGGGAAGCGGGGCGTGACACACCTCATCCTACACCTCAATAACCTTTTAATCCAAAAAGTTCTAAACCATGTGTCACGGCCCGAGTATTTCGACTCGTGACCGGCACTTAACCATGCTACGTCTACAGGCGTAACGCGGCTAAGTAAGCCGAACCCAGAAATCAAAACCATTTAAAAAAAAATAGTGAGTGTTGAAAACGTTTAGTTAAAGCATTTAGAAAACCTTAAATAAGTCAATAAGTTCCTTTTAAAGTTACTTAATCATTTGAATAATTTTGGCAGCATTTCCTTTGTAAAAGTAGCCCCGAGAACGGGTACAAAACAGGATATGGGTGAAAAAAATGAAATATAATGAAATGAAACATCCCCAAACGGGAGCAATCACGCCCAACGGCGGAAACCATCATCACAAGAGTAATATACGACGCCGTAGCGAAGAATGAGCAATAAGTAAACATCACAGAAAATAACTGTATATAAAAAAAGTCGGCTCCCACGAGCTCGACACCAGAATACAAAATATACATCATCGTCCTCACACAATATCTAAGTCCAGTACATAAATGGTAGATGGAGATTACTAGATACAAAAAGGGATACAACAAAAGTAATCAGATACCACAACCCACCTAAATGCAAAACAGCACTCGCCGCAACTGTAGTGGTATCTGTAGCCAAAAGATGCAAAAGACAGCCTGCCGCGACTATGCTAAGGGCAACCTGCAAATACTGTGGCACAACGGGGGTGAGTTGCCAACTCGTGAATAGAGATAACATATAAAGGTAACCGCGAGCATGCACGTACTGCGCTACTCTAACAAATGCCATCAGATGATATCAATGCGTGATAAGCAGTATGTGCAATAATCATGCAGATGCTCTGTCAGGTAAAATAACTACAGGATGAGATATATGGTAATCAATGCTGAGCATGGGATAAACAACATCTACACGGAATATCAACGTGGAAAACAATCGGTGCCCACAACTGCACCCAAATTCCAAATAACTCAGGCGCCGGCACACCCATCGGCCCTCAAATCCTGTAAATCTCTGAGAAATCACGAGTGCCCAACATCGGCACCCAAAACATCATAAAATACTCATGTCCAGCATTGACACGCAAATCCTCATATATCGGGCTCCGTCAGTCCGGATCAGCCCACGGGCTCCGTCTGCGGTATCGGCCCTCGGCCCCGGCAGTACGGATCATCCCGCAACCATCTCTCGACTCTGGTCGGTATCCTCCGGACAACCGCCAGGTCCAACCAATCACCGGTAGGTACTCGCCACCCTGCCAGGCTCATCGTCTACTCCACGAAAAATATTTCTCGCCCCGGGGAACCATACCAGGTCCACCACGAACCCGCAAACGGATCATCCATCTCCTCGAATCGGGTTTCAAACACACGTCTCAGCACCGAGAAAACGCGTGGTGGACGCACCAAAATATCATATCACGAGGAACCGGGTTTTCAAATAGTGCATCTTTTCTCAAAAAATGCCACGGTCCTCAAAACCAGAAATCACATGAAAATCCATCACCAAGAAGTAAATCCAATGCGATGTGCTACGTACATCAATCCATGATATAGGTATAAGGGAAAACCGCTTTTAAAATTAGTTCCAGTTTTTAAAGATATCATGCGGCTCCCAATTTCCATGAAAGTCATATCGAATCATATATGAAAAGAACTACAGCAATATAATCATGGCAGTTCTACAGTGAGTGTGTCATGGCAATTACTAACGGTGTGTGTGTAGCATGCAGATTAGTGCTCGTGCGACATGAACCGTTAGTAATAGTGCGGTGTTCTATCAATTCTAAGCATACATACAGCAGGGAATGCAATATGCAATGACAGTACATGAGGTAAATGCAACATATAATAATAAGGTCCTATCAGCCCTGACGCATAACGCCATGCGGGCGATATCCCCGTAGATGTTAAATCTACTCACCGAAGTCTCGCGCTAAGTGTAGCCGACGACTTGCTTGCCCTTCTTCGCAGCATCCGTCTCACCCGCCTGCGAACCTAGAATCACATAACATATATCACACATAAGCTCAATTTCACAAAAACGTGATATTACGATCCAACTAGAAACCCGTGTCGCAAACCAATCGCGCGTGTGCGCGATTCTCTAAAACGTGTGATCACGCGCCTGAAACTACCCTGACGCGTCGCGATACGCAGAAACCCTAACTCACACACGTATCACGCGTGTCACGAAGGTTTAGAAATACGGAAAAACAGGTAATAAGCCCCAGATTTTTCTGCAGTAAGAAACAAACAAAATTGCACATGCCAGGGGTCTAAGGATTGCAACAGATACCTATAGGACCAAACCCCAACCCAAACCCTACCTATCTGGCCGCAAATTGCGGCCAGATCTAATATTCCGGCGGCTTCAACATGAAGAAAGGGGGTCGGGTTCTACCTGGGGTATCAGTACCTAGCCACTACACTGCAGTATTCTCAAAATTAATCTGAACTCATCGGGTCGATAGCAGTTTACAAAAACACAAAAATTGCCTTAAAATGACGAATCGCATCAATTAGGGATCTAGTGGTAATTTAGTGCAATTGGGTGCTAAGCTGGGTTGAAATGGCCTTAACAACACTCTATCAACCTACTGAAACCAAATCACACATCACTTGCTCAAGGTTCCTACTAAACACCTCATATCGCACTAAATCGCATCAATAACCACTAACCGAAGCAAAACTACACTAAACAAGTAAACTAGGGAGTAAGTTTAGGAAATATACCCCACACTCGACCCTAGGGAGCTGGAGGAAGAAGAAGGAGTGAAGGGAAGGGGCTGCAGCTGGAGTTGTGGCTGCTGTTGCTCTCACTGTTGCTGCTGCTGCTTACTGCTGCCTGCTGCTGCTGTGGCTTGCTGCTGCTGTAGCTTGCTGCTGCTGTGTGTAGGGTTCCTAGGCACTCTCAAGAGGTCTCACAAGGCATCAACCATGCCAATTTCAAAAAATCTAGGTGCCGAGAAACCCGACTACGGATCGTTGGCTAGAAATCTAGGCGAAACATTAAACTAGTTAACACTTAACTATAAGAATACGGAAATACAACCTTTGTAGATCCGGTTCTCCACCTCCATAGCTCCGCAACGAAGTATCCTCGCTGTCCAAATCGAAATCCGGGCTCTTGCGTCGGCTTCATCGGAGAAGAAGCGGGCTAGGTCATCGACGACGTGCCGAAGATGATCTACGTCGAAGCATCACTAGATCAAGCTCCACCTTCACCAAGCCATGAAAACTTGTGAAGGAAACACACTCTACTACTTGGCAAGAGGTAGAGGATGAAGAAATAGGAAGTGGGTAGACTTTAGAATTGGATTTCTCACTTGTTTCATCAATCCACCATTGATGAAGTCAAGCTTCTTCATGGAAGAAGAAGATGAAGATGAAGAAAAGAATTATTATGATAGTTAATTAAAAAGAAAAGAAAAAGGATACTTATCATAATAATAACCATGATTAGGTGTAGAGAATAGACCATGGTTAATTGCAAGGGTTAGGGTTAAGCATGAGACAAAATGGTCACAAAGTCAAAGCTTCATGAAGCTTCAAAGAAAGAGACAAAACCTGCAACCATTTCATTTCTAATCTTTTCCAAATAAATAAATAAATAAATGATTAAGAAAAAGAAAACCCTAATCATCAATTTAACCATGGTTTAATCTTTACACTTAACCAAGTTAACATGTATCATCAAACATGATACAAACATTTGCACAAAAAGTATATCACATATACAACTTGTACATTCAAGTGAGAAAATCCATATAAAGTGAACCAATACTAGTTAATGCAAAGTAATATATCAAATATATAATTATACATTAAATCATTAAATCAACACTTGATTTAACGATCCGGTCATATCGCATATAACCGACTAGTATCCAATGTATCGGCTTATCGAATCAATCCTTGATTCGATAACTAGGTTATATCGCATACAACCATTCGATACATTCATCGCGAGAATAGAATACGGTATCACATACACGCATTATTCTCGGTCCCGCACATATCTCATATGCGCTCCTATTTCATTTCGCTTGAGCCAGGAAACCTCTGTGTAGGACTCTAAAGACTCGTCAATACGCCGGCAGCAGGTGATGATCATATCAAACACCCGCAAGCCGCAAGCGGTCTGCTAAACGTAACGGCCACCCGGGTATTGAGCGATTAGAAGATCGACGAGCAAGCCCGCTCAAACTCCAGTGAATCTAACCAGTAACACTTACCGTACAGTCCGGTCTGTCCGTCTGATATGTCGCATATCTTGCCTAGGGGTGGTAAACGTCAGACCCCAATAGCTCGATAAGTCGTGTCGATATGAGGTCTATAACAATTCGAGAAACTACTGGTAACACTTACCAGTAAATCTCAGCAACCCTGGCCAGGGATTTCCTGTTATAGCCAATCGAACACAGCGCAACATCAACTCCCTATACCGGGAGAGACGAATCCCCTCCTATCGCTCATTGCCTCCATGTGATTCGGGACTGTACCCAAAAACCACCGTTTTGCACGCCCTCTTGGACGTGGTAAGGTGGAAATCAAAGCACAGTGGGAACCACACAAGACTCTATGACGATCTCGGGTCAACAGACTACTCTGTACCAGTGTCACCAAAGAACTGCCATCTGACGTGAGGTATAATACCATCTGGGAGTTCTCGGCGAGTCCGTCCAGTGTACCCAGTCTCCACTGAGCACCCGTATATCATCTCCGATGTCAAACACCATTGGATATGGGATCATCCATCGCCCATCTGTATGGGTCGAGAAGGTATACGCTAGTCTACTCTGGTATATCGATGCCCCGTCTCGATACACCCACGACTAGGGACTTTCAAGGATGTACCTATGGACTACCATGTCCCCACTAGTATGATCCGCATCATAGTCCAGGTAGTCAAGTACACATCCTAAGGGCTTTACCAACATGTAACAGAGAGACAATCAATGTACACGTTAAGGTAAAGAGTAAACAGATAGCATACTATCATGTCGAGCAAGAAAGTCCTCCCTATATATGTCCCAGCATCCACTACAATATACATCCTATGTACAGTAATGGCCTCTAGGGCATACATATAACTAACACTGTGCTGAGATGAGATGGTTGCTGCTGCTACTGCCGCCTGCTGCTTCTGTGGCTTGCTGCTGCTGTGGGGTAAGTGTGTGTGTGTGTGAGAGAAAGAGTGAGGTTGAGAGAAAGAAAACAAAACAAATGAGAGGAAATCATCACCCCAATGTCAACCCCTCCTCTCTCTCCCCTCATTAATTGCAAGCATGGCTTTTGCCATGATGCCTACTCTCTCTCTCACCCTCACCAAGTCAACACCCAAAGGAATTCAAATTAAAGCAACTATTAATTAACTAATTAAACTCAAAAGACTTAATCCCCATGATTAACCCACCATGGTTACTAATCATGGTAATAACTCATTTAAAAACCCTAGTTTACATGCACATGTGTGTGCAAGCCTAGGAAAATTTTAGAAAAGTATTTATTAAATTAGGAAAAATATTTGAAACACAATTTAGTAAACTTTTTATTAAAAACCCTTTACTTAAATATAATTAGTCACTAAACACATCCTAAGGTGTTACACCATGATGAGGTGTAATCTTCTAAAAGTAATCTTGTAATAAATTACAAGAATACCCCTCAACCATATATACATACCCGCATCCGTATTCCGAAGAATACGAATACAAAGAGACGAAAATAATCCAACAAATATAATACTAGGATCCGGCTTAAACCAAAACCCACCAGTATTATCCGTCCGAACATCATCCGTGCACAAGTACACGTATGTGATCGAACCCTGCCGTAAGACCATACGGTCTCTACATTGTTTCGCCCGAAGCAGGGAAACCCTCTGTGTAGGACTCTAAAGACTCGTCAATATGCTGGCAGTGGATTTAACCACAAGCACGTCAGCGGCACTACCTGTACGTAACGGCTACCCAGGTATTGAGCGAAAGGGAGGCCGATGAGCAAACTCATCCTGAAACCCCTACTGAGCCTGACAGTGACAATATCCGTACAGTCCGGTCTGTTCGTCTATGAGTATCGCATATCGAGTCTAGAGGGTGGATAAAGTCAGACCCCTAATAACGCGACATTTAGTGTCGGTATGAAGCCCATCACCACCTGAGAAACTACCGATCCTAAATCAGTAATTCTCGACTACATTGGCCAAGGATTTCTGGTAATGGACACCCGTGCACAACCGCGATATCAACCCCCAATACCGGGAGAGACGAATCCCCCAACGATCCGCTCACTGCCTCCATGTGGCTCTGGACTGTACCCAACTAAAACCTGTTTGCACGACTCCTTTGAGCCGTGGTAGGGTAGTAATCAAATTACGGTGGGAACTCACATGAGACAAATGACGATCTCAGGTCGATAGACTAACCTATACACATGTCACCAGGGAACTGCTATCTGACAATAGGTATAATACCAACTAGCATGTTCTCGACGAGTCCGTCCGGTGTACTCATAACCCAATGAGCGCCTATATACATCTTAGGTGAACAAACTGACACCAATGGCTTGTGAGACCGGCCACCGCCCCTCGTCGGGGTCTCGATCAGTATACACTAGTCTACTCTGGAGTATCAATGCCCAGTCTCGAAACTCCTACGACTAGGGACATTTAAGGATGTACCTATAGACCACCCAGCTCCCACGTATATGATCGACATCATACTGCTGGTAGTCAAGCAAGAATCATATGGGCTCTATCAAAATGTAATAGTGATCTGTAATGCTACATAATGCTGTACATGTTGATAAAGACAAACCAGATAGCATACTATCATCTCGAGTATGACTGTTCTACCAGTATAGGTCCTCCCTCAATCAACATAATAACATGCCTGCGACTATGATAATTGCTTTGAGGGCACTATAGCCAACAATCTCCCACTTGCCCTTACGGCTAATTATTGTGATGTCGCATACTCACAGCTGTCACGACCCAAAGAAAGCCCGTGACTGGCACTTGAATCATATAAAATCTATAGGACTCCATCTAATTCAAGTAAACCAAAATCCCAGAAATCTAACACCATTTTTAAATAGTAAAGGATGGAAAACTCGTTTTAAAGCAAGTGTTTTTAATATCATAAGCCGAATTATGCGTTTTTAAAATATCAAGTCTTTTCTGAAAATTTCGGCAGAGTTTCCTTTGTAAATACTGGCCCCGAACAGGGCACAACATGATAAATATATACATGAAAGATAAAAGGTATCCCCAAGCGGAAGCTAGCTCTTCGTCAATCGACGGGCACAACCACGCAAGCAATATAATATATAACGCCGAAGGGCGAGGATCAAAACTCAAAAGGAAACTCAAAGCAGCATGAAATCCATAATAATACAACGCGCGACTCTAAGGTCGAAAGAATATACAACACTGGTCATCTAAGTCTGAAAAAATATACAAGTCTGGTTGATGGAGTTACTAGATACAACAGAATATAAATAAAATACAAGGGTGGTCACGATACAAGTGAACCCACCAACCAAAGTAATCACCCGAAAAGGAAGCAGTGTGCCAGCAAGCAGTAACGAAACCTGTATGGCAAAACCTGCAAAAAACTGTGGCACAACGGGGTTGAGTTGCCAACTCGTGAGTAGAAAACATCACCGAGCAGAAATCGTATGTATGACACAATCCTAGGTCAATACAATCAAAATATATATAACCTCAAAATGATAAGTCTGAAGCATGAAAAGGTGGCAAGGGTAAACATCTATATATAAGTGTAATCCCATGTTCTCGTGTCAGTGCCTCAGGTAGCAATGTATCATGTGTATGAGGTATGAATGTAATGTAATGAAAACAGAATACATGTAAATGAAGAAACTGTTTTCTTTCTTTAGTGAGATTTCTATTTATATAAAATGAGGTATCATCAATGAAATCATCATAAAAACGGTGTCTAACATCGACACAAAATATATCCCAATATCTCAGGCTCCGGCTATCCGGACAAGCCTGTACCATAATATCTCAATACCTTAAATCTCAATACCTCAAATCTCAATACCTCGGGCTCCGTCAGTCCGGATCGGCCCGTATCATCAATCACACGACCACGAAGGGTATTCTCCGGATATCCGACGCGCCAGGTAAAATCACCGGTAGGCAGTCTTCCCCTGCCAAGCTCATCAGCCTTTATGAAATCACTCTTGCCCCGGGGTACAATACCGGGTCCCCCATGTACCCGAGACGGTTCATACGTCTCCTCGAATCGGGTCTCAAAATCGATCTCATAACCGAGAAAATATCATTGTGGAAGACTCATACATCATGAGAAAACCGCACTTTTCATTTTAAAAATAGAGAGAGAAAGAGAGAGAAGTTTATATATATTCTTGCGGTTCTTCCCCAAATCAAGGAAATCTCATGAAAATCCGAAATCCAATCATCAAAAGCAAGTAAACAGTGAATATCGGCATAAAACTTCATAATACTGCATAACAGTGAATAATAATATGCAATGTCTAAACTAGCATATAAAAACAAGTACGCTAATACCATGTCGAACTATCAGCTAACAAGCTATGTCAATGAATAATATTCTCTAAAGTGTTCATGACATGGTGTAACAACCGAGTCCAGTTCTACAAATTTTAGTTACTGTATGTGTGGTGTGTGGTATTTATTTCATTTATCCTGTTTTGGCTGTTACTAGTTATAGTTTACCCCGACAGTTCATATTCATGCATATAACAATTTAAGTCATTTAAAATAAATTAAAAATAATTGACATGGCCTGCTTGACACCCCTAACCCTGTGATAGTGTCCCTGCATCGTGTTCTCATCCCGTTCAGGGTAACGGACGTGTTTGGATGGCTACGCGCACGTACGTGCGTCCGTTCTTGGGGGTATGCTTTTAATTATAAAATCCTTCATTTTAATTTTTGGAACCTGCCAATAAATTTCATATTTCAAATTCAATTTTTTTTGGACCCGACCCGGGTGCAATTCTGAAATATTTTGCAATTACGCCAAATCCTATTTTCTAAATATTTTTTTAAACCGGCCAGTTATTCCTAAGCCTATTACATCTTAGCCAACGATTTTCTTAAATCCTAAAATCTTTCACAAATTTTTCCTAACCAACCAAACCCAGGCAATATTTTTTCCCCTCAGCCAATCAAAACGTTTCATTAACCGCAGCTTTCTCTCTCTCTCACTTTCTCCTTCTCTTTCTCTCTCATCTCTCTTTCTCTCTCTCTGCATAACGACAATTTCATCTCTCCTCAAATCTTTCTCTCTCCTCTCGATCTCTCTCTTCCTCTCTATCTCTCTCCTCTCGATCTCGCTCTCTCTCTCTCTCTCTCTCTACCGCGTCTCTCTCTCTCTCTCCCCTGATATATTCTTTCTCTTCTCGTATCCCTTCAGCGAAATTAACCCATCCCAGAAAAACCCTAGCTGCCTTCCTCCTCTCGCCGTTGCCTTAGCGCCGACGCCATTATCGTCGTTCATCGCCGCTGCTCACCCTCGTCGCCTCTACCTTCTCTCCTTCCTCCTTCCTTCTCTCCCCAGCACCCTGCAACTAGCAGCCGCGCCCCTGCACGCATCTGCACCGCCGGAAGCCGCCGCCGGTGACTTCGTCCCCGTGCCCTAGCCTTGGTACACCCCTCTGAGCCTTAACTCTGCACCTGCCTCTTTCCTTCCTCCTCCTTTCTTCTTCTCCCATCCTTTATGCTCTCGGGTGGGTTTTCTTTAACTGTCGGTGGTCGCTGCAGGTACCTCGTCGGAGCTCCGTCGACGCCGTCGACCCTCACGATCCTTCTCCAGACCATTGTAAGCCTCCTTCCCTTTATTCTCCTTCTCTTTGTCTCTTTTATCATTCATGCAGTTCTTGAAATATTGAAGTTTCTTGTTCTGATTCGCCGGAATCCGACCGTGCCGGCGACGTTTCCCGACGACCCAGCGAGGACCTGCGACCCGTGTGACTCCACTTTTCGTCGTTTGGGCTCTTTCCGTGAACCGTGCACGCGTTGCGACTTTTCCCCGCCGATGCGTAACGTTCCGTTTTCCGTTTCGCGACCCGTCGAAGCAAGTGAAACTTGCTACATGCTATTCAAACTATTCGTATACTAATTTATTTATTTCCTATTAAATCTTTAAATAGAATCGAAAGCATTGGATTTCAATTTAACCGTATAAAATTCCGTTACACATTTTATGATCTCGAACTTGAAACTTAATTGTTGCATCTAATTATTTATACCTTGTAATCACCTGTAAATGTTAGACCACATGATCACATTTGTTTATAGCCATGATACCCCTTCTATCCAGTTTTAACCTATCGGACATCCATTTGTATCTTTAACCGGTTTAATTACAATTGCATCCATATTATACATGTCGTCGCATCCCTAGAGTACTCAATAATTTTTAACCTGGTTTTTAGCATTCACATCTGTTATACGGTATTCATATAATGCCGACACCACCTCTTAAACACACACTGATAACCGTACGGCTAATTAGTTAAATCTGCATTTATTGCTTAACCTATTGCTTGTATTGTGTTGTTGATAACCATGCTTGATTATTATAACCATGATTATGCTAGCTGTTTATGACTACCCACATGTTATCTTTTACATCCTGGCATGACTTACTACACACATATTGATTGACTCGACATGGTACCGTACACTACTTGACTTGACCTGATGTACCATGGCTTGACCCGTTACCTGATCTTGTGTCTAATGCCAACAAACCTGACATGTAGTCCTCACGGACCGTTCCTGTTGTCTATCCAGACAAACCTGCTCTTACCTGATCCTGTGTTGGCATTAGTTCTTGATTACTGAATACCTGACTTGACATACATAACTTGGGGGTATGGAGAAATCAATAATGAAATCCTGACTTGTAACTCGACAGTTGCTTGCTTTTACTGATCAGTTTTAGAGGCTAGGCCCGCCTCGTGACGATGCTGCTGACATCGTTGGTCTGTACTCTTTTTCTGTTAGTGCCCAACGGCACGTCTCGGTTTCAGCCCGAGAGTCTTAGACCGTGGTCCCGGGCATGCACGGGATACTATTGAGTTACATCGATGATTCATCAAATTGATTTCAAAGACTTTAGAATAGATAACCCAATAAGCCAGTTTAGTTTACTCACTGTACACTACGCTGCACTGCCCTGATTTATATTACTGTAACACATGCTTTATCACTCATGATTATATTTGCATTGCTTGTTACCCTGTTTATGTAAGTGCACGGCGGCGCCCCGGCCTCCATCCCGAGGCCAAATGCGGAAGCGATGGCTAACCTTAAATTTTCTTGAACCGGCACCACCGCGCACTAAAACCCGGATCGTGCCATTAACTAGTCCTAGCTAACTACTAGATGAGAAAGAGAGATATACCGAGTGATCCGAGTCCTCCGGTCTTCTCGTCGTCGTCCCGATCTCCCGCGGAATCTCCGGTCTCCACCTCGTCGCCGGAAAAGCACCATGTCGCCTGGTTCTTTTACGGGCTCCCACCTCAATACCGAGGCAACTCGGGCACGAAGCTGGCGAGTCGACATGCCCAAGATTTGCTGTAGAATGTAGTGTCGAACTTGTGTCTCATCTTGGGGTTGTAGGGGTTGCCATTTGGTGGAGGAATGATATAAACTTTTGGAGATGGAACTTGTGGGGATTTTTGTGAAGCCAAAAGACTAAAATTCCCACACCAAAAATGTGGGCAGCCCCTCCTCATGGCTTGGCCGGCCATGCCTCATGGGAGTGTGAGAGAAGAGAGGGAGAGAGGGAGAGAAGTCCAAGGGGATGTGTATCAACCATGATGCAAGAAAAGAATGATGATCAAAAGCAATGATCACAACCACATCCACACTCAACCACAACCATCATCAAAACCATCATCTCAAACATGATGACTCCAAATGGTCAAGCCATCATCATCAAGCATGATGACTTCAAAAAGTCAAGCCATCATGAAGAAGTCAAGAAGTCAAGGTCAATGGATGGTGCAACCATCATGACACAAGAATATGCAAAGACCCCCTTCCAAATTGCTTATTTGCACAAATGCAAATAAGCCCTCCTCCACCAATCTTCGGCCATTGAAAGATACAAATGAAAATGGCCGAAACGGAAAGCAAACTGGAAACTCCAGAAAACTGATCCCGTAATAAATTACAGGAAAACCCCGATACTGTGTATACACACCCGCATTTGTATTCCGACCGAAATACAAATGCAATGAGACAAAATCTACACTGTACTATACTAGGATCCAGCTTAAACCAAAGCCGGCTAGTAATATCCGTTCGATCCTGATCCGTGCAATACCGCACGTATCTGATCGAACTCTGCCATATATCCATACGGCCTGTAGTACAAACTGTCCGATCCTGATCCGTGCAATACCGCACGTATCTGATCGGACCTTACCATATCTCCATACGGCATCTACACTGTTTCGCCCGAAACTTGAGTAACTGAATGTGGGGGACTCTAAAGACTCGTCAACATCTTGGTTGTGGATTTAACCACTAGCACGTCAGAGGTATAAGCCAATACGTAACGGGCCACCAGCTATTGACCAAAAGGGACGTCGATGAGCGAACTCATCCTGACACCCTACTGAGCCTGTCAGTGACAATATCCGTACAGTCCGGTCCGTTCGTCTATGAGCATCGCATGGCGGGCCCAGGGGGTTGGTAAAAGTCAGACCCCCAAAAGCGGTACAAGTCGTGTCGGAGTGTAGCCCAGAACACCCTGAGATACTACTGGAATACCTACCAGTAAATCTCCTGTGTCGGCCGAGGGCTTTGTGTAATGGCTCTCCTAGACACAGCGCGACCTCACCCCCAATACCGGGAGAGACGAACCCCTGAAGATCCGCTCACTGCCTCCATGTGGCTCGGGACTGTACCCAACTAAAACCTGTTTGCACGTCTCCTTTTAGCGTGGTAGGGTAGTAATCAAAGTACAGTGGGAACTCACACGAGACAAATGATGATCCCCAGGTCGATGAACTAACCTGTACACATGTCACCAGGGAACTGCTATCTGACGTCAGGTATAAGACCAACTAGCATGTTCCCGGCGAGTCCTGTCCAGTGTACTCATAACCCAATGAGCACCTGTATACATCTTAGGTGATCCAACTGACACCAATGGCTTGTGAGACCGGCCACCGCCCCTCGTCGGGGTCTCGACTGTATACACTAGTCAACTCTGGAGTATCGATGCCCTATCTCGAAACTCCCACGACTAGGGACCTTTTTAAGGATGTGCTTATAGACTACCAGCTCCCACGTATATGATCGCCCTCATACTGCTGGTGGTCAAGCAAGAATCCTAGGGGCTCTATCAACGTGCAATAGTGACCTGTCAGTTCACCTAAAGCAGTACACGATGATAAAGATAAACCAGATAGCATACTATCATCTTGAGTAAGACTGTCCTACTGGGACAGGTCCTCCCTCAATCATTGCAATCACGTGCCTGTGATCCAATAATTGACTCTGAGGGCACTATCTCCAACAATCTCCCACTTGCACTCAAGACTAATTATTGCGATGTCGCATACTCACAGCCTGTGTGATACCGAACACCCAACTCAGTCTCACAAAACTCGTTTGCGAAACTATTGCGTTCGAGAAATAGCCTCATTGAGTGGATCCGCTTTGATGTCTCTTTCTATGTCTCTCTATATCTCAAGTTCGCGGAGAAACCCATCTCCCGAAATGAGCAATACCTGTCTTAGAATGTGTCTGGATGTCTGATGGGACCAAGCTCATAAATGAACTCCAAATCCAAACTTCTTAGACTGTATCGTCAACTGAACTTAATCAGTATCCAGCGCCATGCCTCCCTCAGTATTGCCTTGGACCACCTGTCCAAAATACTGCCCTCGTCAGAAGGAAAACTATAACCCCGACAACCTCCTTGTCGTCCATGTCACCTTGGAAGCCTGGAATGATAACCGTCTCTCGAATGAGGCTGTCGTTATCATATCCCTAGAACATCCACTTATGTTCTAGAACTGCTTCCGACTGTTTCTCCAGGATTGGATCAATGTCAACTTATTGTATCTAGTGCAAGAACAACATCTGGTGTGGTACTTGACATCTCACGATTGACTCAATTTCCTGAGCAAGTGATTTGCCAATCATGCACATCCCTCTCCCCTTTAGTCTGTAAGATACCTTTAGAGAGGGTGACTCCATCACCTGCAGGTACACTACCGTGCCAGGAGTCGTCCATTCTAAATACTCTTAGAATGTTGTCTAAGTACCCTGATTGGGAAACCACCCAAATCTAGATCTAAAACCATAGATCTAGTAACCAGTATGACTGATATAGAATCCATTTCCTTTGTGGAGAAAACACTGTGTGACGACCAAAGTATAACCGATTGTAGTATAGGAATATCACTTCCTACTCTGTGTATGTCATCCTAATACCAGGACATCACACCCTACTACTACCTTCTTAACAGATCCATCCCCTATTCTGATGAAGTCAAACCTATGACTGTCACGTCAGAAATAGATGATCTTTCTCCGCTATATCTGCTTTACACTATAAATAGACATAAGCTACCTGTCCACCAATGCTTCCGCTGCTCCCACTGACTACGACAACCCTCTAGCAGGGTCATATAGACGTACACTTCTAAAGCCAGTTTAGAACGACGCTATACTCATCCACCCGCCGGGTCTCGCAGCCTGGAACAACAGCAATGGTAAGTGTGGGTAAACAAGAACCTCTATGTCACCGTCCTTGAGGCTACCGGAGTACCTCTCGGGTGCCTGAGGTTACCCACCTTATCTGCAGAGTGGCCAATGGAATGTCAATCCAGATTGAATCTTTAGGTTCTTATGAAATCTTCAGTAATCGTTTGTAGTTCTGGAATCACTTCCAGTTCTACCATACTCCCACTACTGTTTTTCTGAAAAAATCCATTTTTAATAAAACTGTGGCGAGTCTAGAACAATATCACTATTGATCTTCCAGATGGTAGAAAGTCAACCCTCGTCATAGCCTGGGTCAACCCACAAACAGCCATTACAGAAACGTGCCTTGAGTTGTCCAGTGTCTGGTTTTAATCATAAGCCGGACAACTCCCCGTACCTTAACATCGTCAAGATATGAACTGTTCTATATCCAATATAGAACCAGAGGCACTGATTTAATTGAACCAGATTCAAATCATGCAGCTGTCTCCAGTGCATGTCAACTAAATTGGAAGGAGGCCGATCAGCGTTACTCAACTTAGGAATGCTTCCAATTATGAGTAACCTGAAAGAGAAGCAAATTCTCTTAATCATTACTATCAACTGAACACCATACACAAGTATCTACATCTTCTATTCTTTGAAGAATCCCGATACTTGCAATACCTGGTTCTCTACTTTATTCAAATACCTATAACTTCTCAAAATTCGGAACCTATGTTTCCACGAAACACTTGTCTAAAAACTAGAGAAGTCATAAGTAAACCGAATATAGTACGAGGACCAACCCCTCTGTCCTGATGGACCCTGGACAACATACAATACTCTGTACAAGTCCCTTGAGTCTGATAACTCATTCACTGTGTGTCGTAGGTTGGAAATTGTACCTTTGGTTATGAAGAATTACACCGCTGTTTAATGCTCCTTACCTAACCATCCACTGATATAGGTAAATGTCGTAGACATAATTTCAAAAAGGTATATCTCACTCTATGAAAATAGATGTACAGATATATCAATTTGAAATTGGTGCATAACAACGGATATTCAAAACCAAATATTTTCCGTCCGGCAAACAACCAAGGTGACTTCCTCAAATATCACCGATTACAACGAATCCCGATATAATGAGGATGATCACCCAATTCCCAATAACTTACTCCCACTCATCATCTGTAAAACTATACAGATGTGAGAATCATACCTGGTAAATACATACCCTGGAGCAAGTGTCTAACTGGGAAATCAGTTTTCCTTTAACAGTACACAGTGAAACTGAAACATTGAAATGTTTCGATGGGGTATCCTGGTATTCCTAGTAATGCCTCTTCCATTATCCAGATTCACAACTGTAACCGTGTAATTCTTTGCCACCTTTCCAAATCCTTTTTTATGTCTTTAGTCATTACCTTCTGCACACCCCTTTAGGCCAAATGGTTTTCTTCCTTCCCTACCGTTCGGCACCAGCCTATGGTTTGGAAGAAGACTATCCAATAAGCATAATGGGTGTACTGTCCTAATCCTAGAAACACTCGCAATGCGAGAGAAGGTGAAGATTAAAGACAACCGAATAAACCTTATTCCTATTTCTCCTGAACCAGAATCCATCCCCGAACTGGAACAAGTTCCTTTCGAGTTCATATATAACCATACGATGGAGTATCCAATAAACTGTGGATCTTCGTAGTGATACGGACTGTCCTGGAGAAATACAAAGGTGATTTAGGATTGGCGAAGAAATACTTGGTTTGGTCGTGAATAGCAGTCGCAGTTTACTTTGCCCTCCTTCTAATCCCTTTCTTTGTCTTTACATAATACCTTCTGCACACCATCGTTATGCTAATTGGTTTTCTTCATTCCCTACCGGTCGGCACCTGCCTATGGTTTGGAAGAAGACTATCCAATTTGCGTAATAGGTGTACTGTCTCCTAAACCAAGGAGCACTCGCAACCTGAGAGAAGGTAAAAGGAAAAGACAACTGAATAATCCTATCCGTTTTCTCCAGAACTGGAAACCATCCTCGAATAAATTCTTTCGAGTTCGTATCTAACCATACGATGGTTTTGTCCAATGGAAGTGGACGTTCGTAGTAATACGGGGTGTCCTGGAGAAAAGGGTAAAAGTAGGAGTGGCAATGAGGTTAGCGACTCTGACAATCCAAAAGCCAGTGTTAAAGAAGGTTCGGTCAACTTGGTCACTGAGTCATAGTCTTAGGGTCGGGTCAATGGTCGCTGCCAAAGAGAGAGAGAAAAGAAACACTCAGCGTGCACTCTAACCTAGATCAGAATGGTTACCAATTTATCTAATCTGGAAACCTCCCACTGTACCGTCAAATTCTCCTCCAAACCTGAAAGAAGAATTAGTCGGGATCACCCGAGGAGTAAACCAACTCATCAGTGGGAATCGGGATCCAACTATCATTGCATGATAACGTGACGGAATCCGCTCATGGTGTCACACTCCAGAAGGTATGCGCATATCTGGCAAGTTTCAGTTTCTTTAGAAACTCCCGATGTGATTTCTGCCCCATGCTCTTATGACCTTGACTTTGGCCAACATATCATAAGTCACATGTCAAGTTCTACCCGTTATTCTCCAGGTTAATTTGATTCCACCCGTACATACCCTTGACTTTGGCCAAAATGGCAGTACGACTGTCCCAAACCAACGCATCTATCTATGCTGCATATGAATACCCCAATAGCTACCAATCACTGTGCCTTGACTTTGGCCAACATACACAGCTTGAAAACTATTGACCACCCATATGAAACGACGGAGGGCTACGAATGGTTTCTGGCGAAAACCTTTAACGTAAAGAACTTGATATCGTTGAAGGAACGGATAGCTTTTTAAAATATAGTGACGAAAACCGTTGCTAAAGAGGTCACTCCCGGTGAAGGGATCTCAGCTCTTTCCCCGTAGAATGAGGTGCAGAATATTCCAATTGAATACCACGGTGCAAAGCAAAAGTAATCGGCTATAGTGAAGTCATTGCCCTGACGCAAACTTTTGTCCAAGGGGTCACTCCCGGTGAAGGGATCTCGACCCTTGCCTCGTCGACTGAGGAGCAGGATATTCCAACTGAATACCACGATGCAAAACAAAAGTGAACGTCCTTGCAATAACATCTTTTGAAAAGTGTTCTAACAACATCATATAAGGTTTGTTTTTAACTTGCATTGATCCGAATCAACGCAATCCCATCAATTGATCACACCACAAAGAACGAAAATATACTGATGTACGTATATGCCATCCGCATTCGCCACTGGGTCCCGTCATTACCCGTTAGGTTAGCTAACTAACGACAGAGCGGGGACTGGACTAGCGCGGATGTAAAACATATACAACATCTACTAATATATATACCAATATATTATATTTCGCTCAAGGCGTGATAAAAAATGCAACATCACAGAAATGTACAGCATCACAGAACAATACAGATATCTGGGATCCCCGGGTTTCACAGAGCCACTACTGAAACCCGACGTTCCCCTGGTCGTGTGGATAGCCTGTGCAATGAAATCCTAGACCCCTACGGGCGCGGCAAGTCACCCGCCAAAACCTGAAGCGAGGCAGCCCCCTTCAGTACCGTGAATGGACCACCCAGCACTTCATGGAATCCGGTAACTTGGGCACCCCTCCTAGGTCAACCTGTACCCCCTACGAGTGCGGCGAATAGCCCGCCAATCCTAGAGTGAAGCCCCCTCCGTCTCAATGCCATGAGATGCGGGCCCGTTGCCCTCTAGAACCCGGCTATCCGTGCACCCCACCGCGGGGTAATCCTAGTACAGAAAGTAAAATATACATACAACGGGTACATCGACCGCAACCTGGTCGTGCCCCAAAATAATAATACAATCAGGCAGTGACGGCAGTCCACATGTCGGACGCTCGCCCCGCAATATCAAATGTACATAATACAACCACAACTGTACTAGCATTGCATCCAGGCTATCCCCTACGACCAATCCGCAACATCACAGCATAACACAGAACATCAACGTGAAAATCACGTTCCCAAATCCGTCTAACTGGGCTATAGCAGTTAGACTGGATTTACCGATCGAATGACATTCACGGTCGCAGATATAATGTAAATACTGTGAAATAATGTGTTTAAAATATCCGGTCGATCAAATTTTACCAAGTGGGCCCCCAAGTAGTACTGTAGCACATCAAGAAATTCCGGGCCCAAATATAATATTCCAAAAAACCCTAAAAACAACCAAGAGAGCAACTGCAGAAATTTGATGCAGTGATCTCAACATAGTGCGGCGGAACCGCGGCCCAAAGGGGTTTTTGGCCACGGTTCCGCGCTCCCACTGTGGAGTCACTGTATCGAATTTCTACAGTGTTCTTAGAATTTCCAGTACATCACTTTTCTACAACCTGAAAAAATTTTCGAGCAAGAAAAAATCAACAGAAAACTGATGTATGTGAAAACCCGGGTTTTTGGAATTTTGGTCGATCGGAAATGTAAACATGTCAAACAAAGCTAGACTATGTTAATGGCGAGGCTCTGATACCACTGTAAGTGCACGGCGGCACCCCGGCCTCCATCCCGAGGCCAAATGTGGAAGCGATGGCTAACTTTAAATTTTCTTGAACCGGCACCACCGCGCACTAAAACCCGGATCGTGCCATTAACTAGTCCTAGCTAACTACTAGATGAGAAAGAGAGATATACCGAGTGATCCGAGTCCTCCGGTCTTCTCGTCGTCGTCCCGATCTCCCGCGGAATCTCCGGTCTCCACCTCGTCGCCGGAAAAGCACCACGTCTCCTGGTTCTTTTACGGGCTCCCACCTCAATACCGAGGCAACTCGGGCACGAAGCTGGCGAGTCGACGTGCCAAAGATTTGCTGTAGAATGTAGTGTCGAACTTGTGTCTCATCTTGGGGTTGTAGGGGTTGCCATTTGGTGGAGGAATGATATAAACTTTTGGAGATGGAACTTGTGGGGATTTTTGTGAAGCCAAAAGACTAAAATTCCCACACCAAAAATGTGGGCAGCCCCTCCTCATGGCTTGGCCGGCCATGCCTCATGGGAGTGTGAGAGAAGAGAGGGAGAGAGGGAGAGAAGTCCAAGGGGATGTGTATCAACCATGATGCAAGAAAAGAATGATGATCAAAAGCAATGATCACAACCACATCCACACTTAACCACAACCATCATCAAAACCATCATCTCAAACATGATGACGCCAAATGGTCAAGCCATCATCATCAAGCATGATGACTTCAAGAAGTCAAGCCATCATGAAGAAGTCAAGAAGTCAAGGTCAATGGATGGTGCAACCATCATGACACAAAAATATGCAAAGACCCCCTTCCAAATTGCTTATTTGCACAAATGCAAATAAGCCCTCCTCCACCAATCTTCGGCCATTGAAAGATACAAATGAAAATGGCCGAAACGGAAAGCAAACTGGCAATTCTAGAAAACTGATCCCGTAATAAATTACAGGAAAACCCCGATACTGTGTATACACACCCGCATTTGTATTCCGACCGAAATACAAATGCAATGAGACAAAATCTACACTGTACTATACTAGGATCCGGCTTAAACCAAAGCCGGCTAGTAATATCCGTTCGATCCTGATCCGTGCAATACCGCACGTATCTGATCGAACTCTGCCATATATCCATACGGCCTGTAGTACAAACTGTCCGATCCTGATCCGTGCAATACCGCACGTATCTGATCGGACCTTACCATATCTCCATACGGCATCTACACTGTTTCGCCCGAAACTTGAGTAACTGAATGTGGGGGACTCTAAAGATTCGTCAACATCTTGGTTGTGGATTTAACCACTAGCACGTCAGAGGTATAAGCCAATACGTAACGGGCCACCAGCTATTGACCAAAAGGGACGTCGATGAGCGAACTCATCCTGACACCCTACTGAGCCTGTCAGTGACAATATCCGTACAGTCCGGTCCGTTCGTCTATGAGCATCGCATGGCGGGCCCAGGGGGTTGGTAAAAGTCAGACCCCCAAAAGTGGTACAAGTCGTGTCGGAGTGTAGCCCAGAACACCCTGAGATACTACTGGAATACCTACCAGTAAATCTCCTGCCTCGGTCGAGGGCTTTGTGTAATGGCTCTCCTAGACACAGCGCGACCTCACCCCCAATACCGGGAGAGACGAACCCCTGAAGATCCGCTCACTGCCTCCATATGGCTCGGGACTGTACCCAACTAAAACCTGTTTGCACGTCTCCTTTGAGCGTGGTAGGGTAGTAATCAAAGTACAGTGGGAACTCACACGAGACAAATGATGATCCCCAGGTCGATGAACTAACCTGTACACATGTCACCAGGGAACTGCTATCTGATGTCAGGTATAAGACCAACTAGCATGTTCCCGACGAGTCATGTCCGGTGTACTCATAACCCAATGAGCACCTGTATACATCTTAGGTGATCCAACTGACACCAATGGCTTGTGAGACCGGCCACCGCCCCTCGTCGGGGTCTCGACTGTATACACTAGTCTACTCTGGAGTATCGATGCCCTATCTCGAAACTCCCACGACTAGGGACCTTTTTAAGGATGTGCTTATAGACTACCAGCTCCCACGTATATGATCGCCCTCATACTGCTGGTGGTCAAGCAAGAATCCTAAGGGCTCTATCAACGTGCAATAGTGACCTGTCAGTTCACCTAAAGCAGTACACGATGATAAAGATAAACCAGATAGCATACTATCATCTTGAGTAAGACTGTCCTACTGGGACAGGTCCTCCCTCAATCATTGCAATCACGTGCCTGTGATCCAATAATTGACTCTGAGGGCACTATCTCCAACAATTTACACTTTATTACTTGATGACATGACGCGCTGACGTCTGGGTTTTGCATGGCCCAGATTCCGTAGCTTTGCTGCAATCCAAGCAGGAGTACTTCAGCCAGCGGGCTGAGCAGTGAGGTTTCTGTATTAGTTAGTTCTTTTATTTTCTGCATTTTATTCCTGATGTGAGCCCACATTATGGGACATACATTCCAGTTATTTTGTATTGGATCTTTTGCTTCCGCACTTTTCTTATTCTTGATTCGTGTTATCTTGACTTATGGACATGTATTAGATAGTTATATTTTGTTCTTGATATCTCTACAGCCGTAATGTGACTGTGGATGGATACTTCCTACCCACAGATAGCATGGTTGGCTATGTCGCGTGCCCAATTTAGCGTACTCTGGGAAGGGGGGCGTGACATGATTCTTTTAGTATCAGAGCGATAGGTTAGTCGGGTTGATTCTTTTATAGTTAGGTATTGTACCCAATACACAAATCAGGATACCCATGTTTAGGAAACATGTCCTGCCACCTTGCCGTTTTACCGTTCTTGAATCTAAGTTCTTCCTGATTATATCTTTTACGGTGTGCAAACTTCCTTTGCATATCGACTCGAAACCTGATTCCTTGTTATCTCTAGGACTAAGGCGACTTGGGTGGAGTAATGTAATTGTAGCTATGATACCATGGCATAGTTACAATGCGGTAATCTATTTAAGTAACTTGGAGTTCTAGCCTTGATCTATATTTTGAATCTGTTACCATGCTAATCTTGGGTGTTTTGATTTCAGGAGTATGGCAGAAAAGAATCTGAAGACGTACCAAAATCGTGTTGACGAAGCCGCCATGCTTGGAGTGATACGGGAAATGCTGGATAATCAAAAGAGACAGACCGAGCTGATCCAGCAGCAAGCTGAATCGTTTCAGGAAGGGTTGCGGACCGTTCAACAGTCTGTGAACAATGTTGGAGCTAAACCAGTTGATCGTGTGGGGACCGTAGCAGATTTCAGGAGTTTGGGTCCGTCTGTCTTTACGGGTTTGGAGGAGCCGATGCCAGCGGAGCAGTTGCTAGTTGACACGGAGAACTTACTTATTGCGGCGCAGATCCCAGATGATAAAAGAGTGGATATGGTGCGCATTCAGTTAGTGGACTACGCTCGTGAATGGTGGCTTGTGGAGGAGACCCGCTTGCCCAAGCCGATCAAGTGGGCGGATTTTTCGAAGAGTTTCCTGGAGAAGTTCTTCCCGCGGACCGCACGGGAGGAAATGGAAGAGAAGTTCATCAGTCTAAAACAGAATGGTGCGGCCGTAGATGTACATGCAGCTGAGTGGACACGGCTCAGTAAATTCGCTGGACCTTTAGTTGACAACGATGTAGACAGGGCGAGGAGGTTCATGCGCAGCTTGGATGTGGACATCCAGAGGCAGATTTTCTCCCTGGGTTTGACCACTTTCTCACAGGTACTTACGGCAGCTCGAGAACAACAGAGCTTATCTGGGAAGACTGGGAGTTCACAGCAGACAGCAGTTGCAGTAAGGAAGCCGGCATTTGTACCAAACCGAGCTCATGGACGCAGAGGTATTCCAGTGGACCATCGTGGTGTAACACCGATGAAGAAGTCTGCTGTCGTTGATCAGAGGAAGCATGTGGTTTGCAGCTATTGCCACTTACCCGGACATTTGCAAAAGGAATGTCGCAGGATGCGGGGACTTTGTCTGGTTTGTGGATCGGCGGATCATACAGTTAGTTCTTGTCCGTCGAAGCTACGCACAAGGGATGATATTCAGAAGCCTCCGCAGAAACCGTTCCAGGGACAGAAGCAGCCGACTCAAGGACCTAATCAAGCTCGAGCCTTTACCTTGACGGCTGAGGAAGATAAGGCGTCAGGAGAAGTTGTTTCTGGTATTCTACTCGTTCATGGTTTTCCCGCATTAGCGTTATTTGATTCGGGTGCATCCCATTGTTTTATGTCGTCCAAGTTTATAGGTACACACTCGATTATCTGCACGACCCTGTCTAGTTTCTGGGACATACACCCTGGGAATGGGAAAATCATATCTAGTGGAGAATGTAAAGATTGTACAGTTGTTGTTTGTGGACGGGAGCTTTTTGCAGATTTCTTGGTGATTGATACAGGCAGCTCCGAAGTCGTCTTGGGAATGGATTTTCTTGGCACTTTCCACGCTCACATTGATTGTAGGGCAAAGAAAGTAATTTTCCAGATTCCCGGACATCCCGAGTTTACCTTCACTGGAGGAAGCAGATCTGTCGGGCCAGTCGAGTTTAGGGCTAGGCCGACAACCAATATTCTGCAGCAATGGAGGTTGATAAAAGTGAAGAGCCAGCTGTTGTTCGCGATTTTATGGACGTGTTTGAAGATATATCGGGTTTACTGCCGAAGCGAGACGTGGAGTTCGCAATTGATCTTATTCCTGGTGCAACGCCAGTATCTAAAGCGTATTATCCAATGGCACCAGTAGAGTTGGAAGAAGTCAAGAAACAGGTTGCTGAATTGCTTGAGAAAGGTTGGATTCGAAGCAGTAACTCGCCTTGGGGAGCTCCGGTTCTTCTAGTCAAGAAGAAAGATGGCACAAGAAGGATGTGCATCGACTATCGAGAATTAAACCGGGTGACTATTAAGAACAAGTACCTGATCCCTCGCATTGGCGAACTATTTGAGCAGCTTAGTTGTGCGAGGGTATTCTCGAAGCTGGATTTGCGATCCGGATATCATCAGGTCGGAGTGAAAGCAGAAGATATTTGCAAGACGGCGTTCCGAACTCGGTATGGACATTACGAGTACTTAGTGATGCCCTTCGGAGTAACGAATGCACCGGCGATATTCATGGACTTGATGAACCAAATCTTTTCACCATTCTTGGACCAGTTTATTGTGGTGTTCATTGACTATATCCTGGTCTATTCGAAGAGTTTTGAAGAGCATGCGGAATATTTGAAGATCGCACTGCAGACGTTGAGACAAGAGAGATTGTATGCGAAGATGAGCAAGTGCGAGTTTTGGCTGGAAGAAGTAAAGTTTTTGGGGCATGTTGTGTCTGGCGATGGAATCGCTGTCGATCTAGAAAAGATTACAGTAGTTCGAGATTGGTCGATTCCGAAGAATGTTGCGGAGATAAGAAGTTTTCTTGGACTCGCTGGGTATTACAGAAGATTTGTGGAGAACTTTGCTCGTCTGGCGGAGCCGTTGACCAAGCTTACGCGCAAGGAGGTACCTTTTGTGTGGACGGATAGATGTGCGTCAGCTTTTGAGACGTTGAAGCAGAGATTGATAACCGCTCCTATTCTGACCGTGCCAGACAATTCCGGAGGATTGGTGATTCATAGCGACGCATCTGGAAAAGGATTGGGATGTGTTTTGATGCAGCATGGGAAGGTTGTAGCGTACGCATCGAGACAGTTGAAGACCCATGAGAAGAATTACCCAACTCATGACTTGGAGCTTGCGGCTGTGATCTTCGCTTTGAAGATTTGGAGACACTACCATTGGGCGAAAGGGTCGAGGTTTTCAAGGATCATAAAAGCTTGAAGTATGTGTTCACGCAGAAGGAGCTTAATATGAGGCAACGTAGATGGTTGGAGCTGATGGCTGATTATGATCTTGATCTTAAGTACCATCCAGGAAAAGTAAATGTCGTGCCCGATGCGCTCAGTTGGTTACCAGCAATTCAGATGTTGACTACGCAGAAGGAACTCATTGAAGACTTTCGAAGATTTGATTTGGAGGTTGTGCTACCACATTCTTCGGGACAGCTGATGCAGCTACAAGTACATTCGTCGTTGATCGAGAATATTAAAGCAGCGAAACCGCAGGACCCTAGATTGTGAAATTTTCGAGAACAGGTTGAAGCCGGACTACGAACAGATTTACGGATCCATGAAGATGGTTCGTTGAGATATGGTAGCCGTTTGTGTGTGCCAAAGGGTGATATTCGCGAAGATCTTATGAAGGAGGCACACAGTTTAGCTTATTCCGTACATCCAGGAGGCACGAAGATGTACCGAGACTTATGACAGTATTTCTGGTGGGTAGGCATGAAACGGGAGATTGCTCGCTTTGTGGCAAAGTGCTTGGTGTGTCAGCAAGTTAAGGCTGAACATCAAAGGGTTGCTGGTTTATTGCAACCACTTCTGATTCCTCAGTGGAAGTAGGAACATATAACTATGGATTTCATGACAGCTCTACCGCGGAGTCCAAAGGGAAACAATGCAGTATGGGTGATTGTTGATCGTTTGACCAAGGCAGCTCATTTTATTCCTTTTCGGGTTGGTCAATCAACAGAAGCTTTGGCAGAGTGGTACATGCAGGAGATTGTAAGATTGCATGGAGTACCGGTGAGCATCGTGTCCGATCGTGACACTCGGTTCATATCACACTTTTGGCGGAGCTTACAGGAAAGTTTAGGGACTCGATTGAAGTTTAGCACAGCTTATCATCCTCAAACTGATGGTTAGTCGGAGAGAACGATCCAAACTCTTGAAGATATGTTGAGAGCGTGCATGTTGGACTTCAAGGGTTCTTGGGAGGATCATCTACATTTGGTGGAGTTTTCATACAACAACAGTTTCCAGGCAACTATTCAGATGGCTCCATTCGAAGCTTTGTATGGTCGCAAGCGTCATTCACCTGTTTGTTGGGACGATGTCGGTGAACGAAGATTGTTGGGACCAGATTTGGTTGTTCAGACAGTTGAGAAAGTTAACGCTATTCGGAATCATATGAAAGCAGCTCAAGACCGACAGAAGAGTTGGGTAGATACGTTGAGAAGACCTCTAGTGTTCGCCGTGGGTGATTTGGTATTCTTGAAGATATCACCGACTAGAGGGGTGATTCGTTTTGGAAGTCGGGGAAAGCTCAGTCCTCGATTCGTTGGACCCTTTGAGATCTTGGAGCGTGTTGGTGAGGTAGCGTATCGTTTGGCGTTACCACAATCCTTGGTGAATGTGCACGATGTGTTTCACGTATCTCAACTCCCTAAGTATGTTCGAGATGAAACACATGTGTTGGATCATTCGGAGATGACTGTACGAGAAGACTTGACTTTTGAGGAGCGACCGGTTGAAATTATGGATCGAAGGGAAAAGGTTCTTAAGAACAAGGTTATCCCTCTTGTACTTGTTTCTTGGGGTAATCGCTCGCATGGAGAGTCCACTTGGGAACGAGAAGATGAAATCCGGCAGAAGTTTCCTCATCTTTTCTTGTAGTTTGATTTTCGTCTATCTTTTGTATTCTTGGAATTTCGAGGACGAAATTCTTTTTGTAGTTGAGTATAATGTAACAACCGAGTCCAGTTCTACAAATTTTAGTTACCGTATGTGTGGTGTGTGGTATTTATTTCATTTATCCTGTTTTGGCTGTTACTAGTTATAGTCTACCCCGACTGCTCATATTCTTGCATATAACAATTTAAGTTATTTAAAATAAATTAAAAATAATTGACATGGCTTGCTTGACACCCCTAACCCTGTGATAGCATCCCTGCATCGTGTTCTCGTCCCGTTCAGTGTAACGGACGTGTTTGGACGGCTACGCGTACGTATGTGCGTCCGTTCTTGGTGGTATGCTTTTAATTATAAAATCCTTCATTTTAATTTTTGGAACCTGCCAATAAATTTCATATTTCAAATTCAATTTTTTTTGGACCCGACCCGGGCGCAATTCTGAAATATTTTGCAATTACGCCAAATCCTATTTTCTATATATTTTTTTAAACCGGCCAATTATTCCTCAGCCTATTACATCTTAGCCAACGATTTTCTTAAATCCTAAAATCTTTCACAAATTTTTCCTAACCAACCAAACCCAGGCAATATTGTTTCCCCTCAGCCAATCAAAACGTTTCATTAACCCCCTGGGCCCCGCAGCTTTCTCTCTCTCTTCTCTCTTTCTCTCTCTCTGCATAATGACAATTTCATCTCTCCTCAAATCTTTCTCTCTCCTCTCGATCTCTCTCTTCCTCTTTATCTCTCTCCTCTCGATCTCTCTCTCTCTCTACCGCGTCTCTCTCTCTCTATCTCTCTCCCCCTGATATATTCTTTCTCTTCTCGTATCCCTTCAGCGAAACGAACCCATCCCAGAAAAACCCTAGCCGCCTTCCTCCTCTCGCCGTTGCCCTAGCGCCGACGCCATCGTCGCCGTTCATCGCCGCTGCTCACCCTCGTCGCCTCTACCTTCTCTACTTCCTCCTTCCTTCTCTCCCCAGCACCCTGCAACTAGCAGCCGTGCCCCTGCACGCATCTGCACCGCCGGAAGCCGCCGCCGGTGACCTCGTCCCCGTGCCCTAGCCTTGGTACACCCCTGTGAGCCTTAACTCTACACCTGCTTCTTTCTTTCCTCCTCCTTTCTTCTTCTCCCATCCTTTATGCTCTTGGGTGGGTTTTCTTTAACTGCCGGTGGTCGCTGCAGGTACCTTGTCGGAGCTCCGTCGACCCTCATGATCCCTCTCCAGACCATTGTAAGCCTCCTTCCCTTCATTCTCCTTCTCTTTGTCTCTTTTATCATTCATGCAGTTCTTGAAATATTGATGTTTCTTGTTCTGGTTCGCCGGAATCCGACCGTGCCGGCAACGTTTCCCGACGACCCAGCGAGGACCTGGGACCCGTGTGACTCCACTGTTCGTCGTTTGGGCTCTTTCCGTGAATCGTGCGCACATCGCGATTTTTCCCCGCCGACGCGTAACGTTCCGTTTTCCGTTTCGCGACCCGTCGAGGCAAGTGAAACTTGCTACATGCTATTCAAACTATTCGTATGCTAATTTATTTATTTTCTATTAAATCTTTAAATAGAATCGAAAGCATTGGATTTCAAGTTAACCGTATAAAATTCCGTTACACATTTTATGATCTGTAACTTGAAACTTAATTGTTGCATCTAATTATTTATACCAAGTAATCACCTGTAAATGTTAGACCACATGATCACATTTGTTTATAGCCATGATACCCCTTCTATCCAGTTTTAACCTATCGGACATCCATGTGCATCTTTAACCGGTTTAATTACAATTGCATCCATATTATACATGTCGTCGCATCCCTAGAGTACTCAATACTTTTTAACCTTGTTTTTAGCATTCACATCTGTTATACGGTATTCATATAATGCCGACACCACCTCTTAAACACACACTGATAACCGTACGGCTAATTAGTTAAATCTGCATTTATTGCTTAACATATTGCTTGTATTGTGTTTTTGATAACCATGCTTGATTATTTATAACCATGATTATGCTAGCTGTTTATGACTACCCACGTGTTATCTTTTACACCCTGGCATGACTTACTACACACATATTAATTGACTCGACATGGTACCGTACACTACTTGACTTGACCTGATGTACCATGACTTGACCCGTTACCTGATCTTGTGTCTAATGCCAAAAAACCTGACATGTAGTCCTCACGGACCGTTCCTGTTGTCTATCCAGACAAACCTGCTCTTACTTGTTCCTGTGTTGGCATTAGTTCTTGATTACTGAATACCTGAATTGACATACATAACTTGGGGGTATGGGGAAATCAATGATGAAATCCTGACTTGTAACTCGACAGTTGCTTGCTTTTACTGATCAGTTTTAGAGGCTAGGCCCGCCTCATGACGATGCTGCTGACATCGTTTGTCTGTACTCTTTTTCTGTTAGTGCCTAGCTGTACGTCTCGGTTTCAGCCCGAGAGTCTTAGACCGTGGTCCCGGGCAAGCACGGGATACTATTGAGTTACATCGATGATTCATCAAATTGATTTCAAAGACTTTAGAATAGATAACCCAATAGGCCAGTTTAGTTTACTCACTGCACACTACCCTGCACTGCCCTGATTTATATTACTGTTACACATGCTTTATCACTCATGATTATATTTGCATTGCTTGTTACCCTGTTTACACTTTATTACTTGATGACATGACGCGCTGACGTCTGGGTTTTGCAAGGCCCAGATTTCATACCTTTGCTGCAGTGCGAGTAGGAGTACTTCAGCCAGCGGGCTGAGCAGTGAGGTTTCTGTATTAGTTAGTTCTTTTATTTTCTACATTGTATTCCTGATGTGAGCCCGCATTATGGGACATACATTCCAGTTATTTTGTATTGGATCTTTTGCTTCCGCACTTTTATTATTCTTGACTCGTGTTATCTTGGCTTATGGACATGTATTAGATAGTTATATTTTGTTCTTGATATCTCTACAGCCGTAATGTGACTGTGGATGGATACTTCCTACCCACAGGTAGCATGGTGGGCTATGTCACGTGCCTAATTTAGCGTACTCTGGGAAGCGGGGCGTGACACATGGCAATTACCGATGATGATGTGTGTGAGCCGGCAAGTAAGTGTATGTGGAACAAACGCATCATCGGTAATGGTGCTAATGTCCTGACAGCATGATCTCAATAATGGCATACGAAAACACAATATAAGCATGTGATGCAATACGAACAACAATAATATGCGGGAGCTGAATACTAAACACAATGATAACTAATCTGCATTTATATAAATATGAGTCATACAGTTTTGCCATTTGAAATAACACGAATCGTGGTGTTTTGAAAATAAGGGCTACGGTGTTTTTTTAAGAAAAGATATGTCCTTTGAAATATCCGTAGAATCCCTTGTCCCGTCTTTAAAATACACATGATTCGTTAGTTTTGAAATAGGTATGAGTCGAATCTAATCTATCATTTACAAGTACAATACAGGACCAAACTAAACAGGTTGATCGAAAGGTAGGGAAACCCCCTAGCATCTGAGTCGATACATACATACATACACATACATATATATAGTCCGTGATCCCGCCTCAATAGTATCCCATACGATACCCTAATATAATATGACATTCTCGAGTCAAGAGTGTGGATCTATCATCAATATATAGCTCGTACGGTAAATCTGTCGTACGGCCTTCCAAATCTGGGTACGGGTCAAATGTCACATCTATCACACATTTCATCTGGTATCCTCTTTATCAAATATCATGATCCGGGGTACTGATCTACGTCTAGTACAATACTGATACCATCTATGTATATGCATGCGTGTGTATGAAAACACCACGTCAAAAGGACCCACTAAAACATCATGTCGTATCTGAAATATGAACCAAGTCACATCACCGATCTCACGGTCTCAAGCCCAAATCCCATCGACTCATTTCCAATCCCAAGTACTATCCTCATAATCCATGTATATGTATACGTATATATATATATATATAGACACACACACACATAGTCCTATACCCATGTGTGTGTGTGTGTATACACATATCCCCATATACGCACAGGTAATAAAATACATGTATGCATGTGTGTGTGCGCGTGTGTGGGTGTAACAACTACTCTAGGGTTTCGCAACTAACACTAAACTAGCTCATGAACAAATAACCCTATCACCAAACATTAGTATCCATGTTTCACATAACAATATCATATATGTAAACAATATATATATATAATACTATACTTCGAACTGCGGGGTTGCTATACGCCATCCACCCGACTTCCCCCGTAGATATATATCTACTCACCTTTCTCTTCGCTTGCTAGATTCGATGATGCCATGCTCATCCTCGTCATCTCGAAGTCTACGTGGGGTACCTACAACCAATACACAATCGCAAACGCGTATTAAAACCAAGTCGGAAAACCAAAACGGCACACATTTCGCCCATAGGTCAAAACCTATAACTTCGCATGCAAAACACGACCAATAACCCTAGTCGTTGGCGTTCAAATGCCGCACGAAGGAAACACAATATCAAATACTAAACTCCAAATCATTAAAAACCTCAAAAAGAATTCAGAAACTTCGTAAAACACTTCCAAATTTTGTTTCAGGTCAAATTAGCAAATTCTGCATATGGGGTAGTTCTATTTTGCCTAAAATGAAGCCATGGACCAAGCACGGGACGATTCCAAAGTACAAAGGCAGTAAATTGCGGCCAAAATGAATAGAATTGCGGCCAGGAAAAGTTCACGGGGTCTCAGGTTTCAGTGGTAGCTCCTAGGGTGCCTGCATGACTCACTGTGTTCGCTAAATAATTTTCCAGGTCCCCGATTATTAGCAGATTCCAATTTCCCTACACAATTCTCACAAAATACGATGTCGGGGATTTCTAAGTTTGCTAATTGGGGTTCTAGTCTCTGGTTTAGGTCTCCAATCAATCACCACAGGGGTTTAAGGTCAATATTAAGTCTCAATTATACCCTAGGATTCAATTCAAACCCTAATCCTTTTCTTGAATTTTCAAAGTTCACTAAACTTCACTAAATCACTTCTAAACATGCATGGACACTAAAGTAAATGAAATACAATACAATAGTGAAGGGATTACCTCATTTGGCAACTCAAGAAAATTCTTGAGTTGCCCAAGTGTCCAAAATGCAAACTTTCTTGGTCCAAAATGTAGCGTGTGAGCTTGTGCATGCTTTTTGTGAAGTGGGGATGAACTTTTGTTGTTGATTTGGGGGTGTTTTGAGGGTTGAAGAGATGGGGGAGGAAGAGGGTGTTGGATATATGTATGCCCTAGAGGCCATTATATGATAGTGGATGTATTTATACATGTATATATATATATATATTCAGTGTACATTCTTGCTCGACATGATAGTATTCTATCTTGTTCTTCTTTATCTGACATGTTGATTTGATCATGCTTTTATTCATTCACACATGTTGATAAAGCCCTGAGGATATAGGCTTGACTACTGTGATCGTGATGGAAATCATACTAGTGGGACATCTGTAGTTTATAAGCATATCCTGAAATGTCCCTAGTCGTAGGTGTATCGAGACGGGGCATCGATATACCAGAGTAGACTAGCATATATGATACTAGACCCATATGATGGGCGATGGATGTTCCCACATTCATCGATGTTTGACATCGAGATCGTATACGGGTGCTCAGTGGTGACTGGGTACACTGGACGGACTCACCGAGAACTCCTATATGGAATTATATCTATAATCGGATAGCAGTTCTCAGGTGACACTGGTGCAGGTTAATCTGTAAACCCGAGATCGTCATAGAGTCTTGTGTGTTCTCCCACTGTACTTTGATTACTACCCTACCACGGCTCTACTGAGTCGTGCAAACAGGTGGCCGTTGGGTACAGTCCCGAGACACACGAAGGCGATGAGCGATAGGAGGGGTTTCGTCTCTCCCGGTATTGGGAGTCGATGCTGTGCTGTGCTCGATTGGCTATATCGGTAAGTCTCTGGCCAGGGCTGTTGAGATTTACTGATAAGTGTTATCAGTAGTTTCTCGATCTTTTATAGACCATTCATCGGCACGACTTATTAAGTTATTGGGGTCGACGTTACCATCCCTAGACTTGATATGCAGCATATCCGACGAAGAAACCGGACTGTACGGTAGTGTTGCCGGTTGGCTCGACGGGAGTAATGACAGGTTCGCTTATTTTCTTCTGATCGCTCAATACCCGGGTGGCCGTTACGTTTAGCTAACCGCTTGCGGCTTGGGGGTTCTTGATATGATCATCACCCACTGTCGGCGTATTGACGAGTCTTAGAGTCCCACAATGGAGTTACCTAGTCCAGGCGAAAAGATGTGGTGCGTATATGAGATATGCGCGTTGACCCGGTTAAAATGCGTGTATGAGATACCGTATATTAATCGGACGGTTTGCTTTTGGTCGGGTCGTATGTAATATGACCGAGTTGCTAAATCAAGTGTTGATTTATCATTTGGCCATTAGTTTCTCACTTGAAATCATTTCTTGTCTTTTTTGTTGTATGCATGCATGTATGCATTTATTCTTATTCATGCACATATGGATGTGCATGCACACATACATGCATACATCATTCTATCATGGTTGTTGATATAGTGGATGGTGGCAATATAAGACTCACACCCTTTATAAAATATATGGTTATTATTTTTGGAAAAGAAAAATGAAAATGGAAATTGTTTCATGGTTGAATATTTTATTCTTTCATTAACCCTTTTGTTTAACCATGATTTAATTTCTATGGTCATTTTTGTTCCAAACTAAAATATCTAGATATTTTATAACCTTGGTTAAGAATGAGAGATAGAAAATATATATATTCTATTTTCTCATTTTTATTTACAAGCTTATCATTATCTTGAGTTTTAGAAGCCATCATCTTCTTCATCCTTTCTCTCTTGCTCTCTAGTTTTCTCAAGTGAGCAAAAGAGTAACCAAGTTAGGATTTTGAAGTGAGAAAACCAACCACAACACCATTCTACACTAGTCTTGCCCATTAGTGTAGAGTGTTAGCTTCTATTTCTTCTCTTGATCTTGCGAAGCTTCAAGCTTGGACAAAGAGGACTCCGGGTGGATCGTCGTGGACCTAGAGGATCTCAAGCGGACCTTTTTCCAACCCTCAAGTAGCCAAGGAGTCTAGCGTAGGAAGATATAAAGGTTGTACTCTGAAAACCCTAGCTTTTTCTACTTGTGTTTGTGTTAAAGTTTAGTTGCCCTAAATTTTCTAGCATGATCCTTTAGAATATTTCTTTAGCACCATAAAAATTTAAATATGGCATGTGTGTTGCCTCCAAACCCTTGTAGTGGTGCTGTAGGAAACCCTTCATGGTATCAGAGCCAGGTTAGAACCTTAGGCGACGCTTAGGCGAAGTTAAAACTCCGATCGAACCAAAAATACGGTTTTTTAACCCTTCTCTGTACATTTTTTCAAAACTGTGTTTTTCCAGAATTAAAAATACTTAAAAAATTCAGCAGGGAAATCTAAGCAATGCTGTAAAAAACGAAGCTATAAGTTTTACATTTCGCCGCGGAACCGCGGCCAGACCTTGCTTAGGCCGCGGATCCACGGCCGTACAGAAGAGATATGGCCTCGTTTTTATACAGTAATGTTAACATCTGCTTGTACTTATTTTTGGGTATTTTTAATCTGACTCAAGTGTTGAGTGTTCTGGGGATTGTTTTGGATTCGTTGATTCGATCAGAATATTTAATTTCGTTCTGTCTTCGGGTAATTTAGAAAGTATTAAAAAGTTCGAACGGATATCATTAACTCACTTTTTCCCAGCACGAAAAATTTTCAAGTGTTGAATTTTTTTTCTCGAGTTTAAATCTTTCGGAAATATGTGCAAGTAATGTGGTGGACCCTCTTGAAGAACACAAACCTTAACTCGATTATGTGACCGTCTGAACTGCCTCTGAACCTTAGGGTTTGAGGCAGTACGGCGTGCCACATGTGAGGCGTTGGCTTGACCCTTCTATGACTGGACTGCTACTACTGTGACACATTCTAGGATTTTTGAACTCCGCTCAAGTGTTGAGCTATTTAGGAAATCTTGGGTATTTGATTATTCGATCGGAAAGTTTAATACTGTCTATTTATCTGGAATGTGGTACAATATGTGGAATTCATATAGTTAGGCATGAAATGCGAAGTATGTGATATTTCGGATTTGCGATGTCTAAAGTTATTATGGATTCCAAATGTTGTAGTTTTACACTTTCTTTTCTGTGACCGTAAGTGTAGTATGTAGTTGTATTGCCGGTTTTCGTTGCTATACATCAACGACGATCGGTGTATGCATACTTACTTACGTTGATGATATATGATATTATGTGTTGCTGAGATATGATGTGCAAGATTGTCGCAATTGAATAGCCGGGGGTTTTTATGTGAAATGAGAGTTTTCTTTTCATTCATGTAAAATTCAAATTTAATGTAATATTCTTTTATTTGGGGCACTTCCGGGTTGAGTTTGATGTCACCAGTGTTGTATATTATTTACTTTTCCGCATTAGGATAGACCCAAGGAGGGGAGCACAGGTGACCGGGTTCTGGGGTTCAGTGGGAGGCCATCTCGAGGAGTCGAGACCGGGTCTCCTAAACTCCAGAATTGAAAGGGTCGCTTGATGCTCTCGTAGGGGTCTAGGGGTATGGGCTTGGCTATTCATCGCGACTGTGGAATCCGTATTTTCTATTATTGGCTAAATACTAAATACGGACGTCCTAGTATATCCCACATTATATCTGTGTTTCTGCTGCCTGTATTCTGTGATGTGATATCTGAGACGAATGATATATTATATATGAGATATATAGTAGACGTTGCTTATGTTTTACACCCGCGCTAGTCCCGTCCCGGTATGCCGTTAGTTAAGTAACCTAACGGTGCATAACGGAACATTGCGGCGAATGCGGATGGCATAAGCGTACGTTGTATTTTATTTTCTTTTCTGTGGTTGGCTTAAGGACTTAAATGATGGGGCTACATTAATATGATTAATGTAAAGAAAATAAACCTAAAAAGATGTTGTAAAATCGGATTTGAAAACTACTCGGCTCTTTATGAAAAAGCTACATTTCAAAACTGCGAAGCTCAAGCCACTCCTTTTGAAAAGCATTTGATTCTACGACGATATCAAGTTCAAAGCGTTAAAGATTTTCTTAAAAATCATCCGCAATCCTCCGTCATTTTAGGAAGTAGAGTACTTAGTATTCGTGCTACGTTTGTTGACTATATGTCACGACCCGCAGGGTACGGAACGTGACTGGCACTTAAGTTTACGAAACGTCTAAAGGCGTCCGTAAAATAAGTAAGCCAAAGCCCAGAAAACAAAACCAATGAAGCAAAAGAGTGAAGAAAACCCAATCAATTGAAAGCGAGTTAACAAATAAGTCATGTAAAACCCTTTTTAAAAACAATATCAATTTTTCCGAAAATTTCGGCAGAGTCTCCTTTGTAAATACTGGCCCCCAAAAATGGGTACAACAAGAATATATATAAACCAACAAATAAGGCATCCCCAAGCGGGAGCTAGCTCTTCGCCATAAGGCGGTCACAAATCCCACGCAATATAAATGACAACAAGCATAATAATCATAATGAAGCATGAGAAATGTAGCATGTCGGCTCAAGTGAGCTCGACCCCAAAATACAGCATAAAATCCACAACCCTCACAGTCTCATCTCTAGGTCAATATACAATAAATCTGGTAGAAACAGTAGATGGAGTACACTAGATACAAAGAATATACAAGGTGGTACAAAATAATAACATAACCCACCTATGAGCAAATCTCGAGCCCAAGCAAAAGAGGCAAAAGAACAAGTGCGCCCGCCGCTACTGAACTGACGGAGCGGACCTGCAAAAGGCTAGGGCACAACGGGGGTGAGTTGCCAACTCGTGAGTAATAAATAATATCTACACAGGCTATCGAATGCATGCACACAAGCATCCTAGCATCTAAATACAGGTAAGGCAGGACATAATGGCAAGTATGTTTGCAATATGGATATACTAGCAGGTATGTATACAACATCAGTGTACGAATATGTATGCAACATGAATATCTGAGGTCTCAATAGGTTTATATATAAAAATGTCTCTCGTAACCACGTGACCCAAGAATCCGACGCTGTATAGCCAGAACGCACACTTGGAGAACTTCGCGAACAGCTGATGCTCCCTCAGAGTCTGTAACGTAATCCGCAAGTGCTGCTCGTGCTCCTCTCTGCTCCGGGAGTACACCAAGATATCGTCGATAAACACGATGATGAACAAGTCAAGATACAGCCTGAATGTACGGTTCATCAAATCCATAAATGCTGCTGGGGCGTTGGTGAGTCCGAACGACATCACCAAAAACTCGTAGTGGCCATAGCGTGTACGGAAAGCTTTCCTCGGTATATCCTCCTGTCGAACTCGCAGCTGATGGTATCCTGATCGCAAGTCGATCCTCAAAAAATACCCCGCACCCTGAAGCTGGTCGAACGAATCATCAATGCGCGGCAACGGATATCTGTTCCGAACGGTAACTTTGTTCAGCTGGCGGTAGTCGATACATAAGCGCAAACTTCCATCCTTCTTCTTGACAAACAGGACCGGAGCACCCCACGGAGAAACACTCGGTCGAATAAGCCCCTTATCCAACAAATCCTGCAACTGATCCTTCAGCTCTCGAAGCTCTGCCGGGGCCATCCGATAAGGCGGTATAGAAATAGGCCCCGAACCGGGAATCAAATCAATGCAGAACTCAACATCGCGCTCAGGCGGTACCCTAGGTAGCTCATCAGGGAAAACATCAGGGAACTCACAAACTACCGGGACCCGGTCCAACGGAACCTCTGCAGCTCGAGTATCACAAATAGACGCTAAGAATCCCTGACATCCCTTCCGCAAGAGCTGACCAGCGCGAAGAGAAGAAATTAAGCTGGGAAGGGTGACACTGTGGTCTCCCTGAATTACAAGGACTGGCTCTCCCGGAAAGCTAAATCTGACTGCCTTCTCACGGCAGTCCACCGAAGCATAACAAGTGGCTAGCCAATCCATGCCCAGAAGCACATCAAAGTCCAACATATCGAGGAGTATCAAATCAACTGATGAATCCCTCTCCCCGATACGAACGGAACACAAATGAAATACAAACCGAGCGACAAACGACTCGCCTACCGGAGTAACAACAACAAGCGGCTGATCTAACGACGACGACTCACGGCCCAACATCGGTGCAAAGTGTGTAGAGACGTACGAATGTGTGGAACCTGGGTCGAATAATATCCGTGCGTCGAAAGAACAAACTGGCAAGGTACCTGTCACAATGGCATTGGATGCCTGCGCATCCTGCGGTGTCAAAGCAAATACTCGGGCCTGTCCTCCACCGATAGGGGGCTGACCTCGACCTCGGCCTCTGCCTCCTCGTCCTCTCTGAACAGGACCACCGCGTCCACGGCCTCTGGGTGCACCTAACTGGCGTGGAGCATCGCCTGGGGTAGGAAGTAGGGCTCTCTGAGGAGGGGGTGGTGATGGTGGTAGGGTCACGTCCGGAACTGTCGCTGCTCCCTGTCGCCTCACCGGACAGTCTCTGATACGATGATGCAGGCTACCACACCAAAAACATCCTAACCATGGCTGTTGACTATATGGGTGAAGGCGATACAACTGGCCCCTAAGGAATCTGCCACGGCCTCTGCGAACACGCCTAGGTGCTAACATATCAGTGCGAATCCGACTCGGTCTCGAAACGACCGTAGGGGGAGTAGTATCCGATCTCTGTGCTCGATTGACCTCTACTAACGATTCCACCATCTGTCGTAACTCCTGCATGCCTCCCATCATCTGTCGCAGCTCCTCCATACCGGACTCAAGCCTATCCATGCGACCTGGGGAATGCGGATCAGTCTGTCTCTGCGGCGTAGGCATACCACCCTGCTCATTCCTAGTCTCGGACGAGCCAGCTCAAATCTCGTCTCTGGCGGCAGCCCTCTGTGCCCTCGTAGCCTTCGGCGGCATAGTGGCTATTACAGGAAAACGGATAGTAAGGACAGTGCAATAGGATCATAGGATACACGGAATTGAAGAAGGAATTTTTTTCAAGCAAGTATCCTAAAGTCACTTAGGCAGAGTACCGTATCGTAAGTATGCCGCGGACATACCCACGCTACGTTACCCTGCTTAAGTCACTTACTCCATCTACCAAGGGTCACCCTACACTCACAAAGGTAAAACCTATCGCTTTGATACCAACTTTGTCACGACCCGCAGGGTACGGAACGTGACTGGCACTTAAGTTTACGAAACGTCTAAAGGCGTCCGTAAAATAAGTAAGCCAAAGCCCAGAAAACAAAACCAATGAAGCAAAAGAGTGAAGAAAACCCAATCAATTGAAAGCGAGTTAACAAATAAGTCATGTAAAACCCTTTTTAAAAACAATATCAATTTTTCCGAAAATTTCGGCAGAGTCTCCTTTGTAAATACTGGCCCCCAAAAATGGGTACAACAAGAATATATATAAACCAACAAATAAGGCATCCCCAAGCGGGAGCTAGCTCTTCGCCATAAGGCGGTCACAAATCCCACGCAATATAAATGACAACAAGCATAATAATCATAATGAAGCATGAGAAATGTAGCATGTCGGCTCAAGTGAGCTCGACCCCAAAATACAGCATAAAATCCACAACCCTCACAGTCTCATCTCTAGGTCAATATACAATAAATCTGGTAGAAACAGTAGATGGAGTACACTAGATACAAAGAATATACAAGGTGGTACAAAATAATAACATAACCCACCTATGAGCAAATCTCGAGCCCAAGCAAAAGAGGCAAAAGAACAAGTGCGCCCGCCGCTACTGAACTGACGGAGCGGACCTGCAAAAGGCTAGGGCACAACGGGGGTGAGTTGCCAACTCGTGAGTAATAAATAATATCTACACAGGCTATCGAATGCATGCACACAAGCATCCTAGCATCTAAATACAGGTAAGGCAGGACATAATGGCAAGTATGTTTGCAATATGGATATACTAGCAGGTATGTATACAACATCAGTGTACGAATATGTATGCAACATGAATATCTGAGGTCTCAATAGGTTTATATATAAAAATATTTTATCTCTTTTTGTTTTTGAAACTCTTTTAGAATGCCAGCATAATGTCAATGAGTCGACGAAAATCGGTGTCCAGCAACGACACCCAAAAGCTGTCTCAAATCTCATAAATCCATGTCATAGTGTCTCTGGCCTCAGCCATCCGGCTGACCCATCTCAAATATCAATATCTCATCATCTAGCGGCCACGGTCGGTATCCTCTGGATATCCGCCGTCCCAAACAGTCACCGGTAGGTAATCCGTCCCCTGCCAGGCTCAACGTCATCACCACATTCCTCTTGCCCCGGGGTACCTTACCGGGCCCACCATGTACCCGTGCCGGTTCCTCCACTCCTCGACACGGATTTCCAAATCCACAGCAAACTCATGGTGGACGACACTTACATCACTAGAAAACCGCAATTTACATGTTTTAAAAAATATCATAAGTTTGGAAATTTTGCGGCTTTCCTCCGAAATCCAGCAATATCATAAAATCTCAAGAAATCCTCATAAGTGCATATATCAATGATAATGAATGCGTATGATATCAATAATCAAGTTGCGATGTGTGATTAATGTATTAAGCATGAACAATGAATATGATGAAGTACATGCACATGAATAGCAATCCTACGGTTTCATTTTTAGGAAATAACACAATTTAAGTATCAATTAGTAAAAGGTTTAAATTAAAGGTTATCTAGTGTGGTGGCATGGCAATTACCAGGGTGTGTGTGTAAACATGAATAGTGCTCGTGCTGCATATAAAAACCTGGTAATAGTGCATGTGTCCTACAATTGAGTTTGCGTATATGGATATAACATATTGATCTAATTGCAGCAATTATCATGCCAGTATTATTATTTTAATGTCACAAGTGATTATCCAATTTACTATTTTCCAGTTTACTAAATCTATCGGGCGACTTGCGCCATCCAAACGATCGTCCCCCGTAGATGTTAAATCTACTCACAGGGATCCCTGGCTAGCTGTGTCCAATCACCGCCTTTCCCTTTCGCGCCGCGTCTGACGTTTCCGCGACCGAACCTGGAATTTACATCAATACCAAATATAAGGTTACATATCAAGAACGACGCAAAACCCCAACGAAACTACTAAAGTTCGCTAACTAGTTACAACGTGCGCAAAGTGCGCGGAACACATGCGAAAATCGCAAAAACTGCCAAAAACGCCGATTTGGGTCGCCCGGCAAAACTAAAACCCGACTACCCAAAAACCGCACTCACGCATCCTAAAAGTCGTAGGACAAGCCAACACAATTATCAAGATATCAAAAATAAATCATCACATAATTTTTATACAAAACTAGTAAGCATAGCGTCCTAAAATCGGTGCAAAAATCGCCGATTTGCGACAAAACGACTACAATATAGAATAATTACCCAAGCACACTACAAGCAATCTACAAACACTAATTACAACACAATAGCAAGGATTCCAATCCTATTTCAATAAACAACCATTTCTTGAATCATAAGCTAGCAAGCTAGAAATTGCAATTTGATGCAAACATCGACAATCTAGCAACAAAGTTAACACCATCCAACACCAACATCCAAACTAACCAAATAGCTAGCCAATACACAAATTTTAAACCATCAACTATGCTTAAAAAACCTAATTTCCATAAACAAAACCTTCTCTTGATTTTTGTAATTAGCAAACATAAACCAAACTATATATGAAAAACCTTAATTTAACACTAGATTTTAGCCTAATAAGCAAGTTAACCACTTAGATTAAGGTTAGCAAAACACTAGATAGCAAATTAGGTTTAATCAATTAAATAATGCTTTCTAAAACTTAATCCACTCACTAATCAAGCTTCACAAACCAATTCCATAAAAAAACCTTCTCTTGAAATCCTAAAACAACAATTTTCACACTTCTAAATTTAACTAAATTAGCATAATTGAAAACTACAACAACAAGGTAACTATATAGATTAGTCATTAACAACTAGATTAACTATAAAACAACTTAATTAACTATTATGGCTTTCAAACCCTAGTTAGATTTTCAAGCAAAAACCTAAGAAAACTAGATTAAACTACACTAAATTTAACACTACACAATCTACTTAAGAATCTTTAAACAAAAGAATTTAATTAGCAAGGGATTATACCTCACTTTTTATGGATCAAGCATGGTGATTTGCCTCCAAAAATGCCTCCTTTCCACATGTTTTCAACTATAATAGGCTTGAGAAGAGACAACACAAGGATTTGTTTTGGTTTTGTGAAGAAATTTGTGGATTTGTAAGGATTTTGAGGTGGAATTTGATGAGTTTAGAAGGAAATGAGAGGGGGAAGTTTGGGGGCTGTTTTCCTGCAGGATTCTCAGCTGAAAGGAGGAGTGGGGATGGTGTGGGCAAGTGGGGAAGGTCATGGGTCAAGTCCACAAAGTCAATGTATCATACTTTATTCATTTACATTAAAATAAAACCATAAACTAACAATTTCAACTCAAGAAAGCAACTCAAGAAATGAGGCCAGAAATTTCTGGTCTCACACAAGGTGGGGCTGTCCTAGGGCTGAGGAAAAAGAGAGAGGGGTTTTACAAAAGAAATTTTATGCAAAAAGGCCCCCTACAACTCAAAAATTGCAAGTTTTAGCTCAAAATTCAATAAATTCGTTTCATAACATAAAAATTTGTTAAAAATCAAAATAAATTACTAAAAATTCATGTTATCACTGGATTATAATTATCATAATTTTAGAGATTAAAATTAGCCCGGAAAAATTTGTATTTATCGCTTATTTAATGTATTTTCTTACCGGCTTAAAATAATATAAAAAAATTGAAAAATAGGGAAAAATTTTTAAATGACCAAAATTTCATAATTAACTCATTAGCTACTAAAAACAAGCAATTACCTATCCATTTTAGGTATAATTAGCCCTAAACTGCAAAATATCGAGAAAGACGGTTTTCGGAAAAATACCGAATTTTCACCGAATTTCAAGAAAACACCAAAACGACTTTTCAAGACGCTACACTATAGTTAAGGCGTAGTGTACGGTAGCTAAGTGATGTCTTCCTACACTGCATACGATGCAGATTAATTAGGACATTCATGCGACTTTGTTGACCATAGTTAAGGGTCATATGAGTGGGTCTAACTAATCAAGAAATGACGGGTAGAACCTGACTAGTACTTATGATTTGTTGACCATAGTTAAGGTCATAGGTACTAGGGGTAAAAACCACATCGGGAATTTCAATAGTTGAAATTTGCAATGAGATTGCATACCTTCCATATGATGGTTGGATCCCGATCCCACTGTGGGCAATAGTTGCTCCCAGGAGAGTTTTGCAGTTTACAATTAGCCAACCCATTAGGTGTCTAGAAAGGTGTTAACGGGGCTACACCTCTAAGAAAACGAGGTTTATTTTAATTAGGTCCGTACGAAAGCACGGGGAACCTCCCTCAAGTACCGACACTGGCCTGGCTGAACGGTTGGCGAAGTTGTAGACTGTAATTAATCCTGGCTAGTTTTCTTTTTAAGGTTTGGAAGAAAAACTCGACTAAAGCAGTGGGAGACATCGATTAGACAAGATAATAACCAATCTGATCTTTGCAAGAGCTTTCGCTGAGTGTATTCTTTTCTCTCTCTTAATGGCAGATACCCATGACAGGACTCAAGTTTCTACTAGATAAAAATAAACTAAATGGGACCAATTATAAAGACTGGCTGAGGAATCTGAAAATAGCCTTGACTTATGATAAAGTATCATATCTCCTCACGGCTCCAGCCCCTCCCATCCCAGGTCCAAAATCCTCAGTTGCGGATAAAGAAGTCCGCAAGACATGGGACGCTGACTGTGCCACGACCAAATGCCTCGCGCTTGCATCGATGGACAACACACATCAAAAGCAGCACGAGAATATGGACATTCACGCCATATTCCTCCATACAAAGGAGTTGTATGGAGAGCAATCCCGCGTATTACGATACGAAGCATCAAAGAAATTGTTTCAGAAGCGAATGGCCCCTGGCACACCAGTAGGAGACCATGTTCTGAAGATGATAGCTCTCATAGAAGAGCCTGAGGACCTTGGATGGACGATGGACAATGAACAATATACGGATATTATTCTGCAGTCTCTCCCCTCCACCTTTGCTCAATTTATAGTTAACTTCAACATGCACAACATGGAGAAGGAACTACCTGAACTCCTTAATATGTTAAGGAGTGCAGAGAGCACACTGAAATCAGTGAAAACTCCCGTTTTGAGTGTTGGGCAATCTTCCTCTTCTCGCCCAAAGGCTAAGGCCAAGGGAAAGATGAAGAAGAAACCCAACAAGCCTAGGGGTGGAGTTAAAAAGGTTAAGGGGAAGGACAAGTCCAAAGCTGGAGAATCGGGGAAAGGGGAATGTTTTCATTGCCACAAAACAAGACATTGGAAGCGCAACTGCACGGAGTACTTAAATCTCAAGAAGAAGCATGGGGATGCTTCCGCTGCAGGTGTGTTTGTAACAAAAAACGGTTTTTCAATAAACTCTGCTTCTTGGGTATTAGATACCGGTTCAGGTTCTCACATTTGCAATTCTATGCAGGGGCTGAGAAATAGCAAGGTTTTGAAGACAGGTGACCATACTCTCCGCGTTGGAAATGGTTCCAATGTACATACAGTCGCAGCGGGAGAGTATCACTTGGGGTTGCCATCTGGGTGTATATTGGTTTTGAACCTATGTTATTTTGTACCAAGTATGCTTTGTAATATAATATATGTTTCTTTGTTAGACAATGAAGGATATAATTTTGTATTGCAAAACAATGTTATGAACATTCACCTGAATCAAATGTTGGTTGGGTATGGTACGCTTAATAACGGGATATACGTCCTAAATCAACATACAGTTTTCAGCATACAACACACTCATAAAAGAAAACTTTCAGAAATAAATGAAGCTTTTCTTTGGCACTGTAGACTTGGTCATATTAATGAAACAAGACTAAACAAGTTACATAAAGATGGATATTTAAACTCTTTTGAATATAAATCTTATGCGACTTGCCAGTCTTGTATTAAGGGTAAAATGACCAAAACTCCGTTTACCGGACACGGAGAAAGAGCTACTGAGCTCCTAGGCCTCATACATAGTGATGTATGTGGGCCAATGTCTACACAGGCTAGAGGCGGTTTTTCATACTTCATTACTTTCACTGACGATTTCTCAAGAATCGGTCATGTATTTTTATTAAAGCACAAATCCGAAGCTTTCGAGAAATTCACTGAATATAAACAAGAAGTAGAAAAACAAACCGGCTTGAGTATCAAGATGCTTCGATCAGATCGAGGTGGGGAATACCTCAGTACAGAATTTGCAAACTTCCTAAAAGAGAATGGGATTCTCTCTCAGCTCACTCCTCCTTACACACCACAGCACAACGGTGTGTCTGAACGACGGAATCGGACCCTATTAGATATGGTCCGTTCCATGATGAGTGATGCTGAGTTACCTGTCTCATTTTGGGGGCATGCATTGGAGACTGCAGCGTTTCTACTGAACAGGGTTCCAACCAAAACCGTGTCTACCACGCCATATGAGATATGGCATGGGAAGAGACCATCTCTTAAGAGAATTAAGATTTGGGGTTGTCCGGCCTATGTTAAAAAGAAGAATCCGGACAAACTCGAGACACGGTCGGTCATGTGTAACTTTGTGGGATATCCAAGGAATTCTTATGGATATCTATTCTTCCACAAGGAGGAACAAAAGGTGTTTGTTTCTCAGTATGCCACATTCTTAGAAAAAGAGTTTTTCACAGATAAAGATGATGGCAATGTGGTGGATCTAGAAGAGGTTCTAGAGACACAAACTACAAATGACGACTTGGCTGAACCGGCTGTTGCAATAGAAACTGAGGAACCTCGGCCACTCTGTAAGTCTGGTAGGACTTCTCGCCCACCGGAGAGGTACTACGGTTTCCTCATTGATGGTGACAGAGAAGACTGCATCATGGAGGATGATGATCCTACCAGTTTTCAGCAAGCTATCACGAGTGGAGACTCTGTGAAGTGGCTGAATGCCATGAGATCCGAAATGGAGTCTATGTACACAAACAAAGTATGGACTTTGGACGTTGTAGCCCCTGGGGTAAAACCCGTGGGATTCAAATGGATCTTTAAAAGAAAGATTGGTGTGGATGGGCAGGTAGAGACCTATAAGGAAAGACTTGTGGCGAAGGGTTTTCATCAAAGACCAGGTTTGGACTATGACGAGACTTTTTCGCCCGTAGCCATGCTTAAATCCATTCAGATCCTACTTGCTATTGCTGCTCACTACGACTATGAAATCTGGCAGATGGACGTTAAAACGACATTTCTAAATGGGGATTTAGAAGAATGCGTTTATATGGATCAGCCGGAGGGCTTCATTGACAGTGGGAGCAGCGGGAAAGCATGTAGATTGCTTAAATCCATATATGGGTTAAAGAAGGCATCACGGAGTTGGAACATCTGTTTCGATGATGTTATCAAAGAGTTTGATTTCATCAAAAATCCAGATGAACCTTGTGTTTATAAGAAGGCTGTAGGGAGAGCTGTCACATTCCTCGTATTGTACGTGGATGACATTCTTCTGATAGGAAATGATATTCCTATGCTACAGTCGGTCAAATCTTTCTTATCACTAAGGTTCTCCATGAAGGACCTGGGTGATGCCACATACATTCTGGGCATTAGGATTTATAGGGATAGATCCAAGAGGTTATTGGGATTGTCTCAAACCAGGTACATTAACACCATCCTAAAAAGGTTTAGTATGGAAGACTCCAAGCGGGGTGCCTTACCCACTTGCCATGGGGTCACTCTCTCCAAGGACTCTTGCCCAAAGACCGATGAAGAGAGAGCTCGCATGAGCATTATACCCTATGCTTCGGCAGTAGGATCTATAATGTATGCGATGTTATGTACACGCCCAGATGTAGCTTATGCACTTAGTGTTGTAAGCAGGTATCAATCCAACCCAGGGGAGAATCACTGGATAGCTGTGAAGAACATTCTTAAGTACTTGCGAAGGACTAAAGAATTGTTCTTGGTGTATGGTAATGGAGATCTCCAAATGGATGCCTTTACCGATTCGAGCTTCCGAAGCGATAAAGACGACAGCAAATCTATCTCAGGGTTTGTATTTACCCTCAGTGGAGGGGCGGTAAGTTGGAAGAGTTCCAAATAGGATACCGTTGCATACTCTACGATGGAGGCTGAGTACATTGCTGAGAATGATGCCGCCAAGGAAGCCGTCTGGATGAGAAAGTTCGTCTCGGAGCTAGGAGTAGTTCCAACCATTATTAATCCAATACCATTGTATTGTGATAATAATGGGGCTATGGCGTTAGCCAAGGAGCCCAGGTCCCATCAGCGGTCCAGACACATCCTGAGGCGTTTTCATTTGATCCGGCAGATTGTAGATCGCCGCGAGATCGAGATTAGAAGAGTAGACACAAAGAATAACACCACGGATCTATTCACCAAGGCCCTCCCTCAGCTGCAGCATGAGCGACTTTTTGAGATGTTGGGTATGAGATACGCTAATAACTGGCCTTAGTGCAAGTGGGAGATTGTTGGATATATGTATGCCCTAGAGGCCATTATATGATGGTGGATGTATTTATACATGTATATATATATATATATATATATATATATATATATATATATTCAGTGTACATTCTTGCTCGACATGATAGTATGCTATCTGGTTCTTCTTTATCTGACATGTTGATTTGATCATGCTTTTATTCATTCATACATGTTGATAAAGCCCAGAGGATAGAGGCTTGACTACTGTGATTATGATAGAGATCATACTAGTGGGACATCTGTAGTTTATAAGCATATCCTGAAATGTCCCTAGTCGTAGGTGTATCGAGACGGGGCATCGATATACCAGAGTAGACTAGCGTATATGATACTAGACCCATATGATGGGCGATGGATGTTCCTGCATTCATCGATGTTTGACATCGAGATCGTATACGGGTGCTCAGTGGTGACTGGGTACACTGGACGGACTCACCGAGAACTCCTATATGGAATTATATCTATCGTCGGATAGAAGTTCTCAGGTGACACTGGTGCAGGTTAGTCTGTAGACCCGAGATCGTCATAGAGTCTTGTGTGTTCTCCCACTGTACTTTGATTACCACCCTACCACGGCTCTATTGAGCCGTGCAAACAGGTAGCCGTTGGGTACAGTCCCGAGACACACGAAGGCGATGAGCGATAGGAGGGGTTTCGTCTCTTCCGGTATTGGGAGTTGATGCTGTGCTGTGCTCGATTGGCTATATCAGTAAGTCCCTGGCCAGGGCTGTTGAGATTTACTGATAAGTGTTATCAGTAGTTTCTCAATCTGTTATAGACCATTCATCGGCATGACTTATTGAGTTATTGGGGTCGACGTTGCCATCCCTAGACTTGATATGCAGCATATCTGACGAAGAGACCGGACTGTACGGTAGTGTTGCCGGTTGGCTCGACGGGAGTTGTGACAGGTTCGCTTGTTTTCTTCTGATCGCTCAATACCAGGGTGACCGTTACGTTTAGCTGACCGCTTGCGGCTTGGGGGTGCTTGATATGATCATCACCCACTGTCGGTGTATTGACGAGTCTTAGAGTCCCACAATGGAGTTACCTAGTCCAGGAAAAAAAATGTGGTGCGCATATGAGATATGCGCGTTGACCCGGTTAAAATGCGTGTATGAGATGCCGTATATTAATCGGGCGGTTTGCTTTTGGTCGGGTCGTATGTGATATGACCGGATTGCTAAATCAAGTGTTGATTTATCATTTGACCATTAGTTTCTCACTTGAAATCATTTCTTGTCTTTTTTGTTGTATGCATGCATGTATGCATTCATTCTTATTCATGCACATATGGATGTGCATGCACACATACATGCATACATCATTCTATCATGGTTGTTGATATAGTGGATGGTGGCAATATAAAACTCACACCCTTTATAAAATATATAGATATTATTTTTGGAAAAGAAAATTGAAAATGGAAATTGTTTCATGGTTGAATATTTTATTCTTTCATTAACCCTTTTGTTTAACCATGATTTAATTTCTATGGTCATTTTTGTTCCAAACTAAAATATCTAGATATTTTATAACCTTGGTTAAGAATGAGAGATAGAAAATATATATATTCTACTTTCTCATTTTTATTTACAAGCTTATCATTAGCTTGAGTTTTAGAAGCCATCATCTTCTTCCTCCTTTCTCTCTTGCTCTCTAGTTTTCTCAAGTGAGCAAAAAAGTAACCAAGTTAGGATTTTGAAGTGAGAAAACCAACCACAACACCATTCTACACTAGTCTTACCCATTAGTGTAGAGTGTTAGCTTCTATTTCTTCTCTTGATCTTGCGAAGCTTCCAGCTTGGACAAAGAGAACTCCGGGTGGATCGTCGTGGACCTAGAGGATCTCAAGCGGACATTTTTCCAACCCTAAAGTAGCCAAGGAGTCTAGAGTAGGGAGCTACAAAGGTTGTACTCTCAAAACCCTAGCTTTTTCTACTTGTGTTTGTGTTAAAATTAAGTTGCCCTAAATTTTCTAGCATGGTCCTTTAGAATGTTTCTTTAGCACCATAAAAATTTAAATATGGCATGTGTGTTGCCTCCAAACCCTTGTAGTGGTGCTGTAGGAAACCCTTCAGAGGGCAGCCATGGGAGTTGAAGGGAGAGAGAATGAAGAAGAGAAAATGAGAGAGGAATGAGACCTAGACCAAGGTTGACCCCTTCACCTCACTCTCTCTCATGCCCATACCTCTTACTATACTCATTTCTTTTCTTCTCTTTTCTCATATAAAACCCAAATCAAGCATGAAGAATAAAGTAAAGCCATGATAAAATGTAACAAGTGTAAAATATGACATGGTGCATGTCATGTACACAAAACCGGATTAATACAAGATTAGCGATGTTTAATCGCGATTAGCATTAAAATAGTGTGTAATAAATCATAAAATTTCATAATTTGTATTATTTTAATAAAACACCCTCTTTTTAGTAATTTCTATAATTTTCCAAATTTTTTCCCAATTTATCGGTATTTAATTATACCGCACAATTAAAATATTCATTATATTTATTATTTAATTATAAAAATTCCAAAAAATAATATTTCATTTTTCTGAAATGTTACAGTCTTCCCCCCTTAAAGAAATTCGGTCCCCGAATTTAAATTTAAACTCCCCCAATTTCTAAAACATTTCAGTAAAAAGATCAAGTCGTCGGGGTTCCGAAATCGTAAATACATAAAATACATCGTAGCGCACTGCATGCGCATGAAAACTAGTATATCAATCAAAATCAAAACTCTATCAAGCATCCCGCAATCATCGGAGTTATGGGGAAGACATCAATGTCAAAATCCAATACGAAAACCAACATGATATACATCAAAACTATACATGTAAACATCTGAAGAAAATTCATGCCAAACCTTTTTAAGTCGTTGTGCGATGCGCATAACACTGCACAGTGGCGGACGTCTAACGTAAGAAATAACTATATATATTTATATATCCTTTTGTTAAAATTCGCATCCCGCCGTTTTGAAACAATTTAGAAGGGTTTCCTTTTCGTAAAAGTTTCGTGTCATCTCAGACACGTTGGTAAATACCGAGACTATAGCTCTTTCTTTGGAAATCCCTTCGATAACTATCAATACATGCAAAATATATTCAGATACTGTCCTCTGACTAGTCCTTCCTAGCTACTAAAACAAATAGTAAATATCATAACAACGTACTGCTCCAAAAATCAATCCCAAATGTGCATAAGAATGCCGCGTGCGTCTGGTGCGCACGGAAATCAAAATCCATGAATGTGCCATACATGTGCACAGAACAAAATCTAATTGCAACTGGTGTGCACGAAACATCTGTCAAGGGCAACGGGTGTGCCTGACAGCAATATCAGGTGCATCTGATATGCACGAAGAATCCCGATTTAGTGCATCTGGTGTGCACCAAAATCGCTTCTCATAACATGCGCCCAACATGCACGAAAATCCAAATCAGGTGCATCCATCATGCACGAATAAAATCTAAAACATGTGCATCCAACATGCATGAAATCACGAAATCCAATATCAAAACGCCGAACATGCGCAAAATCCTATCCATGCGCGTCAAATATGCGCAAGAATCCAATCCAAATCCAGTATACTGTGGTATATAATCTCACAAGCATGTGCAACCGCGTGCACAAAAGCAATTCAAAATACAAAAAGTGCATGAAAACTATGTCAAAAGCATAAGTCAAATCATATGCATGCCCTAGGCATGAAATCAAAATCAATATCTCAAATGATATCAAATCAAAGTCAGGTGCAACTGTGGTGCACAAAAATACGTATCGATGCACTGCAAGCATATGTGAACTATACCGAGTGCAAAAACTAAATCGTGTGCGTACCATATGCACAAAATCAACCCAACTGTATGAAATCCATGAAATCGTAAGCATGTGCAGCCAAGGCACAAAAACGATATCAAGTGCAATAACTGTGCACAATTCATAAATCAACACAACGGTATATAAAGCATATCTCAAGTGTAATAACTATGCACAAAATAAAAATACCCAGTGGGTGAAACCATGGTGCACGAAAACAAATATCATGAAACTCAGTCATCAAAACCCAATCATGTGAATAGATCACCCAAAATACCGAAATCAAGTATGGAGGAATAGTCCCGCTCAGGCACATCCTCTAAGAATCTCTGGCCAACTCTCGTGGTCACTCATAACATGTCCCGTCGACGATGCCAAACTCTGACCTGCTGGGTGTGCACAATATGACCACTCCTGGGTCCAAGTCTTCTCGTAAATTATTCCAGAAAGATCCTGTCAAGGTCTCTCCCAAATCTTATTTCTGCCGAATTGCCCATAAGTTATCATCTTTTACTATATTTGTTTCTTATTCCGGAACGGCTGCATACTCATCGCGACTCCTTCTGGAAGATATATCTATATGTAACGCCTCTGTATGCATGTCACATCTCTGATGTCAGCGGAGTGGAACGTCATCTCGTCGAAATCTCGTACGAATATCTTACTCCACTTGTTTCTACTGTCGACTGCTTCGGACTCGTCTCTTCGTGGATGCATGGACTATGCTCCAACGGCTATACTTGTATCTGGAGCCTCCCAAGCAATGCATCCCTTCACATGATATCCGAAAGATGTCGAACCATTTGATCGACTCGTCAAAACCTCATAATCCCCCAAGAGCTCAACATCTTGAGTACAGTTTAACAATATCGAGTATATGCCACAGCACCTATGGACCAACCGTAGAAGGGCAAACCCAAGCCTCATTAATGGCACCGCGGAACTGCCGCAAACTCGAAGGTTCAAAGGCTTTCACATGGTTATTATGTCGAGTTAGGGTTTCATTCTTCTAGAGGGTCCGTAGAGTTACTTGCATGTTTTCTCCAAATACATTAAACTTGGAAAATGGGTTTCTGACATTCGATCGTCTCTATCGACTCCCAACGTATCTGCGTGAAGTTTTCTCAAGTTGGAATCAATCAATCTGATGACCTCGCATCGGGGTAAGCGAACGAACCACATGTCCTAGTCATTCATCCTCGGACGACTAGCGACCTTCTATTATATCTCTGAGTATAAACTCGTGCTGCAGTAGCTCTAACATCTGGGGCGATATCTCGTCATTAGCAGCAGCAACTGGCTCATTCGTCTGCACGCTGAACAGTGCCGAAATCATCATGAATAAGTGACACATCAATGGTCATCACATTCTGGCTGGCCTCTATCAGTGGCTCAATCCTCTGGAGCTGATCTGCATGTCCGAGTAATCTCGTAAAAGCGATCCATCAAAAGCTCCTGGCGCGAAAACACAATAAAACGACGCCTCTATGCAATCGTATCCCTGGAATCACGCCCTGGTCAGTCCTCGTCCGTGACGAGCTCATGTTGACCGCAACTCTAGCCGTAGCTCTCTCTGCCCATGTAATCATGGCAGCAAAACCATATACTAATATCGATGAGGATAGATCATGAATGAATATCATACTGTGCAAGGAAATGTACATACTAAAGTTTCTTAAGCGGAGTAGCATATCGTAAGTATGCCGCGGTACATACACACGGTACGTCACTCTTCTTAAGTCACCTACTCCATCAACCAAGGTCAACCTATGCGGCGAAAGTTCGGGTCTAATACCCCCTCGACTAAGTCTACGTTCCGTAAGGTCAAGCCTACATTCTGTATATATACAAACGCCCTAGGCTCCGCATAGTCAAACCTAGACTCGAACCAAGATTAACCTAGCGCTCTGATACCAACTTTGTCACGACCCAAAAAAAGCCTGTGACTGGCACTTGAATCATATAAAGTCTATAGGACTCCATCTAATTCAAGTAAGCCAAAATCCCAGAAATCTAACACCATTTTTAAATAATAAAGGATGGAAAACTCGTTTTAAAGCAAGTGTTTTTAATATCATAAGCCGAATTATGCGTTTTTAAAATATCAAGTCTTTTCTGAAAATTTCGACAGAGTTTCCTTTGTAAATACTGGCCCCGAACGGGGTACAACATGATAAATATATACATGAAAGATAAAAAGGCATCCCCAAGCGGGAGCTAGCACTTCGTCAATCGACAGGCACAACCACGCAAGCAATATAATATACAACGCCGAAGGGCCAGGATCAAAACTCAAAAGGAAACTCAAAGCAGCATGAAATCCATAATACTACAACGCGCGACTCTAAGGTCAAAAGAATATACAATACTGGTCATCTAAGTCTGAAAAAAATATACAAGTCTGGTTGATGGAGTTACTAGATACAACAGAATATAAATAAAATACAAGGGTGGTCACGATGCAAGTGAACCCACCTACCAAAGTAATCACCCGAAAAGGAAGCAGTGTGCCAGCAAGCCGTAACGAAACCTGTATGGCAAAACCTGCAAGAAACTGTGGCACAACGGGGGTGAGTTTCCAACTTGTGAGTAGAAAACATCACCGAGCAGAAATCGTATGTATGACACAATCCTAGGTCAATACGATCAAAATATATATAACCTCAAAATGATAAGTCTGAAGCATGAAAAGGTGGGAAGGGTAAACATCTATACATAAGTGTAATCCCATGTTCTCGTGTCAGTGCCTCAGGTAGCAATGTATCATGTGTATGAGGTATGAATGTAATGTAATGAAAACAAAATACATGTAAATGAAGAAACTGTTTTCTTTCTTTAGTGAGATTTATGTTTATATAAAACGAGGTATCATCAATGAAATCATTATGAAAACGGTGTCTAGCATCGACACAAAATATATCCCAATATCTCAGACTCCGGCTATCCGGACTGACTTGTACCATAATATCTCGATACCTTAAATCTCAATACCTCGGGCTCCGTCAGTCCGGATCGGCCCGTATCATCAATCACACGACCACGAACGGTATCCTCCAGATATCCGACGCGCCAGGTAAAATCACCGGTAGGCAGTCTGCCCCTGCCAGGCTCATCATCCTCCATGAAATCACTCTCGCCCCGGGGTACCATACCGGGTCCACAATGTACCCGAGACGGTTCATACGTCTCCTCGAATCGGGTCTCAAAAACCATCTCATAACTGAGAAAACATCATGGTGGACGACTCATACATCACGAGAAAACCGCACTTTTCATTTTAAAAAGAGAGAGAGAAAAAAGTTTATATATATTCTTGCGGTTTTCCCCCAAATCCAGGAAATCTCATGAAAATCCGAAATCCAATCATCAATAGAAAGTAAACAGTGAATATCGGCATAAAACTCCATAATACTGCATAACAGTGAATAATAATATGCAATGTCTAAACTAGCATATAAAAACAAGTATGCTAATACCATGTCGAACTATCAGCTAACAAGCTATGTCAATGAATAATATTCTCTAAAGTGTTCGTGACATGGCAATTACCAATGATGATGTGTGTGAGCCGGCAAGTAAGTGTATGTGGAACATACGCATCATTGGTAATGGTGCTGGTGTCCTGACAGCATGATCTCAATAATGGCATACGAAAACACAATATAAGCATGCGATGAAATGCGAACAACAATAATATGCGGGAGCTGAATACTAAACACGATGATAACTAATCTGCATTTATATAAATATGAGTCATACAGTTTTGCCATTTGAAATAACACGAATCGTGGTGTTTTGAAAATAAGGGCTACGGTGTTTTTTTAAGAAAAGATACGTCCTTTGAAATATCCGTAGAATCCCTTGTCCCGACTTTAAAATACACACGATTCGTTAGTTTTGAAATAGGTATGAGTCGAATCTAATCTATCATTTACAAGTACACTACAGGACCAAACTAAACAGGCTGATCGAAAGGTAGGGAAATTGCCTAGCATCTGAGTCGATACATACATACATACACACACACACACATATATATATATATATATATAATAGTCGGTGATCCCGCCTCAATAGTATCCCATACGATACCCAAATATAATATGACATCCTCGAGTCAAGAGTGTGGATCTATCATCAATATATAGCTCGTACGGTAAATCCGTCGTACGGCCTTCCAAATCTGGGTACGGGTCAAATGTCACATCTATCACACTATTCATCGGGTATCCTCTTTATCAAATATCATGATCTGGGGTACTGATCTACATCTAGTACAATACTGATACCATCTATGTATATGCATGCGTGTGTATGAAAACACAACGTCAAAAGGACCCGCTAAAATATCATGTCGTATCTCAAATACGAACCAAGTCACATCACCGATCTCATGACCTCAAGCCCAAATCTCATCGACTCATTTCCAATCCCAAGTACTATCCTCATAATCCATGTATATGTATACATATACATATATATATATATACACACACATAGTCCCATACCCATGTGTGTGTGTGTGTGTATATACATATCCTTATATACGCACAGGTAATAAAATACATGTATGCATGTGTGTGTGTGCGGGTGTGGGTGTAACAACTACTCTAGGGTTTCGCAACTAACACTAAACTAGTTCATGAACAAATAACCCTAACACCAAACTTTGGTATCCATGTTTCACATAACAATATCATATATGTAAACAATATATATAATACTATACTTCAAACTGCAGGGGTGCTATACACCATCCACCCGACTTCCCCGTAGATTTATATCTACTCACCTTGCTCTTCACTTGCTGGAGTCGATGACGCCACGCTCATCCTTGTCGTCTCAAAGTCTACGTGGGGTACCTACAACCAAAACACAATCACAAACGCATATTAAAACCAAGTCGGAAAACCAAAACGGCACGCGTTTCGCCCATAGGTCAAAACCTATAACTTCGCGTGCAAAACACGACCAATAACCCTAGTCGTTAGCGTTCAAACGCCACACGACGGAAACACAATATCAAATACCAAATTCCAAATCATTAAAAACCGCAAAACGAATTCAGAAACTTCGTAAAACACTTCCAGATTTTGTTCCAGGTCAAATTAGCAAATTCTGCATATGGGGTAGTTCTAATTTGCCTAAAATGAAGCCATGGACCAAGCACGGGACGATTCCAAAGTGCCAAGGCAGTAAATTGCGGCCAAAATGAATAAAATTGCAGCCAAGAAAAGTCCACGGGGTCTCTGGTTTCAGTGGTAGCTCCTACGGTGCCTGCATGACTCACTGTGTTCGCTAAATAATTTTCCAGGTCCCTGAGTGTTAGCAGATTCCAATTTCCCTACACAATTCTCACAAAATACGATGTCGGGGATTTCCAAGTTCACTAATTGGGGTTCTAGTCTCTGGTTTAGGTCTCCAATCAATCACCACAGGGGTTTAAGGTCAATATTAAGTCTCAATTATACCCTAGGATTCAATTCAAACCCTAATCCTTTTCTTGAATTTTCAAAGTTCACTAAACTTCACTAAATCACTTCTAAACATGCATGGACACTAAATTATATGAAATACAATACAAATGGTGAAGGGATTACCTCATTTGGCAACTCAGGAAAATTCTTGAGTTGCCCAAGTGTCCAAAATGCAAACTTTCTTGGTCCAAAGTGTAGCTTGTGAGCTTGTGCATGCTTTTTGTGAAGTGGGGATGAACTTTTTATCTTGATTTGGGGGTGTTTTGAGGGTTGAAGAGATGGGGGAGGAAGAGGGCAGCCATGAGAGTCGATGGGTGTAACGTGTCGAAAATCGGTTAGTGAAATTTCGGAAAATTGGTAAAATAACGGGTGTTTTCCGTAAAAATCAAGATATAAATATCTTTTAATATAAAATTAAATATATATATTCTAGCTATGTAATTGCTAGTATTTGGTGTTTATTGAGCCACTGGTAAAATTTCTAATTTTCTAAAAAAAATTCCGAAATTAATTATTTTAATATTATTTTAAGCCGTCACTAATACATTTAATTAGGGAAAATTACAAATTGGAATGGGTTAATTCAAATTTTGTGCATCATGACACATCTAAACATATATTGTAACATGTTCATTTTCTTTCTATTTTGTCATGATGGTTCTATTTAATTCACGAAACTTATTAGGAAATAAAATAGATAAGAATGGTTTAATTAAGGGGATAATGGGGGGTTTCTTGCTATTTTCCTTCCACTCACTCACCCACTCCCCATTCTAGCCGAGACCCCCCTCAATTCCAGCAGCCCTCTCTTCAAAAAAAAAAGAAGGAAGAAAAGAGAATGAATAGAATAATGAAGGCATGGAGTTAATTAAAAGAGGTATGGGCTTTTCTCTTCTTGCCTTAACTTCACAATCATTTCAACACTCACATTCTCTCTATCCCCTCTTCCAAAATTCAGCCAAGCCTCCCCACGAGCAACCCCAACAATTCTCCATCTCATTTTTCCCTCAAAAATCTTCTCATTTTCCATCAAAAATCCTTCCAAATTACTACTAATTCTTAGTTAAATCCTAACCCTTTATTCCTTGGCACAATCAAGGATGGATCTTGAGCAAGGTAGCTAATTTGGGAGGCTTAGTTTCATGTTGATCTACCAATTTGTGAGGAATAAAATCCTTGCCCTTAGGTTTAATTGTTGCTTAATTACCTTAATCTAGCTAATTAGGTGTTTAATTAGGTTTAATTGCTTATTTGGAAAAATTCAAGAGAGGGTTTTGAATTGCAATTAGGGCTTTTATCATGTAATCATGGTTACAATGAGTAGATTAACATGTGATTGCTTGCTAAAACTAATCTAGTTGCTAGTTTGCATTTTTGTTAATTTAAATTTGTAATAAGTATATATATTGCAAACTAGGTTTTTAGTTTTAATTCAAAATGCGAGATTAAAAATATGGTTAGGGTTTCATCACATCATTAACATTATAATGAGTGGTTTAATACCTTAGGTTATGCAAAACCAAGGTTAGTTGTTGAATTGTGAATTTTACTTTGTAAATTGTCAAAATTGGATAAATTGCAAACTAGAATTTTGGGGTTAATGAAATTTAATGAGATTAAATTGTGAAAATGGTTTGTATGGCTTATTTAATATGTTTAATAAGTATTATGGCCATTAGAATTGTTAAAATATCAAGTGTTGTACTAAAACGGTAAATTTTGCTTGCTAGGTTTTCGGAAAAATAGCTTTTAAAGTGAGTTTGGTTTTTTTTTGAATTCTAACATATTTCATATTATAATTAGTGTTTGTGAATGTGCAAATGGGTGCGTTTAGGTTTTTCTCGATGGGTTGATATTTTTACATCGACATCGAGGGTTGGTTTGGCTATTCTTGCATGCGTAGGCGATAGGTTTTGACCTATACGTGATACGCGTGTCGATTTGGTTTTCGTATGCCGTTTTGATTTCGAATTGGGTTTTTATGCGATACGATACGTTGTGACATGTACGTACCCCCATGTGGACTTCGAGACGACAAGCAAGCGCGTGGCGACATCGATTTCGGCAAGCGAGGACCAGGTGAGTAGATTTATATCTACTGGGAGAAGTCGGGTGGATGGCGTATAGCACCCCCGCAAAGTTATGAGAAATGATGTGATGTGGTAACGTTATACTTTTATATATTAATGTGAGATATGTACACCTAGTAAGAGAAGCCTTAGGAGCTTATGGGTTTAGGGTTACCGAGAATTGAAGAAAGGACTATAGCGGATTTCTTAGTCCCGAAACCCTAGAGTAAGGATTTGCATACACGCACCCCCACACACTTGCATGCATTTTAGAACTTGTGCATAAATGGGATATGTATATATTTATATACACATGGTATGGGACTATATATGTGTGTGTGTGTGTGTGTGTGTATGTATATATATATATATATACACACACACATATACCTATACATGGATAATGAGGATAGTTGGGGATGAGTCGATGAGTTGGGCTTGATGCCACGAGATCGGTGATATGATTTGGATCGTATTATGAGATGCGAAATGTGATGATAGCAGATCGGTAGGCGATGTGTTTCATACACACGCATTTATATATATGTTGATGATATCAGTAGTGTACTAGACTTAGATCAGTACCCTCTACCCACGATATGTGATGATGTGGATACCAGATGAATAATAAGATAAATGTGATATTGACCCGTACCCAGTTTGGGATGCCGTACAATGGATTTACCGTACGAGTTATATATTGATGATAGATCCGCACTCTTGATTTGAGGATGTCATATCAGATGGTGTATCATATGGGATACTATTGAGACGGGATCACCGACTATTATATAGACAGTTATATATCGACTCAGATGTAGGTGGTTTCCGTACCCCTTTTGATTAGGTGTTAGTTAGACCTGTAGTTTACCTAGTAGATGTCATACTGGACCCGAGTCATACTTATTTCCAAAACTGACGAATCGTGAGAATATTAAAGACATACCAAGGGATACTACGGATATTTTAAAAGATGTATCTTTTCTTTAAAACACCGTAGTCCTTATTTTCAAACACCACGATTCGTACTATTTCAAACGGCAAATCAGTATAACACATGTATAGTAAGGTAGATTCCTTGTTGTTACGTTATTATCCATGTTCCGCATTTTATTGTTGTATTTACTATTCATTTTCCTTATTATGTTGTTATCGCCTCATTGCATGTTATTGTGTACGTAGTAGTTATGAAACCATGCTGTTAGGACACCAGCACCATTACCGATGACGTGTATTCTCCACGTACACTCTCTTTCCGGCTCACACACATCTTCATCGGTAATTTCCATGTCACGTACACTTTAGAAAATACTATTTCAGTGACATAGCTTGCTAGCTGATAGTTGTAATATGTTATAGTTTCCATATGCTAGTTTAATTATTGCATTCATTGCATGATATCAGATGCATCCATATATTCATTGGTTATGCAGTATTTTGGAGATTTATGCCGGTATTCACTGTTATTGGTATCATGATTTTGATGATTTGGGATTTACATGAGATTTCTGGATTTGGGGGAAAACCGCAAGAATTTAATAAAAGCTTAGTATCATCATTTTAAAATGCAAATTGCGGTTTTCTCGTGATGTATGAGTCGTCCACCATGAGTTTTCATGATTGCTGTTAGATTTGGAAACCCGATTCGAGGAGTTGGATGAACCGTCTCGGGTACATGGTGGGCCTGGTATGGTACCCCGGGGCAAGAAGCTCGAGTTGTATTCGATGAGCCTGGCAGAGGAGCACTACCTACCGGTGATATTATTTGGACTCGTCGGTTATACGGAGGTTACCGGCCGGAGTCATAAGATGGATACAGGCTGATCCATTCTGCCGGAGCCCGCGGGCCGATCCCGCAGATGATACGGATGCCTGAGATATTGATATTTGAGATTTAAGATTTAGAATTGAGATATTGAGATTTGATACTGAGATACTGAGACTTATGTCGATGCTTGACACTGATTTCTCTGTTGCATTCATTGATGATACGTGATTGACATACATATAGAAATCTCATTGATTAAAGAAAACAGTTGTCTCACTCATGATATATTCTGTTTCTATTTGTAATGTATTCATACATCATATATCTGATATGTTGCTATCTGAGGCACTGACACGAGCACGTGGTATTGCACTTATATGTAGATGGATCAGGATATTATTTAAGGATATGACCTAGGATATCGTTATGCATGCGATTTCTACTCGTAGATGTTTTCTACTCAAGAGTTGGCAACTCACCCCCGTTGTGCCACAGTTCCTTGCAGGTTTTGCCGTACAGGTTTCGTTGAGGCTTTACTGGCACACTGTTCCTTCCGGGTGATTGCTTTGGTAGGTGGGTTCTTTGCATCAGGACCACCATTGTTTATTTATTATTTCTGTTGCATCTAGAACCTCCATCAACCAGATTGTATATTTGAGAGAGATAAAAAACCAGACCTGTTATTATTTCGATCTTAGAGTCGCGCGTTGTGGTATTCTTGGGTTTTCTTGATGTTTTGAGTTTCTTTTGAGTTTTGATCCTCGTCCTTCGGCGTTGTATATTATATTGCTTGCGTGGTTGTGACTGTCGATTGACGAAGAGCTAGCTCCCGCTTGGGGATGCCTTTATTCATTATATATGCTTTATCAGGTTTTGTACCCGTTTGGGGTCAGTATTTACAAAGGAAACTCTGCCGAAATTTTTAGAAAAGACTTATGATTTTAAAAATGCATATTTCGGCGTATGTTGCAAAACTACTTGATTTAAATTGGTTTTTCCTTCACTCTACTACTATACTTGGTTTGGATTTCTGGGTTTTCAGCTTACTTAGATTACGTACACCTCGAGACGTTTCGTAATTTAAGTGCCGGTCATGTTCCGTACTTTTTGGGTCGTGACAAAGTTGGTATCAGAGCGTTAGGTTTTACCTTTGGAGTGTAGGATGACCCTTGGTTGATGGAGTGGGTAGCTTGAGTAGAGTGACGTACCGTACGTATGTTCCGCGGCATACTTACGATACGCTACTCCGCTTAAGAAGCCTTAGGATGTATATTTCCTTGCACAGTATTATATTCATTCCTATGATCTAGCCTCATCAGTACCAGTTATGGTTTTGTTATCACGGTGGTACGGGCAGAGAGATCTACGGCTAGAGTTGCAGTCAGCATGAGCTCGTCACGAACGAGGACTGACCAGGGCATGATTCCAGGGACATACGGTTTGCATAGAGGCGCCATTTTATTGTGTTTCTGCGCCATGAGCGTTTGATGGATCGCTTTTACTAGATTTCTCGGACGTGCAGATCAGCACCAGATGATAGGGCCACTGCAAGAGGCCAGCCAGGATGTGATGACCGTTAATGCACCATATTTTGATGTTTGAGGCACTGTTCAGCGTGCGGACAGAAGATTCAGATGTTGCAGCAACTGACAAGATATCGCCCTAGAAGTTTGGAGCTATGCCGCACGAGTTATACTTCGAGATATGATAGAAGGTCGCTAGTCACCAAGGATAAAAGACTAGGACATATGATTTATTTCCTACCCCGATGCGAGGTCATCAGATAGATTGATTCCAGCTAGAGGCGACTTCACGCCGATACGTTGATAGTCGATAGAGACGATCGAATGTCAGGAACCCATTTTCCAAGTTTAAAATATTCGGAAAACAATGCAAGCAATTCTACGGACCCTCTAGAAGAATGAAACCCTAACTCGATTTAATGACCATGAAACACCGGTGAACCTTAGGGTTTGCAGCAGTTTAGCGGTGCCATTAGTGAGGCTTAGGTCTGCCCTTCTACGGTTAGTCCATAGGTGCTATGGCATATATTCGATACTATTAAACTGTACCCAAGGTGTTGAGCTCTTGGGGGATTATGAGGTTTTGAAAAATCGATCGGATGATTCGACTTCATTCGGATATCAGGTGATGAGATGCATTGCTTGGGAGACTCCAGATACGAGTATAGCTGTTGGAGCGCAGTCCATGCAGCCACGAAGAGACGAGTCCGAAGCAGTCGACATTAGAGAAAAGTGGAGTAAGAGATTCGTACGAGATCTTGATGAGATGACGTTCCACTCCGCCGACATCAGAGATGTGATACGCATGCAGAGGTGTTGTATATGAATATATCTTCCAGAAGGAGTCATGATGAGTATGCAGTCGTTCCGGAACTAGATATATATTTAGTAAGAGATGATAACTTCCGGGCAGTTCGGCAGGAACGAGATTTGGGAGAAACCCCGACAAGATCTTTCTGGAAATACTAAACGAGAAGACCTGGACCCAGGAGCGGTCATATGACGCACACCCAGTAGGTCAGAGTTCGGCATCGTCGACGGGATATGTTATGAGTAATCATGATAGTTGGCCAAAGATCTTTAGAGGATGTGTCAGAGCGGACTGCTTCCGTTATCGTTTCTATATTGGACCGTTGAGCCGAGGAGCTATCTACTTAGAAATCTGCAGTGAGAAATGAGAGCCTAAAGGCATTAGGATACAGGCCATGATCAGAAGGCAAGTAGATATCTTGCTCTGCCAGCATTGGATGCACCGACACCTTCTCGACTTTGAAGGACGGACATATCGACGACAGTATTTATGAGTTGTGATTTTATGATTGACTATCACGTATCCGTCACTTTGGATTTCATTATTTTTGGGTGATTTATTTCATGATTGAGTTTTGATGACCGAGTTTCATGATATTTGATTTCATGCCTAGAGCATATATATGATTTGATTTATGCTTTCTGTTAGTGTTTATGCCCTAGAAGGCCATTACTGTATCATACTAGTTTGTATATTACTTAATGGAAGCTTGGGATATTCACATGTATATAACAGTCTTGCTAAACATGGTAGTATGCTACTTGGTTTTTCTATCTTAATATGTGAGTGTACGTATTGATAGAGCTCTTAGGATCTTGCTTGTCTACCAGCGTTGTGATGGCAGTCACACTTGTGGGGGCTGGGTAGTCTACAAGCACATCCTTATTCAGGTCCCTGGTCGTTGGATTATCGAGACAGAGTATCGATACTCCGGAGTAGACTAGTGTGTACGCTTCTCATCCCAGTTGGGGAGATGGTCTGTCCCACAGCCGTCAGTACGTCGTACTGGAGATAGTATACAGGTGCTCGTTAGGTTACGGGTACACCGGACAGGACTCACAGGGAACTGTTGGTTGGTTTTATACCAGTCGTCAGTGAACAGTTCCCAGGTGACATGAGTACAGCGTAGTCCGCAGACTTGACACTGCTACTTCGCCTCGAGTGTGTCCCACTGTTCTTAGATTGCTACCCTACCACGGCTCAAAGGAGTCGTGCAAACAGGTAGCAGTTGGGTGCAGTCCCGAGCACTTGGAGGCAGTGGCGGTTAGACAGGATTCGTCCCTCCCGATATTGGGAGTAGATATCGTGCTGTGTCAGAGAGCCATTACGCAAAGTCCCTGGCCAGGGCAAGCGAGATTTGCTGGTAGGTTCCAGTAGTTTCTCAGGGTGTAATGGGCTTCCCTCCGACACGACTTATACCGCTATTAGGGGACTGACGCTTGCCGCCCCCTAGGTCCGATATGCGATAGTCTTGGACGAACGGACCGGACTGTATGGAGATTGTCACATCAGACTCAGTAGGAGTTCGGATGGGTTTCCTCATCGGCCTTCTTATCGACAACTACCTGGGGACCGTTACGTACAGCTAGTGCCGCTTGCGGTCTGTGGTTAAACCCACTGCCAGCGTAGTAGTCGAGTCTCTAGAGTCCCACACAGAGAGTTTCCTATTCCAGGCAAAACGATATAGAGGTCGTATGGTTTTACGACAAGGGTTCGGACGCATACGTGCGTTTACGCGCGTACGACTTTCGGACAGTTTTTACCAGTCGGCTTTGGTTTAAGCCAGTTACTGGTATCCGGTTATTGGATTTTTACAGTCTAAAGTTTTTCCGTATTTTTGCGGATTGGAGGGGCGTTCTCGTAATTATACGAGAAGCTTCTAGAAGTGGTGACTAAGGAGGTTTATGTGTCATTTGCATTAAATGAGTTTAGTGAGTCATGGGGGTGATTCATGCATATCATTAATGCATGATAAATGCTTAATGAGTCATAACAATGAATCACCATTAGATATTTGTGAAGCATGCTTATTCATCACTTATTTTCTTTTGTTGATAAAAGAGAATGCTTCATTTATATTATGATAACTTACTATTCTCATTTCATAATAATTCACACATTCTCTCTCCTCAAGCTCTCTCTCTTCAAAAGACTAATCCTCACCCCTCATGTGTTGAGATCTAGGATTAGTTAGACTAAACAATCCATAACCATCACTCTATCTCAATCTATCTTCATTGATTAGCAATCCAAGAAGGTTAGTTGCCTCAAGTTTAGAGGCTAAGCTTGGAGTTTTGCTCTCGGGTGGATCGTCTACTACTTCGAGAAGGCCGAGGAGAACAAGGAGATCGTAAAGACGAAGGAGTTGGTTCATTAGGTATAATCCCTAAACACAGTAGTTTAGAAACACTTTGTGTTTGGTTATTTATAGTTTAGCTTCGATTCAAGCGGTTAGTCGATGTTCGTTCACTAAACAAGTTCGTTTTTGAAAATTCCGCCTCCCCACAAGTATTGGGGTGTAGTACATCGACTTACAGTGGAATCAGAGTCTCGCTAAACAATAAATAACTTAATTGCAAATTTGTACGAATTTCGAACGGAAAAACGAAGCCGGAAAACCCTAAAAAATATCAGTTTCTGTCGAATTTAAAACGATGTCAAAAAATTTTTCAGGTTCGTTCAGAAAGCTTGACAAGACATTATAAGAACACCCAAGAAAAACAGTCCCCTGAATCGTTTAACTCGCCGCGGAACCGCGGCCTCACCCTACTGAGTCGCCGCGGTTCCGCCGCCGAGTTGACGAGTCAGGAGCCAATTTTTCTTCTGTTGCTTCTGTGTAATATTTGGGATTTTCTGGAATATTTTAATTTTGCTCAGGTTTCAGTTTAACAGAGCAGTTTTTGGAGCAATATTAAAGATGTTTAATCGATCGAAATTGTACAGTATTTGCATATTGGATTATATCTGTGATTGTTTAATGTGTTCGTAAACCTCCCCTAACTGCTAGTATGTCAGTTGGCAGGGGGTTGCACATTTCTGAAATGGTTATATCTGTTTGTGCATATAAACTGTATTGGACTGTTGTGGTGTTTAGCCGGGGTTTAGCGATGGGTTATTGTTTAATTCATTTGTTGTAAATGTAATTTGTTGTAATATTATTTTTGCGGGGCACATCCAGGTTGCGGTTGTCGCCACCGTTGTATTATTTCATTTTACTGTTTTTGCTCCTAGGACTGACCCAAGGTGGGGTACACAAACTGCCGGGTGGGTAGTTTGCCGTACCCGTAGGGGTCGAGGGTGGGGTAACGGCTATTCATCACAACTGTGTAATCTGTCTTTTCTTGCAGGCTCAAAAGAAATACAGATTGCTTGCAAATCCAATATTGTTTATCTGTGTTCTTGAATGTATATCATTGTGTCAGACGAATGTAAAATATCTATATTTATGATAGCTATTTAGACGTCACTTATGTTTTACACCCGCGCTAGCCCAGCCCCCGCTTTGTCGTTAGTTAAGTAACCTAACGGGTGATGACGGGACCCCGTGGCGAATGCGGATGGCATAAGAGGACGTTGTATTTTCGTTGTTTTCTGCAATGATAGGTTAATGATGGGACGCATTATCTATAATGCAAAGAAAATAAACCAAGTTTAAATCGTTGGAACAATTTAAAAAGAAACCAATCGGTTATTTTTAAAACAGATATTTTTAAATGCGGAGCCTTAACCACTCCTTTTAAAAGCTATCAGGTTCCTTCGGTTATATCAAGTTCACTACGTTCATGGTTTCGCCAAAACCAGTCGTAGCCCTCCGTCATTTCTTATGGATGGTCAGTAGTATTCAAGCTATGCTTGTTGGCATACGTCAAGGCATAGTGTTTGGTAGCTGCTGTGGTATTCATTTGTTGCATAGATAGATGTGTTGGTTTGGGACAGTCGCATTACCTTGTTGGCATACGTCAAGGGTATATACGGGTGGGTTCAAATTAACAAGATAATGATGGGCAGAACTTGACATGTGACTTATGATTTGTTGGCATACGTCAAGGTCATAAGAGCATGGGGCAAAAACTTATATCGGGAATTTCTAAAGAAACTGAAATTTGCAAAGAGATGCATACCATTTGGAGTTTGATGAATGTTGGTAGGATTCCTTCAACATTATCATACAATGATATTTGGATCCCGATCCTACTGTGAGTATATGATACTTATCAGGATATTCGTCACTTAACGATCAATGCTATAAACCTAGTAGGTGTCCAGAAAAGTGTCAGCGGGGTTACGCCCCCAGAGAAAAGAGGTTATTTAATTAAGGAACTTCGCGAAAGCGTTGGAAAACCTCCCTCGAAGTACCGACACCAGCCTGGCTGAACGGTTAAGCAAGTATTGTACGGTGAGAATAGTCTTGACTAATTCTTCTTTTATGGTTTGAGGAAGGATTCGAGAAACAGTGGGAGCCATCCAGTTTAGATAAACTAAAAACCACTCTAAACTTGCAAGAGCATCATGCTAAAGAGTTTTCTTCTCTCTCTCTTAATTGCAACGACCCTGAAAATGACTGGACTTAAGTTACTTTTAGAGAAAAATATACTGACGGGGCCAAACTATAAAGATTGGCTGCGGAATGTCAAAATGGCTTTGACCTATGACAAACTGGGGTACGTCCTCACCGCTACGGCACCTGCTGTCCCTGGTCTCAAATCCAGTAATGCGGATAAGGAAATCCGCAAAACCTGGGATTCAGATTGCGCGAGAGCCAAGTGCATCGTGCTTGCCTCGATGAACAATGAACATCAGAGGAGGCACGAGGATATGTCCCTAGATGGCATATTTCTCCATACAAAGGAACTTTATGAAGAGCAATCTCGTATAGCAAGATACGAGACCTCTAAGAACTTGTTTCGAGCGAGGTTGGCTGTCGGGTCATCGGTAGGTGAACATGTCCTAAAGATGATCGGCTATATTGAAGAGCTCGCAGACCTTAGGACGACTTTGGATAATGAGCTCTATACAGACCTTATTCTCCAGTCCCTTCCTCCCACCTACGCCCAGTTTATCCTCAACTTCAATCTTCAAGGAAAAGAAGTTGAACTTGCGGAACTCCTGAACATGTTAAGGAGTGCAGAGGGCACCTTGCAGAAGGCAAGGGAAACACCCGCTATGTTTGTTGGCGGTACATCTTCTTCCGGGTCCAAGGCTAGGGCCAAAGGAAGGAAGAAGAAGGCCGCACCCAAACCTAGAGGAGGTGTTACTAAGGTGGGAGGGAAGGGAAAGAAAAAGCTTGCAGCACTGGTAGTTGGCCAGGATGAGTGCTTCCATTGTCACAGGAAAGGGCACTGGAAGAAGGATTGCAAGGCGTGGAACGCCATGAACCAGGAACCGAAGCAAGCTGTGGCTTCGACTTCAGGTGTGTTTGTAATTGAGAATTTTCTGTCGATCAACTCTACTTCCTGGGTATTGGATACCGGATCAGGATCTCATATTTGCAATTCATTGCAGGCACTGAGAAACCGTAGAGTGCTGAAGGAAGGTGATATGATCCTCAGGGTTGCTAACGGAGCTAGCGTGGGAGCTGCGTCCGTCGGGCATTATCACCTAGGATTGATGAGTAGACACATTTTGGTTTTACATAACTGTTATTTTGTACCCAGCTTAACGTGTAATATCATATCAGTTTCCTTGTTATCAAATAAAGGTTATGATTTCACGTTTGTAAGAGATGTTGTCAACATCCACCTTAATCATGGTTTGATTGGGTCCGGTACTCTAAATAACGGCATATATGTTTTAAACCAACTCCAAATTTTCAATGTCTAGAACACACTAAAAAGAAAGTCTCCAGATTTGAATAAAGCTTTCTTATGGCATTGTAGACTGGGTCACATCAATGAGAGAAGGTTGACTAAGTTGCATAGAGAAGGATATTTGGACTCGTTCGAATATCAAACTTATGACACTTGTCAATCCTGTCTCAAAGGAAAGATGACAAAGACTCCATTTACTGGACAAGGAGTAAGAGCGAGCGAGCTCTTAGGACTCATACACAGCGATGTATGTGGTCCAATGTCTACACATGCAAGAGGTGGTTATTCCTACTTTATTACTTTTACAGATGATTTCTCTAGGTTTGGACATGTCTTCTTGATGAAGCATAAATCCGAGGCCTTTAAGAAATTCAAGGAATACAAGAGTGAAGCGGAAAACCAAACAGGCAAAAGTATTAAGACACTGAGATCTGATCGAGGTGGAGAATACTTAAGTGCCGAGTTCCTAGGTTACCTAAAAGAGAAAAGAATTCTCTCTCAGCTTACTCCTCCGTACACTCCACAGCACAATGGTGTATCGGAGAGACGGAATCGAACCCTATTGGATATGGTACGATCCATGATGAGTAATGCTGAGTTACCGCGATCTTTCTGGGGTTATGCGCTAGAATCAGCGACATATCTTTTGAACAGAGTTCCAACCAAGACTGTGCCTACCACACCATATCAAATGTGGAGTAGGAAGAAACCCTATCTTCAGTACCTGAAGACATGGGGATGTCCAGCTTTTGTAAAAAAGCAGCATCCGGACAAGCTCGAGGCACGCTCAGTAGAATGTAAATTTGTGGGATATCCAAAGAACTCTCATGGATATTGTTTCTATTACGCAGAGGAACAAAAGGTTTTTGTTTCTCGTCATGCCCGCTTCTTAGAAACTGAATTTTTAGAAAATCAGAAGAGTGGGAGCGTAGTAGAACTGGAAGAAATTCCAGAACCACAAGCTGCTACTGAAAGTTTGGTAGAACCAGAGGTTCAAGAAGTACAGGACATTCCCGCACCCCTCCGCAGGAGTAGTAGGCCGTCTCATCCGCCTGAGAGATACTACGGTTTTCTCATAGATGGGGATAGAGAGGATTGCATCATAGATGATGATGAACCTACTAGCTTCCAGCAGACCATCCAGAGCGGCGACTCGGTACGATGGCTAGATGCAATGTGAAGCGAAATGGAGTCCATGTACACCAACAAAGTATGGACTTTGGACTTTGCTCCAGGTGGGGTAAAACCCATAGGATGCAAATGGATCTTCAAGAAAAATATTGGTGTAGATGGGCAGGTGGAAACCTATAAAGCTAGACTTTTTGCAAAGAATTTTCGTCAAAGACCTGGTTTGGACTATGACGAAACTTTTTCTCCAGTGGCTATGCTCAAATCCATTCGTATCCTTCTTGCAATTGCTGCCTTCCATGATTATGAAATCTGGCAGATGGACGTAAAGACAGCTTTTCTGAATGGAAATTTAGAAGAGAGCGTCTATATGGATCAGCCAGAGGGTTTCAATCAGAGTGGGAGCAGCGGGAAAGTATGCAAGCTGCTTAAGTCCATTTATGGACTAAAGCAGGCATCGCGGAGTTGGAACATCTGTTTTGATGAGACAGTCAAAGAATATGACTTTATCAAAAATCCAGATGAACCGTGCATATATAGTAAAGTTGTAGCCAGAAGTGTCGTATTCCTCGTCTTGTACGTGGATGACATTCTATTGATAGGAAATGACATTCCTATGCTACAATCTGTCAAAGGATTCTTGTCGCACAGGTTCTCCATGAAAGACCTGGGTGATACCTCTTACATTCTGGGGATTCGGATCTATCGTGATAGATCCAAGAGGATGTTGGGACTTTCGCAGTCCAGGTATATCGACACTATACTGAAAAGATTCAGTATGGAAGATTCTAAGCGCGGTAATCTACCGGCTTGTCACGGAATCACCCTCTCCAAAGAGATGTCTCCCAAGACTGATTTGGAAAGGGATCGCATGTCTATTATACCCTACGCTTCTGCGGTAGGCTCTATAATGTATGCGATGTTGTGTACCAGACCAGATGTAGCTTACGCACTAAGCGTGGTGAGCCGGTATCAGTCAGACCCAGGGGAGAAACACTGGATAGCAGTAAAGAACATTCTCAAGTACCTGAGGAGGACTAAGGAGATGTTCTTGGTTTACGGCGGAAAAGACCTCAGGTTGGAGGCCTTTGCTGATTCCAGCTTCTAGAGTGATAAGGACGATTCCAAGTCCATGTCGGGTTATGTCTTTACCCTCAATGGAGGGGCGGTGTGCTGGAGGAGCTCCAAGCAGGACACCGTTGCTGACTCCACGATGGAAGCGGAGTATATAGCTGCTTGCGATGCCGCAAAAGAAGCAGTCTGGATGAAGAAGTTCCTAACAGAACTTCAGGTGGTTCCTACCATAGTTGATCCAATACCTCTGTATTGCGACAACAACGGAGCTATAGCTTTAGCGAAGGAACCAAGGTCCCATCAGAAGTCCAGACACATCTTGAGGCGGTATCACCTGATCAGGGAGATCATTGATCGTCAGGAGATCGAGGTTCGGAGAATTGCTTCAGAAGAGAACATTGCTGATCCATTCACGAAGGCCCTTCCTCAGATTCAGTTCGAGAGGCTACTCGAGATCATTGGTCTACGATATGCCAGTACATGGCCCTAGTGCAAGTGGGAGATTGTTAGTGTTTATGCCCTAGAAGGCCATTACTGTATCATACTAGTTTGTATATTACTTAATGGAAGCTTGGGATATTCACATGTATATAACAGTCTTGCTAAACATGGTAGTATGCTACTTAGTTTTTCTATCTTAATATGTGAGTGTACGTATTGATAGAGCTCTTAGGATCTTGCTTGTCCACCAGCGTTGTGACGGCAGTCACACTTGTGGGGGCTGAGTAGTCTACAAGCACATCCTTATTCAGGTCCCTGGTCGTTGGATTATCGAGACAGAGCATCGATACTCCGGAGTAGACTAGTGTGTACGCTTCTCATCCCAGTTGGGGAGATGGTCTGTCCCACAGCCGTCAGTACGTCGTACTGGAGATAGTATACAGGTGCTCGTTAGGTTACGGGTACTCCGGACAGGACTCACAGGGAACTGTTGGTTGGTTTTATACCAGTCGTCAGTGAACAGTTCCCAGGTGACATGCGTACAGCGTAGTCCGCAGACTTGACACTGCTACTTCGCCTCGAGTGTGTCCCACTGTTCTTAGATTGCTACCCTACCACGGCTCAAAGGAGTCGTGCAAACAGGTAGCAGTTGGGTGCAGTCCCGAGCACTTGGAGACAGTGGCGGTTAGACAGGATTCGTCCCTCCCGGTATTGGGAGTAGATATCGTGCTGTGTCAGAGAGCCATTACGCAAAGTCCCTGGCCAGGGCAAGCGAGATTTGCTGGTAGGTTCCAGTAGTTTCTCAGGGTGTAATGGGCTTCCCTCCGACACGACTTATACCGCTATTAGGGGACTGACGCTTGCCGCCCCCGTAGGCCCGATATGCGATAGTCTTGGACGAACGGACCGGACTGTATGGAGATTGTCACATCAGACTCAGTAGGAGTTCGGATGGGTTTCCTCATCGGCCTTCTTATCGACAACTACCTGGGGACCGTTACGTACAGCTAGTGCCGCTTGCGGTCTGTGGTTAAACCCACTGCCAGCGTAGTAGTTGAGTCTCTAGAGTCCCACACAGAGAGTTTCCTATTCCAGGCGAAACGATAGAGAGGTCGTATGGTTTTACGACAAGGGTTCGGACGCATACGTGCGTTTACGCGCGTACGACTTTCGGACAGTTTTTACCAGTCGGCTTTGGTTTAAGCCAGTTACTGGTATCCGGTTATTGGATTTTTACAGTCTAAAGTTTTTCCGTATTTTTGCGGATTGGAGGGGCGTTCTCGTAATTGTACGAGAAGCTTCTAGAAGTGGTGACTAAGGAGGTTTATGTGTCATTTGCATTAAATGAGTTTAGTGAGTCATGGGGGTGATTCATGCATATCATTAATGCATGATAAATGGTTAATGAGTCATAACAATGAATCACCATTAGATATTTGTGAAGCATGCTTATTCATCACTTATTTTCTTTTGTTGATAAAAGAGAATGCTTCATTTATATTATGATAACTTACTATTCTCATTTCATAATAATTCACACATTCTCTCTCCTCAAGTCTCTCTCTTCAAAAGACTAATCCTCACCCCTCATGTGTTGAGATCTAGGATTAGTTAGACTAAACAATCCATAACCATCACTCTATCTCAATCTATCTTCTTTGATTAGCAATCCAAGAAGATTAGTTGCCTCAAGTTTAGAGGCTAAGCTTGGAGTTTTGCTCTCGGGTGGATCGTCTACTACTTCGAGAAGGCCGAGGAGAACAAGGAGATCGTAAAGACGAAGGAGTTGGTTCATTAGGTATAATCCCTAAACACAGTAGTTTAGAAACACTTTGTGTTTGGTTATTTATAGTTTAGCTTCGATTCAAGCGGTTAGTCGATGTTCGTTCACTAAACAAGTTCGTTTTTGAAAATTCCGCCTCCCCACAAGTATTGGGGTGTAGTACATCGACTTACACTTTCGGCATAGTTTTTATGCACTTCTAGTATTCAATTTGCTTTTGTGCACGCCGATGCACAGGATGGTGAGATTTTATACCATGGTATACCTGATTGGGATTTTGATTGAAGTATGTTGTATACCGTCGATTTCGATTGTGATATTCGATGTTCGTTTTCTTGCACATTGTGCACTTGATTTGGATTTTGCGCATACTTAAGGCACTTGATGCGATTTAGGTGACACCAGATGCACTAAATCGAGATTTTTCGTGCATATCAGATGCACCTGGTTTTGCAGTCAGGCACCACGTTGCCCTTGACAGGTGTTATCGTGCACACCCGTTGCACTTAGATTTGGTTTTGTGCACATGTATGGCACATTCATGGATTTCGATTTCCGTGCGCACCAGACACATGCGGTATTCATATATATATTTGGGATTGATTTCTTTTGGTGCAGTATATTTTATGATACTTGCTATTTGGTTTAGTACAGAGCAGGACTAGTCAGAGGACAGTACCTGAGTATATTTTTGGCATGCCAGATGTTTTAATGATGTATATCATATTGGTTTTCGTTTTGGATTTAGACATTGTGTCTTCCCCATGACTCCGATGATTGCGGGATGCTTGACGGAGTTTTGATTTTGAGTGATATGCTCATTTTTTTTCATGCGCATGCACTGCGCTACGATATGTTTTATGTATTTATGATTTCGGGGCCCCGACGACTTGATGGTTTGCTGAAATGTTTTAGTATTTGGGGGAGTTTAATTTAAATTCGGGGACCGAATTTCTTTAAGGGGGGAAGATTGTAATGTGTCGAAAATCGTTTAGGTGAAATTTCGGGAAATCGGTAAAATAACGGGTGTTTTCCGTAAAAATCAGGATATAAATATCTTTTAATATAAAATTAAATATATATATATATATATATATATATATATATATATATTCTAGTTATGTAATTGCTAGTATTTGGTGTTTATTGAGCCACTGGTAAAATTTCAAATTTTCTGAAAATTTTTCCGAAATTAATTATTTTAATATTATTTTAAGCCGTCACTAATACATTTAATTAGGGAAAATTACAAATTGGAATGGGTTAATACAAATTTTGTGCATCATGACACATCTAAACATATATTGTTACATATTCTTTTTCTTTCTATTTTGTCATGATGGTTCTATTTAATTCACGAAACTTATTAGGAAATAAAATAGATAAGAATGGTTTAATTAAGGGGATAATGGGGGGGTTCTTGCTATTTTCCTTCCACTCACTCACCCACTTCCCATTCTAGCCGAGACCCCCCTCAATTCCAGCAGCCCTCTCCTCAGAAAAAAAAAAAGAAGGAAGAAAAGAGAATGAATAGAATAATGAAGGCATGGAGTTAATTAAAAGAGGTATGGGCTTTTCTCTTCTTGCCTTGACTTCACAATCATTTCAACACTCACATTCTCTCTCTCCCCTCTCCCAAAATTCAGCCGAGCCTCCCCATGACCAGCCCCAACAATTCTCCATCTCATTTTTCCCTCAAAAATCTTCTCATTTTCCATCAAAAATCCTTCCAAATTACTACTAATTCCTAGTTAAATCCTAACCCTTTATTCCTTGGCACAATCAAGGATGGATCTTGAGAAAGGTAGCTAATTTGGGAGGCTTAGTTTCATGTTGATCTACCAATTTGTGAGGTATAAAATCCTTGCCCTTAGGTTTAATTGTTGCTTAATTACCTTAATCTAGCTAATTAGGTGTTTAATTAGGTTTAATTGCTTATTTGGAAAAATTCAAGAGAGGTTTTTGAATTGCAATTAGGGCTCTTATCATGTAATTATGGTTACAATGAGTAGATTAACATGTAATTGCTTGCTAAATCTAATTTAGTTGTAGTTTGCATTTTTGTTAATTTAAATTTGTAATAAGTATATATATTGCAAACTATGTTTTTAGTTTTAATTCAAAATGCGAGATTAAAAATATGGTTAGGGTTTCATCACATCATTAACATTATAATGAGTGGTTTAATACCTTAGGTTATGCAAAACCAAGCTTACATGTTGAATTGTGAATTTTACTTTGAAAATTGTCAAAATTGGATAAATTGCAAACTAGAATTTTGGGATTAATGAAATTTAATGAGATTAAATTTTGAAAATGGTTTGTATGGCTTATTTAAGATGTTTAATAAGTATTATGGCCATTAGAATTGTTAAAACATCAAGTGTTGTACTAAAACGGTAAATTTTGCTTGCTAGGTTTTCGGAAAAATAGCTTTTAAAGTGAGTTTGGGGTTTTTGTGAATTCTAACCTATTTCATATTATAATTTGTGTTTGTGAATGTGCAAATGGGTGCATTTAGGTTTTTATCGATGGGTTGATGTTTGTACATCGACATCGAGTGTTGGTTTGGCTATTCTTGCATGCGTAGGCGATAGGTTTTGACCTATACGTGATACGCGTGTCGATTTGGTTTTCGTATGCCGTTTTGATTTCGAATTGGGTTTTTATGCGATACGATACGTTGTGACATGTAGGTACCCCCATGTGGACTTCGAGACGACAAGCAAACGCGTGGCGACATCGATTTCGGCAAGCGAGGACCAGGTATGTAGATTTATATCTACGGGGAGAAGTCGGGTGGATGGCGTATAGCACCCCCGCAAAGTTTTGAGAAATGATGTGATATGGTAACGATATACTTTTATATGTTAATATGAGATATGTACACCTAGTAAGAGAAGCCTTAGGAGCTTATGGGTTTAGGGTTAGCGAGAATTGAAGAAAGGACTATAGTGGATTTCTTAGTCACGAAACAGTAAGGATTTGCATACACGCACCCCTACACACTTGCATGCATTTTAGTACTTGTGCATAAATGGGATATGTATATATTTATATACACATAGGTATGGGACAACGTATACCTATACATGGATAATGAGGATAGTTGGGGATGAGTCGATGAGTTGGGCTTGATGCCACGAGATCGGTGATATGATTTATATCGTATTATGAGATGCGAAATGTGATGATAGCGGATCGGTAGGCGATGTGTTTCATACACACACATTTATATATATGTTGATGATATCAGTAGTGTAGTAGACTTAGATCAGTACCCCCTACCCACGATATGTGATGATGTGGATACAAGATGAATAATAAGATAAATGTGATATTGACCCATACCCAGTTTGGGATGTCGTACGATGGATTTACTGTACGAGCTATATATTGATGATAGACCCGCACTCTTGATTTGAGGATGTCATATCAGATGGTGTATCATATGGGATTGTCACGACCTGAAATTGGCACGTGACGGTCCTAATACTACTCAACGTCTACAGGCGTAACGTAGTAAAAGAAAACCAAAACCCAGCAATCTAAACCATCAAAAGTAATAAGAAAGTGATAATAGTATTTTCAAAACCTTTGAAATCACAACCCAAATTCTTTAAAGTCTCACTTTTATTCCTTAAAATTTTGGCAGCACTTCCTTTGTAAAACAATCCCCCCAAATGGGTACATCATAAATATAAAGTAAAGCATCCCCAACGGGAGCAAATCCACGCCAACGGGTGGAAAACAACCACCATAACGGATATACGACGCCTTAGCGAAGAAATAGACGATATAAATAAAACTGCATAAAAACCTCCAAGTCACAAAATAATATACAATATCGTCCTCACATCAAGTCTCTAAGTCATACATAATACTGGTAAATGGAGAGTACAGGGATACAACGAATATACAATACAACATCGGATAACCACAAAACCTACCTGGGAAAAACTGCACTCTGTCAAGCGAAGTGGTATCCGCAGTAAAGGATGATACGAAGGATGAAAATAGCCTGCCTCTGACTATCCTGAGGAACACCTGCAAACACTGTGGCACAACGGGAGTGAGTTGCCAACTCGTGAATAGTAAATAACATATGCAGGTAATCGCGAGTATGCACCTACAACGCGAATCTAACATAAGCATTTAATATCAATAAATGGTCATATGAAATGCAAAAAAATCATAAAAAGTACACTAGCAGGTACAATTAATACATGAAGCAATAATATGACGATCAGTATGTACAATCATGTAAGGTACTATATCGGTACTACTAATACATGATGAAATGATATGAATAAAGGTATGTAAATGCAACAGTCATGGAAGGTACTCTAACAGGTACACTAATGCATGAAGCAGTGCATAAACAGTAAATGTAGAGTATGGAATGAAATATGTCATTTCCACGGAATCCTGATATCGTGGTAGGATCACAATTCATCAAGATAATCCAAATCCCAATTCCTCAAATCAGCCCCTAAATTGGTTCTCATATCAAATAAGTCTCACAAATCCTGAATGTACACTATCAAGTAGATCTCACATATCCCGTATGTACAATATCAAGTGTATCTCGTATACCCCGAATGTACAATATCAAGTAGATCTCACATATCCCGAGTGTACAATATCAAGTGTATCTCGTATACCCCGAATGTACAATATCAAATAAATCTCACATATCCCGTATGTACAATATCAAGTGTATCTCGTATACCCCGAATGTACAATATCAAATAGATCTCACATACCCGAGTGTACAAAATCAGCAATCTCATATATATCCTGTAATCAATATCAAATGAATTCTCAAATGTCCTAAATCCAATGTCAATGAGTCATTTACATTCTAGGTATATTTGCATGAATAAATATGATGATGTATATAATTAATGTCAATACACATATATTAGCGTCCCAATTCACTAATATTGGTGTAAGGGCATATATAACAGCGGCCTAATCCCTTGTTATATATACAAAGGAGTAAAAAGAAATATCATGAAACCAATGTGTCAAGCATCGACACAGAAATGCTGATCTATCAGGTGTTGTCACCTAGACTGGCATCCTGATAGGTACGTATCATACGCTATCCCGAAAGCACGAGCACCTAGCTCTGACCCTCGCCTCTCAACGTATCAATACATACATGACTCCCGTCGGTATCCTCATGATAACCGCTGAGTCATTGGTAATGTCACCGGATGGTATGGTTCCCCCACTAACTCATCTCCTCACTGAGATTCTTGCCCCGGGGTACCTCCGGGCCCCACCATGTACCCACAGACGGTGCCTCCCGCTCCTCGAATCGGGTATATAATCAGAACCGATAAATCTCATGGTGGATGTTGTAATATCATATCAAGGGAAACCGGGTTTTTCAAATAATGCATAATTTCATGAACTCCCACGGTCCCCAAATCCAAAAAACATCATGAAAAATCCATATCTCAATGCGAAAATCCATGAATAAAGTATACGCAACATAAAACTGTATTGTAAGCTTATAAAGGAAAAGCCGCTAATTAACTGAAACCAGTTAATATAAATATCATGCGGTTCCTAATATCTCAAATTCGTAATAAAACATCAATAAGGGTAAATACATAGCTATAGCCAGATATATGTGAACACATGAAGGTACAGCAGAAAATATAGGTATCTACCTATTAGTAATGATGTGATATACCCTCCAGGTATAAGTGAAGTATGAAATGCAAAGTACACCTGTAGCTATGTCATTAGGTGTGTATGTACCTATCGCTAATGGTACGATACCCTATAGGTATACAGGTAACTAGCATGTCAAAGCATATGTGTAAGCATGTAGGTATACAGGTATGCTATATGTCATATGCTATAAGAAATATGAATCAAGGTCACAATGTTCCTAACCAAACAATAGCATTTCTATATGTAGGTTGTGCGTGACATGGCAATTATTGACGGTGTGTGTAGCATACAATCAGTGCTCGTGCAACATGAATCGTCAATAATATGTGCCAGTATCCTAAGGATACTAGTCCAAGCACAACAATTACTAAGCCGTAGGGTAAATGCGCAATTCTAAATATGACATAGAATATGCGACAAAATTAACATCTCAAGCCCAGACGCATAACGCCATGCGGGCGATTCCCCTGTAAATGTTAAATCTACTCACCAACACTCCTGGCTAAGTGTAGCCAACCACATGTTTTTCCTTTGTAGCAGTGTCCGAAGTCCCCGCCTGCGAACCTACAACATTAAGGCAATAAAACAAGTGTATATTAATAATAGACTCAAAACACACACACACTACATTAGACCGACGCAACAACACAAAACATACTCTCAAGTGTTCGTATTGTGGCTAACGTGCGTAGCGACACGACGAAAACAACTTATGAGCAAAACCACACAAAGTGCACGATCCGTGTCGTATAACGTATCGCGCGAACACAAAACACTACAACCTACCTAAGTGATCCCAGATTTTGCATACAGCAAACACTAAAAAAGTAAACAGTACCAAACACCCCTAACCAACAGCAGGAAACTACCCACAAAAACCCAACACCCCAACTCCTCTACAAAACCGGTGTCGCCGGAATTTCTACTTGGGTCGCCGGCCCGTGCCGGTGGGGTGGGTCTCGTGTCTCAGGTGGTGCTCCAGGATCACTAGTACATCACTACAATTTGTTTGATTTTTCTGTATGAAATCCAGGTCATAGCAGGTCACAGATATCGCAAATAAACACTAAAATACGATATATTGCACAAAACTTAACTTTAAACACTTAAAACTGAAACTAACTACCTACATACCATAAAAACTATAAAAAGAACAGATAAGGATCATTACCTATCCTCAAGAACACAAAGATCCAAGCTTTCCTAGCTCCAAGATGCTAACATCAAGACTTGGGGTATTTTTGGGATTTGTTTTGGAATTTTGGGGATATATTGGCTTGGAATTTGTTGCAAATGGAGGAAGAAATGCACAAGGGCAGAAAAGAGAGGGAGGGCTCGGCCAAGTGATGAGAGGGTGAGGAATTGAGTAGAGTTTCCTAGCAATTTCCTATTATTAATGCTCATAAATGCATTCACACACACACTTGCACACATGCATGCACCTCTTCTATTTCTTTTCTTTTTCTTTAAACCATTAATCCAATTGCATAACAAATATCTAGATACAATAAGAAAGGTTTGTTTTAACCAACTTGATTCATTTGAAAAGATCACTTAAGCGAAATTTTCCAAAATGTGAATACCGCATTAAAATAATATTAAAATTGGGAAAAATTCAAATTGAACCAAAACGTCCCATATAACCCCAAAGCTTGCGCACTAGATTTATTTTAGCTAAACTAGGTGCTGACAAGTCTATATGGTCGTTTGATCACAGTCGGTTTAAAGCAGAAAATACCGACAATTTAACCCAAAAACAGAAAAATCACATATCGATTTCTAAAACGTTACAATCTCCCCCTTATAAAAATTCGTCCCCGAATTTAAGATTCTCACTAAGCGTACCTTCAAAGAAAAGATTACAAAGTTTCATATCTCACTCGCAGCCTCTCAAGTGACCACCTCACTATATGGCTACGTCCAAGAAAACTCTCCACAGATGGAAAGACCCTTGACCGAAGTTTCTCCACCTGCCGAGCCACTAACATAAATGGCTGCCGGTGAACGAAAAGATCGTGTCAAAGCTAAATGGTCTGGTACTGAATCATGTGAGAAAGTCATGAAGGTAATTACAAAGTATCAACATAAAGAAAACGGGGTGAATAGTCAAAAATCTGGGCGGAAGTGCCAAGTTAAAGGCAACGAAACTAACTCGCTTGAGGATCTCAAAAGGACCTACAATCCTGGGATAAGCTTCCCAAAACACAACACGTCATTCATCGGAAAGTCCGTAGGAATAATGATCTCCCACTGCGAACCCAAGTCTGCAACTACCAAGGTCGGCATAAGACCTCTGTCCGCACAGGACTGTCATCATCCTGACCTGAACTAACTGGATCATATCCGAAGTCTCTAGACTAGCTGGGGTCCAAAAATCCTACTCACGTAGAGTCAGAAAAACAGACTGGTGATCGACACGAACTAACAACTAAACCTAAAGGTTGCCAATTGGAATGTCTCCTGATAACTGCTACCAAAGGAGAACCCTAAAAATGGCAAGTGACGATCCCAACTGCCGACAACAACTAAAATGTACACACAAGCAAATCCTCCATAGTCGGTATAGCCCGCTCTCACAAAACCATATCCTGCAGATGGAAAGATGGAGCTGAAGCTCAACCAGTACCCAAGGCTTCCTGAAGCACCTGCCAAAGGCGGTAAGCAACCAGGGTTCCCTCATTGGATACGACCCATGAAGGAAATCTGTGCAACGCACAAACTTAATAAAGAACAACTGAAAAAACTGAGTATAACCGGACAACAAACACCCGAATGAAGTCACACGCTTACTAAACCTGGGTAGACACCATAACAAAATCGTGGAGATCTGCTCCCATTCCCACTTCTAAACGGTTAAAGGTTGCAAGTCTCCAGCCGGTCTCAAATGCTCAATCTTAGCACACAACAAGACAGCACCTTGAAACGAAATCTAAAACTGCTCTTTACACCCCTGCCCACCCGTAACTATCTCACCAGTCACGTCAATTGTTGGTGGAACTTGGATGAACACAGAGAGTGGACAGATGCGCCTGCTCTGGGGTTTCGCGTCTCTACCCATCAACACCAGGTACACACAAACGCGTCCTTAAACGTAGCACACCCTAGTCACAAATCAAGGACTCCAAATCTTTACCCTGCCGAGTATGCTCAAGAATCTCTGACAATGAGCATCGGTGGGCAGTGCCTCGCAAAAGCAATTAAAGAAGAGTGGTCGGGCGCGGACATGAGCAAGCTGTCCCCTCAAAAAAGGCGAACCTAAGCTGTACTCAACGATCGAACAAGAACTGTAAATCTGCAGAAGACTATTTCAACAATCAAAACCCGCTACAGGAAGATGTACATTAAGCTCTGGTGGTCCGTGAAAATCTGACACAACTCTCCACACAAGTAGTGTCTCCAAATCTCCAACGCACTACCACCGCGGCCATCTCCAAATCATGAGTAGGTTATCCTGCTCGTACTTCCTCCCAATGTAGGGAAGCAAAAGCGATAACTCTATAGTGTCACCTCAGTACACAATTGAGCCCCACTCGTGAAACATCACAGTTAAACAACAAAGTCGCCCGAACCAGAAAGCAAAGAAAGAACTGATGCAGTTGTTAACCGAGTTTTCAACTGCTGAAAATCTCCGCACGCATGCCTCAGTCCAAAGAAAAGAATCTCCTTTCCGGTCAGTCTAGTCAATGGTGCAGCACTACACTAGTAATCCTGCATGAAACGGCGGTAAAAACCTGCTAAGCCCAAAGATCAACGGACCTCCGTCTGCACACAAGTCTGGGCCAAAGCTGTACGGTCTCGATCTCCTTCGGAACCATACGAAACCGTCTCCCGTAACTACAAGACCTAGGAGTCAGCACAAACAAGCCTGAATGAACACTCCGAGAATCTACCAAACTGCTGGCACTCTCCCAATGTCTGCAAAACAAATCCTTAAGTGCTACTCCTGTTCCTCAAGACACAAGGAAAAGACCAGAATGTTATCAATAACACAACAATAACTGGTCGAGGAACGGCCTAAAGAAATTTGGTCCATCATATCTACGAATGCTGCTAGGGAATTGGTGAGTCCAATGACACCACCAAAACACACAAAGCCCATAACACCCAAAAGACAGTCTTCGGAATGTCATCACTCCGAACCCGCAACAATGATGACCTGATCCCAACCAAACTTAGAAAAAAATGTCTCGCACTCAGGAGCTGATCGAAGAATTCGTCTAGGCGAGGTAAAGGATACCTATCCGCACCGTAAGCCGGTTCAATTGACGATCCGTCGATACACAACCTCAAACTGCCGCCTTTCTCCTTGACGAACAGAAATAGGAGCTCCTTAATATGAAACACTCAAACGCACCAGCCCCCCAACAAACAACTCTGCAGCTGATCCTTAAGCTCCCTAAGCTTTGCAGGCTCATCTGGAACAACGTCGGAAAACTCTCGCACGAAATGAAACCGGTCCAACAAATCCACTGTGGCTACGGTATCTCGAATGAACGCCAAGAATCCACGACATCCTCTCCTCAAAAGCCGACTAGCGAAAAATGCCGAATTCAAGCTGTGAGAGGCGGCACCACTGTCCCCCTGCACAACAAGAACTGACTTGCCGGGAAAAAAACCTGACTGTTTTCTCACGGTAGTCCACAGACGCTTATCACATAACCAAACAGTCCGTGCCCAGGAGAACGTCAAACCCAACATCTCTAGAAGGATCAAGTGACGAATGAATCTCCTAACCGATGGGCACACGACTGAAATACGTGTCGCGCAACAAAAGAATCGCTGACAGAAGTTAACACAACAAACGGCTGATCTAGCTAACACGATCCTCGTCCCAACCACGGCACAAAGGGTGTAAAACAAACCAGTACATCAAGGAACATGTGAAATTAGAGTACCTGCAAACTCAGCATTGGATGCCCGCGCGTCCCGATGAGTAGAAGCAAACTCCCGAGCCTGTCTTCTACCCGAAACAGGCTGAAATCCGCCTCTCTGCGGTATAGCTGCCTCGTGACTACGTGGCTCAGTACAAACTCGAACCCGATGATCCAAACTCCCGCACCGATAACATCTGGAAGAAAATTGCTGACCATGTTAGGGATAAGAGCTAGACGACTGTCATCGCCTCAAGCCTATTGTAGTCCCATGAAGTGCACGAAACCTGTCACGACGACTAAACCTCTGTCTATGGGCTGGAACACCTACATGAGCCCTCCTCTGATCCGAAACTCCTAAAGTCTCCGGAAGACGTGTCTCGTCTGCATCCATTGGTGCTATGTAGGTGACGGACTGCTGCATGCTGATCGCAAGGAACAACTGGTTAACATGGGTGACAACCTCCTGTCGCTGCGCTCGAACAACCTCAACCAATGAACTCATAGTCTTGCGCATGTCCTGCATCTCTGCCACAAGCCTAACGATACTATCAGTCGAAGGCGAAACCGTCTACACCTGTGCAACGAGCGTGCCATCCTGGTCATTCCTCACTCTCCCCGAGTCAATACTGACCTCGACCCTCGCTGCACCTCTCTAAGTTTCCATAGTCGTTGGCGGAAAAGGATATAAATAGAATATAAGATTGGATAAGAACACAGAAATCGAATCACAAGAATATGTATCATCAAGGAAGGAATTTCAAGCAATTTGTACTTAGGTCACTTTAGGCGGAGTACCGCATCGTGAGTATGCTGCAGACATACACACACTACGTTACTCTGCTTAAGCTACCTACTCCATCATACCAAGGTCATCCTACACTCCGAAAGGTAAAACCTAGCGCTCTGATACCAACTTTGTCATGACCCGAAATTGGCACGTGACGGCCCTAATACTACGCAACGTCTACAGGCATAACGTAGTAAAAGAAAGCCAAAACCCAGCAATCTAAACCATCAAAAGTAATAAGAAAGAGATAATAGTATTTTCAAAACCTTTGAAATCATAACCCAAATTCTTTAAAGTCTCACTTTTATTCCTTAAAATTTTGGCAGCACCTCCTTTGTAAAACAAGCCCTCCAAATGGGTACAACATAAATATAAAGTAAAGCATCCCCAACGAGAGCAAATCCACGCCAACAGGTGGAAAACAACCACCACAACAGATATACGATGCTGTAGCGAAGAAATAGACGATATAAATAAAACTGCATAAAAACCTCCAAGTCACAAAATATTATACAATATCGTCCTTACATCAAGTCTCTAAGTCATACATAATACTGGTAGATGGAGAGTACAGGGATACAACGAATATACAATACAACATCGGATAACCACAAAACCCACCTGGGCAAAACTGCACTCTGTCAGGCGAAGTGGTATCCGCAGCAAAGGATGATACGAAGGATGAAAATAGCCTGCCACTAACTATCCTGAGGAACACCTGCAAACACTGTGGCACAATGGGGGTGAGTTGTCAACTCGTGAATAGTAAATAACATATGCAGATAATCACGAGTATGCACGTACAATGCGAATCTAACATTGTTAGTGATATGTATTCCCTAGAGGCCATTACTGTACATGCGATGTATATTGTAGTGGATGCTTGAACATATATATGGAGGACTTTCTTGCTCGACATGATAGTACACTATCTGGTTACTCTTTATCTTAACATGTAATCTGATTGTCTCTATGTTACATTTTGATAAAGCCCTTAGGATATGTACTCAACTACTGGGACTATGATGAGATCACACTAGTGGGGCCACGGTAGTCGACATGTACATCCTATAACTGCTCCTAGTCGAGGGTGTATCGAGACAGGGTATTGATATACCAGAGTAGACTAGCGTATGCGCTTCTTGACCCATATGATGGGTGATGGATGATCCCATATCCATTGGTGTTTGACATCAGAGAAGGTATACGGGTGCTCAGTGGAGACTGGGTACACTGGACGGACTCGCCGAGAACTCCCAGATGGTATTATACCTCACGTCAGATGGCAGTTCTCTGGTGACACTGGTACAGGTTAGTCTGTAGACTCGAGATCGTCATAGAGTCTTGTGTCATTCCCACTGGGCTTTGATTTCCATCACACCACGTCCAAGAGGGCGTGCAAAAACATGGCTTTTGGGTACAGTCCCGAATCATATGGAGGCAATGAGTGATAGGAGGGGTTTCGTCTCTCCCGGTATAGAGAGATGATGTTGCGCTGTGTTCAATTGGCTATAACTGGAAATCCCTGGCCATAGTTGCTGAGATTTATTGGTAAGTGTTATCAGTAGTTTCTCGAACTGTTGTAGACCTCATATCGACATGACTTATCAAGCTACTGAGGTCTGACGTTTACCACCCCTAGGCGAGATATGCGACATATCAGACGAAGAGACCGGACTGTACGGGAGTGTTACTGATTGGATTCGCAGGAGAATGTACAGGCTTGCTTGTTGATCTTCTGATCGCTCAATACCTGGGTAGCTGTTACGTTTAGCTGACCGCTTCCAGCTTGTGGGTGTTTGATATGATCATCACCTACTGCCGGCGTATTAACGATTCTTTAGAGTCCTACACAGAGGTTTCTTGGCTCAGGCAAAACGGAGTAGGAGCACATATGTGATATGTGCGAGACCGAGAATAATACGAGTATGTGATACTGTATTCTATTCTCGCGATATGAGATATCGGCCGGGTATATGTGATATAGCCGGGTCATCGGATCAAGTGTTGATTCGATGAAATGGTACATGTTATATTAGTCAGTTATATGTAATATAGTCGGGTTATCGGATCAAGTGTTGATTCGATAATTTAATGTATATTATATATGAGATAAATTACATTGCATTAACTAATATAAGCTCGCTTTATTGATTCGTTTTCTCACGGGATAATACATTGATATATATTCGATATATGTTAATTGTATTATTTTCTTTTGTTACAAAATATATTGTATATGTGATATATAATATTGTAACAAGTTAGGGTTACAAATGCAACATGTTTTGTGGACTTTAAACATGGTTAGGGTTTGGATTAGGGTTTAGCTTGGATGAAGCTTCCATGAAGCTTTGACATTGTTTTTGGCTAGATATTTTGTTAACCCAATCCAAACCATTAACTCTAGTTAATTCTCTACAAGGGTTAACTCCTTCATGCTTAACCCTTGGTTAGATTTGTAACCACTACAATAATTCATTATTCATCACAAATGGATTATCTCTTCTTCTTGCTTCTTCTTCTTTGTTGAAAAGCTTCACTAGCTTTATCAAAAGTGGTGAATAAAAGTGAGAATTTGAAAACAAAAGAGAGAAATATTCCTACTTCATCATCCTCATCTATTCTAGCCACTTAGATTAGGGTGTTTGCTTTGCTAATACTTGATTAGTCTAGCAAGAGCTTGGGTTTGAGATTCTTCAAGGTAGATCATCTTGGATTAGTGAAGTCTTCAAGCAAGGTGCATCATTCTCTTCATGGAGCCTCTCGAGAGTCGGGAACATGATGATCGCAGTGAAGGGACCTCAACACAGAGCTTTAGAAGTGAAGGATGGGATCTACAAAGGTTGTAATCCCTCTCACTTAGTGTTAAAGTGTTTAACATGTTTGTTTTCGCCTAATCTCTAGTATAAAGATTTTGATAAGGGTTGTTCGACATAGCTAAATTTTAATTCGGGCATGGTTGATGCCTCGTAAACCCTTGTGGCAGTGCCAAGTAACCCTACAGTGGTATCAGAGACAAGCTAGAGCTTTAGGCGAAGTCTAGACGAAGTTTAAAGTCCGATCAAACCCCGAAACCCTAGTTTTTACCCCTCTCTGGAAATTTTCTAAAATTATGATTTTTTCTGTATTAAAAATGCTCAAAAAAATCAGCAGGGAAATACAAGAGTTACTGTGAAACACATGCCAATATTACCATTAAAGCGCCGCGGAACCGCGGCCGTACCATGGCTTTGGCGGCGGTTCCGCGGCCAAACGGGAACATATTGGTTTGTGTTTTGCACAGTAACCTCCGTAGGTAATTCCTGATTCTTCTGGGAATTTTTAATTATACTCAAGAGTTAAGTTTTCTGGGTTGTATTGGGGACTCGTTGATTCGATCGGATAATTTAACTTTGTTTAGTTTGTCCGGGTAATTTTTAGAACGTGTTAAAAAGTTCGAACGGATATCAATAACTCACTTTTTCCCCTGCCGGAAAATTTTCAAGTGTTGGATTTTTCCGTAGTTTAAGAACTTTCTAAGTCGTGCAAGTAACGAGGTGGACCCTCTAGAAGACAACAAACCTTAACTCGATTATGTGACCGTCTTGAACTGCCTCTAAACCTTAGGGTTTGTGGAAGTACGGCGTGCCACATGTGAAGCGTTGGCTTGACCCTTTTACGGCTGGACCATTGGTACTGTGGCATGTGATGGATGTTTTTAAACTAATTTCAAGTGTTGAGAACTATTTGGGTAAACTTGGGTGTTTGATTATTCGATCGGAATGTTTAACATTGTTTATTTATCTAGAATGTGATACAATATTTGGAATCCACAAATAGTTATGAGATAACTAATTTGAATGTTGTAAATCTAGCAGTTCAATCTCAGATGATCGGTTGCCACGGAATTTTGATGTGATCAAAAGTCCGTCGCAATCACGTAGCGTATGCGGATACTCGCCGGGTAATCTTAATAGACAGCCATGCCCTATAGCCCCGACCAAGTGACTGTAGGAGAACCCCGTCGCCAAAAGCATCCATTCGGGTGCTCGCGGCCGCGGTGTTCCGCCTTATTGCACTTCATCGACGGCATCGGGGGTGCGGTTGTCAACTAAAGTTTGCGACGAGCATTCGATCAGGTTGTCGGGAATCTTGTTGAATTACCCGACTTGATATTGAAAAGAGTTTTCGATAAAGATACTAAAATGCGGGGTTTATAATTGTTAGGCATGCGATGTCTAAGGAATTCATTTGGTTAGGCATGCGATGTCTAAGAAGGTTGCGGATTCCAACTGTTGTAGTTTTACACATTCTTTTCTGCGACCGTAAGTGTAATATGTGGTGTATCGCCGGTTTCGTTGCTATACATCAACGACAATTGGGATACGCATATTTACTTACGTTGATGATATGAGATATTGTGTGTTGCTGTGATATGTTGTATTGGATCGTCGCGTTTTGAATAGCCAGGGGTTTATGTGAGATGAAAGTTTTTCATTTTCATTCATGTAAAATTCATTTGTATGTAATATTCTTTTATTGGGGCACTTCCGGGCTGAGGATGATGTCACCATTGTATATTATTTACTTTTCCGCATTAGGTAGACCCAAGGCGGGGAGCACAAGTAACCGGGTTCTAGGGTCCAGTGGGAGACCATCTCGAGGAGTCGAGACCGGGTCTCCTAACCCTAGAATTGGCAGAGTTACTTGCCGCTCTCGTAGGGGTCTAGGGATGTGGGTTTTACTATTCATCGCGACCGTGGAATCCGTGTTTTATACAGGGTCGTATTAAAACACGGACGTCCTAGTATATCCAATATTTCATATAAGTTCTTCTGCTGCAATGTTCTGTGATGAGATCATATTACTGCCTGAGACGAATGTTTATATTATATATATGAGATATATATTATATATTGTTGATTTCGTTTCATATCTGATGCTTGTGAAGCATAACAAAATGGGACTTCATTAATGAGATTAATGAAATAAAAGAAACCTAAAGATGTTGTAGAAACTTGTTTAAAAACTGGTAGCTCTAGTTCTTGCTTTGCATAGCGGTGTTCTTTGTAGAACATCCAGCACCTTATTCGATAAGGAAAGAGCCGAGATCCCTTCACCGGGAGTGACCTCTTTAGCAATAACTGACAGATGCTACAAACTCGATTTGTCTTTTGATTGTTTCTATAGTTTTTGTTTTGCATAGTGATATTTGTGAAATATCCCGCACCTTATTCGATAAGGAAAGAGCCGACGATCCCTTCACCGGGAGTGACCTCTTTAGCAAAACTAGAAAAGGCCTCAAAAACATTCCATTCAAAATCACTCGATTCTACAACGACATCAAGTTCATTACGCAAAGGGTTTTCTTAAAAACCTGTCGTAGCCCTCCGTCATTTCAGATAAGTACTAGTTAGTATTCGTGCTGCGTTTGTTGACCTTGTCAAGGCGTAGTGTGCGGTAGCTGATTACTGTTTATCTGTATAAGCATATGATGCGATTGGATTAGGGTAGTCGTACGACTTTGTTGACCTTGTCAAGGGTCGTGCGGGTGGGTTTAATTCATATCAGGAAAATGACGGGTTGAACTTGACTTGCGGTCTATGGTTTGTTGACCTTGTCAAGGTCATAGATCGCTCGGGGCAAAATATTATCGAGAATTTCAAGTGTTGAAATTTGCAATGAGATTGCATACCTTCTATGAGATAGTTGGATCCTGATACCCGCTGCGAGTAAGAGTTACTCCTGAGAGAGTTTTACACATTACAATTAGCCGATCAAGTAGGTGTCTAGAAAGGTGTTAATGGGGTTACGCCCCTGGGAAAACGAGGTTTACTTTAATTAGGTCCGTGCGAAAGCACGGGGAACCTCCCTCAAACTACCAGCACTGGCCTGGCTGAAAGATTGGCGAACTTGTTGAGTGTAATTAATCCCGGCTAGTCTTTCCTTTTAGGGTTTGAAGGAAGATTTGACTAAAACAGTGGGAGACATCCTGATTAGATATATTAATAACCAATCTAATCTTGTAAAAGCGCACGCTGAGTGTTTTCTTCTCTCTCTCTCCAGGTAGCGACCATATCACGCCTTAATTAAGATAAAAATACGGATGTATTGACCGTACCCACTTGTTATACTGCACTAGGGAACGTTGGTCCTGCTCCAACTTATAATTATTATAAGACAGAGCAGGAAATAGGGGAATACCGGATTTCCCGTGCCGCCCAAACGAAGAAAGTGCATGCCGATGCATCATCTTCGGGTGTGTTCATTACCGAGAACTGTTTCTCAGTATCCTTTACGTCCTGGGTATGAGATACCGGATCAGGATCCAGCATATGTAATCTGTTACATGGGCTATAGAAAGGTAAAGAACTGAGAACGGGTGATAAGTTTCATGAGATAGAATCGGTGCAAGTGTTGCAGCCAAGTCTGTTGGTAGTTATCACCCTGTATTATCAGAATACATTGATTCTGAACGAATGTTATTAGATACCGAACCTGATATACAACATCATATCAGTCTCTTTATTTGTAAAGAAGGATATAATTTTGTATTGTTGGATAATGTTTTGAACATTTCCTATATCAAAAGTTGATCGGTTCAGGTACGTTATCTAAAAGCATTGACGTTCTAAATCAAACTACAGTTCTTAGTATACAGAACACACACAAGAGGAAGAGTTCAGAAATGAATGAATCCTTCTTGAGGCATTGTAGACTAGGTCATATCAATGCAACCCGACTAGCTGAAGTTACACATAGATGCATATTTAAGTAGTTTGAATTTACATCTTATGAAACTTTCCGGTCATGTCACAAAGATAAGATGACCACGGCTCTGTTTATTGGAAACAGAGAAAGAGTTAGTGAACTCTTGGGATTGATACATGCTGATGTATGAAGGTCTCCTGTCTACACATGCCAAGACCGGTTCTTTTTACTTCATTACATTCTCTGATTATCTCTCAAGATTCGGACATATTTTCCTGTTGAAACACAAGTCTGAACCTTTTGAGATATTCACAGAATATAAGTTAGAAGAAGAGAACCAAAAACGGGTATAAGTATTATGTCCTTTGATGAGATCAAGGAGGAGAATACTTGAGCACGGAATTCCTGGACTATTCTAAAGGAGAATGAGATTCTCTCTCAGCATTACTCCTCCATATACACCATAGCACGATGGTATATCGGGGCGGAGCAATAGCACCCTATTTGATATGGTGTTCTCTATGATGAGTACTACTGAGTTTCCTATTTTCTTTTGGGAGTTATGCACTTGAGAAGCTGCATACCTATTAAATAGGGTTCAAATCAAATCAGTTGCCTACCACTTCATATGTGATATGGAAAGGGAAGAGCATATATCTTAAGTTTGTTAAGATTTAGGGTTGTCCGACCTATGTCTAAAAAGAAAAATCCGGACAAGCTCGAGGCAAAGTCAGATCTGTGGAAGTTTGTAGGATATCCCAAGCATTCGCAAAGGAATATCTTCTACCAAACCGAGGAATAAAAGATGTTTTGTTTCTCAGCATGTTGACGTGAAAAATTCACTAAATAAAGATAAACATGTTTTTTTATTCAAAATGTTCAAACATCCACTTCAGGCCATACAAAAAGATCACCAAACACGGGATCAGATCTACAAGGGTTAATAAAACATATTTCAAAGTTCTGGAGCTCCCTCCTGGCCTTCTCCACCATGTCATAACGGCGAGCTCCCTCATGGCCTTCTCCACCATGTCATAACGGCGACTTTCGCGAAGGGTCTCTCCTCATCTATCATCATCGTGCCCGTCGACAAAAGAAAACATGATAGCTCGTCGAGCCTCTATCTCGCAGAAAAGGAGGACGGAGCAGTCTCTCAGAGGACTTGTGATCAGGCGCACCTCCTGAATAGTATCTATCTTATCCTCCGCGGCGTCGAGCATTTACAGAGTCATCTTCGCCAGATGAGAAGGAATATCGTCAAGGATGGCAAGGAATACCATTCGAAGCCAAATAGGGCTCATAGGAAGAAGAGACCCCCTGTGGGTCAAAGGATTCAATAGTAACCAACAAACCTCAGCCTCTCCGCCGATCTAGTAGGGTTCCTCACCCACCTGAGAGATACTTCGGTTTCTCTATGACAGTGGGAGAAAGAATTGCATCATGAGATGATGACCTAACTAGTTTCGAGCAGGCCATCAGGAGTGGGGACTCTATGAGAATGGCTGGATGCTTTGCGATCTGAGATGGAATCCTTATACACCAACAAAGTATGGACTTTGGTTGCATTATCTGAAGGGTTAAATCCCCATCAGGAGAAAGTATATCTTGAGAAGATTACTTGGTGTACATGGAAAAGTTGAGACTTTCAAAGCTATGCTTAAGTCCATCCAGATCCTACTTACCACTGCTACATACCATGACTACGATATCTGGTGGTTGGGTGTCATGACAGCTTTTCTAAATGATGATTTAGAAGAGAGCGTCTATAAGTACACAGCTAGAGGGCTTCATAGACAGTGGGAGCAGCGGAAACGTGTGCAAGATGTTTTATGTGATAAAGCAGGCATCGCGGAGTTGGAACGTCTGTTTTGATGTGGTAGTCAAAGAGCTTGACTTCATCAAAATGGTAGATGAACCTTGTATATACAAAAAGGTAATAGGGAGTATGGTGATGATCCTCGTAGAGTACGTGGATGAAATACTTTTGATAGGGAATGAGTTTCCTATGCTACGCTCGGTCAATCTCCGCTTATCACAAGGATTCTCCATATAGGATCAAGGTGATACCTCCTAAATCCTGGGTTTTGGATCTATGAGATAGATCTAATTGGATGTTAGGATTCTCACTAGTTGTAGTGAGATGGTATCAATCGATCCTGGGGAGAATCACTGGAAAGGTTCCAGGATGATAAGAACGACTGAATATCAGTCGCAGGCATTGTCTTTACCCTCAGTGGAAGGACGGTATGTTGGAAGAGTTCCAAGCTAGATACCGTGACTTACTAGATGATTAAAGGCAAGATACATCGTTACCAAGGATGCTACCAAAGAGGCAGTCTGGATATATAAGTTCATGAGATGAACTTCGTTCCTACCATTGTGTGACAATGGAGTTGTGGCTTATGCCAAGGAACCCCCCGTCCTATCAAAAATCCAGATATAATTCTTAGGAAGTATCACCTGATCATGGAGATGGTTGATCTCCAGGGAGATCGAGGTTAGGAGAGTAGACACAGAGGACAACAGCACGGATCCACTCACAAAGGCCTATTTCCCAGTAGAGACTTTTATGGGATGGTTGAGTATGAGATACCTCAACACAGCTGATTGTTGGGTATGAGATACCACAACAGATGGCCCTAGTGTAAGTGGAAGATTGTTAGTGATATGTATGCCCTAGAGGCCATTACTGTACATGCGATGTATATTGTAGTGGATGCTTGGACATATATATGGAGGACTTTCTTGATCGACATGATAGTACGCTATCTGGTAACTCTTTATCTTAACATGTACTCTGATTGTCTCTATGTTACATGTTGATAAAGCCCTTAGGATATGTACTCAACTACTGGGACTATGATAAGATCATACTAGTGGGGCCACGGTAGTCGACGAGTACATCCTATAACTATTCCTAGTCGAGGGTGTATCGAAACAGGGCATCGATATACCAGAGTAGACTAGCGTATGCGCTTCTTGACCCATATGATGGGCGATGGATGATCCCATATCCATTGGTGTTTGACATCAGAGAAGGTATACGGGTGCTCAGTGGAGACTGGGTACACTGGACGGACTCGCCAAGAACTCCCAGATGGTATTATACCTCATGTCAGATGGCAGTTCTCTGGTGACACTGGTACAGGTTAGTCTGTAGACCCGAGATCGTCATAGAGTCTTGTGTGATTCTCACTGTGCTTTGATTTCCATCATACCACGTCCAAGAGGGCGTGCAAAAAGGTGGCTTTTGGGTACAGTCCCGAATCACATGGAGGCAATGAGCGATAGGAAGGGTTTCGTCTCTCCCGGTATAGGGAGATGATGTTGCGCTGTGCTCGATTGGCTATAACTGGAAATCCCTGGCCAGGGTTGCTGAGATTTACCGGTAAGTGTTATCAGTAGTTTCTCGAACTGTTGTAGACCTCATATCGACATGACTTATCAAGCTACTGGGGTCTGACGTTTACAATCCCTAGGCGAGATATGCGACATATCAGACGAAGAGACCGGACTGTACGGGAGTGTTACTGATTGGATTCGCAGGAGAATGTACAGGCTTGCTTGTTGATCTTCTGATCGCTCAATACCCGGGTAGCTGTTACGTTTAGCTGACCGCTTGCAGCTTGTGGGTGTTTGATGTGATCATCACCTACTACCGGCGTATTGACGATTCTTTAGAGTCCTACACAGAGGTTTCCTGGCTCAGGCAAAACGGAGTAGGAGCACATATGTGATATGTGCGGGACCGAGAATAATACGAGTATGTGATACTGTATTCTATTCTCGCGATATGAGATATCGGCCGGGTATATGTGATATAGCCGGGTCATCGGATCAAGTGTTGATTCGATGAAATGGTACATGTTATATTAGTTGGTTATATGTAATATAGCCGGGTTATCGGATCAAGTGTTGATTCGATAATTTAATGTATATTATATATGAGATATATTACATTGCATTAACTAATATAAGCTCGCTTTATTGATTCATTTTCTCACGGGATAATACATTGATATATATTCGATATATGTTAATTGTATTATTTTCTTTTGTTACAAAATATATTGTATATGTGATATATATAATATTGTAACAAGTTAGGGTTACAAACGCAACATGTTTTGTGGAGTTTAAATATGGTTAGGGTTTGGATTAGGGTTAAGCTTGGATGAAGCTTCCATGAAGCTTCATGAAGCTTTGACTTTGTTTTTGGCTAGATATTTTTTAACCCAATCCAAACCATTAACTCTAGTTAATTCTCTACAAGGGTTAACTCCTTCATGCTTAACCCTTGGTTAGATTTGTAACCACTACAATAATTCATTATTCATCACAAAAGGATTAGCTCTTCTTCTTGCTTCTTCTTCTTTGTTGAAAAGCTTCACTAGCTTTATCAAAAGTGGTGAATAAAAGTGAGAATTTGAAAAAAAAAAGAGAGCAATATTCCTACTTCATCATCCTCATCTATTCTAACCACTTAGATTAGGGTGTTTACTTTGCTAATACTTGATTAGTCTAGCAAGAGCATGGGTTTGATATTCTTCAAGGTAGATCATCTTGGATTAGTGAAGTCTTCAAGCAAGGTGCATCATTCTCTTCATGGAGCCTCTCGAGAGTCGGGAACATGATGATCGCACCGAAGGGACCTCAACACGGAGCTTTAGAAGTGAAGGACCGGATCTACAAAGATTGTAATCCCTCTCACTTATTGTTAAAGTGTTTAACATGTTTGTTTTCGCCTAATCTCTAGTATAAAGATCTTGTTAAGGGTTGTTCGGCACGGCTAAATTTTAATTCGAGCATGGTTGATGCCTCGTAAACCCTTGTGGCAGTGCCAAGTAACCCTACAAACATAAGCATTTAATATCAATAAATGGTCATATGAAATGCAAAAAAATCATGAAAAGTACACTAGCAGGTACAATTAATACATGAAGCAATAATATGACGATTAGTATGTACAATCATGTAAGGTACTATATCGGTACTACTAATACATGATGAAATGATATAAATAAAGGTATGTAAATGCAACAATCATGGAAGGTACTCTAACAGGTACACTAATGCATGAAGCAATGCATAAACAGTAAATGTAGAGTATGGAATGAAATATGTCATTTCCACGGAATCCTGACATCGTGGTAGGATCACAATCCATTAAGACAATCCAAATCCCAATTCCTCAAATCAGCCCCCAAATTGGCTCTCATATCAAATAAGTCTCACAAATCCTGAATGTACACTATCAAGTAGATCTCACATATCCCGTATGTACAATATCAAGTGTATCTCGTATACCCCGAATGTACAATATCAAGTAGATCTCACATATCCCGAGTGTACAATATCAAGTGTATCTCGTATACCCCGAATGTACAATATCAAATAAATCTCACATATCCCGTATGTACAATATCAAGTGTATCTCGTATACCCCGAATGTACAATATCAAATAGATCTCACATATCCCGAGTGTACAAAATCAGCAATCTCATATATATCCTGTAATCAATATCAAATGAATTCTCAAATGTCCTAAATCCAATGTCAATGAGTCCTTTACATTCTAGGTATATTTGCATGAATAAATACGATGATGTATATAATTAATGTCAATACACATATATTAGCGTCTCATTCTACTAATATTGGTGTAAGGGCATATATAACAGCGGCCTAATCCCCTGTTATATATACAAAGAAGTAAAAAGAAATATCATGAAACCAATGTGTCAAGTATCGACACAGAAATGTTGATTTATCAGGTGCTGCCACCCAAACTGGCACCCTGATAGGTACATATCATACGCTATCCCGAAAGCACAAGGGCCTAACTCTGACCCACGCCTCTCGACGTATCAATACATACATGACTCCCGTCGGTATCCCCATGATAACCGCTGGGTCATTAGTAATGTCACCGGATGGTATGGTTCCCTCACTAATTCATCTCCTCACTGAGATTCTTGCCCCGGGGTACCTCCGGGCCCCACCATGTACCCGCAGACGATGCCTCCCGCTCCTCGAATCGGGTATATAATCAGAACCGATAAATCTCATGGTGATTGCTGTAATATCATATTAAGGGAAACCGGGTTTTTCAAATAATGCATAATTTCATGAACTCCCACGGTCCCCAAATCCAGAAAACATCATGAAAAATCCATATCTCAATGCGAAAATCCATGAATAAAGTATACGCAACATAAAACTGTAATGTAAGCGTATAAAGGAAAAGCCGATAATTAACTGCAACCAGTTAATATAAATATCATGCGGTTCCTAATATTTCAAATTCGTAATAAAACATCAATAAGGGAAAATACGTAGCTATAGCCAGATATATGTGAACACATGAAGGTATAGCAGAAAATATAGGTACCTACCTATTAGTAATGATGTGATATACCCTCCAGGTATAAGTGAAGTATGAAATGCAAAGTACACCTGTATCTATGTCCTTAGGTGTGTATGTACCTATCGCTAATGGTACGATACCCTATAGGTGTTAGTTATATGTATGCCCTAGAGGCCATTACTGTACATAGGATGTATATAGTAGTGGATGCTGGGACATATATGGGGATGACTTTCTTGCTCGACATGATAGTATGCTATCTGGTTACTCTTTACCTTAACGTGTATACTGATTGCCTCTCTGTTACATGTTGGTAAAGCCCTTAGGATGTGTACTTGACTACCTGGACTATGATGCGGATCATACCAGTGGGGACATGGTAGTCTATAAGTACATCCTTCAAGGTCCCTAGTCGTGGGTGTATCGAGACGGGGCATCGATATATCAGAGTAGACTAGCGTATACCTTCTCGACCCATACAGATGGGCGATGGATGATCCCATATCCATTGGTGTTTGACATCAGAGATGATATACGGGTGCTCAGTGAAGACTGGGTACACTGGACGGACTCGCCGAGAACTCCCAGATGGTATTATACCTCACGCCAGATGGCAGTTCTCTGGTGACACTGGTACAGGTTAGTCTGTAGACCCGAGATCGTCATAGAGTCTTGTATGATTCCCACTGTGCTTTGATTTCCACCTTACCACGTCTAAGAGGGCGTGCAAAATGGTGGCTTTTGGGTACATTCCCGAATCACATGGAGGCAATGAGCGATAGGAGGGGATTCGTCTCTCCCGGTATAGGGAGTTGATGTTGCGCTGTGTTCGATTGGCTATAACCGAAAATCCCTGGCCAGGGTTGCTGAGATGTACTGGTAAGAGTTACCAGTAGTTTCTCGAGATGTTATAAACCTCATATCGACACGACTTATCGAGTTATTGGGGTCTGACGTTTACCACCCCTAGGCGAGATATGCGACATATCAGACGAACGGACCGGACTGTACGGTAAGTGTTACTGGTTGGATTCACTGGAGTGTGAGCGGGCTTGCTCGTCGATCTTCTGATCGCTCAATACCCGGATGGCCGTTACGTTTAGCAGACCGCTTGCGGCTTGAGGGTGTTTGATATGTCATCACCTGCTGCAGGCGTATTGACGAGTCTTTAGAGTTCTACACAGAGGTTTCCTGGCTCAAGCGAAACGAAATAGGAGCGCATATGAGATATGCGCGGGACCGAGAATAATGCGTGTATGTGATACCGTATTCCATTCTCGCGATTTGTAACATTGATCGGTTATATGCGATATAGCCGGGTTATCGGATCAAGTGTTGATTCGATAAGTTGTTACTATTGATATTAGTCGGTTATATGCGATATGACCGGATCGTTAAATCAAGTATTGATTTAATGATTTAATGTATAATTATATATTAGATATATTACTTTACATTAACTAATATTGGTTCACTTAAAATGGATTTTCTCACTTGATGTGCACATTGTATATGTGATATATTTTTGTGCGCATGATTGTATCATGTTTGATGATACATGATTGTTTGGGTGTATGTTTAGATTAAACCATGGTTATGTAATGGTTAGGGTTATGATTTGATTCACTTATTCATTTATTTATTTTATTTATTTCATTTTGAAAAGATAAAGAGAATGGTGGCTTATTTTGTAGTTTTGTGGAAGCTTCATGAATTGTTCAAAGCTTGACCATTCTTGTTCTTTTCCTAAACCTAACCATTAACCCTAACCATGGTTTATTCTCTACACCTAACTATGGTTACCATTATGATAAGTATCATATTATTTCTTATTTTAGAAATACTTATCATATTCTATCATCTTCTTCTTCTTCTTCTTGAAGATGAAGAAGCTTGCCTCCATCAATGGCAACTAGTGAAAAAGAGTGAGAAATCCAATTCTAAAGTGAACCCACTTCCTATTTCTTCATCCTCTACCACTTTCCAAGTAGTATAGGGTGTTTTCTTCACAAGTTTCATGGCTTGGTGAAGTTGGAGCTTGATCTTGTGATGCCTCGACGTAGATCATCTTCGGCATCGAAGTCGACGACCTAGCCCGCCCATTTCTCCGATGAAGCCGATGCTAGAGTCATGGATTCGATTTGGACAGCGAGGAGACATCATCACGGAGCTAGCGAGGTGGAGGACCGGATCTACAAAGGTTGTATTTTCCGTTCACTTAGTTAAGTTGTTAACTAGTTACTAGTTTCGCCTAATCTCTAGTCAACGATCCGTATTAGGGTTTCTCGGCACTTGTAAAATTTGAAATTGGTATGGTTGATGCCTTGTGAGACCTCTTTAGTGTGCCTAGGAACCCTACAATAGGTATACAAGTAACTAGCATGTCAAAGCATATGTGTAAGCATGTAGGTATACATGTATGCTATATGTCATATGCGATAAGAAATATGAATCAAGGTCACAATGTTCCTAACCAAACAATAGCATTTCTATATGTAGGTTGTGCGCGACATGGCAATTATTGACGATGTGTGTAGCATACAATCAGTGCTCGTGCAACATGAATCGTCAATAATATATGCAGTGTCTTAAGGATACTAGTCCAAGCACAATAATTACTAAGCCGTAGGGTAAATGCGCAATTCTAAATATGACATAGAATATGCGAAAAAATTAACATCTCTAGCCCAGACGCATAACGCCATGCGGGCGATTCCTCTGTAGATGTTAAATCTACTCACCAACACTCCTGGCTAAGTGTAGCCAACCACCTATTTTCCCTTTGTAGCAGTGTCCGAAGTCCCCGCCTGCGAACCTACAACATTAAGGCAATAAAACAAAGGTATATTAATAATAGACTCAAAACACACACACACTACATTAGACCGACGCAACAACACAAAACATACTCTCAAGTATTCGTATTGTGGCTAACGTGCGTAGCGACACGACGAAAACAACTTAACAGCAAAACCACACAAAGTACACAATCCGTGTCGTATAACGTATCGCGCGAACACAAAACACTACAACCTACCTAAGTTATTTCAGATTTTGCATACAACAAATACTAAAAAAGTAAACAGTACCAAACACCCCTAACCAACAGCAGGCAACTACCCACAAAAACCCAACACCCCAACTCCTCTACAAAACCGGTGTCGCCGGAATTTCTACTTGGGTCGCTGGCCCGTGTCGGTGGGGTGGGTCACGTGTCTCAGGTGGTGCTCCAGGGTCACTAGTACATCACTACAATTTTGTTTGATTTTTTTGTACGAAATCCAGGTCATAGCAGGTCACAGATATCGCAAATAGACACTAAAATACGATATATTGCACAAAACTTAACTTTAAACACTTAAAACTGAAACTAACTACCTACATACCATAAAAACTATAAAAAGAACAGATAAGGATCATTACCTATCCTCAAGAACACAAAGATCCAAGCTTTCCTAGCTCCAAGATGCTAACATCAAGACTTGGGGTATTTTGGGATTTGTTTTGGAATTTTGGGGATATATTGGCTTGGAATTTGTTGCAAATGGTGGAAGAAATGCACAAGGGCAGAAAAGGGAGGGAGGGCTCGGCCAAGTGATGAGAGGGTGAGGAATTGAGTAGAGTTTCCTAGCAATTTCCTATTATTAATGCTCATAAATGCATTCACACACACACACTTGCACACATGCATGCACCTCTTCTATTTCTTGTCTTTTTCTTTAAACCATTAATCCAATTGCACAACAAATATCTAGATATTATAAGAAAGGTTTGTTTTAACCAACTTGATTCATTTGAAAAGATCACTCAAGCGAAATTTCCCAAAATGTGAATACCGCATTAAAATAATATTAAAATTGGGAAAAATTCAAATTGAACCAAAACATCCCATATAACCCCAAAGGTTGCGCACTAGATTTATTTTAGCTAAACTAGGTGCTGACAAGTCTATATGGTCGTTTGATCACGGTCGGTTTAAAATAGAAAATACCGACAATTTAACCTAAAAACGGAAAAATCACATAACGATTTCTAAAACGTTACAGGGATACTATTGAGACGGGATCACCGACTATTATATAGACAGTTATATATCGACTCAGATGTAGGTGGTTTCCGTACCGCTTTCGATTGGGTGTTAGTTAGACCTGTAGTTTACCTAGTAGATGTCAGTCTGGACCCGAGTCATACCTATTTCCAAAACTGACGAATCGTGAGAATTTTAAAGACATACCAAGGGATACTACGGATATTTTAAAAGACGTATCTTTTATTAAAAACACCGTAGTCCTTATTTTCAAACACCACGATTCGTACTATTTCAAACGGCAAATCAGTATAACACATGTATAGTAAGGTAGATTACTTGTTGTTACGTTATTATCCATGTTCCGCATTTTATTGTTGTATTTACTATTCATTTTCCTTATTATGTTGTTATCGCCTCATTGCATGTTATTGTGTACGTAGTAGTTATGAAACCATGCTGTTAGGACACCAGCACCATTACCGATGACGCGTATGCTCCACGTACACTCGCTTGCCGGCTAACACACATCTTCATTAGTAATTTTCATGTCACGTACACTTTAGAAAATACTATTTCAGTGACATAGCTTGCTAGCCGATAGTTGTAATATGTTATAGTTTCCATATGCTAGTTTAATTATTGCATTCATTGCATGATATCGGATGCATCCATATATTCATTGGTTATGCAGTATTATGGAGATTTATGCCGGTATTCACTGTTTATTGGTATCATGATTTTGATGATTTCGGATTTACATGAAATTTCTGGATTTGGGGGAAAACCGCAAGAATTTAATATAAACTTAGTATCATCATTTTAAAATGCAAATTGCGGTTTTCTCGTGATGTATGAGTCGTCCACCATGATTTTTCATGATTTCTGTTGGATTTGGAAACCCGATTCGAGGAATTGGATGAACCGTCTCGGGTACATGGTGGGCCCGGTATGGTACCCGGGGCAAGAAGCACGAGTTGTATTCGATGAATCTGGCAAGGGAGCACTACCTACCGGTGATATTATTTGGACTCGTCGGTTATCCGGAGGATACCGGCCGGAGTCATGAGATGGATACAGGCTGATCCGTTCTGCCGGAGCCCGCGGGCCTATCCCGCAGATGATACGGATTCCTGAGATATTGATATTTGAGATTTGAGATTTAGAATTGAGATATTGAGATTTGATACTGAGATACTGAGACTTATGTTTTGTGTCGATGCTTGACACTGATTTCTCTGTTGCATTCATTGATGATACGTGACTGACATACATATAGAAATCTCATTGATTAAAGAAAACAGTTGTCTCACTCATAATATATTCTGTTTCCATTCGTAATGCATTCATACATCATATATATGATATGTTGCTATCTGAGGCACTGACACGAGCATGTGGTATTGCACTTATATGTAGATGGATCAGGATATTATTTGAGGATATGACCTAGGATAGCATTATGCATGCGATTTCTACTCGTAGATGTTTTCTACTCACGAGTTGGCAACTCACCCCCGTTGTGCCACAGTTCCTTGCAGGTTTTGCCGTACAGATTTCGTTGAGGCTTTGCTGGCACACTGTTCCATCCGGGTGATTGCTTTGGTAGGTGGGTTCTTTGCATCAGGACCACCATTATTTATTTATTATTTCTGTTGTATCTAGAACCTCCATCAACCAGATTGTATATTTGAGAGAGATAGAAAACCAGACCTGTTATTATTTCGACCTCAGAGTCGCGCGTTGTAGTATTCTTGGCTTTTCTTGATGTTTTGAGTTTCTTTTGAGTTTTGATCCTCGCCCTTCGGCGTTGTATATTATATTGCTTACGTGGTTGTGACTGTCGATTGACGAAGAGCTAGCTCCCGCTTGGGGATGCCTTTTTGTTTCATTTCGTATACTATTCATGTTGTATCCCGTTTGGGGGCTAGTATTTACAAAGGAGACTCTGCCGAAATTTTCAGAAAATACATGAGATTTTAGAAATATATATTTCGGCCTATGTTGTTAAAACTACTTGCTTTAAATTGGTTTTTTTCCTTCACTCTACTGCTTCTTTGGTTTTGATTTCTGGGTTTTGGCTTACTTAGATTACGTACGCCTCGAGACGTTTCGTAATTTAAGTGCCGGTCATGTTCCGTACTTTTCGGGTCGTGACAAGGAGAGAGAGAATGAAGAAGAGTAAATGAGAGAGGAATGAGACCTAGACCAAGGTTGACCCCCTCACCTCACTCTCTCTCATGCCCATACCTCTTACTATACTCATTTCTTTTCTTTTCTTTTCTTTTCTCCTCTCTTCTCATATAAAACCCAAATCAAGCATGAAGAATAAAGTAAAGCCATGATAAAATGTAACAAGTGTAAAATATGACATGGTGCATGTCATGTGCACAAAACCGGATTAATGCAAGATTAGCGATGTTTAATCGCGATTAGCATTAAAATTGTGTGTAATAAATCATAAAATTTCATAATTTGCATCATCTTAATAAAACACCCTCTTTTTTGTAATTTTTATAATTTTCCAAATTTTTCCCAATTTATCGGTATTTAATTATACCGCACTATTAAAATATTCATTATATTTATTATTTAATTATAAAAATTCCCAAAAATAATATTTCATTTTTCTGAAATGTTACAGTCTTCCCCCCTTAAAGAAATCCGGTCCTCGAATTTAAATTTAAACTCCCCCAATTTCTAAAACATTTCAGTAAAAAGATCAAGTCGTCGGGGTTCCGAAATCGTAAATACATAAAATACATCGTAGCGCACTGCATGCGCATGAAAACTAGTATATCAATTGGTAGCGATGTATCCAGCCTTTATCGTCTAGTTTATCACGGTATCTAGCTTGGAACTCTTCCAACATACCGTCCTTCCACTAAGGGTAAAGACAACGTCTGTGACTGACATTCAGTCATCCTTACCACCCTGGAAGCTATCCAGTGATTCTCCCCAAGATCGATTGATACCTGTAAGTCCATGTCACGCACCCCACTAACTTGCGGGGAGGCGGAATATATGAAAAACGATTATCAAAGCTTCGTAACACGGACTTGAGCGCATGAATCGTAATCTAAACCATTACTAACGTTATACTAGAGGTTTAACTACTCGGTACCGGAGTTATACCTCACGTTACATGTCCTTCGGGTCTTCATCGCTGTCCTCCACTCCTCGTAGGCTCCTTGGAACATCGGCAACTTCACGGCCTCCTCGAATCAAAGACGATCCACCCGAAAGCTCCTACGCCAAGCTAAATCTCAAACTTGAGATAACTAGGTTGCTTAAAGTGCTAATCTAAGCTACCTAGGGGATATAGAGTGAGGTTATGGATGTTTTAGTCTAGCTAACCCTTGATCTCAACACATGAGAGGTTAGGGTTAGGGTTTCAAGAGAGAGTGAGCTTGAGGAGAGAGAAGGAGAAGATGAGAATGATCATAATAAAAAACCTTCTCACTTGAATATATGATACATAATGAATTATCAAATAATATCAATTAATTGATTATTCACCATGTTTCATTTAATCAAGGAGAGTGATTCATCATGTGAGTCATTAGATCATTAATGAAGCATTAATGATATGATGAATCATATAAATGAGTCACACAAAGTAATCATGAAAAAACCACCTCAACCCCTCATGTCACCACTCTTCTAGAACCTTCTCGACAAATTACGAGAACGCCCCTCCAATCCGTGAAAACACGGAAAAACTTTAGACTGTATAAATCCAATAACCTTATACTAGAATCTGGCTTAAACCAAAGCCGGCTAGTATAAACTGTCCGAAAAGTCGTACGTGCGAAAACACACGTACGCATCCGAACCCTTGTCGGAAAACCATACGACCTCTATATCGTTTCGCCTGGAGCAGGGAAACTCTCTGTGTGGGACTCTAAAGACTCGACACTACGCTGGCAGTGGGTTTAACCACAGACCGCAAGCGGCACTAGCTGTACGTAGCGGTCCCCAGGTAGATGTCGATAAGAAGGCCGATGAGGAAAACCATCTCGAACCCCTACTGAGCCTGATGTGACAATCTCCGTACAGTCCGGTCTGTTCGTCTAAGACTATCGCATATCAAGCCTAGGGGGCGGCAAGCGTCATTCCCCTAATAGTTGTATAAGTCGTGTTGGAGCGAAGCCCATTACGCCCTGAGAAGCTACTGGAACCTACCAGTATATCTCGCTTGCCCTGGCCAGGGACTTTGCGTAATGGCTCTCTGACACAGTGCGATATCAACTCCCAATACCGGGAGAGACGAATCCTATCTAACCGCCACTGCCTCCAAGTGCTCGGGACTGCACCCAACTGCTACCTGTTTGCACGACTCCTTTGAGCCGTGGTAGGGTAGCAATCTAAGAACAGTGGGACACACTCGAGGCGAAGCAGCAGTGTCAAGTCTGCGGACTATGATGTACTCATGTCACCTGGGAACTGATAACTGATGATGGGTATAATACCAACCAATCAGTTCCTCGGCGAGTCCTGTCCGGTGTACCCGTAACCTAACGAGCACCTGTATACTATCTCTAGTACGACGTACTGATGGCTGTGGGACAGACCATCTCCCCAACTGGGATGAGAAGCGTATACACTTAGTCTACTCCGGAATATCGATGCCCTATCTCGATAATCCAACGACTAGGGACCTGTATAGGATGTTGCTTACAGACTACCCAGCCCCCACTAGTGTGATTGCCATCACGATGCTGGTAATCAAGCAAAGATCCTATGGGCTCTACTAATATGTATAAGTGATACGTTACAAGAAACATATGCACATATTAAAGTAGACTCAAACCAAGTAGCATACTACCATTTTTAGCAAGACTGTATATATAACTGTGAATATCCCAAGCTTCCATTAAGTAATATACAATCTAGTATGATACAATAATGGCCTCTAGGGCATATACACTAACAATCTCCCACTTGCACTAGGGCCATGAGCTGGCATATCGTAGACCTATCATCTCGAATAGCCTCTCGAACTGCGTCTGAGGAATGGCCTTTGTGAATGGATCAGCAATGTTATCCTCCGTCTTTACTCTCTTCACCTCGATCTCCCGGCGATCTATGATCTCCCTGATCAGGTGATACCGCCTTAAGATGTGTCTGGACTTCTGATGGGACCTGGGTTCCTTTGCTAAAGCTATAGCGCCGTTGTTGTCACAATACAGAGGTATTGGACCAACACTGGTAGGAACCACCTGAAGTTCTGTGAGGAACTTCTTCATCCAGACTGCTTCTTTTGCGGCATCGCAAGCAGCTATGTACTCTGCTTCCATCGTTGAGTCTGCAACGGTCTCCTGTTTGGAACTCTTCCAACAGACCGCCCCTCCATTGAGGGTGAAGACAAAACCTGACATGGATTTGGAGTCATCTTTGTCACTCTGGAAGCCGGAGTCGGCAAAGGCCTCCATCTGAAGGTCTTTTCCGCCATATAACAAGAACATCTCCTTAGTCCTTCTCAGGTACTTGAGAATGTTCTTTACTGCTATCCAGTGCTTCTCCCCTGGGTTTGCTTGATACCGGCTTACTACGCTCAATGCGTATGCTACATCTGGTCTGGTACATAACATCGCATACATTATAGAGCCTACTGCAGAAGCGTAGGGTATAATTGACATGCGATCCCTTTCCAAATCAGTCATGGGAGACATCTCTTTGGAGAGGGTGATTCCGTGACAAGCCGGTAGGTTACCGCGCTTAGAATCTTCCATACTGAATCTCTTCACTATGGTGTCTATGTACCTGGACTGTGAAAGTCCCAATATCCTTTTTGATCTATCACGATAGATCCGGATCCCCAGAATGTAGGTGGCATCACCCAGGTCTTTCATGGAGAATTTATGTGACAAGAATCTTTTGACTGACTGTAATATAGGAATATCATTTCCTATTAGGAGAATGTCATCCACGTACAAGACGAGGAATACTACAGCTCTCCCTACAATCTTACTGTATATGCATGGTTCATCTGGATTTTTGATAAAGTCAAATTCTTTGACAGCATAATCAAAACAGATGTTCCAACTCCGCGATGCCTGCTTTAGTCCATAAATGGACTTAAGTAGCTTGCATACTTTACCGCTGCTCCCACTCTGAATGAATCCTTCTGGCTGATCCATATAGACGCTCTCTTCTAAATTACCATTTAGAAAGGCCGTCTTTACGTCCATCTGCCAGATTTCATAATCGTGGAAGGCAGCAATAGCAAGAAGGACCCGAATAGATTTAAGCATAGCCACTGGAGAAAAGGTTTCGTCATAGTCCAAACCAGGTCTTTGACGGAAACCCTTTGCAACAAGTCTAGCCTTATAGGTTTCAACCTTTCTATCTACACCAATTTTCTTTTTGAAGATCCATTTGCATCCTACGGGTTTTACCCCATCTGGAGCAATGTCCAAAGTCCATACTTTGTTGGTGTACATGGACTCCATTTCGGTCCGCATTGCATCTAGCCATTTTACCGAGTCACCGCTCTGAATGGCTTGCTGGAAGCTAGTAGGCTCATCATATTCAATAGTGCAATCCTCTCTATCCCCGTCTATGAGAAAACCGTAGTATCTCTCGGGCGGATGAGATTGCCTACTACTCTTGCGGAGTGGCGTTGGGATGTTCGGTTCTTCTGAAACCTCTGGTTCAACCATACTTTCAGTAGTAGTTTGTGGTTCTGGAATTTCTTCCAGTTCTATTTCGCTCCCATTTGTTTCCTTTTCTAAAAACTGATATTCTAGAAAATGGGCATTACGAGAAACAAAAACCTTTTGTTCCTCTGCGTAATAGAAAAAATACCCCCTGGAGTTCTTTGGGTATCCTACAAACTTACACAGTACTGAGCGTGCCTCGAGCTTGTCCGGATGCTGCTTTTTTACAAAAGCTGGACATCCCCATGTCTTTAGGTACTGAAGACAGGGTTTCTTCCCACTCCACATCTGATATGGTGTGGTAGGCACAGTTTTGGTTGGAACCTTGTTCAAAAGATATGCAGCTGATTCTAGTGCATAACCCCAGAAAAATCGCGGTAACTCAGCTTTACTCATCATGGAACGAACCATATCCAATAGGGTTCGATTCCTCCTTTCTGATACACCATTGTGTTGTGGTGTGTATGGAGGAGTAAGTTGAGAGAGAATTCCATTCTCTTTTAAGTAACCCAGGAACTCGGCGCTTAAGTATTCACCACCTCGATCAGATCTCAGTGTCTTGATACTTTTGCCGGTTTGTTTTTCCACTTCATTCTTGTACTCCTGGAATTTCTCAAAGGCCTCGGATTTATGCTTCATTAAGAAGATATGTCCATACCTAGAGAAATCATCCGTAAAAGTAATGAAGTAGGAATAACCACCTCGCGCATGTGTAGATATTGGACCACACACATCACTGTGTATGAGTCCTAAGAGCTCGCTTGCTCTTTCTCCGTGTCCAGTGAACGGAGTCTTTGTCATCTTTCCCATGAGACAAGATTCACAAGTGGCATAAGACTGATACTCGAATGGATCCAAGTATCCCTCTTTATGTAACTTTTTTAATCTTCTCTCATTGATGTGACCCAGTCTACAATGCCATAAGAAAGCCTGTTTTGTTTCCGGAGACTTTCTTTTAAGTGTGTTCTGGACACTGAAAATCTGAGCTTGATTTAATACGTATATTCCGTTTTCTAATGTACCTGACCCAATCAAAACTTGATTTAGGTGGATGTGAACCACATCTCTTGCAAAAGTAAAATCATATCCTTCCTTAGAAAGTAAGGGTACAGATATGATATTACAAGTCGTACCTGGTACATAAAAACAGTTACGCAGAATCAATATCTGCCCAGTTGTCAGTCCAAGATGATATTCCCCTACGGATTCAGCGTCCATGCTCATTCCGTTAGCAACTGTGAGGGTCATATCACCTATCCCGATAACCCTACGGTTTCTCAGAGCCTGTAAAGAATTACAGATGTGAGTTCCTGACCCGGTATCTAATATCCAGGAAGTAGGGTTAACTGACATAAAGTTTTCTATCATAAACACACCCGAAGTCGAAGCCACAACATGCTTCGTATCCTGGCTACTGGCTTCTAAAGCCCTGCAATCACTCTGCCAATGCCCAATCCCATAGCAATAGGAATGTCCCTTAATAGGGTGGTCCAGCTTGTCATAGGCAATGGATATCTGGACAGATTTTTGCCAGTCATATAAGTCAGATTCAGTCAAATTATTATCTAGATGTAACCTATGTGTGGTCACAGGGTCGCTGCAATTTTAAGAGAGAGAAGAAGATACTTATTAGCATGATGCTCTTGCAAGTTTAGAGTGGTTTAATTTATCTAAACAGGATGGCTCCGACTGTTTCTCGAATCCCTCCTCAAACCATAAAAGAAGAATTAGCCAGGAAAATTCTCACCGTACAATACTTGCTTAACCGTTCAGCCAGGCCAGTGTCGATACTTCGAGGGAGGTTTTCCAACGCTTTCACGAAGTTCCTTAATTAAATAACCTCTTTTCTCTGGGGGCGTAACCCCGCTGACACCTTTCTTGACACCTACTTGGTTTATAGCATTGATCGTTAAGTGATGAATCTCCTGATAAGTAGCATGTACTCACAGTAGGATCGGGATCCAAAATATCATCGTATGATAATGTTGAAGGAATCCTACCAACATTCATCAAACTCCAAAATGGTATGCATCTCTCTGCAAATTTCAGTTTCTTTAGAAATTCCTGATGTGGATTTTTGCCCCATGCTCTTATGACCTTGACGAAGGCCAACATATCATAAGTCACATGTCAAGTTCTACCCGTCATTATCCAGGTTAATTTGAACCCACCCGTACATACCCTTGACGAAGGCCAAAATAGTAGTACGACTGTCCCAAACCAACGCATCTATCTATGCTACAGATAAATATCCAGCAGCTACCAATCACTATGCCTTGGCGAAGGTCAAAATACATAGTTTGAATACTACTGAATATTTAACTGAAATGACGGAGGGCTACGACTGGTTTTGGCAAAACCGTGAACGTAGTGAACTTGATATAATCGAAGGAACCTGATACTTTTTAAAAGGAGTGGCTAAAGCTCCGCAATTTAAAAATTCTAATATCTTTTAAAATAACCGAGTGGTTTCTTTTAAATTTGTTCCAACGATTAAACTTTGGTTTATTTTCTTTGCATTTATAATAATGCGTCCCATCATTTTATCCTATCATTGCAAAAAACAACGAAAATACCACATCCTCTTATGCCATCCGCATTCGCCACGGGGTCCCGTCATCACCCGTTAGGTTACTTAACTAACGACAGAGCGGGGGCTGGGCTAGCGCGGGTGTAAAACATAAGTGACGTCTAATAGCTATTTATATATAGATATTGTACATTCGTCAGACGCAATAATAAGCATTCCAGATCACAGATAAACTTTATTGGATATGCAAGTAATCCGCGTTTCTTTTGAGCCTGCAATGAAAGACGGATTACACAGTTGTGATGAATAGCCATTACCCCACCCCAGACCCCTACGGGTACGGCAAACTACCCGCCAAGTACCAGAAGTGAAGCTGTCTGCCTCAACACTTCAAAATACCCGGTAGTTTGTGCACCCCACCTTGGGTCTATCCTAGGAGCAAAAACAATAAAAAAAAAATAATACAACGGTGGCTACAACCGCAACCTGGATGTGCCCCGCAAAATAATATTACAACTTGTTACAATTACATCGAATGAATTAATACAATAACCCATCACAAAACCCGGCTATTCATCACAACAGTCCAATACAGTTTATATACACAAACAGATAAAATCCATTACAGAAATGTGCAACCCCCTGCTAACCGACATACTAGCAGTTAGGGGAGGTTTACGAACACATTAAACATTACAGATAAAGATCCAATTAGCAAATAGTTTAGAACATCGATCGATTACCTATATCCGTGTCTACCCCCAAAAGCAAATCATCACAGAGGCAACCTGGGCAGAAACAGTATATACAGGAAAACAAAAAACCCAAAATTATGAATTACTGTGAAACTCCGAGTCAACTCGGCGTTGACTCGGCAGCGGTTCCGCGGCAAAAGCTCTCTACTGCCGTGGAAACGCGGCCGTTTCGTCGAGTTGCCTCCTCGAATTTTCCCAGATTTCTTATAATTCCCTGCTGTGAATTTTAAGGTATGTCAAAAAAATTTTGCGACACATTTAAAATTTACAGAAACTGTTATGGAATAGGGTTTTGTTTTCCGTGTTTCTCGTCGATCGAACTTCTAATCAATTGCTAACAAGCTAGTAATGGTTTAGTTGGCTTGATACCACTGTAAGTCCATGTCACGCACCCCACTAACTTGCGGGGAGGCGGAATATATGAAAAACGATTATCAAAGCTTCGTAACACGGACTTGAGCGCATGAATCGTAATCTAAACCATTGCTAACGTTATACTAGAGGTTTAACTACTCGGTACCGGAGTTATACCTCACGTTTCATGTCCTTCGGGTCTTCATCGCTGTCCTCCACTCCTCGTAGGCTCCTTGGAACATCGGCAACTTCACGGCCTCCTCGAATCAAAGACGATCCACCCGAAAGCTCCTACGCCAAGCTAAATCTCAAACTTGAGATAACTAGGTTGCTTAAAGTGCTAATCTAAGCTACCTAGGGGATATAAAGTGAGGTTATGGATGTTTTAGTCTAGCTAACCCTTGATCTCAACACATGAGAGGTTAGGGTTAGGGTTTCAAGAGAGAGTGAGCTTGAGGAGAGAGAAGGAGAAGATGAGAATGATCATAATAAAAAACCTTCTCACTTGAATATATGATACATAATGAATTATCAAATAATATCAATTAATTGATTATTCACCATGTTTCATTTAATCAAGGAGAGTGATTCATCATGTGAGTCATTAGATCATTAATGAAGCATTAATGATATGATGAATCATATAAATGAGTCACACAAAGTAATCATGAAAAAACCACCTCAACCCCTCATGTCACCACTCTTCTAGAACCTTCTCGACAAATTACGAGAACGCCCCTCCAATCCGTGAAAACACGGAAAAAACTTTAGATTGTATAAATCCAATAACCTTATACTAGAATCTGGCTTAAACCAAAGCCGGCTAGTATAAACTGTCCGAAAAGTCGTACGTACGAAAACACACGTACGCATCCGAACCCTTGTCGTAAACCCATACGACCTCTATATCGTTTCGCCTGGAGCAGGGAAACTCTCTGTGTGGGACTCTAAAGACTCGACACTACGCTGGCAGTGGGTTTAACCACAGACCGCAAGCGGCACTAGCTGTACGTAACGGTCCCCAGGTAGATGTCGATAAGAAGGCCGATGAGGAAAACCATCTCGAACCCCTACTGAGCCTGATGTGACAATCTCCGTACAGTCCGGTCTGTTCGTCTAAGACTATCGCATATCAAGCCTAGGGGGCGGCAAGCGTCAGTCCCCTAATAGCTGTATAAGTCGTGTTAGAGCGAAGCCCATTACGCCCTGAGAAGCTACTGGAACCTACCAGTATATCTCGCTTGCCCTGGCCAGGGACTTTGCGTAATGGCTCTCTGACACAGTGCGATATCAACTCCCAATACCCGGGAGAGACGAATCCTATCTAACCTCCACTGCCTCCAAGTGCTCGGGATTGCACCCAACTGCTACCTGTTTGTACGACTCCTTTGAGCCGTGGTAGGGTAGCAATCTAAGAACAGTGGGACACACTCGAGGCGAAGCAGCAGTGTCAAGTCTGCGGACTATGCTGTACTCATGTCACCTGGGAACTGATAACTGACGATGGGTATAATACCAACCAATCAGTTCCTCAGCGAGTCCTGTCCGGTGTACCCGTAACCTAACGAGCACCTGTATACTATCTCTAGTACGACGTACTGATGGCTGTGGGACAGACCATCTCCCCAACTGGGATGAGAAGCGTATACACTTAGTCTACTCTGGAATATCGATGCCCTATCTCGATAATCCAACGACCAGGGACCTGTATAGGATGTTGCTTACAGACTACCCATCCCCCACTAGTGTGATTGCCATCACGACGCTGGTAATCAAGCAAAGATCCTATGGGCTCTACTAATATGTATAAGTGATACGTTACAAGAAACATATGCACATATTAAAGTAGACTCAAACCAAGTAGCATACTACCATTTTTAGCAAGACTGTATATATAACTGTGAATATCACAAGCTTCCATTAAGTAATATACAATCTAGTATGATACAATAATGGCCTCTAGGGCATATACACTAACAATACCATCTCACTACTCCTAATGAGAATCCTAATTTCCACGTAGATCTATCTCATAGATCCAAAACCCAGGATTTAGGAGGTATCATCTTGATCCTATGTGGAGAATCCTTATGATAAGAGGAGATTGACCGAGTGTAGCATAGGAAAATCCTTTTCTATCAAGAGTATGGCATCCACGTACAATACGAGGATCACCACCATACTCTCTACTACCTTTTTGTATATACAAAGTTTATCTACCATTTTGATGAAGTCAAACTCTTTGACTACCACATCAAAACAGAAGTTCCAACTCCGCGATACCCGCTTTAACCCATAAAGAAACTTGCACATATTTCCGCTGCTCCCACTGTCTACGAAGCCCTCTGGCTGTGTACTTATAGACGCTCTCTTCTAAATCACTATTTAGAAAAGCAGTCATGACACCCAACCGCCAGATATCGTAGTCATGGTATGTAGCAATAGCAAGTAGGATCTGGATAGACTTAAGCATAGGCACTAGAAAAGGTTTCATCATTATCCACACATGGTCGATGACGAGAACCTTTTACAACTAGTCTTAGCTTTGAAAGTCTCAACTTTTCCATGTACACCAAGTAATCTTCTCAAGATATACTTGTCCTGATGGGGATTTAACCCTTCAGATAAAGCAACCAAAGTCCATACTTTGTTGGTGTATATGGATTCCATCTCAGATCGCTTAGCATCCAGCCATTCTCACATAGTCCCCACTCCTGATGGCCTGGTCGAAACTAGTTGGGTCATCATCTCATGATGCAATCCTCGCTCCCACTGTCATAGAGAAAATCAAAGTATCTCTCAGGTGGGTGAGGAACCCTACCAGATCGGTGGAGAGGCTGAAGTTCGTCGGGAGCTATTGAATCCTCCAGTTCTACTAAATCATCAGATGTAGTTTGTATAGCTGGAACTCTTTCCAGTTCTACCTCATGACCACTAATTTCTTCACAAGAAATCATTTTCTCTAAAAGGTGGCATGCCGAGAAATAAAACACTTTTTGTTCCTCGGTGCGGTAGAAGATATTCCCTTGCGAATGCATAGGATATCCAACAAACATCCACAGAACTGACCTTGCCTCGAGCTTGTCCGGATTTTGATTTTAGGCATAGGCCGGACAACCCCAAATCTTAACATCCTTAAGAGATGGGCTCTTCCCATACCATATCACATATGGAGTGGTAGGCACCTGATTTGATATTAACCCTATTCAATAGGTATGCAGCTTCTCAAGTGTATATCCCCCAAAAGAAAATAGGCAACTCAGTAGTACTCATCATAGAGCACACCTTATCATATAGGGTGTGATTGCTCCGCTCCGATGTACCAACAAACTATGGTGTATACGGAGGAGTAATGCTGAGAGAGAATCTTATTCTCCTTTAGAATAGTCCAGGAATTCCGTGCACAAGTATTCTCCTCCCTGATCTCATCACAGGACATAATACTTATACCTGTTTTGGTTCTCTACTTCTAACTTATATTCTTTGAATTTCTCAAAAGCTTCAGACTTTTGTTTCAACGGGAACATATGTCTGAATCTTGAGAGATCATCAGTGAATGTAATGAAGTACAAAGAACCAGTCCTGGTATGTGTAGACAGGGGACTTATATACATCATCATGTATCAATCCCAAGAGTTCATCTAATCTTTCTCTGTTTTCAATAAACAGAGCTATGGTCATCTTATCTTTGAGACATGACTGGCAAGTTTCATAAGATGTAAATTCAAACTGATTTAAATATGCATCTTTATGTAACTTAGCTAGTCGGGTCGCATTGATATGACCTAGTCTACAATGCCTCAAGAAAGATTCGTTCATTTCTGAACTCTTCCTCTTGTCTGTGTTCTGTACATTAAGAACTGTGGTTTGATTTAGAACGTATATGCTTTTAGATAACGTGCCTGAACCGATCAACTCTTGATATAGGAAATGTTCAAAACATTATCCAATAATACAAAATTATATCCTTCTTTACTAAATAAAGAGACTGATATAATGTTGTATATCAGGTTTAGTATCTAATAACATTCGTTTAGAATCAATGTATTTGGTAATACAGGGTGATAAATGCCAACATGCTTGGCTGCAACAATTGCACCGTTTCTAACTCTTAAAACTTTATCACCCATTCTCAGTTCTCTACCTATCTGTAGCCCATGTAACAGATTACATATGTGGGATCCTGATCCGATATCTCATACCCAGGACGTAAAGGATACTGAAAAACAGTTCTCGGTAATGAACACACCTGAAGAAGATGCATCATCATGTACTTTCTTCGTTTGGGCGGCACGGGAATCCTGGTAATCCCCTATTTCCTGCTCGGTCTTATAACAATTATAAGTTGGAGCGGGACCAACGTTCCCCAGCTCAGTATAACAAGCGGGTTCGGTCAATACATCCATATTATTATCTTGATTAAGGCGTGACATAGTCGCTACCTGGAGAGAGAGAGAAGAAAACACTCAGCGTATGCTCTTGCAAAATTTGATTGGTTATTATTTTATCTAATCAGGATGTCTCCCACTGTTTTAGTCAAATTTTCCTTCAAACCCTAAAAGGAAAGATTAGCCGGGATTAATTACACCTACAAGTTCGCCAATTTTTCAGTCAGGCCAGTGCCGGTACTTTGAGGGAGGTTCCCGTTCTTTCGCACGGACCTAATTAAAATAAACATTGTTTTCCCTGGGGCATAACCCCGTTAACACCTTTCTAGACACCTACTTGATCGGCTAATTGTAATGTGTAAAACTCTCTCAGGAGTAACTCTTACTCGCAGTGGGTATCGGGATCCAACTATCTCATAAAAGGTATACAATCTCATTGCAAATTTCAACACTTGAAATTCTCGATAATGGTTTTTACTCCTAGCGTCCTATGACCTTGACGGAGGCCAAACTACCCATAGTCCGCTAGTGAAGTTCAACCCATCATTTCCTGATTGAATTAGACCCACCCGCACGACCCTTGACGGAGGACAAACTATGCCGTATGAATACCCTAATCCAATCATATCGTATGCTAGCAGATAAGCACTAGTTAGCTACCGTACACTACGTCTTGACGGAGGCCAAACTACTGCAGCACGAATACTAAGTAGTACTTATCTGAAATGACGGAGGGCTACGCAGGTTTTTAAGAAAACCATGAGCGTAATGAACTTGATATCGTTGTAGAATCGAATGAATTTTAAAAGGAGTGTTTTTTAGGCTTTTACTAGTTTTGCTAAAGAGATCACTCCTGGTGAAGGGATCTCGGCTCTTTCCTTATTGAATAAGGTGCAAGATATTTCACAAATACCACTATGCAAAGCAAAAACTATAGAAGCAATCAAAACACAAACCGAGGGTTGTAGCATCTACCAGTTATTGCTAAAGAGGTCACTCCCGGTGAAGGGATCTCCGCTCTTTCCTTATCGAATAAGGTGCTGGAGATTCTACAAGGAATACCGCTATGCACAGCAACAACTAGAGCTACCTGTTTTTGAAAATTTGATTCCACAACATCTTTAGGTTTATTTTCTTTCATTAATCTCATTAATGAAGTCCCATCATTTTAAGTTACCTAAACATTACAGATAAATACAACGTATGCTTATGCCATCCGCATTCGCCTCGATATCCCCTTGTGCACCGTTAGGTTAGGTAACTAACGGCAGAGTAGGGCAGGGCTAGCGCGGGTGTAAAATATAAGCAACGTCTATATAATATATCACATATACTATATACATTATCCATCTCAACATATACGGTGATCACATCACAGAATATCGCAGCAGAACACAACACATGAAATATTGGATATACTAGGATTTCCCGGTTTTAATTAAGCCAGTATAAAACACGGATTCCATGGTCGTGATGAATAGCCACTCCCACATCCACAGACCCCTACGAGAGCGGCAAGCAACCCTACCAATTCTAGAGTTAGGAGACCCGGTCTCGACTCCTCGAGATGGTCTCCCACTGGACCCTAGAACCCGGTTACTTATGCTCCCCGTTTTGGGTCTATCCTAATGCGGAAAAGTAAATAATATACAATGGTGACATCATCCTCAACCCGGAAGTGTCCCAATAAAAGAATATTACATACAATGAATTTTACATGAATGAAAATGAAAAACTCTCATCTCAAATAAAACCCCCGGCTATTCAAACACGATGATCCAATATAACATATCACAGCAACACATAACATCACATGTCATCAACGTAAGTAAATATGCGTATCCCAATTGTCGTTGACGTATAGTAACGAAACCGGCGATACACCACATATTACACTTACGGTCGTAGAAAAGAAAGTGAAAAACTACAACAGTTGGAATCTGCAACCACCTTAGACATCACATGCCTAACCAAATGAATTCCTTAGACATCGCATGCCTAACAATTATAAACCCCGCATTTTAGTCTCGATATTGAAAATACTTTTTAATATCCAGTCAGGCAATTCAATAAGATTCCCGACATCCTGATCGAATGCTCGTCGGAAACTTTAGTAGACGGCCGCACCCCCCGATGCCGTCGACGAAGTGCACTAAGGCGGAACACCGCAGCCGCGAGCACCCGAACGGATGCTTTTGGCGACGGGGTTCTCTTACAGTCACTTGGTCGGGGCTATAGGGCGTGGCTATCTAATAAAGTTACCCGGCGAGTATCCGCGTACGATACGTGATTGCGATGGACTTTTGATCACATCAAAATCCCGTGGCAACCGATCAAATGAGACTAAACTGCTAGATTTATAAAATTCAAATTAGTTATCTCATAACTACTTTTGTGGATTCCAAATATTATATCCCATCACATAATATCCGGACGACGTTAAACTTTTCGATCGATTCATCAAAGTCCCACAATTTCCCGAGAGCTCAACACTTGAGCACTGTTTTAATAATACCCAGAATATGCCACTGTACCTATGCACCAGCCGTAAAAGGGAAGACCCAAGCCTCGCTCATGTCGCCACGGAACTGCGGCAAACCCTAGGGTATGACCGGGGTTCCGCGATCCAAAGAAGTCGAGTTAGGGTTTCATTCTTCTAGAGGATTCATAGAATTACTTGAATGTTTTTCCGGATACGTTAAACTTGGAAAAATAGGTTTTTGACATTCGATCGAACTCTTTAACTTCGCCTAGACAATATGTAAATAACCCGAAACAATGTTAAAACTACGAATACGAAACACTCCGAATTGCTTATAATGTAAGATTACATCACATGTAAAATTAGCAAAAATAAACAACACCTGAAACATCAAAGCCAAGTCACTGGAACACAGTGAAAATTTCAGGCAAAACCAAGAAAAAGTGGCCGGCCCCATACGTCATGATCTCGGACAAAAACCGAGCAAACACCCTGAAATTTTGACTGTGTTCATGATATATCCCATATAACACTCTGCACTTGTTTAAAAAAAATTTTGACAACCTTTTAAATTCGACAGAAACTACATTTTGGCGTTTCAAGTTTCGGAGTATTTCGGTTTCGTAATCTTAACAAAATCCGTCTAAATTTATAGCATGGCTCTAATACCACTGCATGGTTTCCTAGCACGGCAGCAAGGTTTCGGGAGGCATCGTCCATACCAAATTCAAAAATTTGCCGTTCTAGCTAACCTGACCCTAGAATCGTATACTAGAAATCGGACGGAATGAAATGCAAACACTTTGCAACTAAAACAGAACAAGGAATACAACCTTTGTAGACCGGTCATTCACTTCATTAGCTCCGTGTAGTCGTCCCTTCGCTGCGATCATGAAGTCCCGGACTCTTGAGAGGCTCCCATGAAGAAATGAACAAGCTTGCATCGAAGTCTTCGAGGCCGAAGATGATCTACGTCGAGGAGACACTAACCCAAGCTATCTCTTCACTAATTATGAAATTAGTGAAGCAAACACCCCATACTAAATGGAAAGTAGTAGAGAATGATGAAGTAGGAAGTGGGCTCACTTTAGATTTGATTTTCTCACTCATTTTCTCACATCTCCATTGAATCTAGAAAAGCTTGAGGAAGAAGAAGAAGAAAATGATGAAGTGATGAATGAATAATTCATGAGGTTAGAAATGCAACCATGGTGAGTTATCATCTCATGCCTAACTCATGTAGAGAATAAACTAAGGTCAAGGGTTAAGGTTGAACTTGGTCAATGGTTATCAAGTTTGCACAAGAAATCAACCATGACAAATTCCAAATGATTTTAATTACTTAATAATAAATATTAACTATAACATAAACCCTAGCATGGTTCTAGTCTCATACTTATATGTTTCATATGTAACCTAGCATGACACAAACTTGTTACAAATATACATATCACATATATACAATGTGTACATCAAGTGAGAAAAGAAATCATAAGTGAGCAAGTATTAGTTAATATAATGTAATATATCAAATATATAATTATACATTAAATTATTAAATCAACACTTGATTTAATAATCCGGCTATATTATATATAACCGACTAATATCAAATGTAACAACTTATCGAATCAACTCTTGATCCGATATCTCGGCTATATCTTATATAACCGACCGATGTCACAAATCGCGAGAATAGAATACGGTATCCCATATCGTATCAATCTCGGTCCTGCACATATCACATATGTGCTCCTACTCCGTTTCGCTTGAGCCAAGAAACCTCTGTGTAGGACTCTAAAGACTCGTCAATACGCCGGCAATAGGTGATGATCATATCAAACACCCACAAGCCGCAAGCGGTCTGCTAAGCGCAACGGCCACTCTGGTATTAAGCAATCAGAAGATCAACAAGCACGCCTGCTCATACTCCTGCGAATCCAATCAGTAACACTACCGTACAGTCCAGTCTCTTCGTCTGATATGTCGCATATCTTGTCTACGGGTGGTAAACGTCAGACCCCAGTAACTCGATAAGTCGTGCCAATGTGAGGCTCATAACGGGTCGAGAAACTACTGATAACACTTACCAGTATATCTCTGAAGCAGCCCTGGCCAGGGACTTCCTGTTATATCCAATCGAGCACAGCGCAACATCAACCTCCAATACCGGGAGAGACGAAACCCCTCCTATCGCTCATTGCCTCCATGTGATTCGGGATTGTACCCAAAAGCCACCGTTTTGCACGTTCTCTTGAACGTGGTAAGGTGGAAATCAAAGCACAGTGGGAATCACACAAGACTCTATGACGATCTCGGGTCTACAGACTAACCTATACCAGTGTCACCAGAGAACTACTATCTGACGATAGGTATAATACCATCTAGGAGTTCTCGGCGAGTCCGTTCAGTGTACCCAGTCTCCACTGAGCACCCGTATACTATCTCTGATGTCAAACACCAATGGAATGGGATTATCAATCGCCCATCTACATAGGTCGAGAAGCTATATACTAGTCTACTCAGGTATATCGATGCCATGTCTCGATACACCTACGACTAGGAACATTTGAAGGATGTACTTAGCGACTACACTGTCCCCACTAGTATGATCTGCATCATAACCCTGGTAGTCAAGTACTCATCCTAAGGGCTTTATCAACATGTAATATAGAGACAATCAGTGTATATGTTAAAATAAAGAGCAACCAGATAGCATACTATCATATCGAGCAAAAAAGTCCTTCCTATATATGTCCAAGCATCCACTACAATATACATCGTATGTACAGTAATGGCCTCTAGGGCATACATATAACTAACAAAAGCAGGCATCGCGGAGTTGGAACATCTGTTTTGATGTGGTAGTCAAAGCGTTTGACTTCATCAAAATGGTAGATGAACCTTGTATATACAAAAAGGGTAGTAGGGAGTATGGTGGTGATCCCCGTATTGTACGTGGATGACATGCTCTTGATAGGAAAGGAGTTTCCTATGCTACACTCGGTCAATCTCCTCTTATCACAAGGATTCTCCATATAGGATCAAGGTGATACCTCCTAAATCCTGGGTTTTCGATCTATGAGATAAATCTAAGTGGATGTTAGGATTCTCACTAGGAGTAGTGAGATGGTATCAATCGATCCTGGGGAGAATCACTGGATAGCTTCCAGGGTGGTAAGGATGACTGAATGTCAGTCACAGGCATTGTCTTTACCCTCGGTGGAGGGACGGTATGTTGGAAGAGTTCCAAGCTAGATACCGTGGCAAACTAGACGATAAAGGCTGGATACATTGCTACCAACGATACTACCAAAGAGCCAGTCTGGGTGTATATTAGTTCATGAGATGAACTTCGTTCCTACCATTGTGTGACAATGGAGTTATGGCTTATGCCTAGGAACCCCCATCCCATCAGTGATCCAGACATATTTTAAGGCAGTATCACCTGATCATGGAGATGGTTGATCTCCAGGGAAATCGAGGATAGGAGAGTAGATACAGAGGAAAACACGGCGGATCCACTCACAAAGGCCTTTTCCCAGTAGAGAGTTTTATAGGATGGTTGAGTATAAGATACTTCAACCACTACTGATTGTTGGGTATGGGATACTACAACAGATGGCCCTAGTGCAAGTGGGAGATTGTTAGTAATATGTATGCTCTAGAGGCCATTACTGTACATACGATGTATATTGTAGTGGATGCTTGGACATATATAGGGAGGACTTTCTTGCTCACATGATAGTATGCTATCTGGTTGCTCTTTATCTTAACATGTACACTGGTTGTCTCTATGTTACATGTTGATAAAGCCCTTAGAATGAGTACTTGACTACCAGGATTATGATGCAGATCATACTAGTGGGGACAGTGTAGTCGCTAAGTACATCCTTCAAATGTTCCTAGTCGTAGGTGTATCGAGACAGGGCATCGATATACCAAAGTAGACTAGCGTATAGCTTCTCGACCCATGTAGATGGGCAATGGATGATCCCATATCCATTGGTATTTGACATCAGAGATAGTATACGAGTGCTCAGTGGAGACTGGGTACACTGAACGGACTCGCCGAGAACTCCTAGATGATATCACTACTAAAATAGGGGGTTGCCCCTACGGATAACAGCATCCGTAGGGGCAGATTTCGTTTGGCCCTACGGATTAATCCGTAGGGCTAAACGGTTGCCCCTACGGTCCTTCCATATTTATTTAAAAATTATTAAATCTTAAAGTGTTGTTTGCCCCTACGGAGCCGCAAACCAAGCACCTACGGGTATATCCGTAGGGGCATCTAAATAGAGATTTAAGTGATCGATCCCGACGCTGATTATTTCTTATTCCCTTATCAGTTGCACGCGAACCCAAATCTCCAAACCCTCGTTCCCGCCGATCGCCGTTCTCGTCGTCGCCAGCGCCGGCCGAATCGTCGTCGCCACTGCCTGCTTCTTCCTCATCTCCGTTCGTCGTCGCCATCGCCTGCTTCTTCAACCTACGGCCGATTCGTCGTCGCCACCGATTCGTCGTCGCCACCGCCTGCACAGGTTAGGAAATCTTAATTAAACAAATTTTTGATTGTTTTAGGTCTATGGTTCATGGTTTGGGTAGGCATCGGTTAGGGTTAGTGTTAGGGTTAGGGGTGGGGCTGGGGGACTGCTGTTGCGGTTGGGATTGGGGTTCGGCAGGGGGTAGCGGTTGGGGTTGGGGTTGGGGTTGTGTGTCCCTGAGCACTTCTTGATTGGGGCTGGGGCTCGGGCTGCAGGCTCGGGCTGGGGTTGGGGCTCGGGCTCGGGCTGCAGCTAGGGCTGTGGTTGGGGTTGGGGCTCAGGCTGCGGTTAGCGTTAGGGTTGGGGCTGGGGCTCGGGCTGCGGTTGGGGTTCGGCAAGGGGTTGCTGTTGGGGTTGGGGTTGGGGTTAGGGTTTTGGATTTCAGGGTCTAAGTTAATTTCCATTCTAATTAGCATTAAGCTCGTTAATTGAAATGTTGATGATGATCATAAAAGGAAAATGTGTCTAGTTTGAGAAGGTGTTGAAAACTGGACTAATAATGTGGGTAAAGCCCAGTTTAATTAATAATTTTATTTGTCATTCTCAAATTTTCTTGGAAACGGAGACTGTTTTGTTGAACTTTTAGCCGTTGGGCATGTTGGGTTGAATTTGTTTGCTAATTGCATAAGATGCTCATAAGATTCTGGATTTTGAGGATGGGCCGTTGTAATTGGAAATGCTTAGAATTGTAGGAACTTCTTTGTTTTAGCTATATATAATTGCAAAAAAAAAAGACACATTTCTGATTTGAAGAAAAGGAAGGGCAAGATAGGGATTTAGTTATGGATTTTACTTGGGCGTCTCCTCTTTTAATACATGTCTATCTTTACAAGAATATCGTGTCACATATTCGGTTTTAGCATCTGTACGCAACTGCTTTGATTATCATCATGTTATTAACATCTTTAACTTCTATCATTTTTCTAATATGTTTCATAGTTAATATAATAATCCTTTGTCTATATTTGTTGACAGTGGCCTTTCTTTTAGATGAACATGTTTTTTGATGCATGTTTCAGTCATGTGAATTCATATGTTGCGTATAACGCTTTATGATATCAGTATCCTATATTTGTAGTTTTAATTGTTGATTGTTATAGATGAATGCCATTGCAATAATAGTTTTTGGTAAATGAATGCCATTGCAATGTAGGATGATCAGTTCTATCAATCTTGATCTCAATGGTTTAAAATCATGTTACACATACAACACGAATGCACAACAATCGCATCATTAGAGAGTGATTCAAGATGTTCAAGTTAAAGCCAATATATGATACTCGATGATAATATGAAACCTTCATATTCTCATCGATACTCATATATGAAACTAAAAGCGCCACTTAGTCCCCGTCTATCGGTTAACATACGTGCGATGCTCGTCGTGACATAGAACTATACGAAGGTTGTTAAATATCGGACAGTATAGCTCTATACTAACAACCGTCGTATAGTCTATGTGACAAGAAAATTCAATCGTATGGTAACCCATAGATTTGTCCCGTGTGGACAAGTTAAGAATGTATAAAGCAAACGCCTTCATTCACTTGTGTTTTCATCCGTTTCGAGATATTTCGTCGGTACCTTTCCGCTGGTTCTCCGTGTACAAAGATAGATTAGATGTTCATTTCAACGTTGTTTCACAGCTTTGAAATGATTATCTATTCTATTACAGTGTACTCGGAGAACAGCGGGGAGGTGCTGCCGAAATTTACTCGAAACGGTTGAAAGCACAAGTGATGGGTGTTCGCTCTATACATTCTTAATGGGATAGAAGCCTACCCCCGACAGCCGGAACACACACATACAATAAGAATACACAACAAACGCATAATTAGAGAGTGATTCGAGATGTTTAAGTTAAAACCGATACTCGATGATAATATGAAACCTTCATATTCTTATCGATACTCATATATAAAACTAAAAGCGCCACTTAGTCACCGTCTATCGGTTAACATACGTGCGATGCTCGTCGTGACATAGAACTATACGAAGGTTGTTAAATATCAGACAGTATAGCTCGATACTAACAACCGTCGTATAGTCTACACGACGAGAAAATTCAATCGTATGGTAACCTATAGATTTGTCCCGTGTGGACAAGTTAGGAATGTATAAAGCAAACGCCTTCATTCACTTGTGTTTTCATCCGTTTCGAGATATTTCGTCGATACCTTTCCGCTGGTTCTCCGTGTACAAAGATAGATTAGATGTTCATTTCAACGTTGTTTCACAGCTTTGAAATGATTATCTATTCTATTACAGTGTACTCGGAGAACAGCGGGGAGGTGCTGCCGAAATTTACTCGAAACGGTTGAAAGCACAAGTGATGGGTGTTCGCTCTATACATTCTTAATGGGATAGAAGCCTACCCCCGACAGCCGGAACACACACATACAACAAGAATACACAACAAACGCATAATTAGAGAGTGATTCGAGATGTTCAAGTTAAAACCGATACTCGATGATAATATGAAACCTTCATATTCTCATCGATACTCATATATGAAACTAAAAGCGCCACTTAGTCCCCGTCTATCGGTTAACATACGTGCGATAATTTATTCTTTTCAACGACAAACGCACACACAAAGCATATACACGGATTTTCTCCTTTGTCAGTAACTATCTCGTTCTTATATTTCTCAATATAGTCAGCATAAACTACAATTTATATGTTATACAGTCTAACATGGCCCATGAGTACGTCAGAGTTAAGGACTGAATGTATGTGGATTGGAAACAACGTATGCAACCTAAGTTTGTCGCAGGAGTTGCTGCTTTCCTTGAATTTGCACGCGCACATAATAAGATCATAATAGAGAAGATTCTCTGTCCGTGCGATAGATGTGGCAATAAGTACTAGCAGAAGGTAGAATTGGCAGAGCTTCATATTGTAAAACATGGGTTTACTAAACTTTATACAACTTGGAAATATCACGGGGAAGGAGAAGAATGCAGTACTGCGGCAGAAGAAGTGGAACACGATAATGCGGCAGGAGAAGAAGAAGAATTCGGTAATGCAGCAGAAGGAGAAGGTGGTAATTTATTTCCATCAGAAGAAATGGAGGATGTGGTAGAGGCTGCCCTAGGTGAATCTATTCGTACCGAAAATGACATTCCTTCCGGTCAAGGACCGCGTGCGGATAAATATGAAAATTTCATGAATGATGCTAGGAAACCAATTTATGAGAATGCGAAGTATTCCACCCTCTCATGGTTCGTCCAACTTTTCCAGATTAAGTGCCTAAATGGATGGAGCAACAAGTCATTCACAATGCTTCTTTCGTTCTTGAAAGATTCTATGCCTCCGGGAAATAATGTGCCCGACAGCTGGTACGAAGCCCAGAAGATGATGTCTGATTTGGGTCTAAAGTGCGAGAAGATTCAAGCATGTCCTAAAAATTGCGTGTTGTACCGGAAAGAGAATTCAGATTTGAAAGAGTGTCCAACATGCGGAGAGGCCAGGTATAAGCCGAAAGATTCTGATAAGAAGCATGATATACCTGTGAAGATAGCACGATACTTTCCCATAATACAGAGGCTATTCAGGTGCAAGAAAACAGCCGAGGCAATGATTTGGCATCACCGTGCTCCTCCAAGCGAAGATGGAAAAATGAGCCATCCAAGAGATTCACCGGCATGGAAGGATTTCGATAGGAGGCACGCAATATTTAGTAGCGATCCTCGCAATGTCCGGCTCGGACTGGCTACTGATGGCTTCTGCCCATTCAACTATATGGCTGGAAGTCACAGCACATGGCCTGTTGTAATGATAATTTATAATCTGTCGCCTTGGTTGGCTATGGACCAATCATACTTTACGATGCCTCTTCTTATCGACGGACCAAACTCACCGGGGAACAATATCGACGTCTATCTCCGACCTCTGATCGAGGAGTTGAAATATTTGTTCATTGATGGTGTAGAGACATATGATGCAAACACAAATACAACCTTTATACTGCGTGCGGCTTTAATATGGACAATTAATGACTTTCCTGCGTATGGAATGCTATCAGGTTGGTCCATACATGGTCACAAAGCATGTCCTCATTGCCATGAACACACAACATCGAAATTCTTGAATTTTAGCAGGAAGGTTTGTTATTGCAGCCGTCGACGTTTCCTGCCTCCAGACCACCCCTATAGGTTAGACACGGTTCACTTTGATGGTCATCAGGAGCTTCTTGGACCTCCATCCCCATTGTCCGGAGAGGACGTGACTGCTAAATGGGATGGTTACAATAACGTGACCTTCGGGATGGATCCGACGAAATAGGTCAAACCACAATATTGGAACAAGTTAAGCATTTTCTTCGAGCTTCCGTACTGGTCTACAAATTCATTGCGTCATTGTCTGGACGTCATGCATATAGAGAAAGGAGTATCAGAGCACATACTTAACTTGCTTCTTTGTAAAGACGGGAAATCGAAAGACAACATGAATGCTCGGATGGATCTACAAGAGTAGGGAATAAGAAGTGGATTGCACCCTAGACCGGTAGCGGGTAAAACGGGCAAGTTTGTACTTCCCAATGCCACTTATCATATGTCACAACCGGAAAAGAAAAGATTCCTGCAGGTGTTGCATGATTTGAAAGTCCCCACAGGTTTCTCAGGATCATTCAGCAAGAAAATAAAAATTGTGAAGGGCAAGATCGATGGGCTGAAAAGTCATGATCACCATGTTATCGTGGAACACCTTCGTCTATTAGCCCTCAGGACTTCTCTCCCCGACTCGGTTGGTCTAGTAATCAACGACCTATGTTGTTTTTTCAGGGAGTTGTGTGCTAAAACACTGGAGGTTGCGACACTGGATAAACTAGAAAATTCTATTGCATTGATACTTTGCAAGTTTGAGCGTATTTTCCCACCGTCATTTTTCGATATCATAATACACTTGACGGTTCATCTTGCAACTGAGGCGAAGTAAGCCGGACCGGTACAATATCGATGGATGTATCCCGTCGAGAGATACGTGTAATTTTTCATTTCGCGCAATTTATAAATTTATTGTTGTCCTGTATGGCCGTATTTATTTATTCAACATATTCTCATTAGGTACCTCTACACTCTTAAGAAGTATATACGCAATAAAAATCGACCAGAGGGTTCTATCATGCAAGGTTATCTTCTTGATGAAGCAACCACATTTTGTTCCCGCTATCTGGACGAGAACATTGAGACAAGGCTTAACCGACCACGAAGAATTCAAGACGGGCCATATGGTAAAGCCGGGTATAAGAGGGTAGACACTATGTTTATCAACAAGATATACCGGTTTATCTTGCTTAATTGCGCATGTCTTGAACAAATTAGAGAGTAAGTTTTTTTGGATTAATTGTTATATCTGTGTTTGTGTGTGTATGAAATGATATAATATTAATGTCACAATTATTTGTCGAAAACAGAATTCATTTTAACGAGGTACGTGAGGGGCATCCTGATTGGAACGAAGAACGTTTGGAAAAATACCATCAGGATAAGTTTTGTGATTGGGTCACAGATCATGTAAGTTATTCGAATAACATTTTATTGCTATCAGTTTTAATCTAAACTTGTATCGTTATGTATTTTTCGTAAAATTTTTTTTGTTAGCTCCACGATCCGAACTTGTCTGCATCATTTGAGAGTGATTCAAGATGTTTAGCTCAATTTCCTAGTATGGAGGTTGCATATTACAAAGGATTTGGTGTCCTTGGATACAAATTCGAAGTTAAGGACATAGAAACATCTAGAGCCACTCAGAATAGTGGGATTGCGACGGTAGGATCGGACGGTGTGATTTACTATGGGTACTTAAATTGTATACTCGGCATCCACTATCCCGGACGATCAGAACCCTTTTATATATTCCAGTGTACTTGGTACGATCCACAAACCGATACGGACAGGTGGAGAAGCAATCTTGGGACTTGGAAAGATGAATATGGATTGACCAGTGTGAACACACTTCGATTTTACGGTCAGGAAGATCCATTTATGTTTCCGAACCAAGCGTTCCAAGTATACTGCTCACAGTGTTTGAAGCATCCGGGATAGAGTGTTGTATGCCGACGGAAACCCAGAGATGTCTACGATGTCCCAGAATTCGAGGACAGCGATGAGGACGAAGAAGAAAGAAGGCTTAAAGTGCTCCGACCGTCTGTTTCGAAGGACGGGTTGTCTTCGACCGATCATGAAGTTACGTGGGTTAGAAATGACATCGACGATGAAATCCAAGTAGATATGTATAATGCGCCCACGAAACGAAAAAGGTTATCAGTAATGTTATATTATTACTTCACATTTTACGCTCTATACATATATAGTCAATACTTTTAATGATTGTCTAATGCGCCCACGAACCGTTTATCTAGATTTGATGACGATGTCGGGAGCAGTGAGGGACGGCAGGAGCTCCAGCCGCGGCAGAGGCAGAGCGGTTCTGCCGCCCGGAGAGCTCCGTAGGGAGCTTCAGAGGGCCGGTCTTGCACCCAGATCGGAGACCCCTTCGGATGCCTCCTTCCGTGTGGATTTTGCCACACCTCCAGGTATACTGCACGCATATCCATTTTGAATGTAATATTACAGATATTCATGCCTGTTTATATCAAAATTACTTATATTGTCAATGTTTGATTGTCTAGTTGTTGGTGATGCGTCCACATCTGGGACAGAGACCACTCCCGCTCCTCCAGGTATGTTTATATATCATATAGTGCATGTATATTGATTTAGAATGCTATATCATAAATACACACATTCTTTTTGCTCTTACTTAGCAATTTTTATTATTGTCTAGCTGTAGGTGGTGACACCACCGCACCTGCGGGTATGTTTATATATCCTATAGTGCATGCATATTGATTTAGAACGTTATATTATTGATCTACACATTCTTTTTGCAATTACTTATATAATCTATTTTTAATTGTCTAATTATAGGTGGTGCGTCCACATCTTCCGCAGGGGCCACTCCTGCTGTTGGAGATAGTGCCCTCAGAGTCAATTATTAGGTCACAGGTACGTGATTGCAATGATTGATGGAGGACCTATCCCGGTAGGACAGTCTTACTCGAGATGATAGTATGCTATCTGGTTTACCTTTATCATCGTGTACTGTTTTAGGTGACCTGACAAGTTGCTATTACACGTTGATAGAGCCCCTAGGATTCTTGCTTGACCACCAGCAGTATGAGGGCGATCATATAAGTGGGAGCTGGGGTCTATAAGCATATCCTTAAATGGTCCCTAGTCGTGTGAGTTTCGAGACAGGGCATCGATACTCCAGAGTAGACTAGTGTATACAGTCGAGACCCCGACGAGGGGCGGTGGCCGGTCTCACAAGCCACTGGTGTCAGTTGGATCACCTAAGATGTATACAGGTGCTCATTGGGTTATGAGTACACCGGACAGGACTCGCCGGGAACATGCTAGTTGGTCATATACCAGACGTCAGATGGCAGTTCCCTGGTGACATGTGTGCAGGTTAGTTCATTGACCTGGGGATCGTCATTTGTCTCGTGTGAGTTCCCACTGTACTTTGATAACTACCCTACCACGGCTCAAAGGAGTCGTGCAAACAGGTTTTAGTTGGGTACAGTCCCGAGCCACATGGAGGCAGTGAGCGTATCTTCAGGGGTTCGTCTCTCCCGGTATTGGGGGTGAGGTCGCGCTGTGTCTAGGAGAGCCATTACACGAAGTCCTTGGCCAAGGCAGGAGATTTACTGGTAGGTATTCCAGTAGTATCTCAGGGTGTTCTGGGCTACACTCCGACACGACTTGTACCGCTTTTGGGGGTCTGACTTTTACCAACCCCCTAGGCCCGCCATGCGATGCTCATAGACAAACGGACCGGACTGTATGGATATTGTCACTGACAGGCTCAGTAGGGTTGTCAGGCTGAGTTCGCTCACAGACGTCCCTTTTAGTCAATACCTGGTAGCCCGTTACGTATTGGCTTATACCTCTGACGTGCTAGTGGTTGAATCCACAACCAAGATGTTGACGAGTCTTTAGAGTCCCCCACATTCAGTTACTCATCTTTCGGGCGAAAGGTTGTAGAGGCCGTATGGAGATATGGCAAGGTTCGATCACATACGTGCGGTATTGCACGGATCAGGATCGGACAGTTTGTACTACTGGCCGTATGGTTATATGGCAGGGTTCGATCAGATACGTGCGGTATTGCACGGATCAGGATCGAACGGATATTACTAGCCGGCTTTGGTTTAAGCCGGATCCTAGTATAGTACAGTGTAGACTTTGTCTCATTGCAGTTGTATTTCGGTCGGAATACAAATGCAGGTGTGTATGCACAGTATCGGGGTTTTCCTGTAATTTATTACGGGACCAGTTTTATGGAGTTGCCAGTTTGCTTTTCGTTTCGGCCGATTTCCTTTGTATCGTTCATTGGCCGAAGATTGGTGGAGGAGGGCTTATTTGCATTGTTGCAAATAAGTGTTTGTGGAGGGGGTTCTTTGCTTATATTTGTATCATGATGGTTTCATGATGGAGCCCATCCTTTGACTCTTTCTTTTCCATCATGGCTTGACTTTTAAGTCACCATGGTTTTTGTTGATTGGTTGGTGGAGTATGGATTTGGTTGTGATGATTGTTGTTGATGGATGATCATTAGTGTTTGAGTGTTAGACTTTCCTTGCTATCATTTCTTTTCACATGATAGCCATTCCTCTCTCTCTCTTGGATATGGTTGGCACTCTCTCTTTTTTAGAACACACTCTCATTCTCACCATCCCCTCATTGTAGTGGCCGGCCAAGCATATAGGGGCTGTCCAAATTTTTGTGGAGTGGGGTTTTGCTCATTTCATGTTCCAAAATCCCCAAAGTCCCTCCACATAGTTCTTGTATCATTCCTCCATCAAAATGGCACCTCCTACAACCCCAAAATGAGACTTCTTCACTACATATTCTACAGCGAATCTTGGGCACGTCGACTAGCCAGCTTCGTGCCCGAGTTGCCTCGGCATTGAGGTGGGAGCCCGTAAAAGAAGTAGGCGATGTGGTGCACTTCCGGCGACAAGGAGGAGACGGGACATTCCGCAGGAGATCGGGACGACGACGAGAAGACCGGAGGACTCGGATCTGTCGGTATATCTCTCTTCCCCTTCTTGTAGATAGCTAGGACTAGTTAGTGGTTCGATCCGGGTATTAGTGCGCGGCGGTTTGCCAGTTCAAGTAAAAATTAAAGTTTATCACCGCTTCCGCATTTGGCCGTCGGATTGACGGCCGGGACGCCGCCGTGCACTTAAAGTGGTATCAGAGCCTCGCCATTAACTTAGTCTAGATTGGTTTAATGTGTTTTGCATTTCCGATCGACCAAAACTCCAAAATCTACATTTTTGTTAGCATCAGTTTCTTTTGAAATTTTTGGTCTCGAAAAATTTTTCAGGTTGTAAAATATTGATGTACTGGAAAATCTAAGAGCTCTGTAAAAATTCGATGAAGTGACTCCACAGTGGGAGCACGGAACCACCGCATATACCCCCTTCCCGCTGCTGTTCCGCCGCACACTGTGGGGATCCCTGCACCAATTTTTTACAGAGGCTTTCTGGGGTGAAAAGTGGGGTTTTGGAATAATAACATTGGGCCCATAATTTCTTGATCTGCTACAGTAATGCTTGGGGGCCCACTTGTTAAAATTTGATTGATCGGATATTTTAAACACATTATTTCACAGTATTTACATTATATCTGCGACCGTGAATGTCACTTGATCGGTAAATCCAGTCTAACTGCTATAGCCCGGTTAGACGGATTTGCGAACGTGACTTTCACGTTGATGTTCTGTTTTTGCTGTGATGTTGCGGATCGGTCGTGGGGGATAGCCTGGATGCAATGCTAGTACAGTTGTGGTTGTATTATGTACATTTGATATTGCGGGGCGAGCGTCCGACATGTGGACCGCCGTCACTTCCTGTTTGTATTATTATTTTGGGGCACGACCTGGTTGCGGTCGATGTACCCGTTGTATGTATATTTTACTTTCTGTACTAGGATTACCCCGCGGAGGGGTGCACGGATAGCCGGGTTCTAGAGGGCAACAAGCCCGCATCTCATGGCATTGAGACGGAGGGGGCTTCACTTTAGGATTAGCGGGCTATTCGCCGCACTCGTAGGGGGTACAGGATGACCCAGGAGGGGTGCCCAAGTTACCGGATTCCGTGAAGTGCGGGTGGTCCATTCACGGTGCTGAAGGGGGCTGCCTCGCTTCAGGTTTTGGCGGGTAACTTGCCGCGCCCGTAGGGGTCTAGGATTTCATTGCACAGGCTATCCACACGACCAGGGGAACGTCGGGTTTCAGTAGTGGCTCTGTGAAACCCGGGGATCCCAGATATCTGTATTGTTCTGTGATGCTGTTCATTCTCTGTGATGTTGCATTTCTTATCACGCCTTGAGCGAAATATAATATATTGGTATATATATTAGTAGATGTTGTATATGTTTTACATCAGCGCTAGTCCAGTCCCCGCTCTGTCGTTAGTCAGCTAACCTGACGGGTAATGACGGGACCCAGTGGCGAATGCGGATGGCATATACGTACATCAGTATATTTTCGTTCTTTTTGGTGTGATCAATTGATGGGACTGCATTGATTCGGATCAATGCAAGTTAAAAACAAACCTAATCTGATGTTGTTGGAACACTTTTCAAAAAGCTGTTATTGCAAGGACGTTCACTTTTGTTTTGCATCGCGATATTCAGTTGGAATATCCTGCTCCTCAGTCGACGAGGCAAGGGCCGAGATCCCTTCACCGGGAGTGACCCCTTGGACAAAAGTTTGAGTCAGGGCATTAACTTCACTATAGCCGATTACTTTTGCTTTGCATCGCGGTATTCATTTGGAATATCCTGCACCCCATTCTACGGGGAAAGAGCCGAGATCCCTTCACCGGGAGTGACCTCTTTAGCAACGGTTTTCGTCACTATATTTTTAAAAGCTATCAGTTCCTTCAACGATATCAAGTTCTTTACGTTAAAGGTTTTCGCCAGAAACCATTCGTAGCCCTCCGTCGTTTCATATGGATAGTCAATAGTATTCAAGCTGTGTTTGTTGGCCAAAGTCAAGGCACAGTGTTTGGTAGCTGTTGGTTATTCATATGCAGCATAGATAGATGCGTTGGTTTGGAACAGTCGTATAGCTTTGTTGGCCAAAGTCAAGGGCTTGTGCGGGTAGATTCGAATCAACCTGGAGAATGACGGGTAGAACTTGACATGTGACTTATGATTTGTTAGCCAAAGTCAAGGTCATAAGAGCATGGGGAAAAAATCACATCGGGAGTTTCAAAAGAACTGAAACTTGCCAGATATGCGCATACCTTCTGGAGTGTGATGATGTGAGCGGATTCCGTCACGTTATCATGCGATAATAGTTGGATCCCGATTCCCACTGATGAGTTAGTTTACTCCTCGGGTGACCCCGACTAATTCTTCTTTCAGGTTTGGAGGAGAATTTGAGGTACAGTGGGAGGTTTCCAGATTAGATAAATTGGTTACCATTCTGATCTAGGTTAGAGTGCACGCTGAGTGTTTCTTTTCTCTCTCTCTTTGGCAGCGACCATTGACCCGACCCTAAGACAATGACTCAGTGACCAAAGTTGACCGAACCTTCTTAACACTGGCTTTTGGATTGTCAGAGTTGCAGACCTCATTGCCACTCCTACTTTTACCCTTTTTTCCAGGACACCCCGTATTACTACGAACGTCCACTTCCATTGGACAAAACCATCGTATGGTTAGATACGAACTCGAAAGAATTTATTCGAGGATGGTTTCAGGTTCTGGAGAAAACGGATAGGATTATTCAGTTGTCTTTTCCTTTTACCTTCTCTCAGGTTGCGAGTGCTCCTTGGTTTAGGAGACAGTACACCTATTACGCAAATTGGATAGTCTTCTTCCAAACCTTAGGCTGGTGCCGACCGGTAGGGAATGAAGAAAACCAATTAGCATAACGATGGTGTGCAGAAGGTATTAAGTTAAGACAAAGCAAGGGATTAGTAAGAGGGCAAAGTAAGTTGCGACTGCTATTCACGACCAAACCAAGTATCTCTTCGCCAATCCTAAATCACCTTTGTATTTCTCCAGGACACTCCGTATCACTACGAAGATCCACAGTTTATTGGATACTCCATCGTATGGTTATATACGAACTCGAAAGGAACTTGTTCCAGTTCGGGGATGGATTCTGGTTCAGGAGAAATGGGAATAAGGTTTATTCAGGTGTCTTTTATCTTCACCTTCTCTCGCTTTGTCAGTGTTCCTAGGATTGGGACAGTACACCCATTACGCTTATTGGATAGTCTTCTTCCAAACCATAGGCTGGTGCCGAACGGTAGGGAAGGAAGAAAACCATTTGGCCTAAGGGGTGTGCAGAAGGTAAAGACTAAAGACATATGAAGGGATTTGGAGAGGTGGCAAAGAATTATACGGTTACAGTCGTGAATATGGAAGAGGCATTACTTGGAATACCGGGATACCCCATCGAAACATTTCGATGTTTCAGTTTCACTGTGTAATGTTAAAAGAAAACTGATTTCCCGATTAGATACTTACTCCAGGGTATGTATTTACCAGGTATGATTCTCACATCTGTATGGTTTTACAGATGATGAGTGGGAGTAAGTTATTGGAAATTGGGTGATCATCCTCATTATATCGGGATTCGTTGTAATCGGTGATATTTGAGGAGATCACCTGGGCTGTTTGCCGGTCGGCAAATATTTGGTTTTGAATATCCACTGTTATGCACCAATTTCAAATTGATATATCTGTACGTCTATTTTCATAGAGTGAGATATACCTTTCTGAAATTATGTCTACGACATTTACCTATATCAGTGGATGGTTAAGTAAGGAGCATTGAACAGCGGTGTAATCCTTCTTAACCATAAATACAGTTTTCGACCTACGACACACAGTGAATGAGTTATCAGACTCAAGGGACTTATACAGAGTATTGTATATTGTCCAGGGTCCATCAGGACAGAGGGGTTGGTCCTCGTACTATATTCGGTTTACTTATGACTTCTCTAGTTTTTAGACAGGTGTTTCGTGGAAACACAGGGTCCGAATTTTGAGAAGTTATGGGTATTTGAATAGAGTAGAGAACCAGGTGTAGCAAGTATCGGGATTCTTCAAAGTGATCGAAGATGTAGATACTTGTCAATGGTATTCAGTTGATAGTGATGACTAAGAGAACTTGCTTCTCTTTCAGGTTACTCATAATTGGAAGCATTCCTAAGTTGAGTAACGCTGATCGGCCTCCTTCCATTTAGTTGACATGCACTGGAGACAGTTGCATGATTTGGATCTGGTTCAGTTAAATCAGTGCCTCTGGTCCTATATGGGATATAGAACAGTTCGTATCTTAACGATGTTAAGGTACGGGGAGTTGTCCGGCTTATGATTAAAACCAGACTCTGGATAACTCAAGGCACGTTTCTGTAATGGCTGTTTGTGGGTTGACCCAGGCTATGACGAGGGTTGATTTTCTACCATCTGGCAGATCAATAGAAATATTGTTCTAGACTCGCCACAGTTTTATTAAAAATGGATTTTTTTTTTCAAAAAACAGTAGTGGGAGTATGGTAGAACTGGAAGTGATTCCAGAACCACAAACGATTACTGAAGATTTGATAAGGAACCTAAAGATTCAATCTGGATTGACATTCCATTGGCCACTCCGCAGATAAGGTGGGTAACTTCAGGCACCCGAGAGGTACTACGGTAGCTTCAAGGATGGTGACAGGGAAGTTCTTGTTTACCCACAATTACCATTACTGTTGTTCCAGGTTGCGAGACCCAGCGGGAGGATGAGTATAGCGTCGTTCTAAACTAGTTTTAGAAGTGTACGTCTATATGACTCTCCCAGAGGGTTGTCGTAGTCAGTGGGAGCAGCGGAAGCATTGGTGGACAGGTAGCTTATGTCTATTTATAGACTAAAGCAGATGTAGCTGAGATAGATCATCTATTTCTGACGTGACAGTCATGGGTTTGACTTCATCGGAATAGGGGATGGATCTGTTGAGAAGGTAATAGGGTGTGATATCCTGGTATTTGGATGACATACACAGAGTAGGAAAAGAAATTCCTATACTACAGTCGGTTATATTTTGGTCGTCACACAGTGGTTTCTCCATAAAGGACTTGGACTTTATGTCTAACATACTGGTTACTAGATCTATGGTTTTAGATCTAGATTTGGGTGGTTTCCCAATCAGGGTACTTTGACAGCATTCTAAGAGTATTTAGAATGGACGACTCCATGCACGGTAGTGTACCTGCAGAAGATGGAGTCACCCTCTCTAAAGGTGTCTTACAGACTAAAGTAGAGAGGGATGTGCATGATTGGCAGATCACTTGCTTAGGCAATTGAGTCAATCATGAGATGTCAAGTACCACACCAGATGTTGTTCTTGCACTAGATGCAATAAGTTGACATTTGATCCAATCCTGGAGAAACAGTCGCAAGCGGTTCTAGAACATAAGTGGATGTTCTAGGGATATGATAACGACAGCCTCATTCGGGAGACAGTTATCAATCCAGGCTTCCAAGGTGACATGGACAACAAGGAGGTTGTCAGAGTTATAGTTTTTCCTTCTGACGAGGGGCAGTATTTTAGACAGGTGATCCAAGGCAATACCGAGGGAGGCATGGCGCAGGATACTGATTAAGTTCAGTTGTCGATACAGTCTAAGAAGTTTGGATTTGGAGTTCATTTATGAGCTATGTCCCATCAGACATCCAGACACATTCTAAGACAGGTATTGCTCATTTCGGGAGATGGGTTTCTCCGCGAACTTGAGACATAGAGAGACATAGAAAGAAACATCAAAGCGGATCCACTCACTGAGGCTATTCCTCAAACGCAATAGTTTCGTAAACGAGCTTTGTGAGACTGACTAGTAGAGGAGTTGGGTGTTCGGTATCACACGGGCTGTGACTATGCGACATCGCAATAATTAGCCTTGTGTGCAAGTGGGAGATTGTTGGAGATAGTGCCCTCAGAGTCAATTATTAGGTCACAGGTACATGATTGCAATGATTGATGGAGGACCTATCCCGGTAGGACAGTCTTACTCGAGATGATAGTATGCTATCTGGTTTACCTTTATCATCGTGTACTGTTTTAGGTGACCTGACAAGTTGCTATTACACGTTGATAGAGCCCCTAGGATTCTTGCTTGACCACCAGCAGTATGAGGGCGATCATATAAGTGGGAGCTGGGGTCTATAAGCATATCCTTAAATGGTCCCTAGTCGTGTGAGTTTCGAGACAGGGCATCGATACTCCAGAGTAGACTAGTGTATACAGTCGAGACCCCGACGAGGGGCGGTGGCCGGTCTCACAAGCCACTGGTGTCAGTTGGATCACCTAAGATGTATACAGGTGCTCATTGGGTTATGAGTACACCGGACAAGACATGCCGGGAACATGCTAGTTGGTCATATACCAGACGTCAGATGGCAGTTCCCTGGTGACATGTGTGCAGGTTAGTTCATTGACCTGGGGATCGTCATTTGTCTCGTGTGAGTTCCCACTGTACTTTGATTACTACCCTACCACGGCTCAAAGGAGTCGTGCAAACAGGTTTTAGTTGGGTACAGTCCCGAGCCACATGGAGGCAGTGAGCGTATCTTCAGGGGTTCGTCTCTCCCGGTATTGGGGGTGAGGTCGCGCTGTGTCTAGGAGAGCCATTACACGAAGTCCTTGGCCAAGGCAGGAGATTTACTGGTAGGTATTCCAGTAGTATCTCAGGGTGTTCTGGGCTACACTCCGACACGACTTGTACCGCTTTTGGGGGTCTGACTTTTACCAACCCCCTAGGCCCGCCATGCGATGCTCATAGATGAACGGACCGGACTGTATGGATATTGTCACTGACAGGCTCAGTAGGGTTGTCAGGCTGAGTTCGCTCACAGACGTCCCTTTTAGTCAATACCTGGTAGCCCGTTACGTATTGGCTTATACCTCTGACGTGCTAGTGGTTCAATCCACAACCAAGGTGTTGACGAGTCTTTAGAGTCCCTCGCATTCAGTTACTCAGCTTTCGGGCGAAAGGTTGTAGAGGCCGTATGGAGATATGGTAAGGTCCGATCACATACGTGCGGTATTGCACGGATCAGGATCGGACAGTTTGTACTACTGGCCGTATGGTTATATGGCAGGGTTCGATCAGATACGTGCGGTATTGCACGGATCAGGATCGAACGGATATTACTAGCCGGCTTTGGTTTAAGCCGGATCCTAGTATAGTACAGTGTAGACTTTGTCTCATTGCAGTTGTATTTCGGTCGGAATACAAATGCAGGTGTGTATGCAAAGTATCGGGGTTTTACTGTAATTTATTACGGGACCAGTTTTATGGAGTTGCCAGTTTGCTTTTCATTTCGGCCGATTTCCTTTGTATCGTTCATTGGCCGAAGATTGGTGGAGGAGGGCTTATTTGCATTGTTGCAAATAAGTGTTTGTGGAGGGGGTTCTTTGCTTATATTTGTATCATGATGGTTTCATGATGGAGCCCATCCTTTGACTCTTTCTTTTCCATCATGGCTTGACTTTTAAGTCATCATGGTTTTTTTTTGATTGGTTGGTGGAGTATGGATTTGGTTGTGATGATTGTTGTTGATGGATGATCATTGGTGTTTGAGTGTTAGACTTTCCTTGCTATCATTTCTTTTCACATGATAGCCATTCCTCTCTCTCTCTCTTGGATATGGTTGGCACTCTCTCTTTTTGAGAACACACTCTCATTCTCACCATCCCCTCATTGCAGTGGCCGGCCAAGCATATAGGGGCTGTCCAAATTTTTGTGGAGTGGGGTTTTGCTCATTTCATGTTCCAAAATCCCCAAAGTCCTTCCACATAGTTCTTGTATCATTCCTCCATCAAAATGGCACCTCCTACAACCCCAAAATGAGACTTCTTCACTACATATTCTACAGCGAATCTTGGGCACGTCGACTAGCCAGCTTCGTGCCCGAGTTGCCTCGGCATTGAGGTGGGAGCCCGTAAAAGAAGTAGGCGATGTGGTGCACTTCCGGCGACAAGGAGGAGACGGGACATTCCGCAGGAGATCGGGACGACGACGAGAAGACCGGAGGACTCGGATCTGTCGGTATATCTCTCTTCCCCTTCTTGTAGATAGCTAGGACTAGTTAGTGGTTCGATCCGGGTATTAGTGCGCGGCGGTTTGCCAGTTCAAGTAAAAATTAAAGTTTATCACCGCTTCCGCATTTGGCCGTCGGATTGACGGCCGGGGCGCCGCCGTGCACTTAAACCTGCCGCTTCCATACCCTCCGCTTCGTCTGCAGGTTAGTATGAATAAATTTAAAATATTTATTCATTTTACATATGCTCTATAGAATAAATATGAACTTCATGGAAATTTAGCGTCGATGTTTATTTTCTAGTTGGAGGGGATGCGTCCGCATCCGAGACCCCGGTTGTTCCTCACCGGAGGAACTATCGTCCCGCTCGTGCTGCTGCCTGGGCCCAGGCTCGTGCGATAGTCACCGGAGGTATATATCACACTTGAATTTTCGTTTAACCTTGATTTCTTAATACAACTTTGTCTTAATATTGATTGTCTTGATATTTCGTGTAGACGCAGGGCCTCCCTATCCCCAGAGGGGGACTCGAGACCCGAATCAGTCCCATAGGCTGAGGCCTGACAGAGCTAGGGGGAGGCAGCATTCCCCCTTTTTTACCCTTGACTATCGCTATACCAGTCCTCATGCCGAGAGGTTCGGCCGGTATATGGGGGAAGAGAGCCGGCTCGTGAAGAACTATCCACTTCACGTTGAGTGGGGCGAGCCGCACTAGCGCTCATTCGCCCTCTTCTTTGATCAGGCTCGGGTACGTATTAATATATATTTTCAGTTGATCTATCCGCTTATCATATTTATTATTGACACTTGCAATCTAATAACAATGTTTTTTTTGTATTTTCAGTTGGATTACGATTTTCAGCCTGTAGCCGACCCTGATCATCCGAGAAGGGTGCTCGACCTTCATGCTCTATACAATGGCCTGATGAAGAACATGCAGGCCAAGGTCCGATACAACAGGAATGAGCTGAAGACCGACTGCTACTCCTTGTGGATGGCGACGCCCAAGGCAGAGAGAGCGGCCCTCCTATCTACTCCGGCGTTTGCGAGAGTCGACGTAGAGACATGGCCTCTATTGTGCGAATATTTCGACTCCCAGCGCAAACAGGTATGTATTTTAAATGTAATTCATTGTTTAGGATATAATTTATTTTTTGTGTTCCTTAATTAGAAAACTAAATGTTAATGCGTTGTGCAGAAACAGTCCGCTCAGAATACAGAGAACAGGAAGTCGGCGAAGAGGGGTCGCCCTCCTTACACAGGTGGCTCGAGGAATATTACTCGAGCCATGGAGTTATCGGTAAATTACAATAGACCGACCTTTGTGATATTCTGCAATATTAAGAGTTATTTTCTAATATTTCTAATATTAAGAGTTATTTTCTAATATTGCAGACATCTCAGACCGTGGCGTCAGGTGGTACACCGAGCGTGCTGTCCGCATATCTTGCCGTCCACGGCACCTCGACAGATCCCGCCACGGGCGAGCTTCGATATCCCGACGTCGTTACCCAGGAGTATTGCGTAAGTGTTAATATTTTTTCTACCCAAATTTAAAATTTTAGTTTTGGAAGGTTCAAGTTTAAATTTTATACTTATACTTTACAGCTTAATGTAGGTGTAGGAGAGGGTGGTTGAGCAGGCCGAGGCCTCGGGGATCGATTTTACCGGACAGAGCGATCCGAGGCTGCTGACCCCAGTTCTGGACGCCGCACACGGAGGGCGCCATGGAGGTTGGGAGAGAGGCCGGGGACTGGGCCCTAGCAGGGCCCATATGAGGTTGGACTCCACCCCGGCGGTTACTTCCTCCGTCTCCAGTGACCGACGTGTCCATCAGGAACTGAAGAGCTTGAGGGCCACCGTTCAGGAGTTGAAGGAGATGCTGGTATGTATACTACTTTATAGTAAAATATCATGTCATATTATATAGATATCAACATATCCATAATTAGTACGTAGCTTGAGCTTATTTGGTTTTAGACTTAAGTTTGATTAATCATACATACATATGTAATTAAATTAAACAACGGTTTTCCAAATTAGATATCCAAACGGGGTTTCGAAATAACTTAATAATGATACGAATTCGAATAATACACAATTCTTACATGCTTATTTCACATGTTAGGTCCAGACGCGACAGGGTACATCGACCGAGCCTCCATATGCATCTCCTTCGGCTGCGGCTCCGCAAGCCACTACATCGGCTGCGGTTCCGCAGACAGCTCCTATAGCTCCACCGCCCGCTCAGACTCCTGCAGCCACGGTTCCGCAAGCGAATACCTCGACGGCGGCTGCGCAGACCACATCGCCAGCTCCACAGGCCGCTCAGACTCCCGCTCACGCCGAATTGCAGAGTTTATTGACCGAGGAGCAGGCGCGCGTTATTCTATCGTTATTCAGAGGTGGAGCTGGACCGAGCTAGGGTAGCTTTTTGGTTCTTATTTTCTGAAACATGTATTTATTTATATCATACATATTGTACTACATTTTGAAACGATATTGATATTGGTTTATATTTATATCATATTCAGTTTTTGGGTTTCTTTTGTATATTATATGCGTGAGATATGATTATGAATACTGCGATATATGTTGTGTGATGATTAATTTTATATTTTATTGTTTTATATATTATTGTGCACAGGGCCGGAAAAAATCAGGCAGCCCTTTTTTTTTAAAAAAATACAGATAATGTGTACCTACGGATTAATCTGTAGGTACACATGTTGCCCCTACGGCTTAAACCGTAGGGGAAAATATCAGCAGTAACTGATATTTCCCCCCGATCTCAGTACCGAGGGGTTGGGAGTTCCCCTACGGATATGTCCGTAGGGGCCATTGCTTCGCCCCTACGGAGTTATCCGTAGGGGCAAAATATCAGGATTTTTGATATTTTGCCCCTACGGATAAGTACCTATGTAGGTATCCGTAAGGGATAGTACTTGGACCTACGGATAACTCCGTAGGTACAGTTAATATATTTTAAAAAACCGTAAATAATATAAAAAAAATTTACCCTACGGCCTACTCCGTAGGTGAATCAGGACCTACACAGAAATCCGTAGGGGCAAGATTTAGCCCGTAGGGGCAAGTTCAGGGCTTCAACTTGCACCTGCGGCCTTTGCACCTACGGGGTCTTTTTTTGCCCCTACGCATATCTCCGTAGGGGCAGTGGGTTGCCCCTACCGATAAATCCATAGGGGCAACCCTTATTTGTAGTAGTGTATTATACCTATCTTCAGATAGCAGTTCTCTGGTGACACTGGTACAGGTTAGTCTGTAGACCTGAGATCATCATAAAGTCTTGTGTGATTCCCACTGTGCTTTGATTTCCACCTTACCACGTTCAAGAGAACGTGCAAAACGGTGGCTTTTGGGTACAGTTCCGAATCACATGGAGGCAATGAACGATAGGAGGGGTTTCGTCTCTCCCGGTATTGGGAGTTGATGTTGCACTGTGCTCGATTGGCTATAACAGAAAGTCCCTGGCCAGGGCTGCTTCAGAGATATACTGGTAAGTGTTATCAGTAGTTTCTCGACCCGTTATGAGCCTCATATCGGCATGACTTATCGAGTTACTGGGGTCTGACGTTTACCACCCCTAGACGAGATATGCGACATATCAGACGAAAAGACCGGACTGTACGGTAGTGTTACTGACTGGATTCGCAGAAGTATGAGCAGGCTTGCTTGTTGATCTTCTGATCGCTCAATACCCGGGTAGCCATTACGTTTAGCAGACCGCTTGCGGCTTCTGGGTGTTTGGTATGATCATCACCTACTGCCGGCGTATTGACGAGTCTTTAGAGTCCAACATAGAGGTTTCCTGGCTCAAGCGAAACGGAGTAGGAGCTCATATGTGATATGTGCGGGACCGAGATTGATACGAGTATGTGATACCGTATTGTATTCTCGCGATTTGTGACATCGGTCGGTTATATAAGATATAGCCGGGATATCGGATTAAGAGTTGATTCGATAAGTTGTTACATTTGATATTAGTCGGTTATATATAATATAGACGGATTATTAAATCAAGTGTTGATTTAATAATTTAATGTATAATTATATATTTGATATATTAAGTTATATTAACTAATACTTGCTCACTTATGATTTCTTTTCTCACTTGATGTGCACATTGTATATGTGTGATATGTATATTTGTATACATGTTTGTGTCATGCTAGGTTATAAATGCAACATATTAGTATGAAACTTATACCATGCTAGGGTTTATGTTTGGGTTTTATTTATCATTAAGTAATTCACAAAACATTTGAAATTAGTCATGGATAAGCTTGTAGAAGCTTATGGATACATTGACTTATTCAACTCTTTTGACATTGCTTAAGATATTTATTAACCCAACCCTTAACCTTAGCCCTTGGTTTATTCTCTATATGAGTTAGGCATGAGATGATAACTCACCATGGTTGCATTTCTAACCTCATGAATTATTCATTCATAACTCTCATTCATCTCTCTTCTTCTTCTTCTTCATGAGCTCAAGAAAAATGTTTTCTAGGGTTTTGAGAGGTGATGAAATATTATGAGAAAAATAAATCTAAAGTGAGCCAATTTCCTACTTCATCGTCCTCTACTACTTGCCATTTAGTATAGGGTGTTTGCTTCACTAATTTCACAATTAGTGAAGAGATAGCTTGGGTTAGTGTCTCCTCGACGTAGATCATCTTCGGTCTCGAAGACTTCGATGCAAGCATGTTCATTTCTTCATGGGAGCCTCTCTAGAGTCCGGGACATCATGATCGCAGCGAAGGGACTACTGCACGGATTTAATGAAGTGAAGGACCGGTCTACAAAGTTTGTATTCCTTGTTCACTTTACTTGCAAATTAGTTTGCATTTCATTCCGTCGATTTTTTTAGTAGACGATTCTAGGGTTAGGGTTAGCTAGAACGGCAAAATTCGAAATTGGCATGTAAGATGCCTCCCGAAACCTTGCTGTCGTGCTAGGCAACCCTTCAACCGGGCCCACCATATACCCGAGATGGTTCATCCTACTCCTCGAATCGGGTCTCGAAAACCAACAGAAATCAGGAAAACTCATGGTGGACGAAAACCACAACTTGCATTTTTAAAATGATAGTAAGCTCATAAAATCCTTGCGGTTTTCCCAAAATCCAGAAATTTCATAAGTACTGAAATCCTCAAGAAGAATCACAATATGTAAACATGTCGGTGATGATGGATGTCTATGATACGATAGTATATACCATGCGATGTATGGCCAGAATCTATGTATGAATCATGATGCAATGAGGTATGTATATATGACTAGCAATCCTACGTATCTATCCTGATAAAATGAATATACAACTACAAGTCTACATATCATATATGATGCAAATGCACAGATACCGATTCTAAGCAAGTTCTATAGTGTTCATGACATAGCAATTATCAATAGCGTGTGTGTTCACATAAAATAGTGCACGTGCGGCATGGACCAATGGTAATGGTGCAAGTGTCCTATGAGATAATATTATATGTATATAAGATGATGCAATGCAATGAGATGAATGACTAGGAGACTACGCATATAAATACAAGCACTACTAGTAATCCTAACTATCGGGCGCCTCGCGCCATCGAGACGATCCCCCCATAGATGTGGACATCTACTCGCCGGGATGCCTCGGTTAATCTGATCCAATCACAGCCTATCCTTTCCGTACCGCGTCCGACGTCTCCGCAACCGATCCTAGAATCGCACAATAAGTATATATGAGGTTAACCATTTAAATAGATGTGAAGTCAAGACGGTATGAAGTAACTAAGGCGAACTAACTAGACGCGCGCGCACTTGGTGCACAAAACACGCACGACATCGCCACAAACCATAACTGGGGATCACTATGCGTAGCAACCACCAATCCTAGAACCCAATCGTACCAATCACGCATTCATAACACACTAAATATTATAGGAAATAGGTTGTAGATCATCACAATCCCAAACTTAATTAAAATCTATTTATTCTAAGAACCTAGTAAGCAAACAAATGGTATTTTGGTGCAAAACTAGATGTTGTAGCAAACCTAGTGGTCACAAATTACACTTAATATCTTAATTAGGCCATACAATTATTAACTTAAATTTTAATCTCATCTTTTTACACACTAAACATGAAATTTGTTTGCATGAACATTTAATTAAGATAATTAAAAGTAAAGATTAGCAAGTTTACAACTAGATTAGATTTTGCAAGATCTTTAGATGTTAAACTACACATTGCTACCATAATCAAGTGATATAAACTTTAATTTAATCTCAAACCCTTCTCTTTAAAATCCTATTTTGCAATTAAAACCATATTAACACCTAATTAAAATTATATTTAAGCAAATAATTATCAAGTAACAACTTGGATTAAGTTTATATACCTCAAGATTTTGGAAAGATCAACATGCTAACTTTGGCCACCCAAAATGCTAACTTGCTTCAAGATCCAAGATTAGATTTGATCAAGGAATTTTAGTGAAGATTTAACTAGAAATTAGTGTTGGATTTGTGGATTTTTGAGTGCGTTTTTTGTGGGATTTTGAGATGAAAATGAGGTGAAGAATTGGAGAGGGGCTGCTGACCTTGGCCGAAAGTGAGAAGGGAGAGGTGAGTGGATGTGAGAGAGGTGACCATACCCCAAGTCAAACATTCCCCCATACCTCAATTATCAACTCTTCTCATTTTCTTATATTTATTTATTTATTTTCTATTAAAGTTTTTCTCTTAGAAATATCTAGAACCCTTGAGAAAATTTAGAAGAAAACAATATGTTACAAAATAAGTGTTAAGTTGTCATGGTGCACTAAATTTGTATTAACCTATACTAATTTGTAAATTTCACTAATTAAATGTGTAAGTGAAAGCTTAAAATAATATTTAAAAATAAATAATTAAGGAAAAATAATTAAGTAAGTAGCAATTAATAGGTGACTAATAAAATACCAATACTAGTAATTACATAGTTAAAATAGGTATATTTAAGTGTATGTGGAAAAATAATTATATCTTGTTTTTTTAACGGAAAACACGTATTATCACTAATTAACACAAAATCAACCTAAACGAATATTCAAAACGTTACACTTTTAGAGCATACATATCCAACATCATTGTCCTGCCACAATTCTCTTCTGAGAGTGCAGAAATTCCCGAACCCCCACTCACAGCCTTTCTCATCATCTTATCACTTAATATGCTGCCCACCGCATCATTAAATGAGAGTCCCTGAGATCGAGTTGCTGACCACCATAACCAGGTTTTCCCAACTCTCCGACAATGAACATAGAAACAATAGGACTTGAATCTCATCTTCAAACGTGATTGAGACTGATTCGAATTGGCTAGCTTATCACACTGCTGAACTCATTCAGATACTTTGTTACGGCCGTTTTCTGCCATCTTCATGTTGAAAAGCTTCTTCATCAGAAATATTTTATTCGACGTTGAAGGCTTCTCATACAACTTTGCTAATATCGTTATTAGCCCGATGATTGTTTTCTCTTTCGAGATATTAAAGGATACTTGCGTAGTCAACGATAATCTAATCGTTTTCGGGGCTTTCCTATCTAGTAGATTTCATGCCTCATCGGACATCTTCTCGGGCTTATCGCCCAACAATGGAAGATACAAATCTTTCTGATATAGCTAGTCCTCAATCTGCATGCGCCACCAGCCATAATTTTGACCGTTGAACTTTTCGATTCTTATCTTATTCTTATCCATTTTTTGTTTACTGCCGCAGCAAACTCAACCTTCTCCTCTGATTTGAACCAACACCTTCAAAAATACGATCTAAGAAAATAGAGAGCGGACACAAGCGTCATCACCCACCGTAAAATTAAATCGTAGAATCGAATACCCTACGGTTCCCTAAGCTCTGATACCAGTTTGTTAGGATGGGAGAAGGAACAACAACACGAAAACTATGCTAATGGTCAATCCACACAATACGTAAATTAAAGAACGAAAAACAAAACACAATAAAGTGAGAACAAGAGAATCAAACCAGAGAGACAAGGTTGTTAACAAAGTTCACCCACCGTATGACTAGTCCCCGACAGAGTGGAATCTACAAAATTCTACTATATTTTTTAGTCAAGTTTTACACCAAGAGTAACCCTAGGAGATTTCTCTCAAATATCTCTATTCTCTTAGTCGTCATCCTCTCTCTATACAACAGTCTCAATGGTCTTAATTCTATCATATGAGAGATCCCTATATATAGCCTAACCCTAATTCCTATTTAAATTAGAGATAAAACAGAATATTAAATATTCGGTTCACACATAAAACCCATCGGCATACATCTGATGGAGATTTCGTCAGACGTCTGTCACCTTTCTATATTGGCTTCAGCTCCTTGGCAGACGTCTGCCACTCCTTGGTCAGACGTCTACATGCGCTCTGTGATGGCTCTGGATTTGACCAGACTTCTGTCTCCTTTGCCTTCATATGTCCGACGTCGCTTTGCTCTTCTGGCTCTTGCATGCGTGCATGCCTAAACATCTGTACCTCGTTGTTCAGACGTATGAGTAAAATCCACAATTTCAACAATAATGAATTCCTAGAACCAACTAGTCAATGATAAATTTTAGATTTTAATTTTCAACTAAAACTCATGGTTTTTGCTGAAATCCCTAAAGATTAAACATTGAACTGAGAAAATTTATGCAGTTCCAACAAGCCTCATGAATAATTTTCTAGTTTTGGGAAGGGGAAAAAAGGGTTAATCTACTTGTAGCACAATTGCCCAAATACAATTTTAGCATCACTTTTATAGTTTAAAAAGAAATGTCTCCCATTAACATATAAGAGTTAATAAATATGTTCCAAAATAAGACAATAATTAATTGGCTTAATTCCAAAAAAAACCAAACCTTTTAGTTAAATTACGAGAAATCCCCAAAAACTTTTAAAATACCAAAGAAACTACCACAAAACATTCAAAAACTAGTGCCACATCAGCAATAAATTGCACGAAACTACCAAAAAACTGGAAAAAATTGAACCATGGTAGTTTCTCTTAATTTAAAAGTTTTTGGAGGGTTTTCGCAGTTTAGCAGAAAGGTTTGTTGGTTTTTTGGAATTAAAACTAATTAATTTATCATTGTTACTTAAAAACTAAATAAACCATAAACAACCTAGTCAAGCATGAAGATGTCTTAAACATGCCAGGTCTGAAACACGAGCCGAGCTCAAACATATTAATTCATTTAGTTTATCGAGCCTCAGTTTATGTCAAACCAGGCTTGTTTGATTGTTGAATGAGCTCGAATGTTTTTCTTCAAGCCTAGGCTAAGTGAAGCTTCAAACTTTCTTAACCAACCTAAAACCCATTTACCTGAATTAATTGCGTTGTGTTAGAAGCTTTGCATCATTTTGATATCAAATTATCAATATTATTAGAAAAAAAATTCAGTTGACATCAAATTATCAATATTATTAGAAAAAAATATACGCAGTTATAAACATAAACATTTTGCAAACCTCATGAAAAAGTTGGGAAGAAAAAATGCCGGAATCCAAAAGCAGCACAAACCCGATAATCTCATACTACACTCGTACCGAACCTGATTACACAATCCTTCAGATCTCACATGGATCCGAGCCGAAAAACATCACAATCCAATGCATCACTCCTGATTACACAATCCTTCAGATCTCACATGGATCCGACCCGAAAAACATCACAATCCAATGGATCACTCATTGACTCGTTATCATTGTCTCAACTGAAAGCCAAGATCATATAATTTATCCTTTTGCATAATCATCAATTATGCATGTCAATTATGTATCGTGGTTGTGGCCACTGTCTCCAAATGTGCCTTAGCTCCTGAGAGCAAACAAAGACACAAACAATGCAATTCGTCACTGAAGCATTCAGATGCCCACAACTTCACTCAGAGCAGGTTCAGCTTCAACAGTAAGAGAGAATCAATCTTCTGAAGGCAAAGATGCAACCGTAAAAAACCAATTGTAAACACCTCCACTTGATCATATCATGCTTGACATTTAGTGTACAGTATACATGGTTCTCTTCTCTACAAAGAGTAAGAAATAAAAGAACAAAGAAAAATCCCACTAGTTCCCTACCATTAGTTTTCCAGTTCACAAATACACAAGAAACTATGAGACATCAGACAACATTTTTATTCATAATCTCCCTCTGATACTCGGAGAACAAGTAAACCAACCTGCCTATGTAAAATCTAAATCCGATTCTAGAACTCGATAAATACTGGATCAAGCATCTCTGGATAATCTAAAGGTGTATAATCCATGTCCTGCCTCATCGGCCTAATGAAATCATTGCTGCCATAATCAGGATTCTGTAACTGAAACGAGTACACCGAAGGGCTGCCAAGTTGCCAATCCTGCCGACTACCATCTCCAGCATCCGCTACTGCCGGGTTTACCGTCTCATTATTCGAATCTGCATCCATCATCCTCAACATGTCTTCAATATCAAACATCTCTTCAGGGAGATCTAGGATTTGATCAAAATTTACATATAATTCTTCCCCTTGTGCTTCTCTCTCATTATTGTTTTCGATTTCATCATCGTTCAGCTCCAGCTTCAGGGCCCTCACCTGATTATCCCCCTCAACACTGGAATGATGTGATGTCGTCGTCGTGGAGCCCAGCTTCGGAGCCCTCACCTGATTATCCCCCTCAACACTGGAATGATGTGATGTCGTCGTCGTGAAGCCGACCAATTCCGTAGCTGTCGAGGGCTCATTGGAAGCAGCGGCATTACAGTTCGGGAAATTCAGGCGAGCAGTTGGTCCATACATGGCTTTTGCGGCCTCATCATAAGTGCGGGCAGCCTCCAAAGCCGTGGGAAAAGTACCAAGCCAGAGGCGGCTGCCACGGTTGGGCTCTCGGATTTCGGCGACCCATTTCCCCCATGTCCGTTGTCTGACCCCACGATAATTACATCGGGAGTTCTCTGGGCCTCCTTTGCCTCGCATGCAACCCTTTCTTGATCCTTTCGCGGGGACTTTTCGTGGGGGCTTGTTGCCATTGATGGAGGGGTCTTCTTGTTGACGGTTGAACTCTTTCCATTTTGCAAGGGTTTCTGCAAGGGAATCAGGGCCGTCTCGTCTTCTTCTTGGTCTCTTCTTCCTGCAGCAAAGAAAGCCATTCAGCACTTTTCAAAGGCACGAAACAGCCAATAATTTAAGTCGAAATTTTATAAAGATATGCATATATTAGATACAAGATTCTTCTTAACAAAATGAAGAAATTCCGTACATACAACTTTATAAGCTCAAGAACACGTCATTGTACAGTAACGAGAAATGCACAAGGTTATTTCGAACGCTGTATATTTACTACATCCCTCATGTACTCCTAATTTAAACCGAGTATATTATACTGAATTCACGGAGTACCCAACTCTTACTCCTTAGTATTGAAAGTATGAACATAACCCACTCGCCATCAACACATTATAGTCCTATGGGTATGTGAGCCTACATTTTTTCTTTGACAAGTTAGGTAGCTCAAACCCTTCACAAATTTCAGAAGAGATTTACATCACATCCGACTTTCAGTGCTTCAGGGAAAAAATGATAGGATTGCCGAAGAAAGAATGTGGTGGGTTTTGTAATACAAATTGTCATCATAAAAATGGATGATGGAACATTTCGTAGGATGAACACTATCAGAAATACTTCCTACTGCCAAAAGACGAAATCAAGTCTATTACAATAGGAGACTGATATATAATTTTGTTAGGGATATTTGAAGTAAAGTATGCCCGCATTTTGCATGAAACTAGAAAGTGATGGTTTCAGAAAAAAGTAAGATGACAGAGATCTTCAGAATACAAAAAACTTAAGACTTGGTAGAACATAACAAATAAAATATGACTTTTGCAAAAAAAAATGCAAGAGATGAAATTGATGGTCAAATATTCAGAACAGTAGGAGTCGTTATTTTTTAGTGCTTCGAACCATTCACATGATGTAGAAGTGCGGTTAGCATTAGAAATGATTGGAAAATGAAATTGATGGTCAAGAAATAATATATGAGTGTGATTAGCATTGGAAAATGTTTGGATTGACAACATTGTTTGCGGGGTTAAGACAGTTAGAACGGAAATATGCTTTAAAACACACCAAAGAGAAGTCTAGCATGAGTTTAATGTAATTATTTTAGTGAGCAAAACTAAAAAGTGTTTCCAAAATAAAACAGGAAATGGAGAAAAACTTTAAATTCTTAATGTAACTGGGCACTTCCGGGAAGTTTGAAATAAACCAAACATGTATATCAGGAGATTTGGTACAAGGGGTGTGTGCAATCGAATTACAAAGAATAAAAACAAGATGATGAATATGGAGTCATGCATCAAAGATTCCATGGTAACGTGTAAGAAAGAAGACCTATAAATATAAGGAAAAACATTCATGATTGAAATACCCATAGATTTAAAAGAAAAAAATTGTAGGACCTTTGTAAGTCTAGCAATGAACCAGGCAGAATATTGAACAATTAGGAAACATGCCAAAAAGATTAACATAGCTGAGATAGTTGGGATGAGCAATAATAATTGCGTATCGGACAAAAAAATTTGTGCACTTGAAAAAAAATTAAAGGTATCCTGCAGTAAAATGGGAGGGAAATTGATGGAACGGATCGACATTGGTATATGTCTGAACCATGAACAGATACTAGAATGTAGAATGGGATGAGACTTGGAGATAACCCTCTGATGGAACAGGAATTAGAGATAACCCAAGAGAAGGATGGAAGAAATCACAAAACAATGTCTAGTTAATAAAAAGAATAGCCTCAACAGTGCTGAAGATTTTTTAAAATTAAATGGGATGGCCTCAAATAGAGCTGTAATAAAAAAAAAGGAGGAATTGAAATAGAGGGATGTTGGAGGTCCTGTTGAGCATACATACAACCAATCAAGTTTCCAGTACGTGATCTCATGGAATAGACGCCGGTGTCATTATATGAGACAGTGCTACGTTTATTGGAACTACACAACAGGACATCAGGTTACACTTTTGCCACTTTTGCCTGAACAAAGTATGGGGGAAATTGTCCATACCTAGAAAACTGAGGCAATCAATTCACCACCAAGAAGTCCATTGTTCTCCCCCAAGATCTAGTTTTACACAAAGCACATACAACAAAGAGAGCACATCAGAAAAGCATGTGATCAACTTATAAAATATAAAATTAAAAAATGAGCAGCAGAGATGTAATTAGCCGACAAAAAAGAGAATTTTCTACCCAAGTCTTCCCCAGGTTTGGAGTAGGAAGGCCATTACGAAGGACCTTGATGACAAAACGACAACGCAATTGGAGATATATATACCACCAGACGAAGAAACCTATCGACTTGCGACTGACTCAGATGAACAAGGTTGCACAAGCAAAGAAGAGGAGGAGGAGGATCGTAAGGACTAAAGAGTTTGGATATGCATCCAAGAGTTTGCATATGCATCTAACAAAGGGAGCCCCTCAAACATTCCTCATATACTTTTACAGATTCTCACCCAACGCTACATGAATGATCCAACAATAGCTACCTTCCCCAGAATATAGATGAACTTTATAATAACATTATAATACTGAACTAATAACATGCTCACATCATCTCCACTTACCAGCATATAAAATACAAATGCATATAAGATTATATGATTGAAAGTGACAACATAACCACATATCCCCCACTTGGAATATATCCTTTATCAGGTATCAAAGGGGAACTGCGAGCTTCAGCATATTAATAAGCACACATATATTAAGATTAGAAGACTGCACAGTGTTCACACAATCTACAAAGAACATATTCAATTCTTCTCAGAGGACATGATGCTGCTTGCAAATTAAGCCTAAGCCTATTATGCTATTTCTAGTTTTGTTACACAGCTCAACAGATAGGTCCTTTGGAACTTCGAGTGAGAAAGCCTTATCCCCTATTTATTCACATTTCAAGTCCCCTGTTCATATATTTCATTTTTCAATCCTCGCCTTACTTTGGGCATGTGTTGACGCATATAGGGCTAACTTAAGTGTACTTTACGATCCTTAGAAAGCTTTCCAAAGTCTCCTCAATAGGTTGCCTAATATTATGTTTTCTCTGTTATCATAGTAACAATAATTTCCTGAAATAAACATCATATGTTTGTTCCCTTAAGTTCTAGACACTGATACCTCATTCCCCTATGTCCACGAGTAAAAGTATAAAGATTTACCAATGCTAACTGCAATCATATGTCATTTCTTCTTTTACTGCCCAACATTCTAAATCCTAAAGCTTCTTAAAGTCCCTAATTCAGGATATGTATTTTCCTATAAGTAGATTAAAGTCATCGGGTAAGCTTATTAAAGTCATCATTGGACCGGAAGCATTAACTAAACCATCCAGGATATTAGTCTGAACAAAACCTAAAACATAGAAAAGGCTACTTGATGCCAAGCTTTCGATGGGAACTCAATACAAGGGGATGCCTACCCTACCTAATGCTCCAACCAAATGAAGAAACTCAACGGTTCAGTTCTAGATGCTCGCGTGCAGGCGCGCGCAAGCATGCGGTACAACTATTTTAGATGGTCCCACTCACCCATACAAGTTCACATGGCACGACTCTTTTAGACTGTCGGTAGACTAGACCTAAAGTTGAATTCAAATGACAAAACATGGAAATTAAGATAATATATTGTCTTCTTGTTTTCAAAACCGCTTCTCATCATAGGACGCTTACCATGCCTTAACCTCACCAAAAAGGTCTCGCCTTCCAAACACAAGAATATATCTGAATTCCAATCAGCCAGCATAATGGTTTACCGGCTCAACCATATGATACTTTCAGATCTTCTCAACACCTTAGAGTGGATGCCATCATATCCATATGAAAGTTAACCCCCCTCCCCTCTCTGGGAAGTAGTTGTCTCTCAATTTTCATCGCCTAAACTTCTGAGTAAAGCACTAATAAGTCAGAAGAACTAATAAGTCTGCAAGTTTCAAGTCTACGAACTCTTGGCTACAGAACTACTTCATACTAGGTAAACTCACGCAGCTATTCCAAACCATTATAAGCTTCCTCAGGACCTAGAAGCCAGATTACCGAGACAAGAACACAGTTATATTCACAAAGGTGTAAAAGCAATTTAAACAGATGCCTAGGCACTATACCCGGTCAGGCTCTATAGATTGGCCGGTGCCGAGTGCGGTAAGTTCTATATGCTCACCCACTTTCTAAAGCACAGCTAGAAAACTTCTTGATGGAAGATATTTATCAATGATCCACTCAAACAGGACATTCTGAACTATATCTACACCAAGAAAACCCTTTCTGATCATTCAAATGCTAAAATTTCCTCCATATACATCAGAATCAGTTCAGATCATCAATCATCAAGAAGCGAAACAAACACTACACGGGCATTAATTTGGTTTCTATATAATATCTTTGGAATAACTGATTTGTTCACTCGGTCGTTCAACCATAGTATTTGACTATTATCTTCCGCCTCAGAACTTGACAATGGAAGTGCTTAAGTATCAATTATACAGATTTCTCTTGAGGGCTAGGCCAAGAAGCTTAAAGCAACTCTCTTGTCATTTACTTAATCATGAAGGAAGCTAGCTAAATAGAAATCGCTGGTCTTTTCCATTAAGAGACTATGCTTTTGGGGAAAAGGACTTCTAATATATACCTTACACTAAGAATCAACTTTTTCCAAGTAACCCAATTTGCAAATGCTCCCTTCATATATAATTCGAAGGTAATCGGCAACCAACTCATCAATTACTTAGTTTTGACAACACATGACTTATGACACAAATTAATGAACACCATTAATCCAAGCGATGAAACTGTTGAGGCTCAGCACAGAGCAGAGGTGCATACTGGAGGCAATTCTGGAGGAGCTCGAGCATGATTTCCCAATTGTATCGGTTGGCTGCTAATAGGAGTTTTGACAGAGGGTTAAATGCAAAATGGCAAGGAGCTGAGCCAGTGAGTGGGTGACACGTGCCTGGCAGTTATACCCACTGGCTTTGTCTTGACCACTGTTTCATTTGCTCTTGTTTTAGCAATAAATAGCCTGATGTAGAAGTAGAAGAAAAAGAATTTGGTGAAAATAAAACTCTCAGATCCCCAATTCTCTCTCTTTCTCAATCCTATCAACCCTAACTCGATTTCCTCCAATTTTCCCAATTCTACTTCAAATTCTTCCAATTTCAGGTAGCAATGGCGAAAGGCAAGAACAAGGAAGGTAAGGGAGCTTTACAGAAACAAAAGTGATGCACAAAAACATTGAATCCTGAAGAATTCAAGCAGATCAAATCCCGAACCAAAGACACCCTAAGAAAGCAAATTTACTCACAAATTGAAACTTTTTTTTCAATTAAAACAAACGCCCTAAGGATCTAGAGAATCCAAACAGAACCAATTCCCCAACGATAACGCCCTAAAAAAAGATATTTTTTCTGCTAACCAAAAATCCCATCTTAATCGCAACTTAATCCAAAAAATAAAGGCAAATTCAACGAATTTCTTTCATCAAGAGATGAAACTTTTACACGCTTACCTTTCGATCTCAGCCATTGGTAGAATCTCTGAACTTGTGCTCTTTCTGAAAATCCTTCGATCGATCGCTAGGGTGTCGCTTTTATATTGGGATTTTTTTTTGTTTCGCCTAAAATGGAAAGTCGTAGATTTTTCTTGGGTGCCAAGAAAACTCTAGCGGGGCATCTCGCAGTATATAGCCCTATCCGGAAATTTCGTGATGACGAGCCCCCTCTCGTGTCGCCACAGCAATCGCCTGAAACGACACGTGTCCAGAACTTTCGCGACACTGGGCCGGGCTTCATCTTTGCTTGTGACAGGATATATCCGTTGGATATTTGGTTTTTAATTGAACATGGCCTCTCTTCACCCATATATGCACCCCTTCTGAACACATGTGGGTCAAGTTGTGGGTGCAATCCTAATGGGTATATGGGTCTGGCTTGGCCAACTGTCTATGTTGGCATGCAGACCAATTTACAAATCCTTATATTTTAAGAGCATGATGAAGACATTCCACACGTGTAAAAATGAAAAAAAAAGATGAATCGATTTGTCGCTTTGTAGCATCGAAGCATGGTTGCGGTAAGTTCACTTGCAAGAACCTGAAACCTACACTGATAAATAATGCAAATGGATTTGGTTACATGCCACCCATTTCTTTTTTTAAAAAACAAAAAATTTAAGAAAAAACATATATTCTCAGCATCATCATACAAAGAGACAAAAATAATTAATTGTAATGTTTAAAAAATGTTTAGAGCCTCCACGTAATCAAAGAAAAAAAAACAAAAATAATTAAACTTTTCCATCTTTTGAGAAAAAAAAATAAACATTTTAGAATTTGAGACAAAAAATAACTTTGTAGAAATTACGTTGAGTTCCAAATTCAATCTACATTGTACTTAAACTTAAGACAAAAAAAAAACTTTCAAGAAGTTATTTTAATCCTATCGTTTTAAAATTCTAGTTTCATTTACTTATAACTACTTTTTTCTATTAAATATGGTAAATAATATATTATAATATCTTCTAGAATACTCTTGATCTAAGTTACTAAAATGACTATTTTATTTACTTATTAACATTCAAAATAATTTTACACAAAAGACCCCCTACTTTATATTTATCCATGGGATCAAGATTTTTTTTTTTTACTCTATTTAATTCATAAACATGAATGGCACTTGCAAAATGCCAGTACTGTTAATATCTCTAATGTCAAGTAGCGGATGAGGAGGGGGTGTGGTGCTGTGATATTTAATGTGAATTAAATACCCAGAAAAAAAAATCCTTAGCTCTAAGTTATCCATGTCATCAGCTCTTTTCATATTAGAAAATCCTTTAGAATAGCAAATCTCATCATATATTTAAATGGTTTTCAAAATGATAAGTGTAATTAATTTAATCTTCTCAAATAAGATAATAAACTAGTACAAAAATTAAAGCATTAAAACATAGATTATTTGGTTAATAGAATTAACAATTTCCTTCTCTCTACTATTATTATTATAATGGCAACTTCTCATGGAGAATCCAAATTAAGTTTATAGTTAAGACATTCTTAGATTTCATAGGAAAACAACAAATTAAAGATGAAAAATATCATAAGCGATTCTCAGATATAGAGTGTCATATCATCTATAACGATTAGTATTCTGCACATACGATGCACGTATGTATGAAGAACATAAAATCTCACTCCATTAAATGTGCAGTTAAATATAGGCAGCATATTTTGATATCCTAAATTTGATATTTCTATTCAATTTTTTGAATGGCTAAAATGCTAACTCATGATGCCGCATTTTTAAAAAAAATAATGTGATACCAATCATATCAAAAAATTGTAAATGGAAATATGTAATCAACAATTAATCACATAATTCTAGCATTAAAACTTGATGAATGACCCTTAATTAGCAATAGTCGTGGACTTCCTTATCCTTTTGGAAAAATTATTACACGTGTCGGCCGTATACACCCAGAAAAAAGAGAGAAGAAATAGAAGTGTGGACTCCACACATTCCTCAAGGCTGCCTGAAACTCCCCCTTCTCTCTCACCTCCTGCCCGGATATATCACACACGGCACATGGAATAATTTCTCATTCCCTTTATGTTCTCTTCTTTATCTTCAACCTTTATTTCCCTCTTTCTCCTTATTTTTCTACTTTTTTCAACTTTTTCTGTTTATTTCCTTCCCTGCTTTTTTTATATTTATACAAATCCAATGTGAAGTAGTTTCTCTAGCTAAAACAGTGAGTGGGTTTCTTTTCAAAAAATGGCTAAATGGCATGAAATACCCTTAGTATTTACTCCAAAAGCAAAAAATACCCCTGACTTTCTAAAATCAGCAGCTTGCCTCCCTCAACTTTAATTGTTTCCCAAAATACTCTTCATTTAAATATTTAATTAAAATTTGTTTCAAGGGTTTTTTGAAATACCCCGCAAAATTAAATGCAAATCTGATGTACCCATTATCCTTCGACATTATCTACACCTCCCAAAAGTCTTTTAAATTTTCTTTAAATACAACAACATTAAATTATGGCTAATTTTGTCAGAAATCGATGAAAAAAACTCCTCACAATCCTTTCTTATTCTTTACATGTTTTCAAATTCCCAAATCAAAATTGTTTGATCGAGTTAGGTTTTCTTATAAGATTTGATTGATTTAGATGTTCTATTCTATACGTTTTGACCGATTTGGTTATTTTATGTTAGGATTGCATAATTCTAGGTTTCTTTTGGGTTAAAATTTTCTAAAATCTAAATATTTTATATTAGGGTTTCTTAATTGGGAGGTAAATATAGTAGAAGAAAAAGAGAAAAAAACAAAGAGACCATGAGAACAAAGAGAAAGAGAAGATAATTAAAATGAATGTGAAGCTGATGAGAAGGAAAAAGATGAGAATGGGATTTTGTTGGGTTGTGATGATAAAAGATGATGTCATTACGTTGATGATGAAAGTAAATGTATTTGAAAAATAAATAAAATCGAAAAAAAAATTAAGTCACGTAATAAGTTCGGAGTTATTTAAAAAACTTAAAGAATTTTGAAAGACGTGAATAATATCGAAAAATAATTAGTGTATAAAAGAAAGAGAGAAAAAGAAATTCTTTTAATTAAATATTTAAATGAAGAGCATATTGGAAATCAATTAAGTTGAGGGGGGCAAGCTGCTGGTTTTAGAAAGTCAGGGATATTTTCTGCTGTTGGAGTAAATATAAGGAGTATTTCCTGCCATTTAGCCAAAAAAAATTGTTTTGTATATAAAGATAGGGAAAAGTCTAGTATTATAACTTTTTTTTCTTTTTTTTCTTTTTTTCTAAAAAAACTATAGGATGAGAAAACTCTCTATTTCATGGAACATGTTGATGGGATGTTAGACTCATCTAAAAAGATTTTAAAGCGCGGTGGACGCGGTAATTTAAAAAATCTAGAGAGCAATAACAACCCCAACCCAAGAATCAAACGAAAATACTAAACAAGAAACAAAACTAGTAAACTAAAATAAATAAGTTAACGAGTGACAACCTTTTTAGCGTGTTAGCCACCTCTCCTTGGACTCAGACTAGCCTCCACAAAATCCGGAACAAGCTTGCTCGATAATCTCCTTACCGAAAATGATCCACCTTGAGATAACTTCAACACAAGCTTTAGTTTCAAATTGATCTCATAAAAATGAAGCAACTTACTAATTAAACTTGCTAAGAATGATTAGTAGAAAATGTAGAATAATTAGCTCACTAAATTCTTCTCTATTCTTTTCTTTCCTTACTTAAGAAAAAACTCAAGAGAGGTTGTCATAGAGATGAGAATAAGTGGATGAGATTCAAGATGAGAACAAATTTAAAACAAAAAATAAGTCATCAAAGAAAACACCAAAGAACTCTACAACCATCTAAAAACCTATGACTCGTTCTTTTTTTGAATGTTCTCATCTAAACCATATAAGTCTCATACACCCATCTCTAATGTATCAACATACATGTCTCAATATTTATATCAAATACAAACATTAATAAAGAGAAGAAAATAATAAAGTGAGCATGATATTAGTTAATATATAAATATATAAATATACATTTAATTATTAAATCAACACTTGATTTGATAATCCGGTTATATCATATATATACCGGCTAATAACATTAAACTCCCGATTAAAATACGTGTATCAAATACATGTGTTTGTTGGGGTTTACTTAGCACCTAGTCTAGGGTTTGGAAGTATCACACATGCCACAATTAAAATTTTAAAGGTGCTAAGTAAACTAACCATGAATTTTTAACTAGAATATTTAGGGTAACAAGCAAAGTATCATATACTAATAAGAAACCGTCACTGAGTGAAGAGATTACAACCTTTGTAGACCTCCCTTGGTGACTTCTTGGACCTTTGAGAGTTTGGAACGAATCACTAGTGTCCTTCCTCGTCCATGATGATTCACCCGAAGTCCCTTTGCCCAAACCTCCTTGTTTTACTTGATCTTTCAAAGAAGTGTAGCAAACACCCTGCACAAATAGGCTAGATGTGTGTAGAATGATGAGATGGTTTGTATTCTTTAATCAAAACCTCTTCTTTTTTACTACCCCACTCAAAGAAAATCTCAAGAGAGAGAGAGGAAGAAAAAGATAATGGTAAAACTAGAACTCAAAGTGTTTTGTGATGAATAATGAGATGAGAATGAATAATCAATATTAAAACATTCTCTTCTCAAACCATGGTTAGTAATTATCTAGATATTTACTATTGAGTTAAAAGCCAAAAGAAAACTAACGCATGGTTAATAGTTAGGTGAAGTTTAGTCAAAAGAAGATAAACATTAACCATGAGTGAATTATCTCTTCTTTAACTCAATATAAATAAATATATACATATTTACAACCATGTGAGTCTTGCATTGCCACCATATGTGTATCAACAACCATGATACAATGTATGTATGTATGTGTCCATGCACATCATCATGTGCATACATGCATGCATACATCAACAAAGAAAAGGGTTTAATAAAAAAATTAATCTAAAAGTCAAATGTTAAATCAACACTTGATTTAACAAACCGGTCATATCACATATGACCCGGCCAATAGAAAAATGCCCGATTAATATACGGTATCACATACTCGCATTTAATCGGGTCCCCGCGCATATCTCATATGCACACCATATCTTTTCGCCTGAGCTAGGAAACTCCTGTGTGGGACTCTAAGGCTCGTCAATACGCCGGCAGTAGGTGACGATCATATCAAACACCCACAAGCCGCAAGCGGTCAGCTAAACGTAACGACCACCCGGGTATTGAACGATCAGAAGAAAACCAGCGAAGCTGTCAAAACTCTCGTCGAGCCAACTGGCAACACTTACCGTACAGTCCGGCCTCTTCATCAAATATGCTGCATATCGAGTTTAGAGATGGAATCGTCGACCCCAATAACTCAATAAGTCATGCCGGTATATGGCTCATAACAGATCGAGAAACTACTGATAACACGTATCAGTAAATCTCAGCAGCCCTGGTCAGGGACTTCCTGTTATAGCCAATCGAGCATAGCACAACATCAACCCCCAATACCGGGAGTGACGAAACCCCTCCTATCGCTCATTGCCTCCATGTGCCTCGGGACTGTACCCAAATCCACCTATTTGCATGACTCAGTAGAGCCGTGGTAGGGTGGAGATCAAAGTACAGTGGGAGAACACACAGGACTCTATGACGATCTTGGGTCTACAGACTAACCTGTACCAGTGTCACCTGAGAACTGCTATTCGACGATAGATATAATACCACATAGAAGTTCTCGGAGAGTCCGTTCAGTGTACCCATTCTCCACTGAGCACCCGCATACAATCTTTGGTGTCACCACACCAGATGGATATGGGATCATCTATCGCCCATCATATGGGACAAAAATGGTATACGCTAGTCTACTATGGAATATCGATGCCCCGTATCGATACACCCATGACTAGGTACAGTTAAAGGATATGCTTATAAACCACAGGTGTCCCACTAGTATGATCTGCATCATAGTCCCAGTAGTCAAGCAAATATCATATGGGCTTTATCAACATGTACTAAATGAATAAGATGCATGATCAAATGAACGTGTCAAGATAAAGTAAACCAGATAGTATACTGTCATGTCGAGCAAGAAAGTCATCTATATACATATATACATGTCCAAGCATCCACTATACATATAATGGCCTCTAGAGCATACATATATCCAACAATCTCCCACTTGCACTAAGGCCAATTATTAGCGTATCTTATACCCAACATCTCAAAAAGTCGCTCATGCTACGACTGTGGAAGGGCCTTTGTGAGTGGATCCGCGGTGTTATTCTTTGTATCTACTCTCCGAATCTCGATCTCATGGAGATCTACTATCTCCCGGATCAAATGATATCGCCTCAAGATGTGTCTGGACTTCTGATGGGACCTTGGTTCTTTGGCTAACGCCATAGCCCCATTATTATCACAATACAATGGTATTGGATCAACAATGGTTGGAACTACTCCTAGTTCCGCGATGAACTTCCTCATCCAGATGGCTTCCTTGGCAGCAATATACTCAGCTTCCATCGTGGAGTCTGCAACGGTATCCTGTTTGGAACTCTTCCAACTAACCGCCTCTCCATTGAGGGTAAATACAAACCCTGAGATAGATTTGCTGTCATCCTTATCACTTTGGAAGCTGGAATCGGTAAAGGCCTCCATTTGGAGATCCCCATTACCATACACCAAGAACAATTCCTTAGTCCTTCGCAAGTACTTAAGAATGTTCTTCACTACTATCCAATGTTTCTCCCCTGGGTTGGATTGATACCTGCTTATTACAGCTAGTGCATAAGCTACATCAGGACGGGTACATAACATCGCATACATTATAGATCCTACGGCTGAAGCGTAGGGTATAATGTTCATGCGAGCTCTCTCTTCATCAGTCTTCAGACAAAAGTCCTTGGAGAGAGTGATTTCATGACAAGCGGGAAAGGCACCATGCTTAGAATCTTCCATACGAAACCTTTTTAGGATGGTGTCAATGTACTTTGATTGGGACAATCCCAATAACCTCTTGGATTTATCTCTATAGATCCTAATGCTCAAAACGCACGAGGCATCACCCAGGTCCTTCATGGAGAACCTTTGTGATAAGAATAGTTTGACCGATTGTAGCATAGGAATATCATTTCCTATCAAGAGAATGTCATCCACGTACAATATGAGGAATGTGACAGTACTCCCTACAATTTTCTTATAAATGCATGGTTCATCTATATTTTTGATAAAATTAAACCTTTTGATTGTATCATCAAAGCAGATGTTCCAGCTCCGTGAGGCCTGCTTTAATCCATAAATAGATTTGAGCAACCTACATGTTTTCCTGCTGCTCCCATTGTCAATGAAGCCTTTTGGCTGATCCATATAAACGCATTCTTCTAAATCACCATTTAGAAATGCAGTTTTAACGTCCATCTGCCAGATTTCATAGTTGTAGTGAGCAGCAATAGCAAGTAGGATCCGAATGGATTTAAGCATTGCTAGTGGAGAGAAAGTTTCATCATAGTCCAATCCTGGTCTTTGACGAAAACCTTTCTCTACAAGCCTTGTTTTATAGGTCTTTACCTATCCATCTACACCAATCTTTCTCTTAAAGATCCATTTTCACCCTACGGGTTTTATCCCAGGAGGTGCAACATCCAAAGTCAATACTTTGTTGGTGTACATGGACTCCATTTCGGATCTCATGGCGTCCAACCACTTCATTGAGTCACCATTCGTGATAGCTTGCTGAAAACTAGTAGGATCATTATCATCCATGATGCAATCTTCTCTGTCACCATTAATGAGAAACCCATAGTATCTCTCCGGTGGGTGAGAAGTTCTACTAGATCTCCGGAGTGGCTGAGGTTCTTGAAGTTCTACTGCAACATCAGTTTCAACCAATTCGTCATGAGTAATTTGTGTCTCTAGAACCACTTCTAGTTCTACCGCATTGCCATCATCACCTTTTGTAAAAATCTCATTTTCTAAAAATGTGGTATGTTGAGAAACAAACACTTTTTGTTCCTCCTTGTGGTAGAATAGATATCCATATGAATGTTTTGGATATCCCACAAATTTACACATGACCGATCGTGTCTCGAGTTTGTCTGGATTCTGCTTTTTGGCAAAAGCTGGACAACCCTATATCCTAACTCTTTTAAGAGATGGTCTCTTTCCACTCCATATCTCATATGGAGTGGTAGACACGATCTTGGTTGGAACCCTGTTTAACAGATGCAGTGTTGTCTCCAATTCATGTCCCCAAAAGAAAAGCGGTAACTCAGCATCACACATCATGGACCGTACCATATCTAACAGGGTACGATTCCTCCGTTCTGACACACCATTGTGCTGTGGTGTGTAAGGAGGAGTGAGCCGAGAGAGAATCCCATTCTCTTTCAAGAAGTCTGAAAACTCTGTACTCAAATACTCTCCACCTCGATCTGATCGGAGTTTCTTGATACTCAAGCCTGTTTGTTTTTCTACTTCAAGTTTGTACTCCTTGAATTTCTCGAAAGCTTTGGATTTGTGCTTTCATAAAAACACGTTTCTGAATCTTGAGAAATCATCAGTAAAAGTAATGAAGTATGAAAAACCGCCTCTAGCATGTGTAGACATTGGTCCGCATACATCACTATGTATGAGGCTTAACAGTTCCACAGCTCTTTCTTCGTGTCCAGTAAACGGAGTTTTGGTAATTTTACCTTTGATACAGGACTGACAAGTCGCATAAGATTTATATTCAAAAAGATTCAAATATCCATCTTTATGTAGCTTGTTTAGTCTTGTTTCATTAATATGACCAAGTTTACAATGCCCAAGAAAAGTTTCATTTATATCTGAAAACTTTTTTTTATTAGTATGTTGTATATTGAAAACCGTGTGTTGGTTCAGGATGTAAATGCCGTTATTTAGTGTACCATACCCAATCAACTGTTGATTCAAGTTAATGTTCATAACATTATTCTGCAACACAAAATGATATCCTTCATGGTCCAATAAAGAAACGGATATTATATTACATAGCATACTTGGTACATAATAACAAGGGTTCAAAACCATAATACAACCCGAAGGCAACCCCAGATGAAACTCTCCTACGGATACAACATGTACATTGGAACTATTTCCAACCCGCAGAGTATGGTTACCAGTCTTCAAAACTCTACTGTTTCTCAATCCCTGCATACAATTGCAGATGTGAGAACCAGAACCGATATCTAATACCCAAGATGCGGAGTTTATAGAAAACAATTTTCAGTTACAAACACACCTGAAGCGGAAGCATCAGTATACTAATTCTTCTTGAGATCAACAAGATACACAGCACAGTTGCGTTTCCAATGTCCCGACTTGTGGTAGTAAAAATATTCTCCTTTTCCACTTCCTGTGGCCCCAAATTTGTCTTTCCACTTCGCCTTTTTAACCCCACCTTTCGGTTTGATGGGTTTCTTCTTCTTCTTTCCCTTTCTCACGACCCATAGTTTGGATGTGACCGACACTTAGATTGTATGATATCTAAAGACATCGACACAATCTAAATAATCCTAAAACCAAGATCAAAACCCTTTTTGCGGAAATTAGAAAATAATAGTTTTTAAGTAAAAGAATGAAGTAGCATATCGAAAGGTTCTAAGGTACTGGAAATGTAACAACTTATGTTAAACTTTCGATAGTGCCTATCTCTTATTTTATTAATAGAAAACCAATTTAAGTTGTGTAATTAAATTGCATCCCTAGTTGGGAGCAACCAATACTAAACAGCGGAAATCAATACGCAAATAGTACAACACTCATGATAATGAATTTCATGCAGATTTAATAAAACATAAGTTACATAACTAACGATGTCACTCAGACTAAATAATATACAATATGTTTTGTTCTAACTCAATATACATGGTCTGATGGAGTAATACTAGATCCAAAATATACATATCCAAAATAGAAGATTACTACATATGTAACCCACCTAACAAAAAGAGTGGTAACAGCTGACGAATGGATCTACACTGCTGCTATGCGTCCACACGACTTCTGCAAGGAACTATGGAACAACGGGGGTGAGTTGCCAACTCAGCGAATAAGACTAACATATATCGGCTGATAATGTAAGTATGACGCAGTAGAGCTAATATATCAATAAGGATGAATATAAGGTATGATAACATGGGAAAGCATAAACATGAACTACTAAGTAAAAAATCAAGAATGAAATCTCATCAGTATTTTCCAAATAAAGTTTATTCTTTTCCGTGTCTAACATCGACACAAATCTTCTGTTTCCATCAGGCATCGTTCCCCGAACGATCTTGTCATCCAATAATACCGGTCGGTATCACATAGATATCCGCCGTGTTCATAACCATCTCCGGTATCGAGTATCCTCGCTAGGCTTCCCGCCTCAAATGCGACTATCCTGCCCCTCGGTCTCGACCGGGTCCACCATGAATCCGACTGTATAGCTCCCCCACTCAGTCTGGATAACGTAAAAAAATCCGCGACCGTATAGCTCCCCCACTCGGCCCGGAATAAAACCAAATCATAAAAATATCTCATGATGGACATCTCACATCAATATTTAGAATCACTGAATTTACGAAATAGTATAGGAAAACTCAAAACCAGAATCCTCAATAATACAAATGCTTCTTATATCAACTTCTAATACTTGAATACGAAACATGATGTCATTTATGCAAAGTACTACTGTTATTGATGTTTAAGGTATGATAGGAATCATATTTAACAGGATAATTTCTAAGTATGAAAGCGACATGTTAATATTGACGAGGTATAGTGCAACATGTAGATATGTGCATGTGCGGTATAACTCGTCGATAATTATGCAGCGTTCTAATAACTATTAACATGGCAATGGATATATAGGTATGAATGCATATGTTCAAGTTATATGTAAAAGCAAATTTCATTTAACTTAAGTTACGGCCGTATCACGCCATCCCCACAAAATCCCCCGGTAGATGTTTAATCTACTCACCGGAATACGTCGTAATCTACTCAGAAATCGCCAATCCCTTCCTTTTTCTTGCGTCCTCCGAAGTTCTCGTATTCGAATCTAACATTGAATTTAACTTGTATAAGAAACGGCTAACTCCGATACGGCGAAAACATGAAATTACAAGTGCTATGTACTAACTATACTACGTATGACCATTCTAAATTATCTAACACTTATACTAACTGAACTTAATCCGATCGCTGTTCGTAACCGAAAATAGAATCGCTTTACGAAAAGTCTGTGTCGTGTTTTAAACGTTTTAACCCCATTTCAGATATTAACTCCCAGATTTCATATACTATTAAATTGACTTAAATAAACAATACCAAACATCATAACACCTACACAGAGACCTACCCTGAAAACCCAAAACACTTAACTCCTCCAAAAATCCGGCGACGCCGGAATTTCCCTAAACCTCGCAGGCCAAAATCCGAGCCCCCTGGTTCGTATTCTTATGGTTGATTCTAAGTCCAGTCTATAAAATTAAAGAACCGTTTGATCAATTTAGTTATCATCTAAACTATAGCAGATTTTTACAGAATTAACTTTTGCCTAAAATACGATATTATCGATATCCGATTTCTAAAATTTAAAGTTTACAGAAATAAATCCTACTGTGATTAGAGATTATACCTACAGAAGATGGTTGAAAGGCTTCCTTCAAGATGCCGAAATCCTTAGCTCCTTGCTTGATGGTGAAATTCCTTAGCAACTAGTTCTTCTTCTCTTCTCTTTTCTTTTTCTCTTTGTGTGCATTCTAATGTTTTTCTCTTTTCTTTTTCTATTTCAGTTGATTTCCTAATTTCACAATATATATGAACTGAACCCTATAAAGTGAATGAGTGAGGGTGTTAGGAGTGAGGGTGTTAGGAGGAGGTGTCACCAAATAAGGGTGTGGTTGTTTCATGCAAGGTGGAGGTGTTAAGCATGAAGTGTGCATGCAAGAAGGATGTGTCCATGCCTTATCACTCCAATTTGTTTTGTTTTTGTGATAATTTCAGAACTAAAACATTATCTAACCCCTTTTTTACTTACACACTCAACATTTCCAAGTTTGCACAATTTCCTAAACTTTACACAAAGACCCTTCACTACCTATGTTATTATATAACACCATTCTTATTAAAATGAAGCTAAATTTCACACTAAAACTCTTGTAATTTATTAATGTTACACACTAAAATTTCAATTTAATTTGTTTCACATACTACTTATGAAATTGTCCTATTTGGTTTTAATAACTTTTGAAATTAATATTTTATTATTTAATTAATTAAATTTATTTATTTTCTATAATTTTCAAAATGTTACAATATTCCCCCCTTAAGAAAATTCGGTCCCCGAATTTAAAACTTAACTATACCTTCAAAAAGATGTGGAATTTTCTTTCGCATCGCATCCTTGGTCTCCCAAGTGATCTCCTCTCGATTCATTCCTCGCCAAAGAACCTTTACAGATGGAAGTACTCTTGATCTCAGTTTCTTTGCCTGCCGGTCTAGAATAGCTACCGGCTGCACTGTGTAGGATAAGTCCGGCTTAAACTGTAAGGTCTGATACTGGATCGCGTGAGAGAGATCGTGAAGATACTTGCGAAGCATAGACACGTGAAACACCAGATGCACATCGGGAAAACTCGGTGGAAGTGCTAAACGATAAGCCACAACACCCACTATCTCCAGAATCTCATAGGGTTCGACATATATGAGGCTGAGCTTCCCCCTTTTTTCCGAAACGCATCACACCCTTCATCGGAGATACACGAAGGAATACATGATCTCCCACATCAAACTCGGGTCTACGATGGCATCGATCGGCATATGATTTCTGTCTGCACTGGGCTGCTTTCATTCTGTTCCATATCAACTGGACCTTTTCTGTAGTCTCCTGTACTAGCCGCGGTCCCAAAATGCTACTCTCGCTCAGTTCTTTCCAGCAAACGGGTGATCGACATTTCTCCCATACAAAGCTTCAAAGGGTGCCATCTGGATCATCTCCTGAAAACCGTTGTTGTAAGAGAATTCTATCAAAGGTAGGTGACGATCCCAACTACCACCGAAGTCAAGACTGCGGGCTCGAAGCATATCTTCTAGAGTCTGTATAGTCCGCTCCGACTGGCCATCTGTCTGCAGGTGAAAAGCTGTACTAAAACTCAGTCGGGTACCTAGAGCTTCTTGGAGTTTCTGCCATAGCCGGTTGGTAAACTGCGTACCCCTGTCGGATACTATGCATGTCGGAATTTCATGCAATCGTACGATCTCATCAATATAAACCCGAGCATACTGTGCGTACCCATAAGGCGTCTTCACCGGAAGAAAGTGAGCGGTCTTCGCTAATCTACCCGCAATCACCCAGATAGAGTCATACCCTCTGCTAGTCCTAGGTAGACCCACAATGAAATCCATGAAAATCAGCTCCCATTTACACTCTGGAATAGGCAAGGGCTGCAACTCTCCTACCGGCCTCTGGTGCTCGACTTTGACTTGTTGACAAGTCAAGCATCTCGAAACAACCTCAGCGACATCTCTCTTCATTCCTTCCCACCAATAGACATCCTTCAAGTCATGATATATCTTGGTGGAAATAGGATGAATACTATATGTTAACCGATGAGCCTCCTCTAAGACCTCACGTCTCAGTCCTTCCGAATCCGGCACACAAAGACGAGTCCCAAAACGTAATACTCCACGGTCACCTATCACGAACTCAAATTCTTTACCCTGTCTCACCTGATCCATAATCTCCGACAAGCGAGTGTCCAGGGGCTGTGCCTCTCTAATACGGTCCAGTAACTGAGGACAAGTGCGAACATAAGCTAACTGCCCTCCTGTCGATGTGAACTCAAACTGTATACGACTATCACATAAAATCTGCCAGTCTGTAGAAGACTGTCTCTGTAAGGTGTACAAATGAGATAAGCTACCTCCAGGCCTTCGACTCAAAGCATCTGCTACAACATTCGCTTTGCCTGGGTGATAAAGAATCTCGCAATCGTAATCCTTCACTAGTTCCATCCATCGACGCTGCCTCATATTCAGATCCCGCTGCTGAAAAATATACTTCTTGTTCTTATGGTCTGTAAATATCTGGCACGACTCTCCGTACAAGTAATGCCTCCAAATCTTTAGTGCGAAAACTACAGCAACCATCTCCAAATCATGAATGGGGTAGTTCTGCTCGTGCCTCTTCAACTGCCGAGAAGCATAAGCTACAACTCTGCCGTTTTGCATCAATACACAGCCTAAACCCACTCGAGAAGTATCACAATACACAACAAAACTGCCTGACCCAGAAGGTAAAGATAAGACTGGTGCAGTTGTCAAGAGAGTCTTCAACTGCTGGGAACTTTGCTCACATGCATCTGTCCAAAGAAATGGAACTTCCTTTCTAGTCAATCCGGTCAACGGTGCAGCGATCCGAGAAAAAATCCTCCACAAAACGTCGGTAATAACCAGCCAGACCCAAGAAACTTCGAACCTCTGTAACTGACACAGGTCTGGGCCAGTGCTATACTGCTTCTATCTTCTTTGGGTCCACACGTATCCCATCTCTCGCAACTACGTGACCCAAGAAATCTACACTATCCAGCCAGAAAGCACACTTGGAGAATTTAGCAAACAGCTGATGCTCCTTCAAGGTCTGCAACGTGATGCACAAATGCTGCTCGTGCTCCTCCCGACTCCGGGAATAAACAAGAATATCATTAATGAATACTATAATAACCTGATCAAGGAATGACATGAAAATACGGTTCATCATATCCATGAAAGCTGCTGGGGCATTGGTGAGTCCGAACGACATCACTAGAAACTCATAATGCCCATATCGGGTACGAAAAGCAGTCTTCGGAATGTCATCCTTCCGAACTCTCAACTGGTGATACCCTGACCGCAGATCAATCTTCGAGAAATATCCAGCCTCCTGCAGCTGATCGAATAAGTCATCGATACGAGGTAGTGGATACCTATTTCGCACAACAACTCGATTCAGCTGCCTGTAGTCGATGCACAGTCTCATGCTGCTGTCCTTTTTTTAATGAACAAGACAGGAGCTCCCCACGGTGACACACTCGGACGAACAAGTCCTCTATCCAACAACTCCTGCAACTGACCTTTAAGTTCTTTCAACTTCGTCAGGGCCATCCGATAAGGTGGTATAGAAATAGGCCCCGCACCCGGAATCAAGTCAATGCAAAATTCAATATCACGATCGGGTGGCAATCCTGGTAATTCAGCAGGAAACACATCCAGAAATTCTGTGCGATCGGAACTTGGTCCAACGGAACTTCAGCGGCTCCTACGTCCTGAACAAACGCTAAGAACCCATGACAACCCTTCTTTAAGAGTCGTCCCGCACAAAGAGCAGAAATCATGTTGGCAGGAGTTACATTATAGTCTCCCTGCACAACAAAGATCGGTTCACCCGGACAACAAAATCTGACCGTTTTCTCCCGACAATCTATATAAGCATGACAAGCGGCCAACCAGTCCATACAAAGAAGTATATGTTGGAGATAGTGCCCTCAGAGTCAATTATTGGATCACAGGCACGTGATTGCAATGATTGAAGGATGACCTATTCCGGTAGGACAGTCTTACTCAAGATGATAGTATGCTATCTGGTTTATCTTTATCATCGTGTACTGCTTTAGGTGATCTTACAGGTCACTATAGTACGTTGATAGAGCCCCTAGGATTCATGCTTGACTGCCAGCAGTATGAGGGTGATCATATACGTGGGAGCTGGTAGTCTATAAGCACATCCTTAAAAGGTCCCTAGTCATGGGAGTTTCGAGACAGGGCATCGATACTCCAGAGTAGACTAGTGTATACAGTCGAGACCCCGACAAGGGGCGGTGGCCGTTCTCACAAGCCACTGGTGTCAGTTGGTTCACCTAAGATGTATACAGGTGCTCATTGGGTTATGAGTACACCGGACAGGACTCGTCGGGAACATGCTAGTTGGTCTTATACCTGACGTCAGATAGCAGTTCCCTGGTAACATGTGTACAGGTTAGTTCATCGACCTGAGGATCGTCATTTGTCTCGTGTGAGTTTCTACTGTACTTTGATTACTACCCTACCACACTCAAAGGAGACGTGCAAACAGGTTTTAGTTGGGTACAGTCCCGAGCCACACGGAGGCAGTGAGCGGATCTTCAGGGGTTCGTCTCTCCCGGTATTGGGGGTGAGGTCGCTCTGTGTCTAGGAAAGCCATTACACGAATTCCTTGGCCAAGGCAGGAAATTTACTGGTAGGTATTCCAGTAGTATCTCAGGGTGTTCTGGGCTACACTCCGACATGACTTGTACCGCTTTTGGGGGTCTGACTTTTACCAATCCCCTAGGCCCGCCATGCGATGCTCATAGACGAACGGACCGGACTGTACGGATATTGTCACTGACAGGCTCAGTAGGGTGTCAGGCCGAGTTCGCTCACAGACGTCCCTTTTGGTCAATAGCTGGTAGCCCATCACGTATGGCTAATACCTCTGACGTGCTAGTGGTTAAATCCACAGCCATAGTATTGACGAGTCTTTAGAGTTCCCCACAGACAGTTTCTCAAGTTTCGGGCGAAACGCTGTAGAGGCCGTATGGAGATATGGCAGGGTTCGATCAGATACGTGCGGTATTGTACGGATCATGATCGGACGGATAATACTAGCGGGCTTTGGTTTAAGCCGGATCCTAGTATTGCACAGTGTAGATTTTGTCTCATTGCATTTGTATTTCGGTCGGAATACAAATACGGGTATGTATATACAGTAGAGGGGTTTTCTTGTAATTTATTACGGGATCAGTTTTATAAAGTTGCCAGTTTGTTTTCCGTTTCGGCCATTTACCTTTGTATCTTTCCTTGGCCGGAAATTGGTGGAGGGGGGCTTATTTGCATTTGTGCAAATTAGATTTGTGGAGGGTGGTCTTTGCATATTGTTGCTTCATGATAGATCTTGTTTGACCTTGACTTCTTCACTTGATCATTACTTGACTTTTGGAGTAATGATGGTGATGGTGATGGAGGGTTATGATGATAGTTTATGAGTGTGGGTTTGAGTTTGTGATCGTTTCTTTTCATGATAACATTTTATCTCTCTCTCTTGCATTATTCTTGTGGTGCTCTCTCCCTCTTCTCATTGATGTTCATGTCATGGCCGGCCAAGAGGAGGAGGGGGCTGTCCCAAAATTTTGATGGGGATTTTTGGTCTCATTTGCTTGCAAAAATTCCCTTGTTCATCACAAAATTCCACACTTCATTTCCTCCACCAACAAGGGCAACTTCTATAAACCCCAAATGAGACATATAGATCTTCACTTCATCTACAGCAATTCTTGGGTATGTTGGCTCGCCAACTTCGTGCCCGAGTTGCCTCGGTCCAGAGGTGGGAGCCCGTAAAAGAAGCCGGCGACGTGGTGCCCTTCCGACGAGGAGTTGAAGACCGGAGATTCCGCGGGGAGATCGGAACGACGACGAGAAGACCGAAGGACACGGATCGCTCGGTATATCTCTCTACCCGTTCTTTAGTTTGCTAGGACTAGATTAATGGAACGATCCGGGTTTTTAGTGCGCGGTGGTGCCGGTTCAAAAAGTTAAAGTAAATCATCGCTTCCGCATTTTGGCCTTGGATTGACGGCCGGGGCGTCGCCGTGCACTTACAGTGGTATCAGAGCTAGGCCATTAACCTAGTCTAGCCTTGTCTATTGTGTTTACATTTCCGATCGAACAAAAATCCAAAAACCGTATTTTCATTTGCATCAGTTTCTGTCGAAATTTTTTTAGCTCCAAATTTTTTTCAGTATGTTGCAGAATGATGTGCAGGGAATTCTAAGACTTCTGTAGAAATTTGATCACGTGAACACACTATCCGACCGCGGAACCGCGGCCAAACCCATGCTTGGGCCGCGGTTCCGCCGCAGTCTTTACTGTTCAGTGTATCAAAATTTTACAGAGAGTCTCTGTGTTGAAAATAGGGGTTTTGGAACATTCTTTTTGGGCCCAGATTTTCTGTGAGTGCTACAGTAGTGCTTGGGGCCCACTTGGGTAAATTTGATCGATCGAAAATGTTTAAACATGTTAGTTCACAGTATTTACATTATATCTGCGACCGTGAATGTCACTTGATCGGTAAATCCTGTCTAACTGCTATAGCCCGGTTAGACGGATTTGCGAACGTGACATTCACGTTGATGTTCTGTGTTGTGCTGTGATGTTGCGGATTGGTCGTAGGGATAGCCTAGATGCAATGCTAGTACAGTTTTGGTTGTATTATGTACATTTGATATTGCGGGACGAGCGTCCGACATGTGGACTGCCGTCACTGCCTGTATGTATATTATTCTTTTGGGGCACGACCAGGTAGAGGTCGATGTACCCGTTGTATGTATATTTTACTTTCTGTACTAGGATTACCCCAAGGAGGGGTGCACGGATAGCCGGGTTCTAGAGGGCAACGGGCCCGCATCTCATACCATTGAGACGGAGGGGGCTTCACTCTAGAATTGGCAGGCTATTCGCCGCACTCGTAGGGGGTACAGGATGACCCAGGAAGGGTGCCCAAGTTACCGGATTCCGTGAAGTGCTGGGTGGTCCATTCACGTTGCTGAAGGGGGCTGCCTCGCTTCAGGTTTTGGCGGGTAACTTGCCGCGCCCGTAGGGGTCTAGGATTTCATTGCACAGGCTATCCACACGACCAGGGGAATGTCGGGTTTCAGTAGCGGCTCTGTGAAACCCGGGGATCCCAGATATCTGTACTGTTCTGTGATGCTTATTACATTTCTGCGATGTTGCATTTTATCACGCCTTGAGCGAAATATTATATATTGATATTGTAACGCTTTGAAAATCGTTTCGGTGAAATTTCGAAAAAATCGGTAAAATAAGTGGGTTTTCTGTAAAGTCAAAATACAAATATCTTATTATAAAAATTAAATATACATATTCTAGCTATGTAATTGCTATTATTTGGTGTTTATTGAGCCGCTGGTGAAATTTCAAATTTTCTGAAAAAATATTATTTTATTATTATTTTAAGCCGTCACTAATACATTTAATTAGGGAAAATTACAAATTGGAATGAGTTGAAACAAATTTTATGCATCATAAAACATTAAATAAAATTTTATCATGTGGTTTTTGGAATGAAATCATTTGCCAAAACGGTTTAGAAATTATTGAAGAAAAAAGGCTTTTTTTAGCGTAAATGGATGTTTGGGGTATTGTATTTATCATTTTTCATCACCCCACACCCGTACCCACACCCACACACCCCCATTCACTTCTCCCCTTGGCTGAATTCAGCAGCCCCCATCTTTTTCCCCACTTGAATTTCAAAGGAAAGGAAAGGAAAGAGTAGAAAATGATAGAATATGTATATATTTTGGCTTGGTTGACTTTGGTCAATTATTGACTTCTTAACCTCACCAATTCTCTCTCCCCTCACCCATTCCCTTCAGGCCGAGCCCCCCCTTCTCCCAACAGCAACAGCCCCCCCAAATCCCACTCAAGTTTACATCAAAAAAATCCACAAAATCACTTCAAAATCCATACAAATTCAAATCTAAATCCAAATCCAAATCCAACACTTACCCATTATTCCTTAGCATTTCAAGCATGGATCTTTGTGAAAAGAGAGCATTTTGGGAGGCTATATCTTGAGTTTGATCTCTTGGTTTGGAGGTATAATCCTAACCCAAGTGTATAGATTTTGTTAAGCTACTTTAAATTAGTGTTATTAGCTAATTTTGTGATTCCAATTTCAAGATTGAAATTGTGTGATGGTGTTTGAATCTAATTAGGGTTCGTATCATGTAATCATGGTTGCAAAGTATAGATTTTCATCTTAAGGAAGTGAAAACTTAATCTTTTGATGATATGTAGATTGCTAGATGTAAATGTCCAAATTAAGCTTTTTTTTTTCTAAACTAGGTTTTTGGAAATTATTGCAAATGTTAGACAAAAAATCTAATTAGGTTTTTCATGGCTTCATTAACTTTATTAAGTGTAGTTTAATGCTTTGGATCATGCAAATCTAAGCTAGGTTGTAGTTTGTGCATTTTTGCTTTGAAATTGTTAAAATTTAAGTATTTTGTAAACTAGATTATTAGGGTTTTTGGAATTTAATGAGATTAAATTCCGGAAATTATTTCTATGACTTATTTAAGATATTTAATAAGTATATTAGCCGCTACATTCATTTAAACATCATGTTTTGTACAAAAACGGCGCATTGTGCTCGCTAGATTTTCGGAAAAATGACTTTTTAAGTGAAATTGGGGTTTTTGTGAGTTTTAACCTAGTTTATATTAAAATTAGTGTTCGTGAATGTGCAAATGAGTGTGATTGGATTTTTCTCGATGGTTGACGTTTGTACATCGACGTCGAGGGTTGGTTTGACTATTCTTGCATGCGTAGGCGATAGGTTTGGACGTATGCGTGATACGCGTGCCGATTTGATTTTCGTATGCCGTTTCGATTTCGAATTTAGTTTTAATGCGATATGGTGCGTTATGATATGTAGGTACCCCCATGTGGACTTCGAGACGACAAGCAAGCGCGTGGTGACGTCGGCACCGGCTAGCGAGGACGAGGTGAGTAGATTTATATCTACGGGGAGAAGTCGGGTGGATGGCGTATAGCACCCCCGCAGTCCGTGGTGATGTATACGGATGCGTATACACCCAACAATTTATGATATGTTGTTAGGATTTATTATTGATGATTTTAGATGGATATTAGTGTTGGATTGGTGCATGGTTGCGAAACCTTAGGTAGTGGGTGCACTACACTTACACATACACACATATACATACTTGCATACATTCCTTATTTCATATGTGCGTGTATGGGAATATATATTTATGTGTTCACATGGGTATAGGACTATGTGTTCATATACTGGATTTGAGGATAGTATTTGGAATTTGAGATGAGTCGATGAGATTGGGCTTGAGGCCAGGAGATCGGTGATGTGATTTGGTTCGTATTGAGATACGACATGATGTTTTAGCGGGTCTTCTGACGTAGTAATTCTTACACCCGCATGCATACATAGATGGCATCAATATTGTACTAGACGTAGGACATTATTCTGGATCATGATATTTGATAAAGAAGATACCAAATGAATAGTGTGATTGATGTGACTTTGACCCGTACCCAGATTTGGGGATGCCGTACGACGGATTTACGTACGAGCTATATATTGATGATTGATCCGCACTCTTGACTTGGGATGTCTGATTATAGATATGGTATCGGATATGATATTATTCAGGCGGGATCACCGACTAATATATATACAGGTATGTATATACATCGACTCAGATGTTAGGCGGTTTCCTTACCTGTAGTCCAGCTGGTTAGCTTAGCCCTTTAGTTTAGTTTAGTTGTTAGCTTAGATTCGATTCTTACCTATTTCAAAAACTAACGAATCGTGGGTATTTTAAAAGACAGCCCAAGGGATCCTACGGATATTTCAAAAGACGTATCTTTTCATAAGCACACCGTAGCCCCTATTTTCAAAACCCCATGATTCATGTTATTTCAAAAGGCACCATTTGTAGGACTTATATTAGATTATTACAGATTAGTTATCGTTGTGTCTAGTATTCAGCTCCCGCACGTTATTTCTGTTCGCTCTGCCTCGCATACTTATTTTGCTGCATATTCCATTATTGATATCATGCTGTTAGGACACCAGCACCATTACCGATGATGCGTATGTACCACGTACACCTACTTGCCGGCTCACACACATCTTCATCGGTAATTGCCATGTCACGTACACTTTAGAGAATATATTTGCTTGACTTAGCTTATTAGTTAGTAGTTTGATATGATATTAGTGTACCTGCCTTACATGCCTAGTTTATTAATCATACATTGCAACTTGGTTATTGATACCATATGCATTCATCATCATTGACATATGCACTTGTGATGATTTCTTAAGATTTATGATATTTCTGGATTTCGGGGAAAGCCGCAAAATTTACAACTTATGATCTTTTAAAATATAAAATGTTGCGGTTTTCTAGTGATGTAAAGTGTCGTCCACCATGAGTTTGCTGTGGTTTTAGAGATCCGTGTCGAGGAGTGGAGGAACCGTCACGGGTACATGGTGGGCCCGGTGCGGTACCCCGGGGCAAGAGGAATGTGGTGTTGACGTTGAGCCCGGCAGGGGAGCACTACCGACCGGTGATATTACCCGACGCGTCGGATATCCGGAGGATACCGTCGTGGTCTTGAGATGGATGGTAGGGGCTGGTCTGGACTGACGGCGCCCTAGATATTGAGATTGAGACATTGATATTTCGAGACAGTGAGATTTATGTTTTGTGTCGATGCTAGACACTGTTGATACTGATTTCATTTATGATACCTCAGTTTAAAAATACGAAGGAAATCTCACTAATTTATGAAAACAGTTTCTTCATTTACATGTATTCTGTTTCATGCATGCATACCTCATTCATATGATATATTGCTACCTGAGGCACTGACACGGGCACATGAGATTACACTCGGGTTAGATATTTACCCTAGCCTTGTTATAGGCTACGTGTTATTCATATTTTTGAGGCTATATTATGATCATTGACCTAGGATTGCGTTATTTATGCGATTTCTGTGCGTAGATGTTTTTCTATTCACGAGTTGGCAACTCACCCCCGTTGTGCCCCAGTTTCTTGCAGGGTTGCCGTACATGTTTCATTACGGCTTTGCGGGCTCAGTTTCATTCGGGTGACTTGCCAGTAGGTAGGTTTTTCTTGTATCGTACCCATCCTATTACCTTGTATAATATTATTCCATTGTATCTAGTAAATTCCATCAACCAAACATGTATTTTTTTGAGATAGAGACCGGTGTTGTTTATTCTTTCGACCTTAGAGTCGCTCGTTATATTTCTGGTGGTTTTGAGTTTCCTTTTGAGTTTTGATCCTCGCCGTTGGCGTTGTATATTATATTGTTTGTGTGGTTGTGACCGTCGATTGACGAAGAGCTAGCTCCCGCTTGGGGATGCCTTTTTCTTGTTTTTGTATACTATCCATGTTGTATCCCGTTTGGGGGCCAGTATTTACAAAGGAGACTCTGCCGAAATTTTCAGTAAATTTTTGATGTTTTAAAAAACCGCATAATTCGGCTTATGCTATTGAAATTACTTGTTTTAAGTTGGTTTTTCCTGCACTCTACTACTTTTCTTGGTTTGGATTTCTGGGTTTTCGGTTTACTTAGATTACGTACGCCTCGAGACGTTCGTAGTTTAAGTGCCGGTCATGTTCCGTACTTTCGGGTCGTGACAAAGTTGGTATCAGAGCGTTAGGTTTTACCTTCGGAGCGTAGGATGACCCTTGGTTGATGGAATAGGTGACTAAAGTAGAGTGACGTACCGTTGGTATGTTCCGCGGCATATTTACGACACGCCACTCCACTTATGAAGCCTTAGGATGTACATTTTCTTGTTCAGTATTATATTCCTTCCTGATCTAGCCTCATCGGTACCAGTTTGGTTTTGCTGCTACGGTTACGGGCAGGGAGAGCTACGGCTAGAGTTGCGGTCAGCACGAGCTCGTCACGGACGAGGACTGACCAGGGCGAAATTCCGGCAACACTCGATTGCGGAGATGTGTCTTTTTACTGTGTTCCGCGCCACGAGCGTTTGGCGGATCGCCTTTATGAGATTTCTCGGACGTGCCGATCAGTATCAGAGGATTGGGCCACTGGCAGAGGCCAGCCAGATTTTGATGACCGTTGGTGTGTTGCTTATTCTTGATGGTTGAGGCACTGTTCAGCGTGCAGACGAGCGAGCCAGTTATTGCTGCGAACGACGAGATATCGCCCCAGATGTTAGAGCTATTGCAGTATAAGTTGTACTAAGAGATGATAGAAGGTCGCTAGTCATCGAGGATGAATGACTAGGACATGTGGATCGTTCGCTTACCCTGATGCGAGGTCATCAGATAGATTGATTCCAGCTAGAGACGACTTCACGTGGAGACATTGAGAGTCGACAGAGACGATCGAATGTCAGAAACCTATTATTCCAAGTTTAAAGTAGTCGGAAAGACATGCAGGCAATTCTATGGTCCCTCTAGAAGAATGAAACCCTAACTCGACTTAATGACCGTGTGAAAGCCTTTGAACCTTCGGGTTTGCGGCAGTTCTACGGCGCCATTAATGAGGCTTGGGTTTGCCCTTCTACGGCTGGACCACCGATGCTATGGTATGTACTCGATACTATTAAACTGTGCCCAAGAGGTTGAGCTCTTGGGGGATTATGAGGTTTTGACGACTCGATCGGATGGCTCGACTTAATTCGGATGCTTGGTGGTGAGATGCATTCTTGGGAGACTCCAGATACGAGGATAGTCGTTGGAGCTCAGTCCATGCAGCCGCGACGAGACGAGTCCAAAGCAGACGACATTAGAGAAAAGTGGAGTAAGAGGTTCGCACCAGATCTAGATGAGATGACGTTCCACTCCGCCGACATCAGAGAGGCGATGCGCATGCCGAGGCATGGTACTTGGACTTACCTTCCAGAAGGAGTCGCGATGAGTATGCAGTCATTACAGAGCAAGATGCAGATATAGGAAAGGACAATGACTTCCGGACAGTTGGCAGAGACGAGACATGGAAGAGACCGTGAGCAGGATTCCTTCCAGGACACTGCTGCAATGATACTTGCACCCAGGATCAGATGTGTCATGTACATTCAGAGAGCCAGAGGCCGATGCCAGTAATATGCTGTCTTACGAGTGGTCACGATGATTGACCAAGAGATGACCAGAGAAGTGCCAGAACGGAATCGTCCCCGTTAGCACACCTGACAGGGCCGATGAGCCGATGGACCGAAAGATTGGTAATTCACAGTGAAGACCTTGACCCAGGAGTGGTCATGGTTACGCACGCCAGCAGGACAGAGTTCATGATCATCGACGAGACGTCCCACTAGTGACCGCGACAGTTGGCCGAGATTCTTAGAGGATGCGCTTGAGCAGTACTATTCCGCCATTGTTGATTACGATGTTTTGGGTGATTTATTCGTATGATTTGATTTTGATGATTGAGGATTTACGATCTTTGCACAATGTTGCACTTGATATCGTTTTCGTGCTTCAGTTTCACATGTTTGTGATTTTACGATTTTAAACAGTTGTGTTGGTTTTGTGCGTATGCATGCACACGATTTCGTTCCTACACTCGGTATAGTTTATATATGCTTGCAGTGCAGTGATACGCCTTTTGTGCACTTAGATGCACTGGACTTCGATTTCGATTGTGATACTCGATATTTGTTTTGTGCACCTTGTGCACCTGATTGATTTTGCGCACGTTCGGCGCTTGATATTGGATTTCATGATTTCGTGCACGATAGATGCACCTGATTTTGCTGTCAGGCACACATGTTGCCTACGACAGATGTTTCATGCACACCCGATGCACTTAGATCTTGTTTCTGTGCACTTGTATGGCACGTATATGGATTTTGATTTCCGTGCGCACCAGACGCACGTAGCATTCATGTGCATATTTTGGGATTGATTTCGTATAAAGCAGTACGTTTTTATGATATTGCTATGTGTTTTCGTACTGAGCAGGACTAGTCAGAGAACGGTACCTGAATATATTTTTGCATGCATTGATAGTTATTGAAGGGATTTCCAAAAAGCGAGCAATAGCCTCAGTATTTACCTACGTGTCTGATATGACACGAAATGTTTAAAACAAGGAGACCCTTCTAAATTGTTTCCAAAACGGCGGAACACACATTTCAAACAAAGGTATATATGTATATAGTTATTTTCTTATGATAGACGTCCGCCACTATGCAGTGTTATACGCGTTGCACAGCGACTTAAAGAGATTTGGCATGCATTTCCTTCAGATACTTACAGATATATATTCGATATTTACATGTATAGTTTCGAGTTATGTCATATTGGTTTTGATTGGATTTGGCATTGATGTCTTCTCCATGACTCCGATGATTGCGGGATGCTTGACGGAGTTTTGATTTGAGTTATATGCTCATTTTTCAAGCGCATGCGCTGCGCTACGATTTGTTTTAAGTATTTACAATTTCGGAGCCCCGACGACGTGATGGTTTTTCTTAGATGTTTTAGTATTTGGGGGAGTTTGAATTTAAATTCGGGGACCGAATTTCTTTAAGGGGGGAAGATTGTAACGCTTTGAAAATCGTTTCGGTGAAATTTCGAAAAAATCGGTAAAATAAGTGGGTTTTCTGTAAAAAGTCAAAATACAAATATCTTATTATAAAAATTAAATATGCATATTCTAGCTATGTAATTGCTATTATTTGGTGTTTATTGAGCCGCTGGTGAAATTTCAAATTTTCTGAAAAAAAATATTATTTTATTATTATTTTAAGCCGTCACTAATACATTTAATTAGGGAAAATTACAAATTGGAATGAGTTGAAACAAATTTTGTGCATCATAAAATATTAAATAAAATTTTATAATGTAGTTTTTGGAATGAAATCATTTGCCAAAACGGTTTAGAAATTATTGAAGAAAAAAGGCTTTTTTTTAGCGTAAATGGATGTTTGGGGTATTGTATTTATCATTTTTCATCACCCCACACCCGTACCAACACCCACACACCCCTATTCACTTCTCCCCTTGGCTGAATTCAGCAGCCCCCATCTTTTTCCCCACTTGAATTTCAAAGGAAAGGAAAGAGTAGAAAATGATAGAATATGTATATACTTTGGCTTGGTTGACTTTGGTCAATTATTGACTTCTTAACCTCACCAATTCTCTCTCCCCTCACCCATTCCCTTCAGGCCGAGCCCCCCTTCTCCCAACAGCAACAGCCCCCCCAAATCCCACTCAAGTTTACATCAAAAAAATCCACAAAATCACTTCAAAATCCATACAAATTCAAATCTAAATCCAAATCCAACACTTACCCATTATTCCTTAGCATTTCAAGCATGGATCTTTGTGAAAAGAGAGCATTTTGGGAGGCTATATCTTGAGTTTGATCTCTTGGTTTGGAGGTATAATCCTAACCCAAGTGTATAGATTTTGTTAAGCTACTTTAAATTAGTGTTATTAGCTAATTTTGTGATTCCAATTTCAAGATTGAAATTGTGTGATGGTGTTTGAATCTAATTAGGGTTCGTATCATGTAATCATGGTTGCAAAGTATAGATTTTCATCTTAAGGAAGTGAAAACTTAATCTTTTGATGATATGTAGATTGCTAGATGTAAATGTCCAAATTAAGCTTTTTTTTTCTAAACTAGGTTTTTGGAAATTATTGCAAATGTTAGACAAAAAATCTAATTAGGTTTTTCATGGCTTCATTAACTTTATTAAGTGTAGTTTAATGCTTTGGATCATGCAAATCTAAGCTAGGTTGTAGTTTGTGCATTTTTGCTTTGAAATTGTTAAAATTTAAGTATTTTGTAAACTAGATTATTAGGGTTTTTGGAATTTAATGAGATTAAATTCCGGAAATTGTTTCTATGACTTATTTAAGATATTTAATAAGTATATTAGCCGCTACATTCATTTAAACATCATGTTTTGTACAAAAACGGCGAATTGTGCTCGCTAGATTTTCGGAAAAATGACTTTTTAAGTGAAATTGGGGTTTTTGTGAGTTTTAACCTAGTTTATATTAAAATTAGTGTTCGTGAATGTGCAAATGAGTGTGATTGGATTTTTCTCGATGGTTGACGTTTGTACATCGACGTCGAGGGTTGGTTTGACTATTCTTGCATGCGTAGGCGATAGGTTTGGACCTATGCGTGATACGCTTGCCGATTTGATTTTCGTATGCCGTTTCGATTTCGAATTTAGTTTTAATGCGATATGGTGCGTTATGATATGTAGGTACCCCCATGTGTACTTCGAGACGACAAGCAAGCGCATGGAGACGTCGGCACCGGCTAGCGAGGACCAGGTGAGTAGATTTATATCTATGGGGAGAAGTCGGGTGGATGGCGTATAGCACCCCCGCAGTCCGTGGTGATGTATACGGATGCGTATACACCCAACAATTTATGATATGTTGTTAGGATTTATTATTGATGATTTTAGATGGATATTGGTGTTGGATTGGTGCATGGTTGCGAAACCTTAGGTAGTGGGTGCACTACACTTACACATACACACATATACATACTTGCATACATTCCTTATTTCATATGTGCGTGTATGGGAATATATATTTATGTGTTCACATGGGTATGGGACTATGTGTTCATATACTGGATTTGAGGATAGTATTTGGAATTTGAGATGAGTCGATGAGATTGGGCTTGAGGCCAGGAGATCGGTGATGTGATTTGGTTCGTATTGAGATACGACATGATGTTTTAGCGGGTCTTCTGACGTAGTAATTCTTACACCCGCATGCATACATAGATGGCATCAATATTGTACTAGACGTAGGACATTATTCCGGATCATGATATTTGATAAAGAAGATACCAAATGAATAGTGTGATTGATGTGACTTTGACCCGTACCCAGATTTGGGGATGCCGTACGACGGATTTACGTACGAGCTATATATTGATGATTGATCCGCACTCTTGACTTGGGATGCCTGATTATAGATATGGTATCGGATATGATATTATTGAGGCGGGATCACCGACTAATATATATACAGGTATGTATATACATCGACTCAGATGTTAGGCGGTTTCCTTACCTGTAGTCCAGCTGGTTAGCTTAGCCCTTTAGTTTAGTTTAGTTGTTAGATTAGATTCGATTCTTACCTATTTCAAAAACTAACGAATCGTGGGTATTTTAAAAGACAGCCCAAGGGATCCTACGGATATTTCAAAAGACGTATCTTTTCATAAATACACCGTAGCCCCTATTTTCAAATCCCCATGATTCATGTTATTTCAAAAGGCACCATTTGTAGGACTTATATTAGATTATTATAGATTAGTTATCGTTGTGTCTAGTATTCAGCTCCCGCACGTTATTGCTGTTCGCTCTGCCTCGCATACTTATTTTGCTGTATATTCCATTATTGATAACATACTGTTAGGACACCAGCACCATTACCGATGATGCGTATGTACCACGTACACCTACTTGCCGGCTCACATACATCTTCATCGGTAATTGTCATGTCACGTACACTTTAGAGAATATATTTGCTTGACTTAGCTTGTTAGTTAGTAGTTTGATATGATATTAGTGTACCTGCCTTACATGCCTAGTTTATTAATCATACATTGCAACTTGGTTATTGATACCATATGCATTCATCATCATTGACATATGCACTTGTGATGATTTCTTAAGATTTATGATATTTCTGGATTTCGGGGAAAGCCGCAAAATTTACAACTTATGATCTTTTAAAATATAAAATGTTGCGGTTTTCTAGTGATGTAAAGTGTCGTCCACCATGAGTTTGCTGTGGTTTTAGAGATCCGTGTCGAGGAGTGGAGGAACCGTCACGGGTACATGGTGGGCCCGGTGCGGTACCCCGGGACAAGAGGAATGTGGTGTTGACGTTGAGCCCGGCAGGGGAGCACTACCGACCGGTGATATTACCCGACGCGTCGGATATCCGGAGGATACCGTCGTGGTCTTGAGATGGATGGTAGGGGCTGGTCTGGACTGACGGCGCCCTAGATATTGAGATTGAGACATTGATATTTCGAGACAGTGAGATTTATGTTTTGTGTCGATGCTAGACACTGTTGATACTGATTTCATTTATGATACCTCAGTTTAAAAATACGAAGGAAATCTCACTAATTTATGAATACAGTTTCTTCATTTACATGTATTCTGTTTCATGCATGCATACCTCATTCATATGATATATTGCTACCTGAGGTACTGACACGGGCACATGAGATTACACTCGGGTTAGATATTTACCCTAGCCTTGTTATAGGCTACGTGTTATTCATATTTTTGAGGCTATATTATGATCATTGACCTAGGATTGCGTTATTTATGCGATTTCTGTGCGTAGATGTTTTTCTATTCACGAGTTGGCAACTCACCCCCGTTGTGCCCCAGTTTCTTGCAGGGTTGCCATACAGGTTTCATTACGGCTTTGCGGGCTCAGTTTCATTCGGGTGACTTGCCAGTAGGTAGGTTTTTCTTGTATCGTACCCATCCTATTACCTTGTATAATATTATTCCGTTGTATCTAGTAAATTCCATCAACCAAACATGTATTTTTTTGAGATAGAGACCAGTGTTGTTTATTCTTTCGACCTTAGAGTCGCTCGTTATATTTCTGGTGGTTTTGAGTTTCCTTTTGAGTTTTGATCCTCGCCGTTGGCGTTGTATATTATATTGTTTGTGTGGTTGTGACCGTCGATTGACGAAGAGCTAGCTCCCGCTTGGGGATGCCCTTTTCTTGTTTTCGTATACTATTCATGTTGTATCCCGTTTGGGGGCCAGTATTTACAAAGGAGACTCTGCCGAAATTTTCAGTAAATTTTTGATGTTTTAAAAAACCGCATAATTCGGCTTATGCTATTGAAATTACTTGCTTTAAGTTGATTTTTCCTGCACTCTACTACTTTTCTTGGTTTGGATTTCTGGTTTTTCGGTTTACTTAGATTACGTACGCCTCGAGACGTTCGTAGTTTAAGTGCCGGTCATGTTCCGTACTTTCGGGTCATGACAGATATATATACTAGTAGATGTTGTATATGTTTTGCATCCGCGCTAGTCCTGTCCCCGCTCTGTCGTTAGTTAAGTAACCTAACGGGTAATGACGGGACCCAGTGGCGAATGCGGATGGCATATACGTACATCATTATTTTCGTTCTTTATTGGTGTGATCAATTGATGAGACTGCGTTGATTCGGATCAATGCAAGTTAAAAACAAACCTATTCTGATGTTGTTGGAACACTTTTCAAAAAGCTGTTATTGCAAGGACGTTCACTTTTGTTTTGCACAGTGGTATTCAGTTGGAATATCCTGCTCCTCAGTCGACAAGGCAAGGGCCGAGATCCCTTCACCGGCAGTGACCCCTTGGACAGAAGTTTGCGTCAGGGCAATAACTTCACTATAGCCGATTACTTTTGCTTTGCACCGTGGTATTCAGTTGGAATATCCTGCACCTCATTCTACGGGGAAAGAGCCGAGATCCCTTCACCGGGAGTGACCTCTTTAGCAAAGGTTTTCGTCACTATATTTTAAAAGCTATCCGGTTCCTTCAACGATATCAAGTTCATTACGTTAAAGGTTTTCTCCAGAAACCATTCATAGCCCTCCGTCGTTTCACATGGATAGCCAATCAATATTCAAGCTATGTTTGTTGGCCAAAGTCAAGGCATAGTGATTGGTAGCTATTGGGTATTCATGTGCAGCATAGATAGATGTGTTGGTTTGGGGCAGTCGTATAGCCTTGTTGGCCAAAGTCAAGGGCTTGTGCGGGTGGGCTCAAATTAACCTGGAGAATGACGGGTAGAACTTGACATGTGACTTATGATTTGTTGGCCAAAGTCAAGGTCATAAGAGCATGGGGTAAAAAATCACATCGGGAGTTTCTAAAGAAACTGAAACTTCCAGATATGCGCATACCTTCTGGAGTGTGATAACGTGAGCGGATTCCATCACGTTATCATGCGATGATAGTTGGATCCCGATTCCCACTGATGAGTTGGTTTACTCCTCGGGTGATCCCGACTAATTCTTCTTTTAGGTTTGGAGGAGAATTTGACGGTACAGTGGGAGGTTTCCAGATTAGATAAATTGGTAACCATTCTGATCTAGGTTAGAGTGCACGCTGAGTGTTTCTTTTCTCTCTCTCTTTGGCAGCGACCATTGACCCGACCCTAAGACTATGACTCAGTGACCAAAATTAACCGAACCTTCTTAAACACCGGCTTTTGAATTGTCAGAGTTGCAAACCTCATTGCCACTCCTACTTTTACCCTTTTCTCCAGGACATCCCGTATTACTACGAACGTCCACTTCCATTGGACAAAACCATTGTATGGTTATATACGAACTCGAAGGAATTTATTCGAGGCTGGTTTCCGGTTCTGGAGAAAACGAATAGGACTATTTAGTTGTCTTTTCCTTTTACCTTCTCTCAGGTTGCGAGTACTCCTTGGTTTAGGAGATAGTACACCGATTACGCAAATTGGATAGTCTTCTTCCAAACCATAGGTAGGTGCCGACCGGTAGGGAATGAAGAAAACCAATTAGCCTAACGATGGTGTACAGAAGGTATTAAGTAAAGACATATCAAGGGATTAGTAAGAGGGCAAAGTAAATTACGACTGCTATTCACGAACAAACCAAGTATTTCTTCGCCAATCCTAAATCACCTTTGTATTTCTCCAGGACACTCCGTATCACTACGAAGATCTACAGTTTATTGGATACTCCATCGTATGGTTATATACGAACTCGAAAGGAACTTGTTCCAGTTCGGGGATGGATTCTGGTTCAGGAGAAATAGGAATAAAGTTTATTCGGTTGTCTTTTATCTTCACCTTCTCTCGCATTGCGAGTGCTCCTAGGATTAGGACAGTACACCCATTATGCTTATTGGATAGTCTTTTTCCAAACCATAGGCTGGTGCCGAACGGTAGGGAAGGAAGAAAACCATTTGGCCTAAAGGGGTGTACAGAAGGTAATGACTAAAGACATATAAAGGGATTTAGAAAGATGGAAAAGAATTACACGGTTACAGTTGTGAATATGGATAATGGAAGAAGCATTACTAGGAATACCGGGATACCCCATCGAAACATTTCAATATTTCAGTTTCACTGTGTACTGTTAAAAGAAAACTGATTTCCCAATTAGACACTTGCTCCAGGGTATGTATTTACCAGGTGTGATTCTCACATCTGTATTGTTTTACAGATGATGAGTGGGAGTAAGTTATTGGGAATTAGGTGATGATCCTCATTATATCGGGATTCGTTGTAATCGATGATATTTGAGGAAGTCACCTGGGTTGTTTGCCGGACGACAAATATTTGGTTTTGAATATCCGCTGTCATGCACCAATTTCAAATTGATATATCTGTACGTCTATTTTTATAGAGTGAGATATACTTTTTTGAAATTATGTCGATGACATTTACCTATATCAGTGGATGGTTAGGTAAGGAGCATTAAACAGCGGTGTAATTCTTCTTAACCATAAGTACAGTTTTCAACCTACGACACTCAGGGATTAAGTTATCAGACTCAAGGGACTTATACAGAGTATTGTATGTTGTCCAGCGTCCATGAGGACAGAGGGGTTGGTTCTCGTACTATATTCGGTTTACTTATGACTTCTCTAGTTTTTAGACAGGTGATTCGTAGAAACACAGGGTCCAAGTTTTGAGAAGTTATAGGTATAACAATAGAGTAGAGAACCATGTGTTGCAAGTATCAGGATTCTTCAAGGTGATCGAAGATGTAGATACTTGTGCAGGGTATTCAGTTGATAGTAATGTTTAAAGAACTTGCTTCTCTTTCAGAGTACTCATAATTGGAAGCACTCCTAAGTTGAGTAATACTGATCGGCCTCTCTCCATTTAGTTGACATGCACTGGAGACAGCTGCATGATTTGAATCTGGTTCAATTAAATCAGTGTCTCTGGTTCTATATTGGATATAGAACAGTTCATATCTTAACGATGTTAAGGTACGAGGAGTTGTCCGGCTTATGCTTAAAACCAGACTCTGGATAACTCAAGGCACGTTTCTGTAATGGCTGTTTGTGGGTTGACCCAGGCTATGACGAGGGTTGACTTTCTACCATCTGGAAGATCAATAGTGATATTGTTCTAGACTCGCCACAATTTTAATAAAAATGGATTTTTTTTTCAGAAAACAGTAGTGGGAGTATGGTAGAACTGGAAGTGATTCCAGAACCACAAACGATTACTGAAGATTTGATAAGAACCTAAAGATTCAATCTGGTTTGACATTCCATTGGCCACTCCGCAGATTTGGTGGGTAACCTCAGGCACCTGAGAGGTACTCCGGTAGCCTCAAGGACGGTGGCAGGGAGGTTCTTGTTTACCCAGACTTGCCATTGCTGTTGTTCCAGACTGTGAGACCCGGCGGGAGGATGAGTATAGCGTCGTTCTAAACTAGCTTTAGAAGTGAACGTGTATATGACTCTGCCAGAGGGTTGTCGTAGTCAGTAGGAGCAGCGGAAGCATTGGTGGATATGTGGCTTATGTCTATTTATAGACTAAAGCAGATGTAGCGGAGATAGATCATCTATTTCTGACGTGACAGTCATATGTTTGACTTCATCAGAATAGGGGATGGATCTGTTGAGAAGGTAGTAGGGTGTGATGTCCTGGTATTTGGATGACATACACAGAGTAGGAAGTGAAATTCCTATACTACGATTGGTTATACTTTGGTTGTCACACAGTGGTTTCTCCACATGGGACTTGGATATTATATCATACATTCTGGTTACTGGATCTATGGTTTTAGATCTAGATTTGGATAGTTTCCCAATCTGGGTACTTAGACAACATTCTAAGAGTATTTAGAATTGACGACTCCTGGCACGGTAGTTTACCTGCAGGTGATGGATTCGCCCTCTCTAAAAGTGTCTTACTGACTAAAGAGGAGAGGGATGTGCATGATTGGAAGATCATTTGCGTAGGCAATTGAGTCAATCATGAGATGTCAAGTACCACACCAGATGTTGTTTTGCGGTAGGTGCAACAAGTTGATATTGATCCAATCCTGGAGAAGCAGTCGGAAGCAGTTTTAGAACATAAGTGGATGTTCTAGGGATATGATAACGACAGCCTCATTCAGGGGACGGTTATCATTCCAGGCTTCCAATGTGACAAGGACGACAGGGAGGTTTTCAAAGTTATAGTTTTCCCTCTGACGAGGGCGGTATTTTGGACAGGTGGTCCAGGAGGATACTGAGGGAGGAATGGCGCAGGATACCGATTAAGTTCAGTTGACGATACAATCTAAGAAGTTTGGATTTAGAGTTCATTTATGAGCTAGGTCCCATCAGACATCTAGACACATTCTAAGACAAGTATTGCTCATTTCGGGAGATGGCATTCTCCGCGAACTTGAGATATAGAGAGACATAGAAAGAAACATCAATGCGGATCCACTCACTGAGGCTATTCCTCGAACGCAATAGTTTCGCAAACGGGATTTGTGAGACTGACTAGTAGAGGAGTTGGGTGTTCGGTATCACACGGGCTGTGAGTATGCGACATCGCAATAATTAGCCTTGAGTGCAAGTGGGAGATTGTTGGAGATAGTGCCCTCAGAGTCAATTATTGGATCACAGGCACGTGATTGCAATGATTGAGGGAGGACCTAATCCGGTAGGACAGTCTTACTCAAGATGATAGTATGTTATCTGGTTTATCTTTATCATCGTGTACTGTTTTAGGTGACCTTACAGGTCACTAGTGCACGTTGATAGAGCCCCTAGGATTCATGCTTGACTGCCAGCAGTATGAAGGCGATCATATACGTGGGATCTGGTAGTCTATAAGCACATCCTTAAAAGGTCCCTAGTCGTGGGAGTTTCGAGACAGGGCATCGATACTCCAGAGTAGACTAGTGTATACAGTCGAGACCCCGACGAGGGGCGGTGACCGGTCTTACAAGCCACTGGTGTCAGTTGGTTCACCTAAGATGTATACAGGTGCTCATTGGGTTATGAGTATACCGGACAGGACTCGCCGGGAACATGCTAGTTGGTCTTATACCTGACGTCAGATAGCAGTTCCCTGGTGACATGTGTACAGGTTAGTTCATCGACCTGAGGATCGTCATTTGTCTCGTGTGAGTTCCCACTGTACTTTGATTACTACCCTACCACGCTCAAAGGAGACGTGCAAACAGGTTTTAGTTGGGTACAGTCCCGAGCCTTATGGAGGCAGTAAGCGGATCTTCAGGGGTTCGTCTCTCTCGGTATTGGGGGTGAGGTCGCGCTGTGTCTAGGAGAGCCATTACACGAAGTCCTTGGCCAAGACATGAGATTTACTGGTAGGTATTCCAGTAGTATCTCAGGGTGTTCTGGGCTACACTCCGACACGACTTGTACCGCTTTTGGGGGTCTGACTTTTACCAACCCCCTAGGCCAGCCATGCGATGCTCATAGACAAACGGACCGGACTGTACGGATATTGTCACTGACAGGCTCGGTAGGGTGTCGCCGAGTTCGCTCACAGACGTTTCTTTTGGTCAATAGCTGGTAGCCCATCACGTATGGCTAATACCTCTGACGTGCTAGTGGTTAAATCCACAGCCATAGTATTAACGAGTCTTTAGAGTTCCCTACAGACAGTTTCTCAAGTTTCGGGCGAAACGCTGTAGAGGCCGTATGGAGATATGGCAGGGTTCGATCAGTGCGGTATTGCACGGATCATGATCGGACGGATAATACTTGCGGGCTTTGGTTTAAGCCGGATCCTAGTATTGCACAATGTAGATTTTGTCTCATTGCATTTGTATTTTGGTCGGAATACAAATACGGGTATGTATATACAGTAGAGGGGTTTTCCTGTAATTTATTACGGGATCATTTTTATAAAGTTGCCAGTTTGTTTTCCGTTTCGGCCATTTACCTTTGTATCTTTCCTTGGCCGGAAATTGGTGGAGGGGGGCTTATTTGCATTTGTGCAAATTAGATTTGTGGAGGGTGGTCTTTGCATATTGTTGCTTCATGATAGATCTTATTTGACCTTGACTTCTTCACTTGATCATTACTTAACTTTTGGAGTAATGATGGTGGATGGTGATGGAGGGTTATGATGATAGTTTATGAGTGTGGGTTTGAGTTTGTGATCGTTTCTTTTTATGATAACATTTTATCTCTCTCTCTTGCATTATTCTTGTGGGGCTCTCTCCCTCTTCTCATTGATGTTCATGTCATGGCCAGCCAAGAGGAGGAGGGGGCTGTCCCAAAATTTTGATGGGGATTTTTGGTCTCATTTGCTTGCAAAAATTCCCTTGTTCATCACAAAATTCCACACTTCATTTCCTCCACCAACAAGGGCAACTTCTATAAACCCCAAATGAGACATATAGATCTTCACTTCATCTACAGCAATTCTTGGGCATGTTGGCTCGCCAACTTCGTGCCCGAGTTGCCTCGGTCCAGAGGTGGGAGCCCGTAAAAGAAGGCGGCGACGTGGTGCCCTTCCGACGAGGAGTTGAAGACCGGAGATTCCGCGGGGAGATCGGGACGACGACGAGAAGACCGAAGGACACGGATCGCTTGGTATATCTCTCTACCCGTTCTTTAGTTTGCTAGGACTAGATTAATGGCACGATCCGGGTTTTTAGTGCGCGGTGGTGCCGGTTCAAAAAGTTAAAGTAAATCATCGCTTCCGCATTTTGGCCTCGGATTGACGGCCGGGCCGCCGTCGTGCACTTACAGTATATCAAAATCTAATATATCCAGGAGGATCAGATCAACTAATGAATCCCTATCACCAGTACGTACTGAACATGACCTAAATACATGTCGAGCTACAAAAGGATCTCCCACTGGAGTAATCACCACTAATGGTAACTCTAATAATGACGACTCTCTCCCCCAGAGAAAGTGCAAAATGTGCAGATAAGAATGCGTAGAATCGGGATTAAATAAAATATGTGCATTTAAGGAACATACAGAAATAGTATCTGTCATGACTGCATTGGATGCCTGGGCATCCTGTGGAGTCAAGCAAAGACCCGCGCCTGGCCCCTACCGGCATCCTGACGTACTTCCGTAGAGTCTACAATTCCTAACGAAATGCCCTGGACGTCCACAACTAAAACAGGTAGATGTGGGCCTCTGCTCGTCGGGGTACAAACTGAACATCTGGCCCTGAGTCCTATCTCGACAAAAACTGCGGCCTGGAATAAATCTGCCTTGACCTACTCGTCTTCTTGAATTACGACCGTCACGACTACGGCCTCTATGGGCGTTGCTCTGGCGTGGAACAACAACAGGTGTAGGAGGTAATGTGCTCAGAGGAGGTGGTGAAATTAGTGAAGTCACATGTGATACAGATGCCTCACCCTGTCGTATCAAGGGATAATTCCGGATAAAGTGATACAGACATTCACACCCGAAACATCTTTGCGAGGGCTGTTGATCATATGGATATAAGTAACATAACTGGTCCATAAAGAATCTGCCACGGCCTCTACGAATACGTATAGGAGCTGTGGTATTAGTACGAATTTGCCTTGGTCTCTGAACAACCGTACATGGAGTAATGGCCGACCTCCGTGCTCGACTAATCTCTATCAAGTATCCGATCATTTGGCGCATCTCTCGAACATTCGCCTCTATCCTAGCTATACAATCAATAGAGGGTGGATCAATTTGTCCATGAAAGATAGGCGTACTGCTCTGTTCTGTCATTGTCTCAGACGAGCCCGTTCCAATCTCATCTCTAACAGTGGCACCCTGAGTCCTCGTAGTTATTGGTGATTTAGTGTCTAGAGTAAGAAACAGGATTGATAAGGACATTGCAATTGAATCACAGGATACATGCAATCAAGAAAGGAAGTATGAACAATTATATCCTAAGATTACTTAGGCTGAGTATCATAGTGTAAATACGCCGCGGAACATATGTACGGTACCCTACTCATCCTAAATCACCTACTCCATCAAACCAAAGGTCATCCTACATAACGAACTTAAGTCTATTAATTCTAATTCTCTACTCGGTTCCGTAAGGTTAATCCTAAGCTCTGATATCAACTTTTTCATGACCCAAAGTTTGGATGTGACCAGCATTTAGATTGTATGATATCTAAAGACATCGACACAATCTAAATAAGCCTAAAACCAAGATCAAAACCCTTTTTGCGGAAATTAGAAAATAATAGTTTTTAAGTAAAAGAATGAAGTAGCATATCGAAAGGTTCTTAGGTACTGGAAATGTAACAACTTATGTTAAACTTTCGATAGTGCCCATCTCTTATTTTATTAATAGAAAACCAATTTAAGTTGTGTAATTAAATTGCATCCCTAGTTGGGAGCAACCAATACTAAACAACGGAAATCAATACGCAAATAGTACAACACCCATGATAATGAATTTCTTGCAGATTTAATAAAACATAAGTTACATAACTTACGATGTCACTCGGACTAAATGATATATAACATGTTTTGTTCTAAGTCAATATACATGGTTTGATGGAGTAATACTAGATCCAAAATATACATATCCAAAATAGGAGATTACTACATATGTAACCCACCTAACAAAAAGAGCGGTAACAGTTGACGAATGGATCTACACTGCTGCTATGCGTCCACACGACTCCTGCAAGGAACTATGGCACAACGGGGGTGAGTTGCCAACTCAGTGAATAAGACTAACATATATCGGCTGATAATGTAAGTATGACGCACTAGAGCTAATATATCAATAAGGATGAATATAAGGTATGATAACATGGGAAAGCATAAACATGAACTAGTAAAAAATCAAGAATGAAATCTCATCAATATTTTCCAAATAAAGTTTATTCTTTTCCGTGTCTAACATCGACACAAATCTTCTGTTTCCATCAGGAATCGTTCCCCGAACGATCCTGTCATCCAATAACACCGGTCGGTATCACCTAGATATCCGCCGTGTTCATAACCATCTCCGGTATCGAGTATCCTCTCTAGGCTCCCAATCTCAAATGCGGCTATCCTGCCCCTCGGTCTCGACTGGGTCCACCATGAATCCGACTGCAGATCTCCTCCACTCAGTCTGGATAACGTAAAAAAATCCGTGACCGTATAGCTCCCCCACTCGGCCCGAAATAAAACCAAATCATAAAAACAACATCTCATGGTGGACATCTCACATCAATATTTAGAATCACTGAATTTACGAAATAGTATAGGAAAACTCAAAACCAGAAATCCTCAATAATACAAATGCTTCTTATATCAACTTCTAACACTTGAATACAAAACATGATGTCATTTATACAAAGTACTACTGTTATTGATGTTTAAGGTATAATAGGAATCATATTTAACAGGATAATTTCTATGTGTGAAAGTGACATGTTAATATCGACAAGTTGTAGTGTAACATGTAGATATGTGCATTTACGGTATAACTCGTCGATAATTGTGTAGTGTTCTAATAACTATTAACATGGCAATGGATATATAGGTATGAATGTATATGTTCAAGTTATATGTAAAAGCAAATTTCATTTAACTTAAGTTACGGGCGTATCACGCCATCCCATAAAATCCCCCGGTAGATGTTTAGTCTACTCACCGGAATACGTCGTAATCTATTCAGAAATCGCCAATCCTTTCCCTTTCCTTGCGGCCTCCGAAGTTCTTGTATTCGAATCTAACATTAAATTTAAATTGTATAAGAAACGGCTAACTCCGATACGGCGAAAACATGAAATTACAAGTGCTATGTACTAACTATACTACGTATGACCATTCAAAATTATCTAACACTTATACTAACTGAACTTAATCCGATCGCTGTTCGTAACCGAAAACAGAATCGCTTTACGAAAAGTCCGTGTCGTGTTTTAAACGTTTTAACCCCATTTCAGATATTAACTCCCAGATTTCATATACTGTTAAATTGACTTAAATAAACAATTCCAAACATTATAACACCTACACAGAGACCTACCCTGAAAACCCAAAACACTTAACTCCTCCAAAAATCCAGCGACGCCGGAATTTCCCTAAACCTCGCCGGCCAAAATCTGAGCCCCCTGGTTCGTATTCCTATGGTTGATTCTAAGTCTAGTCTATAAAATTAAAGTACTGTTTGATCAATTTAGTTATCATCTAAACTATAGCAGATTTTCACAGAGTTAACTTTTGCCTAAAATACGATATTATCGATATCCGATTTCTAAAATTTAAAGTTTACAGAACTAAATCCTACCGTGATTAGAGATTATACCTACAGAAGATGGTTGAAAGGCTTCCTTCAAGATGCCCAAATCCTTAGCTCCTAGCTTGATGGTGAAATTCCTTAGCAACTAGTTCTTCTTCTCTTCTCTTTTCTTTTTCTCTTTGTGTGTGTTCTAATGTTTTTCTCTTTTCTTTTTCTATTTCAGTTGATTTCCTAAATTCACAATATATATGAACTGAACCTTATAAAGTGAATGAGTGAGGGTGTTAGGAGGAGGTGCCACCAAATAAGGGTGTGTTTGTTTCATGCAAGGTGGAAGTGTTATGCATGAAGTGTGCATGCAAGAAGGATGTGTCTATGCCTTATCACTCCAATTTGTTTTGTTTTTATGATAATTTCATAACTAAAACATTATCTAACCCCTTTTTCACTTACACCCTCAACATTTCTAAGTTTGCACAATTTCCTAAACTTTACACAAAGACCCTTCACTGCCTATGTTATTATATAACACCATTCTTATTAAAATGAAGCTAAATTTCACACTAAAACCCTTGTAATTTATTAATGTTACACACTAAAATTTCAATTTAATTTTTTTCACATACTACTTATGAAAATGTCCTATTTGGTTTTAATAACTTTTGAACATTTTATTATTTAATTAATTAAATTTATTTATTTTCTATAATTTTCAAAATGTTACACCATTGGCCTTGGCATTTGGGACGGAAGAGGAAGATGGCTCAGCAAGCAGAGCTGGAGTTTTCGCTGTCTTAAGCGTGCTCTCTGTACTTCTCAACATATTGAGAAGTTCAGGCAATGATTTCTCCAAATCGTTCATATTGAAATTCACAATGAACGGAGCAAAGGCGGGGGGGGGGGGAGACTGCAGAACAATATCTGTATATTGCTCATTATCCATGGTCCATCCTAGTTCCTCAAGTTCTTCTATAAGTCCAATCATTTTCAGAACATGATCTCCTATTGATATGCTAGGGGCCATCCGCATCTGAAACAACTTTCGAGATGCCTCGTATCGTAAAGTCCAAGATTGCTCTTCATACAAATCCTTTGTATGAAGAAAGATGGATTGAGAATCCATCTTCTCGTGCTGTTTCTGATGGATACTGTCCATAGAAGCAAGCGCGAGGCACTTGGCCGTGTTGCAATCAATATCCTATGTTTTTCAGATCTCCCTATCCAAAACAGATGATTCAGGTCCTGGGATGGGTGGGGCTTCGGTAGTGAGGACATATGATACTTTATCATATTTGAGTGCAATATTCAAGTTCCTCAACCATTCTTTATAATTCGGTCCTGTCAGTTTATTTTTCTCTAAAAGAAGCTTAAGTCCCGTCATCGGTATCTGCCATTAGGAGAGAGAAAAGAATACGCTCAGCGAAATGCTCTTGCAAAGAATTAGATTGGTTATTATCTTATCTAATCGATGTATCCTACAGCTTTTATCAAATTTCTTTCAAAACCTGAAAAGAAAACTAGCCAGGATTAATTACATTCTACAGTTTCGCTAACCGGTCAGCCAGGCCAGTGTTGGTATTTTGAGGGAGGTTCCCCGTGCTTTCGCACGGACCAACCGTTTTCCTAGAGGTCAAACCCCGTTGACACCTTTCTAGACACCTACTGGATTGGCTAATTGTAAAGTGCAAAACTCTCCTGAGAGTAACTCTTACTCACAGTGGAATCGAGATCCAACTATCATATAGATAGCATGCTATCTCATTGCAAATCTCAACTCTTGAAACTCCCGGTATGGTTTTTACCCCTAGCTGCTTATGACCTTGGCTATGGTCAACATATCATAAGCACTAGTCAAGTTCTACCCCGTCATTTCGTGATTAACTAGACCCACCCAAATGACCCTTGACTATGATCAACATAATCACATGAATGTCCTAACTGATCGCATCATATGCTTTGTAGGAAGACATCACATAGCTACCGTACACTACGCCTTGACTATGATCAACATACGTAGCACGAATACTAAGTATTCTGCTTCCTAAAATGACGGAGGGTTGCGGATGGTTTTTATGAAAACCTTTAATGCTTTGAACTTGATCTCGTTGTAGAATCAAAACAGTATAGAAAAGGAGTGGCTTAATCTCCACATCTTTTGAAACTTGCATTTTTCATAAAAAAGCCGAGTGGGTTTCAAATCCGATTCTACAACATTTTTAGGTTTCTTTTTCTTTACATTAATCTTATTAATGTAGTCCCATCATTTAAGTTCCTAAGCCATCATAGAAAAAGAACGAAAATAGAACGTACACTTATGCCATGTGCATTTGCCATAGTATCCCGTTATGCACCGTTAGGTTACTTAACTAACGGTATAGCAGGGGGGGACTAGCGTGGGTGTAAAACATAAGCAACGTTTATTATATATCATATATATAATAATCCATTCGTATCAGATACTAAGTAATCTCATTACAGAATATCAACAGCAGAAGTACATATGAAAATAAAAAGGATATCTAGGAGGCCCGTATTTTGTATTTAGCCAACAATAGAAAATATGGATTCCACAGTCGCGATGAATAGCCAAGCCCAAATCCTTAGACCCCTACGAGAGCGGCAAGTGACCCTGCCAATTCTAGAGTTTAGGAGACCCGGTCTCGACTCATCGAGATGGCCTCCCACTGAACCCTAGAACCCGATCACTTATGCTCCCCTCCTTGGGTCTATCCTAATGCGGAAAAGTAAATAATATACAATAATGGTGACATCATCCTCAACCCGAAAGTGCCCCAAATGAAAAAATATTACATACAATTGATATTTACATGAATGAAAATAAAGACTCTCATCTCACATAAACCCCCGGCTATTCAATCGCGACGATCCTGCACATCATATCTCAGCAACACATAATATCTCATATCATCAACATAAGCAAGTATGTGTCATGCCCTACTTCCCAGTATACGGGCAGAGGACGCGACGAGGCCGCTACGTATTTACTGTGAAGTAAATACGCTAAGCGTATCTAAGCAATATAAAAGTAAAATCACTAAAGACAAGATATAATAAAACAACTTTATTTATTCACATTCTTTCTGTACAATACATGGAAAGTAAATACAACTGAAATAAAGTAATGCCTAAACAATGGCAGAAATGAAAAGTACTGAAATGGAAAGTGTACAATGAACTAGAGCTCGGGGTCTTCACTGAATTGGTCCAATTCTTCACTCGTGGGCTCGATCTCTGACGTGTCCAGATCACCCGACGACATTCAAAGAAGAAAGAAAGAGAATGTCGTCAGCGAACAGATCGCTCGGTAAGTCCCAAAGATAAGGGAGAAGTAGAATAGACAGAATAAGAAGGTAGCCTTTAAAGTTGTAGTATCTTGTTATAATATTGTGTTAATGCTGTTGTTTGTAGCTTGGTACAGAAGGATGCCAATGAATACGAGAGGGGTCTCTATATGCTAGAGACCAGGGCAAATGGATTATAGAGTACAAGGCTCCGTTAGAAAGCCTGGAACAACGGCAATTGGAGACGGTTAGGTGTCTTAAATCTTGCAGTCTCGTGTCACTTTTAACACCTTCCGTACCAGTCTACCCCTTAAACCCCGTGTTATCTTGATTGTATTGTTGTATTGTATTGCAACTTGAATTTTCTTGTAATATAGATTGTATAATTGGATGACTTGCCGAAACCATGATATCAGTAAACGGATGGATGTAACTGTAGAATCATGTAAATGGAAATATATCCATGGTTCGGTTTAGTCAATATAGATTGAATGTATTGAACAGCTTGAATATAGGGATTCATGTTGAATTGGAATATTGTAAATTATAGATTGTAGATTGTACTTGAATCATATTCAAGTCAGATTATTAATGAGACTCAGTCTGAGTCAGAAAATTAGAAAAGTAAATTGAAGTCCTGATTGTTTTGATGTTATCGGTAACCGCTGCACATGGGCGGCAGGATTTGTGTCTTTTTCAAAGACGATTACCGTATTGATAACACCGTTGTTAAGTTGTCTACCTTAGATAGGAAAGCACCCACTTCTCCGGCTCCCCGAGGCTCAAGAGATTGGTCCCGCTTAAACCTATATTTACTAGGGTCCTTAGTGTAATTTACAGAACTTGAGGGGGGTTTTATGTAAAAATACTTTTGTATAGTTTTCAAAATACACCCCAAGTATTTATTAATCGTCTTTAGAGTTGCAATGAATGTAGATTTTATGTTGTGATATTTCTAGTGAAAATATTCTAATTTCATAATAAAGGGTATTTATTTGTAATATTGACTTGTATGGATTTCATGGTATTTTAGTGTAAAATGATTCTTGTGATTTTTTGAAAAGAGTTGAAATATTTATATTATTACAAAATAGATATTTTAATATTATATATACATATATTTATATGAAAATAAATTTAATATATATATTATATTCTAGAAATCTCGTTTTTCTTAAGATGTCGTATTTTAAATCTTTCGAGACCGAATACTCCTTGCGGAGGTCTGCACCTCGCACTACTAAGCCCGAGGATGTGCGATAATCCGCACCATCCCGAACGGGTTCCCCAAATGGGTTGTAGCGGCGCTTTGCAAAGATTTGTAAAAATACTTAATCCTTTAGAAAACGGTTTTATTAATTCATGGTATTTATTTGTAATGGTTCGTTTCCCGTATTTTATTTCCCAAAAGGTATTGTGCTATATTGCTTATGAGTATTGTGAGGAGGTAGGTCATTACCTCGTGATCTACTTAAAGGTATAGCAAATTTGAGATATTTAAATGTCGAAAATGAAACTATATGGTATTTTAATAAAAAAGTACGGTAAAATGGAAATAGCAATTTCTTTTGATATGGAACTTGTTTAATATGATTAGTTAGTGTTTAATAATCAATATGTAATGGTTTAACAAGATTGTATTAAAGGAAAAGTGAGATTTTAGGAAGAACCGAATCGAAAATCAGATTTGCTCCGATTCCATCGGGTTTTAGTATTTCGTATTTCAGAAAGAGTGGAGAAGGGGGAAGGTGGGACTTATGGGTTTAGTTAACAGAGGAGAGGAAGGGGAGACGAGAGGAGTCGACTGTCACGACCCGAAGTTTGGCCCGTGACCGGCACTTAACCACGTAACGTCTACGGGCGTAACGCAGCTAAGTGAACCGAAAACCCAGAAATCAAACCAGTAAAAATGTAGAGTGTTTAAGTTTTAAGTGGAAGTATTTATTAAAGTGACAAAAATTCTTAAGTAGATAATCACCAAAATAGCAATATACGACGCCGTAGCGAAGATCAAGATCCACAAGTGGGAACATCACAGATAGAATAAACTGCAAGTACAGTCGGCTCACAACGAGCTCGACACCAGAAAACAAATAATATACATTATCGTACTCACACTGTTTCAAAGTCAAATACATACATGGTAGATGGAGAATACTAGATACAACAATATACATAACTGAAAGATAAACAGATACCGCACAAAACCACCTATCAGCAAAAGAGCTAGTACACCAACTATGGGGGTATCTGTGTCAAAAGATGCAAAACGCAGCCTGCCACGACTACTCCGAAGGGCAACCTGCAAACACTGTGGCACAACGGGGGTGAGTTGCCAACTCGTGAATAGAGATAACATATAAAGGTAATCGCGAGCATGCACGTACTGCGCTACTCTAACATATGCCAACAGATGATATCAATGCGTGATAAGTAGTATGTGCAATAATCATGCAAGTGCTCCATCAGGTAATATAACTACAGGATGAGATATAATAATGAATGCTGAGCATGGGAAGTATAACATCTACACGGAATTTCAATGTGGAATATATATATATATATATGCACTGCAAATCCCAACAACCCAGACGCCGACACTCCCATCGGCCCTCAAATCCTGTACATCCCTGAGAATCACGAGTGCCCAACATCGGCACCCAAATATCATAAATACTCGTGTCTAGCATCGACACGCAAATCCTCCTCTATTGGGCATCCGTCAGTTCGGGTCAGCCCTCTCTCAATATATCGGGCATCCGTCAGTCCGGGTCAGCCCTCTCTCAATATATCGGGCATCCGTCAGTCCGGGTCAGCCCTCTCTCAATATATCGGGCATCCGTCAGTCCGGGTCAGCCCTCTCTCATATATATCGGGCATCCGTCAGTCCGGGTCAGCCCTCTCTCATATATATCGGGCATCCGTCAGTCCGGGTCAGCCCTCTCTCAATATATCGAGCATCCGTCAGTCCGGGTCAGCCCTCTCTCATATATGCCACTCTAGCACCGAGAAAACACAGGGTGGGCGCACCGAAATATCATATCAAGGGAACCGGGTTTTTAAATGATTACATATTTGAAATAGCCACGGTTCCCAAATCCAGAAATCACATGTAATCCAAACCAATATGCAAGTCAATGATCCAATGTGATATATGCATCAAGTATGAATATCATGGCAATTCACATAAAGATGAGCTACAACATAATGATCCGATGTGATATATGCATCAAGTATGAATATCATGGCAATTCACATAAAGATGAGCTACAACATAATGATCCGATGTGATATATGCATCAAGTATGTGTAAGTCGATGTACTACACCTCAATACTTGTGGGGAGGCGGAATTTTAAAAAACGAACTTGTTTAGTGAACGAACATCGACTAACCGCTTGAATCGAAGCTAAACTGTAAATAACCGTACACAAAGAGTTTCATAACTATTGTGTTTAGGGATTATACCTAATGAAACCAGTCCTTCGTCTTTACGATCTCCTTGTTCTCCTCGGCCTTCTCTAGGTAGTATATGATCCACCCGAGAGCAAAACTCCAAGCTAAACCTCTAACTTGAGGTAACTAATCTTCTTGGATTGCTAATCAAAGAAGATAGAATGAAATAGAGTAATGGTTATGGATTGATTAGTCTTTCTAAACCTTTGATCTCAACACATGAGGTGTAAGGATTAGGGTTTGAAGATGAGAGCTTGAGGAGAGAGAAGGTGAGAATAAATTATGAGATGAGATTGTGAGTATCATAACATATTATGAAGCATTCTCATTAAAGAATAAATGAATAAATGTGATGAATAAGCATGCTTCATAAATGTTAAGTGGTGATTCATTAAGCATGTGTCATTATCATTTATGGTGCAATAATGATAATGATGAATCACTCTCATGACTCACAAATCTTATCCAAAGTAACCTCCTTAGTCACATCTTCTAGAAGCTTCTCGCACAATTACGAGAACGCCCCTCCAATCCGCAAAAATACGGAAAAACTTTAGACTGTAAAAATCCAATAACCGGATACCAGTAACTGGCTTAAACCAAAGCCGACTGGTAAAAACTGTCCGAAAGTCGTACGTGCGTAAACGCACGTATGCGTCCGAACCCTTGTCGTAAAACCATACGACCTCTATATCGTTTCGCCTGGAATAGGAAACTCTCTGTGTGGGACTCTAGAGACTCGACTACTACGCTGGCAGTGGGTTTAACCACAGACCGTAAGCGGCACTAGCTGTACGTAACGGTCCCCAGGTAGTTGTCGATAAGAAGGCCGATGAGAAAACCCATCCGAACTCCTACTGAGTCTGATGTGACAATCTCCATACAGTCCGGTCCGTTCGTCCAAGACTATCGCATATCGGGCTTAGGGGGGCGGCAAGCGTCAGTCCCCTAATAGCGGTATAAGTCGTGTCGGAGCGAAGCCCATTACACCCTGAGAAACTACTGGAACCTACCAGCAAATCTCGCTTGCCCTGGCCAGGGACTTTGCGTAATGGCTCTCTGACACAGCACGATATCTACTCCCAATACCGGGAGGGACGAATCCTTTCTAACTGCCACTGCCTCCAAGTGCTCGGGACTGCACCCAACTGCTACCTATTTGCACGACTCCTTTGAGCCGTGGTAGGGTAGCAATCTAAGAACAGTGGGACACACTCGAGGCGAAGTAGCAGTGTCAAGTCTGCGGACTACGCTGTACTCATGTCACCTGGGAACTGTTTACTGACGACTGGTATCAAACCAACCAACAGTTCCCTGTGAGTCCTGTCCGGTGTACCCGTAACCTAACGAGCACCTGCATACTATCTCCAGTACGACGTACTGACGGCTGTGGGACAGACCATCTCCCCAACTGGGATGAGAAGCGTACACACTAGTCTACTCCGGAGTATCGATGCTCTGTCTCGATAATCCAACGACCAGGGACCTGAATAAGGATGTGCTTGTAGACTACCCCAGCCCCCACTAGTGTGACTGCCATCACAACGCTGGTAGACAAGCAAGATCCTAAGAGCTCTATCAATACGTACACTCACATATTAAGATAGAAAAACCAAGTAGCATACTACCATGTTTAGCAAGACTGTTATATACATGTGAAGATCCCAAGCTTCCATTAAGTAATATAGAAGCTAGTATGATACAGTAATGGCCTTCTAGGGCATAAACACTAACAATCTCCCACTTGCACTAGGGCCATGTACTGGCATATCGTAGACCAATGATCTCGAGTAGCCTCTCGAACTGAATCTGAGGAAGGGCCTTTGTGAATGGATCAGCAATGTTCTCTTCTGAAGCAACTCTCCGAACCTCGATCTCCTGACGATCAATGATCTCCCTGATCAGGTGATACCGCCTCAAGATGTGTCTGGACTTCTGATGGGACCTTGGTTCCTTTGCTAAAGCTATAGCTCCGTTGTTGTCGCAATACAGAGGTATTGGATCAACTATGGTAGGAACCACCTGAAGTTCTGTTAGGAACTTCTTCATCCAGACTGCTTCTTTTGCGGCATCGCAAGCAGCTATATACTCCGCTTCCATCATCGAGTCAGCAACGGTGTCCTGCTTGGAGCTCTTCCAGCACACCGCCCCTCCATTGAGGGTAAAGACATAACCCGACATGGACTTGGAATCGTCCTTATCACTCTGGAAGCCGGAATCAGCAAAGGCCTCCAACCTGAGGTCTTTTCCGCCGTAAACCAAGAACATCTCCTTAGTCCTCCTCAGGTACTTGAGAATGTTCTTTACTGCTATCCAGTGTTTCTCCCCTGGGTCTGACTGATACCAGCTCACCACGCTTAGTGCGTAAGCTACATCTGGTCTGGTACACAACATCGCATACATTATAGAGCCTACTGCAGAAGCATAGGGTATAATTGACATGCGTTCCCTTTCCAAATCAGTCTTGGGAGACATCTCTTTGGAGAGGGTGATTCCGTGACAAGCCGGTAGATTACCGCGCTTAGAATCTTCCATACTGAATCTTTTCAGTACAGTGTCGATATACCTGGACTGCGAAAGTCCCAACATCCTCTTGGATCTATCACGATAGATCCGGATCCCTAGAATGTAAGAGGCATCACCCAGGTCTTTCATGGAGAACCTGTGTGACAAGAATCCTTTGACAGATTGTAGCATAGGAATGTCATTTCCTATCAATAGAATGTCATCCACGTCCAAGACGAGGAATACGACACTTCTAGCTACAACTTTACTATATATGCACGGTTCATCTGGATTTTTGATAAAGTCATATTCTTTGACTGTCTCATCAAAACAGATGTTCCAACTCCGCGATGCCTGCTTTAGTCCATAAATGGACTTAAGCAGCTTGCATACTTTCCCGCTGCTCCCACTCTGATTGAAACCCTCTGGCTGATCCATATAGACACTCTCTTCTAAATTACCATTCAGAAAAGCCGTCTTTACGTCCATCTGCCAGATTTCATAATCATGGAAGGCAGCAATAGCAAGAAGGACCCGAATGGATTTGAGCATAGCCACTGGAGAAAAAGTTTCGTCATAGTCCAAACCAGGTCTTTGACGAAAACCCTTTGCAACAAGTCTAGCCTTATAGGTTTCCACCTGCCCATCTACACCAATCTTTTTCTTGAAGATCCATTTGCATCCTATGGGTTTTACCCCATCTGGAGCAAAGTCCAAAGTCCATACTTTGTTGGTGTACATGGACTCCATTTCGGTCCGCATTGCATCTCGCCATCGTACCGAGTCGCCGCTCTGGATGGCCTGCCGGAAGTCAGTAGGTTCATCATTATCTATGATGCAATCCTCTCTATCCCCATCTATGAGAAAACCGTAGTATCTCTCAGGCGGATGAGACAGCCTACTACTCCTGCGGAGGGGTGCGGGAATGTTCTGTTCTTCTTGAACCTCTGGTTCTACCAAACTTTCAGTAGCAGCTTGTGGTTCTGGAATTTCTTCCAGTTCTACTACGCTCCCACTCTTCTGATTTTCCAAAAATTCAGTTTCTAAGAAGCGGGCATGACGAGAAACAAAAACCTTTTGTTCCTCTGCGTAATAGAAGCAATATCCTGTAGAGTTCTTTGGATATCCCACAAACTTACACTCTACTGAGCGTGCCTCGAGCTTGTCCGGATGCTGTTTTTTTTACAAAAGCTGGACATCCCCATGTCTTCAGGTACTGAAGATAGGGTTTCTTCCCACTCCACATCTGATATGGTGTGGTAGGCACAGTTTTGGTTGGAACTCTGTTCAAAAGATGTATCGCTGATTCTAGCGCATACCCCCAGAAAGATTGCGGTAACTCAGCATTACTCATCATGGATCGTACCATATCCAATAGGATTCGATTCCGTCTCTCCGATACACCGTTGTGCTGTGGAGTGTATGGAGGAGTAAGCTGAGAGAGAATTCCTTTCCCTTTTAGGTAACCTAGGAACTCGGCACTTAAGTATTCTCCACCTCGATCAGATCTCAGTGTCTTAATACTTTTTCCTGTTTGGTTTTTCTCTTCACTCTTGTATTCCAGGAATTTCTCAAAGGCTTCGGATTTATGCTTCATTAAGAAGACATGTCCAAACCTAGAGAAATCATCTGTAAAAGTAATGAAGTAGGAATAACCACCTCTTGCATGTGTAGACATTGGACCACATACATCGCTGTGTATGAGTCCTAAGAGCTCGCTCGCTCTTACTCCTTGTCCAGTAAATGGAGTCTTTGTCATCTTTCCTTTGAGACAAGATTGACAAGTGTCATAAGATTGATATTCGAACGAGTCTAAATATCCTTCTCTATGCAACTTAGTCAACCTTCTCTCATTGATGTGACCCAGTCTACAATGCCATAAGAAAGCTTTATTCAAATCTGGAGACTTTCTTTTTAGTGTGTTCTGGACATTGAAAATTTGGAGTTGGTTTAAAACATATATGCCGTTATTTAATGTACCGGACCCAATCAAACCATGATTAAGGTGGATGTTGACAACATCTCTTACAAACGTGAAATCATAACCTTTATTTGATAACAAGGAAACTGATATGATATTACACGTTAAGCTTGGTACAAAATAACAGTTATGTAAAACCAAAATGTGTCCACTCGTCAATCTTAGGTGATAATCCCCGACGGACGCAGCTCCCACGCTAGCTCCGTTAGCAACCCTGAGGATCATATCACCTTCCTTCAGCACTCTACGGTTTCTCAGTGCCTGCAATGAATTGCAAATATGAGATCCTGATCCGGTATCCAATACCCAGGAAGTAGAGTTGATCGACAGACAATTCTCAATTACAAACACACCTGAAGTCGAAGCCACAGCTTGCTTCGGTTCCTGGTTCTTGGCGTTCCACGCCTTGCAATCCTTCTTCCAGTGCCCTTTCCTGTGACAATGGAAGCACTCATCCTGGCCAACTACCGGTGCTGCAAGCTTTTTCTTTCCCTTCCCTCTCACCTTACTAACACCTCCTCTAGGTTTGGGTGCGGCCTTCTTCTTCCTTCCTTTGGCCCTAGCCTTGGACCCGGAAGAAGATGTACCGCCAACAAACATAGCGGGTGTTTCCCTTGCCTTCTGCAAGGTGCCCTCTGCACTCCTTAACATGTTCAAGAGTTCCGCAAGTTCAACTTCTTTTCCTTGAAGGTTGAAGTTGAGGATAAACTGGGCGTAGGTGGGAGGAAGGGACTGGAGAATAAGGTCTGTATAGAGCTCATTATCCAAAGTCGTCCCAAGGTCTGCGAGCTCTTCAATATAGCCGATCATCTTTAGGACATGTTCACCTACCGATGACCCGACAGCCAACCTCGCTCGAAACAAGTTCTTAGAGGTCTCGTATCTTGCTATACGAGATTGCTCTCCATAAAGTTCCTTTGTATGGAGAAATATGCCATCTAGGGACATATCCTCGTGCCTCCTCTGATGTTCATTGTTCATCGAGGCAAGCACGATGCACTTGGCTCTCACGCAATCTAAATCCCAGGTTTTGCGGATTTCCTTATCCGCATTGCTGGATTTGGGACCAGGGACAGCAGGTGCCGTAGCGGTGAGGACATACCCCAGTTTGTCATAGGTCAAAGCCATTTTGACATTCCGCAGCCAATCTTTATAGTTTGGCCCCGTCAGTATATTTTTCTCTAAAAGTAACTTAAGTCCAGTCATTTTCAGGGTCGCTGCAATTAGGAGAGAGAGAAGAAAACTCTTTAGCATGATGCTCTTGCAAGTTTAGAGTGGTTTTTAGTTTATCTAAACTGGATGGCTCCCACTGTTTCTCGAATCCTTCCTCAAACCATAAAAGAAGAATTAGTCAAGACTATTCTCACCGTACAATACTTGCTTAACCGTTCAGCCAGGCTGGTGTCGGTACTTCGAGGGAGGTTTTCCAACGCTTTCGCGAAGTTCCTTAATTAAATAACCTCTTTTCTCTGGAGGCGTAACCCCGCTGACACTTTTCTGGACACCTACTAGGTTTATAGCATTGATCGTTAAGTGACGAATATCCTGATAAGTAGCATATACTCACAGTAGGATCGGGATCCAAATATCATCGTATGATAATGTTGAAGGAATCCTACCAACATTCATCAAACTCCAAATGGTATGCATCTCTTTGCAAATTTCAGTTTCTTTAGAAATTCCCGATATAAGTTTTTGCCCCATGCTCTTATGACCTTGACGTATGCCAACAAATCATAAGTCACATGTCAAGTTTTGCCCATCATTATCTTGTTAATTTGAATCCACCCGTATATACCCTTGACGTATGCCAACAAGGTAATGCGACTGTCCCAAACCAACACATCTATCTATGCAACAAATGAATACCCCAGCAGCTACCAAACACTATGCCTTGACGTATGCCAACAAGCATAGCTTGAATACTACTGACCATCCATAAGAAATGATGGAGGGCTACGACTGGTTTTGGCGAAACCGTGAACGTAGTGAACTTGATATAACCGAAGGAACCTGATAGCTTTTTAAAAGGAGTGGTTAAATCTCCGCATTTAAAAATATCTGTTTTTAAAATAACCGAGTGGTTTCTTTTAAATTGTTCCAACGATTTAAACTTGGTTTATTTTCTTTGCATTATAGATAATGCGTCCCATCATTAACCTATCATTGCAGAAAACAACGAAAATACAACGTCCTCTTATGCCATCCGCATTCGCCACGGGGTCCCGTCATTACCCGTTAGGTTACTTAACTAACGACAGAGCGGGAGCTGGGCTAGCGCGGGTGCAAAACATAAGTGACGTCTAAATAGCTACAATATATATAGATATTTAACATTCGTCTGACGCAATGATATTCATTCCAGAACACAGATAAACAATATTGGATTTGCAAGCAATCTGTATTTCTTTTGAGCCTGCAAGAAAAGACAGATTACATAGTTGTGATGAATAGCCATTACCCCACCCTCGACCCCTACGGGTACGGCAAACTACCCACCCGGCAGTTTGTGTACCCCACCTTGGGTCAGTCCTAGGAGCAAAAACAGTAAAATGAAATAATACAACGGTGGCTACAACCGCAACGTGGATGTGCCCCGCAAAAATAATATTACAAAAAATTACATTTACAACAAATGAATTAAACAATAACCCATTGCTAAACCTCGGCTAAACACCACAACAGTCCAATACAGTTTATATGCACAAACAGATATAACCATTTCAGAAATGTGCAACCCTCTGCCAACTGACATACTAGCAGTTAGGGAAGGTTTACGAACACATTAAACAATCACAGATATAATCCAATATGCAAATACTGTACAATTTCGATCGATTAAACATCTTTAATATTGCTCCAAAAACTGCTCTGTTAAACTGAAACCTGAGCAAAATTAAAATATTCCAGAAACTCCCAAATTTCACAGAGAAGCAACAGAAGAAAATTGGGTTCCTGACTCGCCAACTCGGCGGCGGAAGCGCGGCGACTCAGTAGGCTGAGGCCGCGGTTCCGCGGCGAGTTAGGCGATTCAGGGGCCTATTTTTCTTGGGTGTTCTTCTGTGGTCATGTCAAGCTTTCTGCACTTACCTGAAAATTTTTTGGACATCATTTAAATTTCGACAGAAACTGAATTTTTCGGGACTTTCCGGTTTCGTTTTTTTCGTTCGAAATTCGTACAAATTTGCAATTAAGTTATTTATTGTTTAGCGAGGCTCTGATACCACTGTAATTCGATGTACTACACCCCAATACTTGTGGGGAGGCGGAATTTTCAAAAACGAACTTGTTTAGTGAACGAACATCGACTAACCGCTTGAATCGAAGCTAAACTGTAAATAACCGTACACAAAGAGTTTCATAACTATTGTGTTTAGGGATTATACCTAATGAAACCAGTCCTTCGTCTTTACGATCTCCTTGTTCTCCTCGGCCTTCTCTAGGTAGTAGACGATCCACCCGAGAGCAAAACTCCAAGCTAAACCTCTAACTTGAGGTAACTAATCTTCTTAGATTGCTAATCAAAGAAGATACGCTTTCTATTCTGCCAACTTCTACTCTGCGGTTACCGGCATAGCGCTGCTCTTTGGGGAATGAAATAGAGTAATGGTTATGGATTGATTAGTCTTTCTAAACCTTTGATCTCAACACATGAGGTGTAAGGATTAGGGTTTGAAGATGAGAGCTTGAGGAGAGAGAAGGTGAGAATAAATTATGAGATGAGATTGTGAGTATTATAACATATTATGAAGCATTCTCATTAAAGAATAAATGAATAAATGTGATGAATAAGCATGCTTCATAAATGTTAAGTGGTGATTCATTAAGCATGTGTCATTATCATTTATGGTGCAATAATGATAATGATGAATCACTCTCATGACTCACAAATCTTATCCAAAGTAACCTCCTTAGTCACATCTTCTAGAAACTTCTCGCACAATTACGAGAACGCCCCTCCAATCCGCAAAAATACGGAAAAACTTTAGACTGTAAAAATCCAATAACCGGATACCAGTAACTGGCTTAAACCAAAGCCGACTGGTAAAAACTGTCCGAAAGTCGTACGTGCGTAAACGCACGTATGCGTCCGAACCCTTGTCGTAAAACCATACGACCTCTATATCGTTTCGCCTGGAATAGGAAACTCTCTGTGTGGGACTCTAGAGACTCGACTACTACGCTAGCAGTGGGTTTAACCACAGACCGTAAGCGGCACTAGCTGTACGTAACGGTCCCCAGGTAGTTGTCGATAAGAAGGCCGATGAGAAAACCCATCCGAACTCCTACTGAGTCTGATGTGACAATCTCCATACAGTCCGGTCCGTTCGTCCAAGACTATCGCATATCGGGCCTAGGGGGCGGCAAGCGTCAGTCCCCTAATAGCGGTATAAGTCGTGTCGGAGCGAAGCCCATTACACCCTGAGAAACTACTGGAACCTACCAGCAAATCTCGCTTGCCCTGGCCAGGGACTTTGCGTAATGGCTCTCTGACACAGCACGATATCTACTCCCAATACCGGGAGGGACGAATCCTTTCTAACCGCCACTGCCTCCAAGTGCTCGGGACTGCACCCAACTGCTACCTGTTTGCACGACTCCTTTGAGCCGTGGTAGGGTAGCAATCTAAGAACAGTGGGACACACTCGAGGCGAAGTAGCAGTGTCAAGTCTGCGGACTACGCTGTACTCATGTCACCTGGGAACTGTTTACTGACGACTGGTATCAAACCAACCAACAGTTCCCTATGAGTCCTGTCCGGTGTACCCGTAACCTAACGAGCACCTGCATACTATCTCCAGTACGACGTACTGACGGCTGTGGGACAGACCATCTCCCCAACTGGGATGAGAAGCGTACACACTAGTCTACTCCGGAGTATCGATGCTCTGTCTCGAAAATCCAACGACCAGGGACCTGAATAAGGATGTGCTTGTAGACTACCCAGCCCCCACTAGTGTGACTGCCATCACAACGCTGGTAGACAAGCAAGATCCTAAGAGCTCTATCAATACGTACACTCACATATTAAGATAGAAAAACCAAGTAGCATACTACCATGTTTAGCAAGACTGTTATATACATGTGAATATCCCAAGCTTCCATTAAGTAATATACAAGCTAGTATGATACAGTAATGGCCTTCTAGGGCATAAACACTAACAGTATGAATATCATGGCAATTCACATAAAGATGAGCTACAATATAATGATCCGATGTGATATATGCATCAAGTATGAATATCATGGCAATTCACATAAAGATGAGTTACAACATAATGATCCGATGTGATATATGCATCAAGTATGAATATCATGGCAATTACTAACGGTGTGTGTGTAGCATGCAGGATAGTGCTCGTGCAGCATGAACCGTTAGTAATGGTGCGGTGTTCTATCAATTCTAGTTTATATACATATATCAGAGAATGTGGTATGCACTAAATAGTAGCCATGAACAGTCAATGTATGGAAATGTAGCTACAAGATCCTATCAGCCCTGACGTAGAACGCCATGCGGGCGATATCCCCGTAGATGTTAAATCTACTCACCGTAGTCTCTCGCTAGGTATAGCCGACGACTTGTTCCCCTCCTTCGCGGCGCCCATTGCACTCTCCTGCAAATCCTCGGATTTCATAATATATCACACATAAGCTCAAAATCGTACAAACACGACATTTAAAGTCAACTAGAAACCCGTGTCATAAACCAAGCGCGCGTGTGCGCGATACGCTAAAACGTGTGATTACGCGTCTGAAGCTACCCCGACGCGTCGCGATACACAGAACCCCAAACCCACACACACGTATCACGCGTGTCGCGAAAGATTAAAAATATGGGAAATAGGGTATTCACCTCCAGATTTTGATACAGAACAGATATTACAATAATATATATACCAAAATAACCCAAATAGCAGCAGACTCCAGTGGACCAAACCCCAACCCCCATCTCACCCATCTGGTCGCAAATTACGGCCATAACGATTATTCCGGCGGCCTCACTTGGGAATTGGGCCCCCAGGTTTGGTGTGTGCACTCTATACCCCCCATACATGCTACAGAAAAATCTAGTTTCACTCTGAAATATCTCGGGTAGTAGCAGATCCTACAGAGCCTTATTTCTAGTTAAAATCCACACTTTTGCACAAAAATGAAACTTTAGGGTATTTTTGTGGAACCTGAAATAAACCTAGGTCTAAACCCACACTAATAACTCATTAACAAGCTAATCAAGCCACAACAACATAAATTTTAACATATCATCACTAAATCCCTTCAATAGCTCTAAAGTTGCACAAAAATGTGACATTTTGAAGCTAAACATGCAAGTTATGGAGATAGGGTGCTAGGCGTGAGATTTATACCTTCAAAAGACCCTATGAAACACCAAAAATTCCAGCTCCTCCTTCAAGTATGCAGATTTGCCTCCAAACACCTCAAAAGCTCATTTTTCCTAAGGTTTTGTGAAGGAAAAGGTTAGATTTGTGTAGGTTTTTGTGTAGGTTCAAATGGGAAGTGAAAAGAGAAGAGGAGATGAAGAAAATATTATTGTTGCTGCTGCTTTCTCTGCTGAACTCAGAAAATGAGGGGAAAGAGAATGAAGTGAGAGAGAATACAAGGGTCAACCAAGTCAAAATTGCTCACCTAACCACCATACCTCCTATTTTCTATTTAAATTGAATTCTAAATAGGGGTTTGACTTGATAAAAAATGGGCGGGGAATAAAATGAACCATGCAAAAAGAGAAATGGTTAACATGCTAACACTTTTCCCTAGGTCACAAAAATTGTGCTAAGTGTGCATGTATGCACTTAACATGAAAATTCCCAATTAGGGTAAACACGACTAAATTATAACTAATAATCCTATGTACACATATAAAATGACATGCTCAATTGCTAATTAATACGAACACATTCTAACAAAATTTCAAAGTGTTACAATCTACCCCCTTTAAAGAAATTCGGTCCCCGAATTTCAAAATCTAACTACACTTACCTTCAAAAAGGTGGGGATACCTCTTCCACATCTCGCTCTCGGTCTCCCATGTGACCTCCTCTCTGCTTGGACCACGCCAAAGTACCTTTATGGACGATATCACCTTCGATCTCAATTTCTTCACTTGTCGATCCAAGATCATCACCGGCCGCTCTGCGTAGGAAAGGTCACGCTCAAGCTAGATCGTCGGGTGCTGAATTGAATGCGAAGGATCATGAAGATATCTACGGAGCATCGAAACGTGAAATACGGAGTGCACGTCTGGAAAACTGGGCGGAAGGGATAATCGATACGCAATCGCACCAACACGCTCGAGGATTTCGAAGGGGCCCACATATCTGGGACTAAGCTTCCCCTTCTTCCCAAACCTCATCACACCTTTCATTGGGGAGACCCTCAAGAAAACATGATCACCAACAGAAAACTCAAGTCTGAGCCGACGACGGTCCGCATAAGATCTCTGCCTACTCTGGGCTGCCCTCATCCTGTCGCGAATCAACTGGATCTTCGCGGTCGTCTCCTCAACAATCCGCGGCCCTAAGATACCGCTCTCACTGAGCTCTGTCCAACAAGCGGGCGATCCGCATCTCCTCCCATAAAGAGCCTCAGACGGTTCCATCTGAATGGTCTCCTGGTAGCTGTTGTTGTAGGAGAACTCTACTAAGGGTAAATGATGATCCCAGCTATCTCCGAAGTCTAATACGCACGCTCTGAGCATGTCCTCGAGAGTCTAAATAGTCCGCTTTGCTGTCCGTCGGTCTGCGGATGAAATGCTGTGCTGAAGCTCAAGCGAGTGCCCAAAGCCTCCTGAAGTCCCTGCCATAGCCGGCTGGTAAATTGGGTGCCTCTGTCGGACACGATACATGTCGGAATTCCGTGCAGTCGTACAATCTCGTCGATGTAAATCTGGGCATACTGAGCAAATTCGAAAGTCATCTTCACCGGTAGGAAGTGAGCCGCTTTTGTCAACTGATCCACGATCACCCAGATGGAGTCATACCCTCTACTAATCCTGGATAGACCTACAATGAAGTCCATAGAAATCAGTTCCCATTTCTACTCCGGAATGGGTAACGACGGTAGCTCTCCCGCGGGCCTCTGGTGCTCAGCCTTGACTTGCTGACAAGTCAGGCATCTCGACACAAAATCTGCGATGTCTCTCTTCATTCCTTCCCATCAGTAAACACCTCTCATGTCATGGTACATCTTGGTGGAACCGGGATGAACACTGTATACCGATCGATGTGCCTCCTCAAGTATCTCGCGCCACAGTCCCTCAGCATCTGGTACGCACAGCCTAGCCCCAAACCGTTGTATCCCCTGATCATCGATCACGAACTAGAGAAATCTTCCCTGTCCAATTTGTGTCCTAATCTCTGAACATCGGTCGTCACTGTGCTGTGCCTCATGTATACGGTAGAGCAACTGTGGGCGTGCACGAACATGCGCAATCTGTCCTCCGATCGGCGTAAACTCGAACTGCACCCGGCTGTCGCACAATATCTGCCAATCTACCGACGACCGCCTCTGTACCGCGCTCAAACATGATAGACTACCACCGGGCCTCCTGCCCAAAGCATCTGCCACTACATTCGCCCTGCCCGGGTGATACAAGATCTCACAATCGTAGTCCTTCACTAACTCCATCCATCGGCGCTGTCTAAGGTTCAGGTCTCGCTGCTGGAATATATACTTTAAGCTCTTGTGATCAGTGAATATCTGGCACGACTCGCCATATAGGTAATGTCGCCAGATCTTAAGGGCAAAGACCACTGCAGCCATCTCCAAATCGTGAGTGGGTAAGTTCTGTTCATGTTTCTTTAATTGCCGCGAAGCATACGCGATCATCCTGTTGTAAGTGCACGGCGGCGCCCCGGCCGTCAATCCGACGGCCAAATGCGGAAGCGGTGATAAACTTTAATTTTGCGAACTTAGCAAACCGGCACCACCGCGCACTAAACACCCGAATCGGACCATTAAACTTATTCTAGCTAACAATAAGACGGGTTAGAGATATACCGAATGATCCGAGTCCTCCGGTCTTCTCCTCGTCGTCCCGATCTCCTGCGGAAACTCCGGTCGTCGCCTCCTCGCCGGAAGGGCACCACATCGCCTGTATCTATTACGGGCTCCCACCTCAATACCGAGGCAACTCGGGCGTGAAGTAGGCTAGCCGACGCGTCCAAGATTTGCTGTAGAATGTGTAGGGTTGAAGCTATGTCTCATTTGGGGTTTGTTGCCATTTGAAGATGATGGAGGAATCAATACAAGAAAAATGGTGCTTGCATTTTTCTAGCATGAAAATGAGATCAAGAATGCCACCCTCTCAAGAATGAAAACTCTCATCTTTTTCTTTCTCTCAACCATGGCCAACCTCTTTCATCAAGTGAGAAGAATATGGTGGAGGAATGAATATGAAAACATAACAAGAAGGAGGTGAGTGTAGGAGAAGAAGAATGGTGACCATAACCAAACAACATCATAACAAACTCAAATCAACCTCTAATCACCTCAAATCACCAAAAAGCAAGTGATGATGATAGAAAAGAATGGTATCAAAAGATGCTTTCATAATTAATCATCTTGCAAATAAATCCTCCACAATGTGTTATTTGCAAACTTGCAAATAACCCCATCCATCGGAAAAGTCCGGCCGGGAAAGAACAAAGGAAAACCGGCCGGAACGGAATGCAAACTGGCAACTCCAGAAGACTGGTCCCGTAATAAATTACAGGAAAACCCCGATACTGTGCATACACACCCGCATCTGTATTCCGTCCGGATACAAATGCAATGAGACAAAATCTACACTGTATTATACTAGGATCCGGCTTAAGCCAAAGCCGGCTAGTAATATCCGTCCGATCCTGATCCGTGCAATACCGCACGTATCTGATCGAACGCTGCCATATAACCATACGACCTCTAGTACAAACCGTCCGATCCTGATCCGTGCAATACCGCACGTATCTGATCGGACCCTGCCATATCTCTATACGGCCTCTACAGCGTTTCGCCCGAAAGCTTGAGTAACTGAAAGTGTGGTGGACTCTAAAGACTCGTCAATACTATGGCTGTGGATTTAACCACTAGCACGTCAGAGGTATAAGCCAATACATGACGGGCCACCAGCTATTGACCAAAAGGGACGTCGATGAGCGAACTCATCCTGACACCCTACTGAGCCTGTCAGTGACAATATCCGTACAGTCCGGTCCGTTCGTCTATGAGCATCGCATGTCGGGCCTAGGGGGTTGGTAAAAGTCAGACCCCCAAAAGCGGTACAAGTCGTGTCGGAGTGTAGCCCAGAACACCCTGAGATACTACTGGAATACCTACCAGTAAATCTCCTGCCTTGGCCAAGGACTTCGTATAATGGCTCTCCTAGACACAGCGCGACCTCACCCCCAATACCGGGAGAGACGAACCCCTGAAGATCCGCTCACTGCCTCCATGTGGCTCGGGACTGTACCCAACTAAAACCTGTTTGCACGACTCCTTTGAGCTGTGGTAGGGTAGTAATCAAAGCACAATGGGAACTCACACGAGACAAATGACGATCCCCAGGTCGATGAACTAACCTGTACACATGTCACCTGGGAACTGCTATCTGACGTCAGGTATAAGACCAACTAGCATGTTCCCGGCGAGTCCTGTCCGGTGTACTCATAACCCAATGAGCACCTGTATACATCTTAGGTGAACCAACTGACACCAGTGGCTTGTGAGACTGGCCACCGCCCCTCGTCGGGGTCTCGACTGTATACACTAGTCTACTCTGGAGAATCGATGCCCTGTCTCGAAACTCCTACGACTAGGGACCTTTTAAGGATGTGCTTATAGACTCCAGCTCTCACTTATATGATCGCCCTCATACTGCTGGCAGTCAAGCAAGAAACCTAGGGGCTCTATCAACGTGCAATAGCGACATGTCAGGTCACCTAAAGCAGTACACGATGATAAAGGTAAACCAGATAGCATACTATCATCTCGAGTAAGACTGTCCTACCGGGATAGGTCCTCCCTTAATCATTGCAATCACGTTCCTGTGATCCAATAATTGACTCTGAGGGCACTATCTCCAACAATCTCCCACTTGCACTCAAGGCTAATTATTGCGATGTCGCATACTCACAGCCCGTGTGATACCGAACACCCAACTCCTCTACTAGTCAGTCTCACAAAGCTCGTTTGCGAAACTATTGCGTTCGAGGAATAGCCTCAGTGAGTGGATCCGCCTTGATGTTTCTTTCTATGTCTCTCTCTATCTCAAGTTCGCGGAGAAAGCCATCTCCCGAAATGAGCAATACCTGTCTTAGAATGTCTGGATGTCTGATGGGACCTAGCTCATAAGTGAACTCCAAATCCAAACTTCTTAGACTGTATCGTCAACTGAACTTAATCAGTATCCTGCGCCATGCCACCCTCAGTATTGCCTTGGACCACCTGTCCAAAATACTGCCCCTCGTCAGAAGGATAACTATAACTCTGACGATCACCCTGTCGTCCATGTCACCTTGGAAGCCTGGAATGATAACTGTCTCCTAAAGGAGGTAGCCGTTATCATATCCCTAGAACATTCACTTATGTTCTAAAACTGCTTCCGACTGTTTCTCCAGGATTGGATCAATATCAACTTATTGCATCTACCGCAAGAACAACATCTGGTGTGGTACTTGACATCTCATGATTGACTCAATTGCCTAAGCAAGTGATCTGTCAATCATGCACATCTCTCTCCCCTTTAGTCTGTAAGACACCTTTAGAGAGGGTGACTCCATCACCTGCAGGTACACTACCGTGCCAGGAGTCGTCCATTCTAAATACTCTTAGAATGCTGTCAAAGTACCCTGATTGGGAAACCACCCAAATCTAGATCTAAAACCATAGATCTAGTAACCAGTATGTCTGATATAATGTCCAAGTCCTTTGTGGAGAAACCACTGTGTGACGACCAAAGTATAACCGATCGTAGTATAGGAATATCACTTCCTACTACCTTCTCAACAGATCCATCCCCTATTCTGATGACGTCAAACCTATGACTGTCACATCAGAAATAGATGATCTATCTTCGCTACATCTGCTTTAGTCTATAAATAGACATAAGCCTGATGTCCACCAATGCTTCCGCTGCTCCCACTGACTGCGACAACCCTCTGGCAGAGTCATATAGACGTGCACTTCTAAAGCAAGTTTAGAACGACGCTATACTCATCCTCCTGCCGGGTCTCGCAGCCTGGAACAACAATAATGGCAAGTGTGGGTAAACAAGAACTTCCATGTCACCGTCCTTGAGGCTACCGGAGTACCTCTCGGGTGCCTGAAGTTACCCACCTTATCTGCGGAGTGGCCAATGGAATGTCAAATCAGATTGAATCTTTAGGTTCCTTATCAAATCTTCAGTAATCGTTTGCGGTTCTTGTAACGTTTTGAAAATCGTTTCGGTGAAATTTCGAAAAAAACGGTAAAATAAGGGGGTTTTCTGTAAAAAGTCAAAATACAAATATCTTATTATAAAAATTAAATATACATATTCTAGCTATGTAACTGCTAGTATTTGGTGTTTATTGAGCCACTGGTGAAATTTCAAATTTTCTGAAAAAAATTATTTTAATATTATTTTAAGCCGTCACTAATATATTTAATTAGGGAAAATTACAAATTGGAATGAGTTGAAACAAATTTTGAGCATCATAAAACTTTAAATAAAATTTTATCATGTAGTTTTTGAAACGAAATCGTTTGCCAAAACGGTTTAGAAAATATCGAAGAAAAAGGCTTTTTTTCGGTGAAATTAGTGTAAATGGTTGTTTGGGGTATAACATTTATCTTTTTCCCCCACACCCACACCCACACTCACTCACCCCCATACCCATGTGGCTGAATTCAGCAGCACATCCCCCCCATTTCCCCACTCCATTCCACACAAAAAAGAAAAGAAAAGAAAAGAAAACGGGAAATGAAAGAAAGTCAAAAGGGGGTGTAGACTTTGTCTTTTTCTCCCCATTTTTCTCCACCTCCCTCTCTCTCCTCCCCCACTCCCTTTTATGGCCGAAAATTCCTGCACAAACAGCCCTCTTTCTCCCCCCATTGTTCCATCTCTTTTGCTTCAAAAAATTCATCAAATACCCATCAAAAAAATCCCAAAATCGAAATCTAGTTCTTACCCATTTTAGTGTAGCCTTAGATGCATGGATCTTGGTGCAAGGATTTCATTTTGGAGGTCTAGATTTCATGTTTGATCATGGATTTGTGAGGTATAAATCTTGGCTTTTTGTTTAATTTGTTGCTAATACTTTAGTCTAGCTTAATTATAAGTTTAATGGTGGTTTAATTGTGTGTTTGAAAGTTCAAGAAAAGAACTTGAATGCAAGTGAGGGTTTGTGAAATTCAAGAGAAGAATTTGAATCATGTTAGGGTTTTATGTTATGAGATTATGCTTGTGTGATGTTTTGACATATTAATGGTTGCTAAATCAAATTAAGTTGTTAGTTGTTAGTTAAAAATTGTGATAATTACACTAATTTGCTATCTAGGTTTTTGGAAATGGTTAAATAATTGGGTTTAAAATTATAATTAGTTTTTTTTATGACTTCATTAACATTATTAAGTGTGGTTTAATGTCTTTAGTTCATGCAAATCCAAACTAAATTGTTGTTTATGCATTTTTGCTAAAATGGTTGAAATTTGGGTAAAATTGCAAACTAGTTTTTTTTGAACGTATATAGTTTGATGAGATTAAATTGTGGTTATGGGTTATATGACTTATTTAAGTTATTTAATAAGTATTATGGCCGCTAGAATTGTTTAAACGTCGAGTTTTGTACTAAAACGGGAAATTTTGCTTGCTAGTTTTTCGGAAAAACGGCTTTTAAAGTGAATTTGGGGTTTTTGTGAGTTTTAACCTATTTTATATTAAAATTAGTGTTCGCGAATGTGCAAATGAGTGTATTTGGGTTTTTCTCGATGGTTTGGTGTTTGTACGCCGACATCGAGGGTTGTTGGGTTGATTTGTGAAAAGCAACCATAGGTTTTGACCTATGTGGGATTCGTGTGTCGTTTTGGTCATGAGTCGGATTTTAATGCGATACGGTGCGTTATGATATGTAGGTACCCCATGTGGACTTCGAGACGACAAGCAAGCGCGTGGCGGCGTCGGCACCGGCAAGCGAGGACCAGGTGAGTAGATTTATATCTACGGGGAGAAGTCGGGTGGATGGCGTATAGCACCCCCGCAATTTGTGGTGATGTATACGAATACGTATACACACATTTATTGATTATATATTGTTTGAGATTATTGATGATAGAGATGGATCCTTGGTGTGATTGGATTGGTTTAGTGTTGCGAAATCCTAGAGTAGTGGTTGCACCACACATACACACACACCCATATTTGCATACATTCTTCTTTCATATGTGCGTACATGGGATTATATATTGATGTGTATATTTACACATGGGTATGGGACTATGTGTTTATATACTGGATTTGAGGATAGTAATTGGGATTTGAGATGAGTCGATGATATTGGGCTTGAGGCCAGAAGATCCGTAATGTGTTTTGGTTCGTATTGAGATACGACATGATGTTTTAGCGGGTCTTTTTGACGTAGTGATTCTTATACATGCATGCATACATAGATGGTATCAATATTGTACTAGACGTAGATTAGTACCCCGATCATGATATTTGATAAAGAGGATATCAGATGAATAGTATGATGAATGTGATATTGACCCGTACCCAGATTTGGGATGCCGTACGACGGATTTACGTACGAGCTATATTTTGATGATTGATCCGCACTCTTGACTTGGGATGTCTGATTATAGATATGATATCGGATATGATATTATTGAGGCGGGATCACCGACTAATATATATACAGGTATGTATATGTATCGACTCAAATGTTAGACGGTTTCCTTACCTGTAGTTCAGCTTGTTAGTTCAGCCGTATAGTTTAGTGTAGTTGTTAGATTAGATTAGACTTCTTACCTATTTCAAAAACTAACGAATCGTGGGTATTTTAAAAGACAGCCCAAGGGATCCTACGGATATTTCAAAAGACGTATCTTTTCATAAAAACACCGTAGCCCCTATTTTCAAAACCCCATGATTCGTGTTATTTCAAAAGGCACCATTTGTAGGACTTATATTAGATTAATGCAAATTAGTTATCGTTGCGTCTAGTTTTCAGCTTCCGCACATTATTGCTGTTCGCTCTGCCTCGCATACTTATTTTGCTGCATATTCCATTATTGATATTATGCTGTTAGGACACCAGCACCATTACCGATGATGCGTATGTACCACGTACACCTACTTGCCGGCTCACACACATCTTCATCGGTAATTGCCATGTCACGTACACTTTAGAGAATATATTTGCTTGACTTAGCTTGTTAGCTAGTAGTTTTGACATGATATTAGTGTACTTTCCTTATATGCCATATTAGACATTGTAGTTATTACCTGCCACTTCATACGTACTGTTATTCAATTGTTCACGCCTAGTTTATTAATCATACATTGCAACTTGGTTATTGATACCATATGCATTCATTATCATTGACATATGCACTTGTGATGATTTCTTGAGATTTATGATATTTCTGGATTTCGGGGAAAGCCGCAAAATTTACAATTTATGATCTTTTAAAATATAAAGTATTGCGGTTTTCTAGTGATGTATGAGTCGTCCACCATGAGTTTGCTGATGGATTTCGAGACCCGATTCGAGGAGACGGATGAACCGTTTCGGGTACATGGTGGACCCGGTAAGGTACCCCGGGGCAAGAAGCGCGTGATGATGACGATGTGAGCCTGGCAGGGGAGTACTACCTACCGGTGATATTACCCGACGCGTCGGATATCCGGAGGATACCGTCGTGGTCTTGAGATGGATGGTAGGGGCCGGTCTGGACTGACGGCGCCCTAGATATTGTGATTGAGGTACAGAGACTGTGATACCGAGATATCGAGATATTGGGATTACGTTTTATGCCGATGCTAGGCACTGTTTTATGCTGATTTCATTATGATACCTCATTTTGAACACAAAGGAAATCTCACTAATTTATGAAAACAGTTTCTTCATTTGCATGTATTCTGTCTTCATGCATTCATACCTCATTCATATGATATATTGCTACCTGAGGCACTGACACAGGTACATGAGATTACACTCGGGTTAGATATTTACCCTAGCCTTGTTATAGGCTGCATGTTATTGGAGTATTATATATTATGATCGTATGACCTAGGATTGCGTCATACATGCGATTTTTATTCGTAGATGTTTTTCTATTCACGAGTTGGCAACTCACCCCCGTTGTGCCCCAGTTTCTTGCAGGTTTTGCCGTACATGTTTCTTTACGGCTTGCGGGCTCAGTTTCATTCGGGTGACTTGCTAGTAGATGGGTTTTTCTTGTATCGTACCCATCATATTACCTTGTATAATATTATTCCGTTGTATCTAGTAAATTCCATCAACCAAACTTGTATTTATTGAGATAGAGACCAGTGTTGTTTATTCTTTCGACCTTAGAGTCGCTCGTTATATTTCTGGTGGTTTTGAGTTTCCTTTTGAGTTTTGATCCTCGCCGTTGGCGTTGTATATTTTATTGCTTGTGTGGTTGGGACCGTCGATTGACGAAGAGCTAGCTCCCGCTTGGGGATGCCTTTTTCTTGATTTCGTATACTATTCATGTTGTATCCCGTTTGGGAGCCAGTTTTTACAAAGGAGACTCTGCCGAAATTTTCAGTAAATTTTTGATGTTTTTAAAAACCACATAATTCGGCTTATGCTATTGAAACTACTTGCTTTAAGTTGGTTTTTCCTGCACTCTACTACTTTTCTTGGTTTGGATTTCTGGGTTTTCGGTTTACTTAGATTACGTACGCCTCGAGACGTTCGTAATTTAAGTGCCGGTCATGTTCCGTACTTTCGGGTCGTGACAGTTCTGGAATCACTTCCAGTTCTACCATACTCCCACTACTGTTTTTGAAAAAAATCCATTTTTAATAAAACTGTGGCGAGTCTAGAACAATATTTCTATTGATCTGCCAGATGGTAGAAAGTCAACCCTTGTCATAGCCTGGGTCAACCCACAAACAGCCATTACAGAAACGTGTCTTGAGTTGTCCAGTGTCTGGTTTTAATCATAAGCCGGACAACTCCCCGTACCTTAACAACGTTAAGATATGAACTGTTCTACATCCAATATAGAACCAGAGGCACTGATTTAATTTAACCAGATTCAAATCATGCAGCTGTCTCCAGTGCATGTCAACTAAATGGAGAGAGGCCGATCAGCGTTACTCAACTTAGGAATGCTTCCAATTATGAGTAACCTGAAAGAGAAGCAATTTCTCTTTATCATTACTACCAACTGAATACCATACACAAGTATCTACATCTTCGATCACTTTGAAGAATCCCGATACTTGCTACACCTGGTTTTCTACTCTATTCAAATACCTATAACTCCTCAAAACTTAGACCCTGTGTTTCTACGAAACACATGTCTAAGAACTAGAGAAGTTAAAAGTAAACAGAATATAGTATGAGGACCAACCCCTCTGTCCTAATGGACACTGGACAACATACAATACTCTGTATAAGTCCGCTGAGTCTAACAACTCTTTCACTGTATGTCGTAGGTTGAAAACTATACTTATGGTTAAGAAGAATTACACCGCTGTTTAATGCTCCTTACCTAACCATCCACTGATATAGGTAAATGTCATCGACATAATATCAAAAGGTATATCTCACTCTATGAAAATAGACGTACAGATATATCAATTTGAAATTGGTGCACAACAGCGGATATTCAAAACCAAATATTTGCCGACCGGCAAACAGCCCAGGTGATCTCCTTAAATATCACCGATTACAACGAATCCCGATATAATAAGGATGATCACCCAATTCCCAATGACTTACTCCCACTAATCATCTGTAAAACCATACAGATGTGAGAATCATACCTGGTAAATACATACCCTGGAGTAAGTATCTAATCGGGAAATCAGTTTTCTTTTAACATTACACAGTGAAACTGAAACATTGAAATGTTTTGGTGGGGTATCCCGGTATTCTTAGTAATGCCTCTTCCATTATCCAGATTCACAACTATAACCGTATAATTCTTTGCCACCTCTCCAAATCCCTTTATATGTCTTTAGTCATTACCTTCTGCACACCCCTTAGGCCAATTGGTTTTCTTCCTTCCCTACCGTTCGGCACCAGCCTATGGTTTGGAAGAAGACTATCCAATAAGCATAATGGGTGTACTGTCCTAATCCTAGGAGCACTCGCAATGCGAGAGAAGGTGAAGATAAAAGACAACCGAATAAACCTTATTCCTATTTCTCCTGGACCAGAATCCATCCCCGAACTGGAACAAGTTTCTTTCGAGTTCGTATATAACCATACGATGGAGTATCCAAATAAACTGTGGATCTTCGTAGTGATACGGAGTGTCCTGGAGAAATACAAAGGTGATTTAGGATTGGCGAAGGAATACTTGGTTTGGTCGTGAATATCAGTCGCAATTTACTTTGCCCTCTTACTAATCCCTTGCTTTGTCTGAGCTCAATACCTTCTGCACACCATCGTTATGCTAATTGGTTTTCTTCATTCCCTACCGGTCGGCACCTGCCTATGGTTTGGAAGAAGACTATCCAATTTGCATAATAGGTGTACTATCTCCTAAGCCAAGGAGTACTCGCAATCTGAGAGAGAAGGTAAAAGGAAAAGACAACTGAATAATCCTATCCGTTTTCTCCAGAACCGGAAACCATCCTCGAATTCCTTCGAGTTCGTATCTAACCATACGATGGTTTTGTCCAATGGAAGTGGACGTTCGCAGTAATGCGGGGTGTCCTGGAGAAAAGGGTAAAAGTAGGAGTGGCAATGAGGTCTGCAACTCTGACAATCCAAAAGCCAGTGTTAAGAAGGTTCGGTCAACTTGGTCACTGAGTCATAGTCTAGGGTCGGGTCAATGGTCGCTGCCAGAGAGAGAGAGAGAAAAGAAACACTCAGCGTGCACTCTATCCTAGATCAGAATGGTTACCAATTTATCTAATCTGGAAACCTCCCACTGTACCTTAAATTCTCCTCCAAACCTGAAAGAAGAATTAGTCGGGGTCACCCGAGGAGTAAACCAACTCATCAGTGGGAATCGGGATCCAACTATCATCGCATGATAACGTGACGGAATCCGCTCACGGTATCACACTCCAGAAGGTATGCGCATATCTGGCAAGTTTCAGTTCTTTTGAAACTCCCGATGTGATTTCTGCCCCATGCTCTTATGACCTTGACGAAGGTCAACAAATCATAAGTCACATGTCAAGTTCCACCCGTCATTGTCCAGGTTAATTTGAACCCACCCGTACAAGCCCTTGACGAAGGTCAACAAGGCTATACGACTGTCCCAAACCAACACATCTATCTATGCAGCAGAAAGGCAACAAGCAGCTACCATGCACTATGCCTTGACGAAGGTCAACAAACATAGCATGAATACTACGTGCTACCCGTCTGAAACGACGGAGGGCTACGAATGGTTTCTGGCGAAAACCTTTAACGTAATGAACTTAATATCGTTGAAGGAACGAATAGCTTTTTAGAAAATATAGTGACGAAAACCTTTACTAAAGAGGTCACTCCCGATGAAGGGATCTCGGCTCTTTCCCCGTAGAATGGGGTGCAGGATATCCCAAATGAATACCACGATGCAAAGCAAAAGTAATCGGCTATAGTGAAGTTAATGTACTGACGCAAACTTCTGTCCAAGGGGTCACTCCCGGTGAAGGGATCTCGGCCCTTGCCTCGTCGACTGAGGAGCAAGATATTCCAGATGAATACCACGATGCAAAACAAAAGTGAACGTCCTTGCAATAACAGCTTTTTGAAAAGTGTTTCAACAACATCAGAATAGGTTTGTTTAACTTGCATTGATCCGAATCAACGCAGTCCCATCAATTGATCACACCACAAAGAACGAAAATATACTGATGTACGTATATGCCATCCGCATTCGCCACTGGGTCCCGTCATCACCCGTTAAGTTAGCTAACTAACGGCAGAGCGGGGACTGGACTAGCGCGAATGAAAAGCATATACAACATCTACTAATATATATACCAATATATTATATTCGCTCAAGGCGTGATAAGAAATGCAACATCACAGAAATGTACAGCATCACAGAACAATACAGATATCTGGGATCCCCGGGTTTCACAGAGCCACTACTGAAACCCGACGTTCCCCTGGTCGTGTGGATAGCCTGTGCAATAAAATCCTAGACCCCTACGGGCGCGACAAGTTACCCGCCAAAACCTGAAGCGAGGCAGCCCCCTTCAGCGCCGTGAATGGACCACCCAGCACTTCACGGAATCCGGTAACTTGGGCACCCCTCCTGGGTCAACCTGTACCCCCTACGAGTGCGGCGAATAGCCTGCCAATCCTAGAGTGAATCCCCCTCCGTCTCAATGCCATGAGATGCGGGCTTGCTGCCCTCTAGAACCCGGCTATCCGTGCACCCCTCCGCGGGGTAATCTTAGTACAGAAAGTAAAATATACATACAACGGGTACATCGACCGCAACCAGGTTGTGCCCCAAAATAATAATACAAACTGGCAGTGACGACAGTCCACATGTCGGACGCTCGCCCCGCAATATCAAATGTACATAATACAACCACAACTGTACTAGCATTGCATCCAGGCTATCCCCCACGACCGATCCGCAACATCACAGCATAAACACAGGACATCAACGTGAAAATCACGTTCGCAAATCCGTCTAACCGGGCTATAGCAGTTAGACCGGATTTACCGATCAAGTGACATTCACGGTCGCAGATATAATGTAAATACTGTGAAATAATGTGTTTAAAATATCCGATCGATCAAAAATTAAAAAGTGGGCCCCCAAGCCAAACTGTAGCACTCACAGAAATTCTGGGCCCAATTTTAATATTCCAAAATCCCTAAAAATAGCCCAGAGGCCCACTGGAAAAAAATGATGCATTGACGACACCAATGTGCGGCGGAACCGCGGCCCAAGGGGGGGTTTGGCCGCGGTTCCGCGCTTCATTGGTCGACTGAATGTGTCGAATTTTTCCAGTAGTCTTAGAAATTCCAGTACATTAGTTTTTTACAACCTGAAAAAATTTTTAGACACCAAAAAATTTTAACAGAAAACTGATGTGAACTAAAATTGGGTTTTTGGAATTTTGGTCGATCGGAACTGAAAAACACATCAAACGAAGCTAGACGAAGTTAATGGCGAGGCTCTGATACCACTGTAAGTGCACGGCGGCGCCCCGGCCGTCAATCCGACGGCCAAATTCGGAAGCGGTGATAAACTTTAATTTTGCGAACTTAGCAAACCGGCACCACCGCGCACTAAACACCCGGATCGGACCATTAAACTTATTCTATCTAACAACAAGACGGGTTAGAGATATACCGAATGATCCGAGTCCTCCGGTCTTCTTCTCGTCGTCCCGATCTCCTGCGGAAACTCCGGTCGTCGCCTCCTCGCCGGAAGGGCACCACATCGCCTGTATTTATTACGGGCTCCCACCTCAATATCGAGGCAACTCGGGCGCGAAGTAAGCTAGCCGATGCGTCCAAGATTTGCTGTAGAATGTGTAGGGTTGAAGCTATGTCTCATTTGGGGTTTGTTGCCATTTGAAGATGATGGAGGAATCAATACAAGAAAAATGGTGCTTGCATTTTTCTAGCATGAAAATGAGATCAAGAATGCCACCCTCTCAAGAATGAAAACTCTCATCTTTTTCTTTCTCTCAACCATGGCCAACCTCTTTCATCAAGTGAGAAGAATATGGTGGAGGAATGAATATGAAAACATAACAAGAAGGGAGGTGAGTGTAGGAGAAGAAGAATGCTGACCATAACCAAACAACATCATAACAAACTCAAATCAACCTCTAATCACCTCAAATCACCAAAAAGCAAGTGATGATGATAGAAAAGAATGGTATCAAAAGATGCTTTCATAATTAATCATCTTGCAAATAAATCCTCCACAATGTGTTATTTGCAAACTTGCAAATAACCCCCTCCATCGGAAAAGTCCGGCAGGGAAAGAACAAAGGAAAACCGGCCAGAACGGAATGCAAACTGGCAACTCCAGAAGACTGGTCCCGTAATAAATTACAGGAAAACGCCGATACTGTGCATACACACCCGCATCTGTATTCCGTCCGGATACAAATGCAATGAGACAAAATCTACACTGTATTATACTAGGATCCGGCTTAAGCCAAAGCCGGCTAGTAATATCCGTCCGATCCTGATCCGTGCAATACCGCACGTATCTGATCGAACGCTGCCATATAACCATACGGCCTCTAGTACAAACCGTCCGATCCTGATCCGTGCAATACCGCACGTATCTGATCGGACCCTGCCATATCTCCATACGGCCTCTACAGCGTTTCGCCCGGAAGCTTGAGTAACTGAAAGTGTGGTGGACTCTAAAGACTCGTCAATACTATGGCTGTGGATTTAACCACTAGCACGTCAGAGGTATAAGCCAATACGTGACGGGCCACCAGCTATTGACCAAAAGGGACGTCGATGAGCGAACTCATCCTGACACCCTACTGAGCCTGTCAGTGACAATATCCGTACAGTCCGGTCCGTTCGTCTATGAGCATCGCATGTCGGGCCTAGGGGGTTGGTAAAAGTCAGACCCCCAAAAGCGGTACAAGTCGTGTCGGAGTGTAGCCCAGAACACCCTGAGATACTACTGGAATACCTACCAGTAAATCTCCTGCCTTGGCCAAGGACTTCGTGTAATGGCTCTCCTAGACACAGCGCGACCTCACCCCTAATACCGGGAGAGACGAACCCCTGAAGATCCGCTCACTGCCTCCATGTGGCTCGGGACTGTACCCAACTAAAACCTGTTTGCACGACTCCTTTGAGCCATGGTAGGGTAGTAATCAAAGCACATTGGGAACTCACACGAGACAAATGACGATCCCCAGGTCGATGAACTAACCTGTACACATGTCACCTGGGAACTGCTATCTGACGTCAGGTATAAGACCAACTAGCATGTTCCCGGCGAGTCCTGTCCGGTGTACTCATAACCCAATGAGCACCTGTATACATCTTAGGTGAACCAACTGACACCAGTGGCTTGTGAGACCGGCCACCGCCCTTCGTCGGGGTCTCGACTGTATACACTAGTCTACTCTGAAGAATCGATGCCCTGTCTCGAAACTCCTATGACTAGGGACCTTTTAAGGATGTGCTTATAGACTCCAGCTCTCACTTATATGATCGCCCTCATACTGCTGGCAGTCAAGCAAGAAACCTAGGGGCTCTATCAACGTGCAATAGCGACATGTCAGGTCACCTAAAGTAGTACACGATGATAAAGGTAAACCAGATAGCATACTATCATCTCGAGTAAGACTGTCCTACCGGGATAGGTCCTCCCTCAATCATTGCAATCACGTGCCTGTGATCCAATAATTGACTCTGAGGGCACTATCTCCAACACCTGTCATGCTGCATCAATACGCACCCTAGCCCCACTCGTGAAGCATCCCAGTAGACCACAAATCCGCCTGATCCTGAAGGTAATGATAATACCGGTGTCGTAGTTAGTAGAGCCCGTAGCTGCTGAAAACTGTGCTCACACTCCTCCGTCCAATCAAAACGAACTCCCTTCCGGGTCAACCCGGTCAAAGGTGTAGCAATGCGAGAGAAGTCCTGCACGAATCGCCTGTAGTAGCCTGCCAGCCTTAGAAAGCTGCGAACCTCCGTCACTGACGTGGGTCTAGGCCAACTCCGAACGGCCTCAATCTTCCTCGGGTCTACACATATACCATCTCTTGTAATCACATGCCCCAAGAAGTATACGCTGTCCCGCCAGAAAGCACATTTTGAGAATTCGGCGAAAAGCCGATGCTCCCTCAAGGTCTGCAGTGTAATCCGCAGGTGCTGCTCGTACTCCTCTCTACTCTGAGAATACACCAGAATATCGTCGATGAACACTATGATGAACAGATCAAGATACGGCCGGAAAATACGGTTCATCAAATCCATGAATGCTGCTGGCACGTTGGTGAGTCCGAACGACATCACCAAAAACTCATAATGGCCGTAACGCGTGCGGAAAGCTGTCCTAGGAATGTCCTCCTGTCGAACCCGCAGCTGATGGTAGCCTGATACACAAACGCATACTGCCGTCCTTCTTCTTGACAAACAGGACTGGAGCACCCCAAGGAGACACACTGGGTCGAATAAGTCCTTTATCCAGCAAATCTTGCAACTGACCCTTCAATTCTCTAAGTTCCGCCAGGGCCATCTGATGAGGCGGTACAGAAATAGGCCCCGTGCCAGGAACCAAATCAATACAGAAAGAAATATTACGCTCGGGCGGTAGCCCAGGAAGCTCGTCAGGGAACACATCAGGGAACTCGCTAACAACCGGAACTTGATCCAACGGAACCTCTGTAGCTCTAGTATCAGAAACATAGGCGAGAAATCCCTGGCATCCCTTCCGCAAAAGCTGTCCCGCGCCAAAGGAAGAAATCACACTGTGAGGGGTGGCACCACGGTCCCCCAACACAACAAAAACCGACTCGCCGGGAAAACAAAATCTAACTGTCTTCCCACGACAGTCAACTGAAGCATAGCACGTGGCTAACCAATCCATGCCCAACAAAACGTCGAGGTCCAACATCTCAAGGAGGATCAAATCGACAGACAACTCTCTCTCGCCAATATAGACGGTACAAGATCGGAACACGTGCCTAGCAACAAACGACTCTCCCACAGGAGTAGTCACAACAAGCGGCTGATCAAGCAAACTGGACTCTCTACCCAAACTCGGTACAAAGTGTGTGGATACGTACGAGTACGTGGAAACATACGAGCATAAGGATCCGGATCAGACAATACGTGTGCAACAAAGGACATACTGAAAGAGTACCTGAAAGCTCTGCGTTGGACACCCTCACGTCACGATGAGTCGAAGCAAAAACTTATGCCTGTCCTTCATCTGCGACTGACCGAACTCCTCCTCTACTAACCTGACCCCTCTGCGCGAACCCTCCGCGTCCACGACGTCTCAGAATACGACCCTGACGTGGTGTGAAGGAACACTGCCTGATGAGGTGTTGAAGGCTCCCACATCGTAAACATCTACGCGCTGGCTACCGTCCTCACTGGGGATGAGAGCCAAACAACTGTCCTCGTCCTAAGCCTCTGCTCTGGGCTGGTACACCAGTACGATTCATCAACTGTTCCGAAACTCTCACGGTCTCTAGAAGACGTGTCTCGTACACTGGGGCTGCCTCCACCGGTGCTATGTAGGGGACGGAATACTGCATGATGATCGCAAGGAACAACTGGGTAACAGGGGTGGCAACCACCTGTCGCTGCGCTCGAACGACCTCCACCAACGAGCTCATCGCCTGGTGCAAGCCCTGCATCTCTACCACTAGTCTAGCGATCTGAGCTGTTGTAGGGGGAACAATTTGTCCTGGTACAACAGGAGTACTACTCGGATCAGTCCTCATCTCGGATGAATCAACTCGAACCTCGGCTCTCACGGCCGCTCTCTGCACCCTCGTAGTCCTTGGCGGCATAATGGCTGAAAAGAAGGTAGGATTCGATGAGGATACAGAAATCGAATCGCAAGGATGTATACAATCATGAGGGAATTTCAATCAATAAGTCCTAAGGTCGCTTAGGCGGAGTACCGTGTCGTGAGTATGCCGCGGAATATACACACGCTACGCCACTCTGCTGCAGCTACCTACTCCATCATACCAGGGTCATCCTACACTCCGAAGTTAAAACCTACTCTCTGATACCAATTTTGTCACGACCCGAAGTTTGGCCCGTGACCGGCACTTAACCACGTAACGTCTACGGGCGTAATGCAGCTAAGTGAACCGAAAACCCAGAAATCAAACCAGTAAAAATGTAGAGTGTTTAAGTTTTAAGTGGAAGTATTTATTAAAGTGACAAAAATTCTTAAGTAGATAATCACCAAAATAGCAATATACGACCGTAGCGAAGATCAAGATCCACAAGTGGGAACATCACAGATAGAATAAACTGCAAGTACAGTCGGCTCACAACGAGCTCGACACCAGAAAACAAATAATATACATTATCGTCCTCACACTGTCTCTAAGTCAAATACATACATGGTAGATGGAGAATACTAGATACAACAATATACATAACTGAAAGATAAACAAATACCGCACAAAACCCACCTATCAGCAAAAAAGATAGTACACCAACTATGGGGGTATCTGTATCAAAAGATGCAAAACGCAGCCTGCCGCGACTACTCCGAAGGGCAACCTGCAAACACTGTGGCACAACGGGGGTGAGTTGCCAACTCGTGAATAGAGATAACATATAAAGGTAATCGCGAGCATGCACGTACTGCGCTACTCTAACATATGCCAACAGATGATATCAATGCGTGATAAGCAGTATGTGCAATAATCATGCAAGTGCTCCATCAGGTAATATAACTTCAGGAAGAGATATAATAATGAATGCTGAGCATGGGAAGTATAACATCTACACGGAATGTCAATGTGGAATATATATATATATATACATATATATACATATATATATATATATATATATATATATATATATATATATATATATATATATATATATATATATATATATGCACCGCAAATCCCAACAACCCAGACGCCGGCATTCCCATCGGCCCTCAAATCCTGTACATCCCTGAGAATCACGAGTGCCCAACATCGGCACCCAAATATCATAAATACTCGTGTCTAGCATCGACACGCAAATCCTCCTCTATCGGGCATCCGTCAGTCCGGGTCAGCCCTCTCTCAATATATCGGGCATCCGTCAGTCCGGGTCAGCCCTCTCTCAATATATCGGGCATCCGTCAGTCCGGGTCAGCCCTCTCTCATATATATCGGGCATCCGTCAGTCCGGGTCAGCCCTCTCTCATATATATCGGGCATCCGTCAGTCCGGGTCAGCCCTCTCTCATATATATCGGGCATCCGTCAGTCCGGGTCAGCCCTCTCTCATATATATCGGGCATCCGTCAGTCCGGGTCAGCCCTCTCTCAATATATCGGGCATCCGTCAGTCCGGGTCAGCCCTCTTTCATATATGCCACTCTAGCACCGAGAAAACACAGGGTGGGCGCACCGAAATATCATATCAAGGGAACCGGGTTTTTAAATGATTACATATTTAAAATAGCCACGGTTCCCAAATCCAGAAATCACATGTAATCCAAACTAATATGCAAGTCAATGATCCAATGTGATATATGCATCAAGTATGAATATCATGGCAATTCACATAAAGATGAGCTACAACATAATTATCCGATGTGATATATGCATCAAGTATGAATATCATGGCAATTCACATAAAGATGAGCAACAACATAATGATCCGATGTGATATATGCATCAAGTATGAATATCATGGCAATTCACATAAAGATGAGCTACAACATAATGATCCGATGTGATATATGCATCAAGTATGAATATCATGGCAATTCACATAAAGATGAGCTACAACATAATGATCCGATGTGATATATGCATCAAGTATGAATATCATGGCAATTCACATAAAGATGAGCTACAACATAATGATCCAATGTGATATATGCATCAAGTATGAATATTATGGCAATTACTAATGGTGTGTGTGTAGCATGCAGGATAGTGCTCGTGCAGCATGAACCGTTTGTAATGGTGCGATGTTCTATCAATTCTAGTTTATATACATATATCAGGTAATGTGGTATGCACTAAATAGTAGCCATGAACAGTCAATGTATGGAAATGTAGCTACAAGATCGTATCAGCCATGACGTAGAACGCCATGCGGGCAATATCCCCGTAGATGTTAAATCTACTCACCGTAGTCTCTCGCTAGGTATAGCCGACGACTTGTTCCCCTCCTTCGCGGCGCCCGTCGCACTCTCCTGCGAATCCTAGGATTTCACAATATATCACACATAAGCTCAAAACCGTACAAACATGACATTTAAAGTAAACTAGAAACCCGTGTCACAAACCAAGCGCGCGTGTGCGCGATACGCTAAAACGTGTGATTACGCGTCTGAAGCTACCCTGACGCGTCGCGATACGCAGAACCCCAAACCCACACACACGTATCACGCATGTCGCGAAAGATTAAAAATACGGGAAATATGGTATTCACCTCCAGATTTTGATACAGAACAGATATTACAATTATATATATACCAAAATAACCCAAATAGCAGCAGACTCCAGTGGACCAAACCCCAACCCCCATCTCACCCATCTGGCCGCAAATTGCGGCCAGAACGATTATTCCGGCGGCCTCACTTGTGAATTGGGCCCCCAGGTTTGGTGTGTGCACTCTATACCCTCCATACATGCTACAGAAAAATCTAGTTTCACTCTGAAATATCTCGGGTAGTAGCTGTATGTCCACGTTGCCCACCCCGGTGCTTGCGGGGAGGTGGAAAACGGAATAAAAATCGGATTTTTATCGAACTAGGCAATATGGACTAGCTAAAGGAGGATCTTTGCTAAACAAAAACTAACTAAAAGCTAACTAGAAATAAGCTACATGGAAGAATGGTTATACCTAGGGCTTTATGTCCTTCTCTCCTTTCTCCTTGGAGTGTAAGAAAGGGATCACCTTGTCGCCTTCTCTAGTCGAAAAAGGATCCACCCGAGAGCCTCAACCTTTGGCTTCAACTTCAAGCTAGAAGTAACTAAAGTGCTAGAAGTGCTAATCCTAAAACCTTAGATGAGAGTAGAGATTGCTTTGGAGAGGTTTAACTCAAGCTCAAGTGTTTCTCAACACATGAGAGAGGAGAGCTTGAGAGAGAGGAAGAGGAGGAGAGAGAATCAATATGATAGAATGAGAGAATAATAGAACCATTCTCACATATATGTGTGAATTATTGTAAAAAGATAATTAGCAAGATAATTGTCATGGTTTAATCAAGACTTGACCATTATCATTTCATATTTAATGCAAATTGCAAGGATCAAAGAGCATCTTTTATATAGAATGATGATGGTGAATGTGTCAACCTAGGTCAACAAGTCAAGAATGGTCAAAATGTCAACAACCCTAACCATGCACAATTATATATAACTAATATCAATTAATCATAATACACACATAAGTATTAGGGTTAATAAAATGACAATGGTCATTAACCCTAATCAAAGTCCTCTCCCTATGTCTCAATCAACTGTGCATACGCACCCGTATTCGTGATCCGAGGAACACGAATACAAAGAGATAAAACCAATCCCAAATCATATACTAGGATCCGGCTTAAACCAAAGCCCGCTAGTATAAGCTGTCCGGACAGCAAACGTGCACAAGTGCACGGATGTGAACGAACCCTGTCGCAAAACCATGCGACCTCTACTCATTTTGCCTAAAAGGCGAATAGCTCTCTATGTGGGACTCTAAAGACTCGACACTACGCTGGCAGTGGGTTTAACCACAGACCGCAAGCGGCACTAGCTGTACGTAACGGTCCCCAGGTAGATGCCGATAAGAAGACTGACGAGGTGACCCCATCTGAACTCCTACTGAGCCTGTATGTGACAGTCTCCGTACAGTCCGGTCTGTTCGTCTGATACATCGCATGGCGGGCCTAGGGGGCGGTGAACGTCAGTCCCCTAATAGCGGTACAAGTCGTGTCGGAGTGTAGCCCAGAACACCCTGAGATAACACTAGAAACCTACCAGTATGTCTCGCTTGCCCTGGCCAGGGACTACTTGTGTAATGGCTCTCCTGGACACAGCGCGATGTTAACCCCCAATACCGGGAGAGACGAATCCTGTCTAACCGTCACTGCCTCCAAGTGCTTCGGGACTGCACCCAAAAACTACCTGTTTGCACGACTCCTTTGAGCCGTGGTAGGGTAGTAATCAAAGTGCAGTGGGAACACACTCGAGGCGAAGTGACAGTGTCAAGTCAGCGGACTAAGCTGTACTCATGTTACCTGGGAACTGATAACTGACGATAGGTATAATACCAACCAACAGTTCCCGACTAGTCCTGTCCATTGTACTCGTAACCTAACGAGCACCCGCATACTATCTTAAGTACGACGTACTGACGGCTGTGGGACAAACCGTCTCCCACGCTGGGATGAGAAGCGCATACGCTAGTCTACTCCGGAGTATTGATGCCCTGTCTCGATAGTCCAACGACTAGGGACCTGTATAAGGATGTGCTTATGGATTACCCAGCCCCCACGAGTGTGAGCGCCATCACAACGCTGGTAATCAAGCAAAGATCCTAAGGGCTCTACTAATATGTATATATAAGCGATATGCTAAAAGAAACACATGCACATATTGAAGTAGAGATAAACCAAGTAGCGTACTACCATTTCGAGCAAGATTGTATATACAACTGTGAATATACCAAGCTTCCATCAAGTAATATACAAACTAGTATGATACAGTAATGGCCTCTAGGGCATATACACTAACAATCTCCCACTTGCACTAAGGCCATGTACTGGCGTATCGAAGACCTATCATCTCGATCAGCCGCTCGAACTGAGTCTGGGGCAAGGCCTTGGTGAATGGATCTGCAGTGTTATCTTCTGAAGCAACCCTCCGAACCTCGATCTCCTGGCGATCCACGATCTCCCTGATCAGGTGATACCGCCTCAAGATGTGTCTGGATTTCTGATGGGACCTGGGTTCCTTCGCTAAAGCTATAGCCCCGTTGTTGTTGCAATACAGAGGTATAGGGTCAACAATGGACGGAACCACCTGAAGTTCTTTCAAGAACTTCTTCATCCAGACAGCTTCTTTTGCGGCATCATATGCAACGATGTATTCCGCTTCCATAGTCGAGTCAGCAATGGTTTCATGTTTGGAGCTCTTCCAACACACCGCCCCTCCATTGAGGGTAAAGACAAAACCCGACATGGACTTGGAATCATCTTTGTCACTCTGGAAGCTGGAGTCAGCAAAGGCCTCAATCTGGAGGTCTTTTCTGCCATACACCAAGAACATCTCCTTAGTCCTTCTCAGGTACTTGAGAATGTTCTTTACCGCTATCCAATGTTTCTCCCCAGGGTTTGACTGATACCTGCTTACCACACTCAGTGCATAAGCCACATCTGGTCTGGTACATAACATCGCATACATTATAGAGCCTATCGCAGAAGCTTAGGGTATAATAGACATGCGATCCCTCTCCAAATCAGTCTTGGGAGACATCTCTTTGGAGAGAGTGATCCCGTGACAAGCCGGTAGATTACCGCGCTTGGAATCTTCCATACTGAATCTTTTTAGTATGGTGTCGATGTACCTGGACTGTGAGAGTCCTAAAATCCTCTTAGATCTGTCACGGTAGATCCGGATCCCCAGAATGTATGGGGCATCACCCAGGTCTTTCATGGAGAACCTGTGTGACAAGAACCCCTTGACAGATTGTAGCATAGGAATGTCATTTCCTATTAAGAGAATGTCATCCACGTATAAAACGAGGAATACTACAGTTCTCGCTACAAATCTACAATAGATGCATGGTTCATCTGGATTTTTGATAAAGCCAAATTCCTTGACCGTCTCATCAAAACAGATGTTCCAACTCCGCGATGCCTGCTTTAGTCCATAAATGGACTTAAGCAACTTGCACACCTTTCCGCTGCTCCCACTCTGAATGAAACCCTCTGGCTGGTCCATATAGACACACTCCTCTAAATTTCCATTTAGAAAAGCGGTCTTTACGTCCATCTGCCAAATCTCATAATCGTGGAAGGCAGCAATGACAAGAAGGATCCGAATAGATTTCAGCATAGCTACTAGAGAAAAGGTTTCGTCATAGTCCAAACCAGGTCGCTGACGAAAACCCTTTGCAACCAGTCTAGCTTTATAGGTCTCAACCTGTCCATTTACACCAATCTTTCTTTTGAAGATCCACTTGCATCCTACGGGTTTTACCCTATCTGGAGCAATGTCCAACGTCTATACTTTGTTGGTGTACATGGACCCCATTTCGGTCCGCATTGCATCTATCCATTTTACCGAGTCAACGCTCTGTATGGCTTGCTGGAAGCTAGTAGGCTCATCACAATCTATGATGCAATCCTCTCTATCCCCGTCAATGAGAAAACCGTAGCATCTTTCGGGCGGATGAGACTGCCTACTACTCCTGCAGAGTGGCGTGGGAATGTCCTGATCTTTTGAACCCTCTGGTTCTACTAAGCTTTCAGTAATAGCTCGTGGTTCTGGAATTTCTTCCAGTTCTATTGCGCTCCCACTTATTTCTTTTTCTATGAACTGGTGTTCTAGAAAGTGGGCATGGCGAGAAACAAAAACCTTTTGTTCCTCTTCGCAATAGAAGAAATATCCCTTGGAGTTCTTTGGATATCCCACAAACTTGCACTGTACTGAGCGTGCCTCGAGCTTGTCCGCATGCTGCTTTTTGACAAAAGCTGGACATCCCCGTGTCTTAATGTGATTAAGATAGGTTCTCTTCTCACACCACATCTGATATGGTGTAGTAGGCACAATCTTAGTTGGAACTCGGCTCAAAAGGTATGCAGCTGATTCTAGCGCATATCCCCGGAACGATCGCGACAACTCAACGTTACTCATCATGGACCGTACCATATCCAATAGGGTTCGGTTCCGTCTCTCCGATACACCGTTATGTTGCGGAGTGTATGGAGGAGTAAGCTGAGAGAGAATTCCATTCTCTTTTAAGTAACCCAGGAACTTGGCACTCAAGTATTCACCACCTCGATCAGATCTCAGTGCCTTGATACTTTTGCCTGTTTGTTTTTCTACTTCATTCTTATATTCCTGGAATTTTTCAAAAGCCTCGGATTTATGTTTCATTAAGAAGACATATCTGTATCTTGAAAAGTCATCCGTAAAAGTAATGAAGTAAGAATAACCGCTTCGTGCATGTGTAGACATTGGACCGCACACGTCGCTGTGTACGAGTCCCAAGAGCTCGCTCGCTCTTACTCCGTGTCCAGTGAACGGAGTCTTTGTCATCTTTCCTCTGAGACATGATTGACAAGTTGCATACGATTGATATTCGAATGGATCCAAATATCCTTCTGTATGTAACTTCGTCAACCTTCTCTCATTAATGTGACCGAGTCTACAATTCCATAAGAAAGTATTATTAATTTCTGGAGACTTTCTTTTGTGTGTATTCTGGACATTGAAAATCTGTGGTTGGTTTAGTATGTATATACCGTTGTTTAATGTACCTGACCCAATCAAAACTTGATTAAGGTGAATGTTCACAACATTACTTACAAATGCAAATTCATAACCTTCTTTAGACAATAAAGATACAGAAATGATATTACAGGTTGCATTTGGTACAAAATAATAACTACGCAAAACCAAAAAGTGTCCATCCGACAATCCCAGGTGATAGTCCCCCACGGCCTCAGCATCCATGCTAGCTCCGTTTGCAACTCTGAGGGTCATGTCACCTGCCTTCAAAACTCTACGCTTTCTCAACGCCTGCAAAGAATTACAGATATGAGATCCTGATCCGGTATCCAATACCCTGGATGTAGAGTTTATTGATAGACAGTTTTCAATAACATACACACGTGAAGCTGAAGCCGCAACTCGCTTCAAATCCTGGGTTCTGGCCTTCCAAGCCTTGCAATCCTGTTTCCAGTGTCCACTTTTGTGACAGTAGAAGCATTCTTCCTTCCCCACTAGCTTTCCCGCTACCTTTGTTGCCTTTCCTTTTTCCTTCGTATCCACTTTACTGACACCGCCTCTTGGTTTGGCGGGGGCTTTCTTCTTCTTACCCTTGGCTTTCGCCCTGGACCTAGAAGAGGAAGATCCTCCTACAAACAAAGTGGATGTCTCCCTACCTTTCTGTAGGGTGCCCTCAGCACTCCTCAACATGTTCAGAAGTTCGGAAAGTTCAACCTCCTTTCCTTGCATGTTGAAGTTTAGGACAAACTGGGCGTAAGTGGAAGGAAGGGACTGGAGAATCAAATCAGTGTAGAGTTCATTCTCCAACGTGGTCCCAAGGTCCGCGAGCTCCTCTATGTAGCCAATCATCTTAAGCACGTGTTCCGCTACTGATGATCCGACGGCCAATCTTGCCGAAAATAGCATCTTCGACACTTCGTACCTTGCGATACGAGACTGCTCTCCATACAGTTCTTTTGTATGGAGAAATATGGACTCCAGGTCCATATTCTCGTGCCTCCTCTGATGTTCGTTGTCCATCGAGGCAAGCACGAGGCATTTGGCCTTCGCGCAATCGATCTCCCATGTCTTACGGATTTCTTTATCCGCGACGCTTGAGGTGGGACCTGGGACAGGGGGAGCTTTGGTGGTAAGGACATACCCCAACTTGTCGTAAATGATTTCCATCTTGACATTCCTGAGCCAATCTTTGTAGTTTGGCCCTGTTAGTATGTTTTTATCTAGTAATAACTTAAGTCCGGTCATGTTGAATGGTCGCTGCAATTAGGAGAGAGAAAAGAAACACTTTAGCATGATGCTCTTGCAAGTTTAGAGTGGTTTTTAGTTTGTCTAAACAGGATGGCTCCCACTGTCTCTCGAATCCCTTCTCAAATCATAAAGAAAGAATTAGTCGGGATCAATCTCACCGTACAATACTTGCTTAACCGTCCAGCCAGGCCAGTGTCGGTACTTCGAGGGAGGTTTTCCAACGCTTTCGCGAAGTTCCTTAATTAAGTAACCTCTTTTCCCTGTGGGCGTAGCCCCGCTAATCCCTTTCTAGACACCTACTAGGTTTATAGCATTGATCGTTAAGTGAGAAATTTCCCGAGGAGTAGCATATACTAACAGTAGGATCGGGATCCAAATCTCATCGCGTGATAAAACCGAAGGAATCCTACCAGAATCATCACACTCCAAATGGTATGCAGCGCTAGCAAGTTTCAGTACTTACGAAACTCCCGATGTGGATTTTTGCCCCATGCTCTTATGACATTGACTTTGGCCAAAATATCATAAGTCACATGTCAAGTTCTACCCGTCATTCTCCTGGTTAATTTGGATCCACCCGTACCTACCCTTGACTTTGGCCAAAATAGCAGCACGACTGTCCCAAACCAACGCATCTATATATCGGGCATCCGTCAGTCCGGGTCAGCCCTCTCTCAATATATCGGGCATCCGTCAGTCCGGGTCAGCCCTCTCTCATATATATCGGGCATCCGTCAGTCTGGGTCAGCCCTCTCTCATATATATCGGGCATCCGTCAGTCCGGGTCAGCCCTCTCTCAATATATCGAGCATTCGTCAGTCCCGGTCAGCCCTCTCTCATATATGCCACTCTAGCACCGAGAAAACACAGGGTGGGCGCACCGAAATATCATATCAAGGGAACCGGGTTTTTAAATGATTACATATTTGAAATAGCCACGGTTCCCAAATCCAGAAATCACATGTAATCCAAACCAATATGCAAGTCAATGATCCGATGTGATATATGCATCAAGTATGAATATCATGGCAATTCACATAAAGATGAGCTACAACATAATGATCCGATGTGATATATGCATTAAGTATGAATATCATGGCAATTCACATAAAGATGAGCTACAACATAATGATCCGATGTGATATATGCATCAAGTATGAATATCATGGCAATTCACATAAAGATGAGCTACAACATAATGATCCGATGTGATATATGCATCAAGTATGAATATCATGGCAATTCACATAAAGATGAGCTACAACATAATGATCCGATGTGATATATGCATCAAGTATGAATATCATGGCAATTACTAACGGTGTGTGTGTAGCATGCAGGATAGTGCTCGTGCAGCATGAACCGTTAGTAATGGTGCGGTGTTCTATCAATTCTAGTTTATATACATATATCAGGGAATGTGGTATGCACTAAATAGTAGCCATGAACAGTCAATGTATGGAAATGTTGCTACAAGATCCTATCAGCCCTGACGTAGAACGCCATGTGGGCGATATCCCCGTAGATGTTAAATCTACTCACCGTAGTCTCTCGCTAGGTATAGCCGACGACTTGTTCCCCTCCTTCGCGGCGCCCGTCGCACTCTCCTTCGAATCCTCGGATTTCATAATATATCACACATAAGCTCAAAACCGTACAAACACGACATTTAAAGTCAACTAGAAACCCGTGTCACAAACCAAGCGCGCGTGTGCACGATACGCTAAAACGTGTGATTACGCGTATGAAGCTACCCCGACGCGTCGCGATACGCAGAACCCCAAACCCACACACATGTATCACGCGTGTCGCGAAAGATTAAAAATATGGGAAATAGGGTATTCACCTCCAGATTTTGATACAGAACAGATATTACAATTATATATATACCAAAATAACCCAAATAGCAGCAGACTCCAGTGGACCAAACCCCAACCCCCATCTCACCCATCTGGCCGCAAATTGCGGCCATAACGATTATTCCGGCGGCCTCACTTGGGAATTGGGCCCCCAGGTTTGGTGTGTGCACTCTATACCCCCCATACATGCTACAGAAAAATCTAGTTTCACTCTGAAATATCTCGGGTAGTAGCAGATCCTACAGAGCCTTATTTCTAGTTAAAATCCACACTTTCGCACAAAAATGAAACTTTAGGGTATTTTTGTGGAACCTGAAACAAACCTAGGTCTAAACCCACACTAATAACTCATTAACAAGCTAATCAAGCCACAACAACATAAATTTTAACATATCATCACTAAATCCCTTCAATAGTACTAAAGTTGCACAAAAAGGTGACATTTTGAAGCTAAACATGCAAGTTATGGAGATAGGGTGCTAGGAGTGAGATTTATACCTTCAAAAGACCCTATGAAACACCAAAAATTCCAGCTCCTCCTTATGCAGATTTGCCTCCAAACACCTCAAAAGCTCATTTTTCCCAAGGTTTTGTGAAGGAAAAGGTTAGATTTGTGTAGGTTTTTGTGTAGGTTCAAATGGGAAGTGAAAAGAGAAGAGGAGATGAAGAAAATATTATTGTTGCTGCTGCTTTCTCTGCTGAACTCAGAAAATGAGGGGAAAGAGAATGAAGTGAGAGAGAAAACAAGGGTCAACCAAGTCAAAATTGCTCACCTAACCACCATACTTCCCATTTTCTATTTAAATTGAATTCTAAAAAGGGGTTTGACTTGATAAAAAATGGGTGGGGAATAAAATGAACCATGCAAAAAGAGAAATGGTTAACATGCTAACACTTTTCCCTAGGTCACAAAAATTGTGCTAAGTGTGCATGTATGCACTTAACACGAAAATTCCCAATTAGGGTAAACACGACTAAATTATAACTAATAATCCTATGTACACATATAAAATGACACGCTCAATTGCTAATTAACACGAACACATTCTAACAAAATTTCAAAGTGTTACATCGACGGTGCATCGTTTCGTCGCCGGGAGTTCCTAGGATCGTCCTCGGAAGATGGCCGAAAAATTCGCCGGAGCTTTGCCTTTCGCTCATTTCGATTGCACACTAGAGTTTCTAGGAATTTCTTGAGAGTTGGCTCAGAGTTTTGGGGTGAGGGGGTAGTGTTTAGGAGTGGTATTTATAGGGTTAGGCTAGGGTTAGGATATATGAAGAGTTTAAATTGAAAAAATGTAAAAATATATTAAAATTCATTAAAAATGGAGTAAATGGGGATTTCAAAGGTCTCTGGAACCGATCTGGGGAAAATGAAGTGTGCAGGGGGGTAGGGAAGATCAAAAGCCAGAATTTTCATTCAGGGGACTCGGCGGTCCGGCCGAGTCCGACCGGCGGTGCCGGCCCGAGTCGACCGATCCCGACCCGGAAATCCCATAGCCGGTCTCCTCTAGTAGATAGTTCGTTCATGAGGAAGTCTTGGCCACCGACTCATGCGGGAGAAATGGGCAGTCCCCATTCACTGTATTGCAGAGAATGGGGACATCATTGGCCGAGTCCGGTGATCGGGAGGGCCACCGTCGGTAGGGTAACTCCCTGGTGCATTTACATTTATGGGTGTAGTGGGGTTTTATGGTTTTAGCACGTGTTGACTCTTGGACTTCAAAAAAATTCAAAATAAAATAATATTAAAAATAATGTGGGGTATGGGATTTGAACTCTGGTGGCTTGGTTCAGCAGTGCAAGGTATTACCAATGAGCTACAAGCTCTTTCTTGTAATTAAATTGCTAATTAATTACTTATCTTGTGCTCAGGCAATAAATACTCCTTTATGAATTTTGAAAAATTTTGTATAGAAAATTGTATAGGAATTTAGAGTTGTTACATTCTACACTCCTTATAAAATTTTCGTCTTCGAAATTTGTAAAAGGAAAGTGTAACAAATTTAAGGGAAAGTTTGGTGACCGATGTAACACCCGAGTTCATTTATACCAATTCCAGTTCTTGTATTTCTTTATTCTTGATTTAACGTATTATGGGTGCGAATGGTATTTTTACACTTTACATTGCATTCGTCCCGACCCGCTTGCTTGAACCTGTTTGATTCTTATTTATAGATTATCTTGACTTGTTGCATGGACTCGTGCATCTCACGATTAATACATACGGGCATTCCAGCTGGCATTGCACCTTTTATAATATGGCCACATAAAATAAATTAAAATTGCATTTCATAGCCTGCATGATACCCCTGACCCCGTGGTAGCATCCGCGCATCTTGTTTTCGTCCCATTCAGTGAAACGGACGTGTTTGGATGGCTACGCGCACGTACGTGCATCCGTTCTTGAGGGTATGCATTTTCATTGCCTGATTATTCATTTTAAAATTTGGAAGCTGCATATAATCTTCGTATTTTAAAACTGGATTTTTAGACCCGACCCGGACGCGTTTTGAAGTAATTTTGTAATTACCTAAAACCTAATTTTGGCTAATAAAATATTCATTATACTTTAAACTGTCAATATATTTTGTAAGCGAATATATATATTTTTAACCAATAATCTCATCTCAGTTTCTCTCTCTCTCTCTCCTTTTAAATATTCTAAATCTTCAAAATCCTTCTCTATATTGAGCCGACCCCACCTCTCTCTCTTCTTCTCTCTTTCTCTCTCTTTTTCTCTTTCTCTCACCCATGCAGATCTCTCTCTCTATCTCACCCCTCTCGCAACCCCTCTCTCTCACCTCTCGCGATCCCTGTTCATCAGGGATCCGCGCACCCCCTTCTCCCATATAATCACCTCCCTTCCTCCATCCCCTGCTTCTTCCTTCTTTCTTTTTAAAACCCATTTCTTTGCCGCCACGAAAACCCTAGCCCTAGTCCATCACCTCTTCCTCGCCTCGCCTTCGCTCGCCCCTCCGTCGCCACCTCCTCATCTATGAACTCGCCTACACCATCATCTCCTCCGATCCCACCTCATCTGAGCACCTTGTCATCGTTGCCATCTCCTTCTCCTTCAAGCTTTGCATCCACCGTCGGCGCTTCTAGCCAGAGCCCAACTCCAGCAACCCAAACCATTACCCATCGACCCGCATCTCATCGTCGTCACCTGAAAACCCATCACCTCGACTGCACCATTTCCCTCACCCTCGTCACCAACACCCATCTAGGCGCAAATCTTCATCCTTATTCTTTCCTCCTCAAAACTAAACCCACTGAAACTCCATAGCCGCATGTGCACCTCACCTTCTCCCCAAACCCGGATCCACCGACCTCATCTTCGTCGCTGTAACGTCACCTAGTCGAGCATCCCCCACCTTCAAACACCATCGCCATCATCCCCACCATCTCGTCTTCCCTACATCCTCCTCATACACCAACCCCGATCTTAACATCGTGAACCCATTGCTTGCAAACCACGCCGCGTGTCGCGTTCGTCATTGCCGGCCCTCGTCGTCGCTTCATCTCCCCTCTCCTTCTCTCTCTTTCACCTCTCGCCGCCGCCTCCTCTCCTCAACAACAGCAACAACTGCCGCAGCGCCCATCAACAGCAGCATCTTCATAAGGTTTTTGGCTTTTGGCAAAGTCAGGAAATTAGGCCAACCATTTCTAAGAAGTAATAGACTTTGCTATTCTAGATTACAAGATCATGGATTTCCAATCAAGTGCCAGCCGCCTTCTCAATATAAGGCTTTTAGGGAAGGAAATGTGTCTTTTACAGTGTATAGAGCTAAGGAAAACCTATGCAAGAGTTTCTGTACCAAGGAATTGTCTTTTTCATCGGTTGGTGGTTCAGCAGGATATCAAGCCCGACTTGCTTGGAAAAGGCTTTACAAAATATGTTCCTGCAGAGGACAAGTCTCTCCAACAGTTAACAAGATTACATGTGCCATGAGCTTGGCTTTTACAAGATTTCATATGGTTCCAAGTCTTCTTGCATTGGCTGGTTCCGTTCCGGGCACGCGTGTGTGCATCGCCTTACCGACATTGGACGTCGCAGCGTGTATCCGTATCGCGATCCATCAGGCAAGTGAAACTTGCTACATGCTATTCATAATATTCCTATATTTATTTATTTAATTTCATATTAAACCTGTAGATAGAATTGAAAGTCATGTGTTCCAAGTTAACAGTGCGATGTTCCGTTTATATATTTAGATTCAGAACTTGAAATCTACCCATTGCATTTAGTTTACTAAACCTAGTAACCACATTTATATTTTAAATCACGTAATAACTATTTACATAGTCTATGGTACCCTTTCTATAGTTTTATTCTATTGGACACCCGTGTGCATCTTTAACCTGTTTTAGTTATAATTGCATCCATTGAACCTATTATACATATCATCGCATCTCTAGAGTACTTAATACATATTAGCATGATTTTAACATCCATATTTGTTATATTGTATTCATGTAATGTTGAAACTATCCCTTAAACCCAAACTGATAACTGTGCATCTACATACCTTAATCTGTACCTGATTGCATTTCACGTTGCAAGTTCCAGCTTGTTGATTCTATTAGTACGCATGCTTGTTCTGTATATTCATGATTATGCTAGTTTGATTTTGGGGCACCCACATGATATCTTGTACGCCCTGATATGACTTGTTTCACCTATTACTTGACACGACATGGTACCATATACTCTTGACATGACATGACATCTAAATACACTACTTGACTTGACCGGATGTACCATGGCTTTACCTGTTACCTGATCTTGTGTCTAATGCCGACAAACCTGACCTGTAGTCCTTACGGACCGTTCCTGTTGTCTATCCAGACAAACCTGCACCTACTTGATCCTGAGTTGGCATTAGCTCTTGATTACTTAATACCTGACTTGAACACTTTTAACTTGGGGGTATGGGGAAATCAATGATGAAACCTGACTTTTAACTCGACAGTTCGACACCTGTTCTGATCAGTCTTACGGGCTAGGCCAGCCCCGGGGTGATGATGCTGACATCACTCATCTTTACATACTACCCTTTTACTGCCTAGCGGCACGTCTCGGATTCAGCCCGAGAATCTTGACCGTGATTCCGGGCACGCACGGGATACTATTGAGTTACATCGATGATTCGTCAAATTGATTTCAAAGACTTGAGAGTAGTTAACCCAATAGACCAGTTTAGATTACTCACTGCACACTACCTTTCACTGCCCTGATTTATATTGTTGTTACACTTGCTTTACCTTTTATGATCATACTTGCATGTCTCGCTACCTTGTTATATATATATTATTGCTTGATGTTATGACGCACTGACGTCTGGGTTTTGCATGGCCCAGATCCCTCTACCTTTGTTGCAGACTGATCAGGAGTATTGCCGCTGCTAGACCGAGCGGTGAAGATCCTGTTGGTATGCAATTTTACTTTCCATGTATTTCATTTATTGTATCCTTTGCTTCCGCATATTATCATTTCTTGACTCATTTATTCTGGCTCATGGACATGTACTAGGTAGTTTAGTTTACTTTCCTGTTCTTGATATCTCTACAGCCGTAATATGACTGTGGAAGGATTTTTCCTATCCACAGGTAGCATGGTTGGCTATGTCTATTTTAGTGTACTCTGGGAAGCGGGGCGTGACATGGTTCTTTTGGTATCAGAGCCATATGTTATAGGTTAATCGGATTTGATTCTTTTTGTAGTTGGGTATTGGACCCAATACACGAATCAGAATACCCGTGATTAGGAACATGTCCTGCCACCTTGTTATCGTGATTCTTGAATCATATCTTTCTCGTATCCTTTGCCTTGACGATATGCAAACAACTTTGCATCTCGGCTTGAAACCTTTTTGGATTCACCATTGTTTCTCCCTGTTTCTTGATTCTGATACTAGGATTTGGGCGACTTGAGTGGAGTTATGTAATTGTACCCATGAACTGCAGCATGGTTACAATGCGGTACTCTATTTAAGTAACTTGGAGTCCTGGTCTTGATTCACTTACTTGTTTCATGGTTGTTATATTACCTTGCTTCTCTCGGTTTCATTGCTTATCAGTTCTTGTTTTATCGCCAACTTGAATCATGGTTACCGTGCTTAATCTTCTTCAGTATCTTAACTTTGGATGAAGTCATCTCAGTATCTTACTCGTTCTTGTTTTCCCCGCATTAGGATTATTCAATCCTGGTGCATTCCTTTGTTGTTGTTGTCTTGGGAATGGATTTTCGCGGCACTTTCCACGTTCATATTGATTGTAAGGAAAGGAAAGTGATTCTCTAGATTCCCGGACATCCGGAGCTTGTTTTGCTGGAGGAAGCTGTTCTGTTGGGCCAGTCGAGTTTAGGGCTAGGCTGACAGATAATGTTCTTCCGTCGATGGAAGTTGATAAGGAAGAAGCACCAGCTGTAGTTCGGGGGTTCATGGACGTGTTCGAGGACATATCGATTTTACCGCCTAAATGAGATGTGGAGTTCGCGATCGATCTTGTTCCTGGTGCAGCGTCAATCTCAAAGGCGTACTATCCGATGGCACCAGTGGGGTTGGAAGAAGTCGTGAAGTAGGTTATCGAATTGCTGGGAAAGGATTGGATTCGCAGTAGAAATCTAATTTGGGAAGCTCCAGTTCTTCTAGTAAAGAAGATGATGTCATAAGGAAGATGTGCATCGATTATCGAGAATTGAACCGGGTGACTATTAAGAACAAGTACCCGATCCCCCGCATTGGCGAATTGTTCGAGCAGCTTAGTGGCGCGAGGGTATTCTTGAAACTGGATTTCCGATCTGGATATCATCAGGTCCGAGTTAAATCAGAAAATATTTGCAAGACTGCGTTCAGAACTCGGTATGGACATTACGAGTACTTAGTGATGTCCTTCGGAGTAACGAATGCACCGGCGATATTTATGGACTTGATGTAGAATTAAATTTACATGAAAAATATTTCCATAAATATCCCCTATTATACAAATCCGTTGGATTAAAGATCCAATGATGATTAAAAATCATCAAAAAATTAAATTAAATTCTATATGGGAAAATATTTCCCTAATCTTTCTAAATAAGAAAAATATACTCTGTTAAACAGAGAACCCTTGGATAAAAAAAATGGTGATTAAAAAATCACCATTTGAATTAAAAAATAGAATTAAATTTTATATGGGAAAATATTTCCCTATTCTTGTTAAAAACAAGAAAATATATTCTGTTAAATAGAAAATCACTAGATTAAAAATCCAACGGTGGATAAAATTCCCCGAATAATTTTCGAGACCAATTAAATCAATTGGTATCTCTCAAATAAGAGATTTTCTTAAAACTGATCAACAATTTGTCTTACCTATATAAAGGGCCCAAGACTTCAATTCTCACACACATATAGAGAAACCCCTCATAAGGTTTGGCAGCTACAACTGAGAATTTAATGAAGAAAGGTCCCTTCTCTTTCTCAAACCCTAGGTAAAGAAAACAGAGATCAAAATATCTCATTTGCTTAACATACATAAATACAAAGGGTTTAACCCTCCAGAAAGAACTTAGTTCTTTTGCTGGATCTGAGATCCACAAGCAAATCTCCCATAAGTTGAGAATTTAATTCTCATCAGGAAGATTTTGTTCTTCAGACTCAGGATCTAGGGAGGAAAACTAGGTATGAGAAAAGAAATAAAAAAATATCGAGGTTACATTCCAGGAATTTAATTTCTCTCAAAACAGGGTTTAGCCCTTCAAAGAACTTAGTTCTTACAAAAAAGAATAGAAGAACTTAGTTCTCAAAGAAAATCTGATCCCACATTCTCAAAACAATGATCTTGGTGATCATTAATGGCCAAAATGCCATTAATAGAAATTTAACTTCTTTTCGAAAGATAAACAGAGAGTAAATCTCTAAATGGATCAGTGCCTTACGTGTTTCACAGGTGAGCACCCAAAAAGAAAATTTAGTGTCTCACAAGATAGCACGTGAGCGATAGAGAGCAAAACAGATTAGTGCTTAGCACTATTGCAGCGCCTCACATGAAACACACGTGAGCACTTAAAAACTCAGCGCCTTACGTGAAACATACGTGAGCGTCAAGAAACTCAGCGCCTCACGTGGCAACATGTGAGCGCTGAACAAAAGTGCTTAGCACTATATATGTAGTCAAGTGATTAAGTGTTTAGCACCGCTGAATGAGGGAAAAAGCTCAAGACTGAGCCCAAATTGGTTAAGTCTCTGAAATTTCTTTGCAACCGAGCTCATATGCTCTGTTGATGGATCTTAACAAAATTTAATGATCCTTAACCATATCCCTAAGTTGATCTTAGTCTCATATAAGACTAACGTGTTCTTATTTAAAATAAATTGAGCCCAAATGCTCATATATTTAAATTGATCTTAATCTAAATTAAATTAACGATCCTTGAATAAAATAAAATATTCTTTGAACTAACGGAACATAGAACCTAGGTTCAAACCCAAATCTAAAACATACGGATTTGGACTAATTCGCATCCTACGGGCGACGACATAAACTAGTCTTCGTATACAATCCACGGGTAACCAATATAAACAAAAATATAATATGGCACGAATTGACCTACCGGAGAAGGAGAAAGTTATCACAACGCGATAACGTAATTAACTGCAGGGGATTGCGCCTGCAGGGAAGAGCATCCCCATAATCAAAAAATCCCTCACAAATGAGGGAGAATCTGATAAAGTCTGCTACATCGGTTGCATCTATCCAAACCTCCAATATACGGTGCCATAAATCAACTTGGCATCTTCGGAGAGGTGGATGGATATGTTTCAAATAGCATCTGCCCCCGTCCCAACCACTCAGCCCAGTTTTCGGCTGTAAACAGATTCTGGCATGCCCGGTGGGACCTCTTCCTCTTTCCACTCAACACTTCATGTGTCTTGTTTCGCAAACAAATTCGTAATTCTATATATTCATGGTTTCCCTTGGATGCGAGATACTAAAACTTGGTGCTTTGCTTCTGTGCAGAATCAATGGCTCTCAACCGCACTTCCTGCAAAAGAAACTCCCACTCCATCCCATTTGGAGGAGTGATGTACAGGCCCAACGCGGCTTCCATCTTCTCAATGTCGGTAGGACAGGTTACTCAGGCCACAACTATTGGATATTGTTCCCTCAAGGCAATTATTGTAATTGCAGGTACGCGATTATGATAATTGAGGGATGACCTGTACAGGTGGAACAATCTTACTCGAGATGATAGTATACTATCTGGTTTGTCTTTATCATTGATGTGTACACGTTTTACTTGTTATTACGTGTCGCTAATACATAATGATGAAGCCCGTAGGATTCTTTCTTGACTACCAGCATTATGATGGCGATTATATACGTGAGAGCTGGGTAGTCCATAAGCACATCCTTAAAATATCCCTAGTCGTAGGAGTATCGAGACCGGGCATCGATATTCCAGAGTAAACTAGTGTATACGTTTCGAGACCCTGACGAGGGGCAGTGGTCGGTCTCATAAGCCATTGGTGTTATGTCACCTAAGATAGTATACAGGTGCTTACTGGAGGTGAGTACACTGGACGGACTCGTGGAGAACTTCTACATGGTATTATATCCATCGTCAGATGGAAGTTCTCGAGTGACATTAGTACATGTTAGTCTTTTGACCCGAGATCGTCATTTGTCTCGTGTGAGTTCCCACTATACTTTGATTACTACCCTACCACGGCTCAAAGGAGTCGGGCAAACAGGTTTTAGTTGGGTACAGTCCCGAGCCACATGAAAGTAGTGAGCGATTGTCGGGGATTCGTCTCTCCTGGTATTAGGAGTCGATGTCGCGCTGTGTTCGATTATCTATCACACTAAATTTGTGGCCACGGTGGATGAGATTTACTGATATGAGTTCAGTAGTTTCTTGGTTGGTGATGAGCTTGACTCCGACACTACTTATCGGGTTAATAGGGGTCTGACGTTATCCACCTCCTAGACCCGGTATGCGATACTCTTAGACGAAGAGACCGGACTGTACGAAGATTGTCACATTCAGGCTCAGTAGAGTACGGACGGACTTGATTGTCGACCACCCTTTCTACAGATACCTGGGCAGCCGTTATGTACAGCTAGTGCCGCCGACGTGCTTGTGGTTTTTGGATTTATCCAGTAAATCACTGCCAGCGTATTGTCGAGTCTTTAGAGTCCCATACATAAGGTTTTCCCGGTTCAGGAGATATGATGTAGATGACGTATGTTGGTCTATACAGGGTGTCCGATTAAACACGTGTACAGGATACACGGACTTTGGCAGATGGATGCCTATAACTGTAACATTTTAGAAATATAAAATATTATTTTTGGAAATTAAATATTAAAATAATATATTTCGCTAAAACTATTCGATTTGTGAATAGGGGTTTTTCGTAAAATGGTATAATTGTATACCAATATTTAGAATATAATTGGAGATTTAAAATAATTTATTTATTAAAAATATACTTATCGGATTTGGTCATTTTTACAATTAATTATACACAAGTTTAAATTTAAACTCGATTAGTGCACTACTAATCACGATTATGCCAAATCCGTATTTTTAATTAATCATGGCTAGTACACCATGACATGTAGCATTTTGTTACATGTTGTTTTCATTGCATTTGTGATTTAATTGTGAGTGAGAAAGGATAAAGAGAAAAAGAAACAGAGAACAAATGATTGAGGAGAGAGAGGGGGGATAAAAGTCATGACATGGGGCATGGGCTCAAGAGAGAGGATGGCATGCTACTCCCTTGACCCTTCTTTATTTCTTTCATTCAGCATTTTATTTCCTCAACTCCTCCTTCATCTTCTTCATCTCCTCCATCACCTCCTCTACCCCATGAAAGCATCTCCAATCCTTCACCAAAACCCTATACTCTCTTCATTAAAAATGATCCCCACCTCTTCCTAAACCCTTTGGACCTTTCAAGTTTGGATTTTGGAGACTTTGGGAAGCTAGGGTTTTTCTTGAGTTGCCAAATGAGGTATATCCTACACTTATATTTTAGTTTTTGTGTTTAGTATAACTTATTAGTGTAAGTCCACGTTACCTCTCCCGGTACTTACGAGCTTGCGGAAATGATGAAAAACGATTTTTCAAGAGGTGGTAACATGGACTCAAAATACGGATCTTTGTTAAACAACTACCTAACAACCTAACTTGAGATTTACGTACTCGGTTAGGGGGTTATACCTTTCTTGAACTCCTTCGTCTTCAACTCTTTGCGGTGTACGGATCGCCTTCACCTCGTTGTCTCCTTACGCCGAAGATGGATCCACCTGAAAGCTTCTACCTTTGGCTTCTTCTTTGAACTTGAAGAAACTAGAACACTTGGTTTGCTAAACCTTGTGAACTAGGATGAGTAGAGAAGTGATATGGGTTTTCTTTTATCTCTAAGGCAATGTTTCTCAACTCATAAGAGGGAGTTGCCTTGAGCTAGAGAGAGAGCAAGAGCAAGAGCAAGAGGGAGAGCTCAAGCAAGAGAGAGAAAGCAAAAGAGAGAATGAGTAAGTCTTTTGCCATCCAAGCTCTCATAATCTAAAACCATCATAACAAATAATAGCAATCAAGTATTATGTGATGGTTCAAGTCAAAATGGCTATATCATTTCATGCACTCATTTTGCAAAAAGAAACAAGCAAGCAAAAGTCTTTGCCATGAAATGATAGCCATTGTCATGATGATGGTTGTTCCCCTCCGAAAGGCAGCGCACAGGACCGCGATGTCCTGACGCTGAGATTCGGGGCAGATGCTATTTGGTTTTATCCGTCCACCTCTCCGAAGATGCCAAGTTGATTTATGGCACCGTGTATCGGAGGTTTAGACGGATGCGGCTGATGTAGCAGATTTCATCAGATTCCCCCTCGCTTGAGGGGTTTTTTGATTGTGGGGACGCTCTTCCCTGCAGGCGCAAGCCCCTGCAGTTAATTACGCTACCGCATCGCGGTAACAACTTTCTCCTTCTCCAGAATTTCACTTCGTATCGTGTGTGTTTTGTTTGTGGTTGCCCGTGGATTGTATACGGAGACTGAGTAATGCCGTCGCCCGTAGGACGTGGATTAGTCCAAATCCGTATTTACTTAGATTTGGGTTTGGTATTTTAGTTTAAGGATACGTTAGCCATGTTTAGGCTAAGATCGACTTAAACGTTCGTTAAGGATACATTAGTCTTGTTTGGGACTAAGATCGACTTAACGTAGTGATATATGGCCATCAGGACTCGTCACCTCTCTGACGTCGTTGAAGGATTACGACGACAGGTGTCAGAGGAGCTCAGAGATGTACCCTTGAACCAAAGTTGATTTGGAATTTTATCATTCATTTAAATGTCTAAGGATACGTTAGCCGTATTTGGGGCTAAGATCAACTTAAACGGGACCGTTTAGATCCGGCAAAAGAGAATTTGGAGGCTCTATTATTCCAGTTTAGGGACATAGTGGTCCATAGGTAGTTTAGGGACGTTGCGGTCCATGCTCCAGTTTAGGGACGTGGTGGTCCATATTCCAGTTTACGGACGTGGTGGTCCATATTCCAGTTTAAGGACGTGGTGGTCCATATTCCAGTTTAAAGACGTGGTGGTCCGTTACTAGTTTAGGGACGTTTCGGTCCTGATATTAGTTTAGGGACGTTTCGGTCCGATATTAGTTTAAGGACGTTTCGGTCCACGAGTTTAAGGACCCCGCAGTCCATATTGACGTATGTGGTCGTCGGGACCCGTCACCTCTCTGACGTCGTTGAAGGATTACAACGATAAGTGTCAGAGGAGCTCGGAGATGTACCCTCGAACCGGATATAAATTGATTTAAGAGAGAGTTGTGCTCAGTCAATTTTATATAAGGACTTACGGCCAAAATTGGGCTAAGTCCAGTTGAAAATGTTCACATTTTGTTTGCATTTGGCCTGTTAGGCCACTGTTTGGGCTTTCCCCTTTTTAGAATGATGCATAGCATTACTTCAGGCTATTCATGCCTATTTTGACTGGGCTCTTCCCTTTTTATTATAATGCAGAGCATTTGTTTTGGTCCATTGGACCTCTCAATTGGGCTCTGCCTCTTTAAATAATGCATAGCATTATTTTTGGTCTGTTTAGACTTTTTAATTGGGCTCTGCCTTTTTTGAAATAATGTGCAGCACTTTTATTTGGTCCCTTGGACCTTCGATTAGGCTCTGCCCTTTAATAATGCATTGCATTAGATACCCAGACAGTGTCCCACATGGCTTGTCAGGTACTTTGCGCAATTAATGAGCACAAGCGCTCGTGAAGGTGACACGTGTCACGTTCTGGTGAGCGCAAGCGCAACAGTGCAGTGCGCTGCGCTGCTGTACTGCTGACACGTGGCGCTTCCTGGCGGCTTGCGCAATAGCGCAGTTTTGGCAAGTGCCGGGCACTGTTCTTATTCTTTTGGATCAATTTCAGATCAGAGAAAACAAGTTTTTTCTTGTTTTCTAAAGAACCAGTGGTTCATATAAGGTGCAAGGCACTGTTATCTTGAGAATCTTTTAGATTCAGAACCAATGGTTCATAAAAAGAAGTGCAAGGCACTGTTTATTATTTATTCTTTTCTTTTCTTTTCATTAGAGATCCAAGATCTTGTTCTCAGATCAATGATCTGTTCCTAAGAGAATTTTCTCTTTTTCTAAAGGTTTTTACCTTTTTCTTTATTCTTGAGGATTTCTCTCCAATTCTTTAGAGTCTTCTCTGTTTAATTTTTCACCAAAAAAAAATGTTCCCTCTTTGAATTGAGGTCTAGGGTCCTTTTTATAGTGCCCATAAATTAGTTAAATTTGTTAAAGAGATCTTTCTCTGAGTGATTTGGGGAATTTTCCCTACCGTTGGATCTTTGATCCAAGGGCTTTTGTTTTACAGAAGAAAATCTTCTTGTTTTAACAAGAACAGAAAGATTTCTTTAAATCTCCATTCTGTTTTGCGTAACTCCCCAGCGCTTGACACGTGTCGGGCAGCGCAGCGCTTGCGCAGCTGTGTTTGCGCTACTGCGCAGACACGTGTCGTGCAGTGCAGTGCTTGCGCAACTGTGCTTGCGCAGTTGGCTTGCGCAACTGCGCAGACACGTGTTACGCAGTGCAGCGCTTGCGCAGTTGGCTTGCGCAACTGCGCAGACACGTGTCGCGCAGTGCAGCGCTTGCGCAAATGAAATGTTGCTTCCTTTACTTTTTTATTTTAAACAGAGCTTTGCTCTGATTGGTTGCGCTGCCTCGGGCGCTGCGCTGATGCGTCTGCGCCAGACACGTGGCGCCCTGCGCTCAGCGCAGAGGATCTGAAGCGTTGCTTCATTTATTGAAACTTAGATTTTGGGCAAATCGGAAGCGTCACTTCTCCTGAGATATCTTTTCATCTCCTTTTTTCAAGCCAAACTCGTATTTCCAAAATTCTGATTTCCCGGGCCTTGGAAATGATTTCATTGTGCACAGAATCTTCTGCGCCTGGGTCTATATATATAATTCGAGGCTGAGCCTTTTCTTCTCTCATTTTCAGAGAACTTCTTCGATCATGGCTTGCAATCGCCCTCATGCCCGCCGACAACCATGGGAGGTGCCGATTCGGGACATTGTTCCCCGCTTTGCTGCCCGCTTGGTGGATTCTTCTCTCTCGGACGAGCAGTGCGATGCTGCACTACACGAGCTTTTGACTCGTGTGGGGTCTCCTCTCCCTCCGAATTCCATTTGGCTTCGGATGATCCTTGCCTTGGTGCTCGCCGACATTCTCCCTCCTCCAGCAGAGATGTTCTCGGCAATGCTGGATACCGCCGAGGACAAGATTGAGTTCTTTCTTGAAGCGCACTTGATCACCAAAGCCCTAAATGACTGCTCTCTCCACTTGCTGAGCCAGATACGGGCTCGTCGGGTTGTCATCGCCACTCTTTCCCGGGAGTGCGGCGTCGACCGTTGGATGGCTACCCCTCGGGAGGATCGCCGTTTCGACATGATGGAGAAGACGGAGAGAGAACTGAATAATCTCCTCTTTCTTTTTGTGAATCCCTGTCTTTCTGATCCCGTATTCGGTGATCTTTTTTAACTGTAATAACAATAATAATGAATACGTATTTTTCTTTTTAATCAAGTACTTCATTGTCTGTTAAGGGTTCTTTTATTTCATTTCTCTGTTGCGCTTGTGCATCGTATAATTTTAATTTGTTATTATCAAATGCATGCAATTTCGTGAGGGTAAATTGCCTTTAGCACTTAACCTTTTCCCTTCTACGAAACGGTGCATCTGCGCTGACACGTGTCACGCAGTGCAAAGTGCAGCGCAACTGCGCTAACACGTGTCACGCAGTCGCAGTGCAACGCGCAATGCAACTGCGCAAGCGCGTCTGTGCTGACACGCGTCGCGTAGCGCACCGCTCGTGTAGCTGAAGCGTTACTCCCTTTAATAGAGCTTTGCTCTGATTGAGCGCGCCTTTTTGGATGCCGCGCTAATGCATCTACACCAGGCACGTGGCGCGTTTCGCGCAGCGCAAAGGATCTGAAGCGCTGCTTCATTTATTGAAGTTTAAATTTTCAAAGCAAAGATTTGCTTCTGATTGGGGGAAGATGAAGCGTTGCTTCTGTTAGTTATATGTATGCCCTAGAGGCCATTACTGTACATAGGATGTATATTGTAGTGGATGCTGGGACATATATAGGTAGGACTTTCTTGCTCGACATGATAGTACGCTATCTGGTTGCTCTTTATCTTAACATATATACTTTCTGTCTCTCTGATTACATGTTGATAAAGCCCTAAGGATGTGTACTCGACTTCCAGGACTATGATGAAGATCATACTAGTGGGGCCTGGGTAGTCAATGAGTACATCCTTCATTGTTCCTAGTCGTGGGAATATCGAGACGGGGCATCGATATTCCAGAGTAGACTAGCGTATATCTTCTCGACCCATGTGATGGGCGATGGATGATCCCATATCCATTGGTGTTTGACATCAGAGATGGTATGCGGGTGCTTAGTGGAGACTGGGTACACTGAACGGACTCGCCGAGAACTCCCAGATGGTATTATACCTCACGTCAGATGGCAGTTCTCTGGTGACACTGGTACAGCTTAGTCTGTTGACCCGAGATCGTCATAGAGTCTTGTGTGTCTCCCACTGTGCTTTGATTTCCACCCTACCACGGCTCTATTGAGTCGTGCAAACAGGTGGTTTTTGGGTACAGTCCCGATTCACATGGAGGCAATGAGCGATAGGAGGGGATTCGTCTCTCCCGGTATTGGGGGTGGATGTTGCGCTATGCTCGACTGGCCATAACAGGAAATCCCTGGCCAGGGTTGCAGTGATATACTGGTAAGAGTTATCAGTAGTTTCATGATTGTTATGGACCTTACGTCGGCATGACTTGTCAAGCTATTGGGGTCTGACGTTTACCATCCCTAGGCAAGATATGCGACATATCGGACGAACAGACCGGACTATACGGTAAGTGTTACTGGTTGGATTCACAGGAGTGTGAGCGGGCTTGCTCGTCGATCTTCTGATCGCTCAATACCCAGGTAGCCGTTACGATTAGCAGACCGCTTGCGGCTTGTGGGTGTTTGATATGATCATCACCTGCTGCCGGCGTATTGACGAGTCTTTAGAGTCCTACACAGAGCTTTCCTGGCTCAATCGAAACAAAATAGGAGCGCATATGAGATATGTTCGGGACCGAGAATAATGCGTGTATGTGATACCGTATTCCATTCTTGCGATTAATGTATCGATTAGTTATATGCGATATAACCTAGTTATCGAATCAAGGATTGATTCGATAAGCCGATACATTGGATATTAGTCGGTTATATGCGATTTGACCGGATCGTTAAATCAAGTATTGATTTAATGATTTAATGCATAATTATATATTTGATATATTACTTTGCATTAACTAGTATTGGTTCATTTTAAAAGGATTTTCTCACTTGATGCACATTGTATATGTGATATATTTTTTGTGCACTTGTTTGTATCATGTTTGATGATACATGCTCACTTGGGTTTGTGTAAAGATTAAAGCATGGTTGTGAGAGTGGTTAGGGTTTTGTTTATTCACTTATTATCTATTTATTTATTTATCATTCTTTTGAAAAAGATAAAGAGAAAAGAATGGTGGCTTGTTTTGTTTGTTTGTTGAAGCTTCTTGAAGCTTTGAACAAGTCCACCATTCTTGTCTCATGTCTAACCCTAACCATTCATCTAACCTTAGTTAAATCTCTACACTAAACCATGGTTGAATATATGATAAGTATCATATTGTTTTCTTTTTTAAAATATACTTATCATATTTTCTATCATATTCTTTTCTTCATCATCTTCTTCTTCAAACATGAAGAAAGCTTGCACCATCAATGGCAACTTGTGAATATGAGTGAGAAATCCAAATCCAAAGTGAATCCACTTCCTATTTCTTCATCCTCTACCTCTTGCCAAGTAGTATAGGGTGTTTTCTTCACAAGTTTCATGACTTGGTGAAGTGTGAGCTTGATCTTGTGATGCCTCGACGTAGATCATTTTCGGCATCGACGTCGACGACCTAGCCCGCCCATTTCTCCGATGAAGCCGATGCTAGAGTCCAAGATCCGATTTGGACAGCGAGAGGACTTCATCACGGAGCCTAGGAGGTGGAGGACCGGATCTACAAAGGTTGTAGCCTCTTTCCTTTAGCTATAATTCGATTACTTGCATCGTATCGCCTATATATCTAGTTAACGATCCGTATTAGGGTTTGTAAGCACATGGGAATTTGAATTGAGCATGTTTTGATCACTTGTGAGACTTCATTAGTGTGCCTAGGAACCCTACAGTGGTATCAAAGCCAGGTTAGAGCCTTAGGCGATGCGTAGACGGAATTAGAAGTCCGATCGAACCAAAACCCAAACCCAAAAATGCTCTCTGGACTTTTTCTGAAATCGTGGATTTTTGTAAATTAAAAATATGCAGAAAAATGAGCAGGGGATTGTAAGGGTTACTGTAAAATTCGATGGCCTAATTCCTTAAAGTAGCCGCAGATCCGCGGCACGAGCATGCTCGTGCGGCGGTTCCGCGACCATTTTGTCTTGTTGTGCATCGAATGTTGTACAATAATTCTTAGATTGCAGTGCTGGTTTTCCTGGGAATTTTTTAATATTTATTCAAGAGTTGAATTTTCTGGGTTGTATTGGGGACTCGGTGTTTCGATCGGATTGTCTAATTTTGTCAGTGTGTTTTTCCGAGTAATTTTAGAATATGTTAAAAAGTTCGACGGGATATAAATACCCACTTTTTCCCCCGCCGGGAAATTTCCAATTGTTGGACTTTTCCGTAGTTTAACGACGTTCTAAGTAGTGCAAGTAACGCGATGGTCCCTCTAGAAGACAACAAACCTTAACTCTATTATGTGATCGTCTTGAACTGCTCTTTGAACCTTCGGGTTTGGGGCAGTACGGCGTGCCACATGTGAGGCGTTGGCTTGACCCTTCTACGGCTGGACCGTTGGTACTGAGGCACGAACTGAATGTTTTTTAGACTTATTTCATGAGTTGAGCTGTTTCGGGAAAACTTGGGTGTTCGATTGTTTGATCGGAATGTTTAACATTTTCTATTTATCCGGAATGTGATACAATACTTGGAATTCACAAATAGTTATGAGATAATTGAATGAATGTTATAAACACAGCAGTTTAGTCTCATTTGATCGGTTGCCACGGAATTTTGATGAGATCAAAAGTCCTTCGCGATCACGTAGCGTACGCGGACACTCGCCGGGTAAACTTAATAGACAGCTTCACCCCATAACTCCGACCAAGTGACTGTAGGAGAACCTCGTCGCCGAAAGCATCCGTCCTGGTGCTCGCGGCAGCGGTGTTCCGCCTTGGTGCACTTCGTCGACGGTATCAGGGGTGCGGCCGCCTACTAAAGTTTGCGACGAGCATTCGATCAGAATGTCGGGAATCTTGTTGAATTGCCCGACTTGATATTGAAAAGTGTTTTCGATAAAGAGACTAAAATGCGGGGTTTATAATTGTTAGGCATGCGATGTCTAAGGAATTCATTTGGCTAGGCATGCGATGTCTAAAGCGTTTGCGGATTCCAACTGTTGTAGTTTTACACTTTCTTTTCTGTGACCGTAAGTGTAATATGTGATATCGCCGGTTTCGTTGCTATATGTCAACGACAATTGGGGTGCGCATATTTACTTACGTTGATGACATGTGATGTTATGTGTTGCTGGATATGTTATATTGGATCGTCGTGTTTGAATAGCCGGGTTTTTTTTATGTGAGATGAGTGTTTTTCATTTTCATTCATGTAAAAACTTGTATGTAATATTCTTTTATTGGGGCACTTCCAGGTTGCGGAAGATGTCACCGTTTGTATATTATTTACATTTCCACATTAGGATAGACCCAAGGAGGGGAGCACAAGTAACCGGGTTCTGGGGTCCAGTGGGAGACCAACTCGAGGAGTCGAGTCCGGGTCTCCTAACCCTAGAATTGGTAGGGTTGCTTGCCGCTCTCGTAGAGGTCTAGGGGTGTGGGATTGGCTATTCATCACGACCGTGGAATCCGTGTTTTATACTGGCTCGTATTCAAAACACGGACGTCCTAGTATATCCAATATTTCATATGATATTTTCTGCTGCGTTATCTGTGATGTGATCATGTGATGTTCTGTGATAGATATAATATATAGTATATATGATATATTATATAGAAGTTACTTATGTTTTACACCCGCGCTAGCCCTGCCCCGCTCTGCCGTTAGTTACCTAACCTAACGGTGCACGAGAGGACATCGAGGCGAATGCGGATGGCATAAGTGTACGTCATATTTATCTGTGATGTTTAGGTAACTTAAATGATGGGATATTCATTAATGAGATTAATGAAAGAAAATAAACCTAATTGATGTTGTGGAATCGAATTTCAAAATAAAAACAGGTAGCTACAGTTCTTGCTTTGCATCGCGGTGTTCCTTGGAGAACATCCTGCACCTTATTCGATAAGGAAAGGACCGAGATCCCTTCACCGGGAGTGACTCCTTTAGCAATAACTGGAAGATGCTACAACCATCGGTTTGTCTTTTGATTGCTTCTATAGTTTCTGCTTTGCACAGTGATATATATGATATATCCCGCACCTCATTCGACGAGGAAAGGGCCGACGATCCCTTCGCCGGGAGTGACCCCTTTAGCAAAACTAGAAAAGCCTAAAAAACATTCCATTTAAAACCATTTGATTCCGCAACGAGATCAAGTTCAAAGCATTAAAGGTTTTCACAAAAACCATACGCAACCCTCCGTCATTTTAGGAAGTAGAGTACTTAGTATTCGTGCTGTGTTTGTTGACTTTAGTTAAGGCACAGTGTGCGGTAGCTAAGTGATGTCTTCCTACACCGCATATGATGCGATTAGTTAGGACAGTCGCGTGACTTTGTTGACCTTAGTTAAGGGTCATGTGGGTGGGTCTAATTAATCACGAAATGACGGGTAGAACTTTACTAGTACTTATGATTTGTTGACCTTAGTTAAGGTCATAGGTGCTAGGGATAAAAACCATTATCGGGAGTTTCAAGTGTTGAAACTTGCAATGAGATTGCATACCTTCTATGTGATAGTTGGATCCCGATACCCACTGCGAGTAATTGTTACTCCTGGGAGAGTTTTGCACTTTGCAATTAGCCGATCAAGTAGGTGTCTAGAAAGGTGTCAACAGGGTTACGCCTCTGGGAAAACAAGGTTTACTGTAATTAGGTCCGTACGAAAGCACGGGGAACCTCCCTCAAAGTACCGACACTGGCCTGGCTGAAAGATTGGCGAACTTGTAGAGTGTAATTAATCCCGGCTAGTCTTTCCTTTTAGGGTTTGAAGGAAGATTTGATAAAAACAGTGGGAGCCATCCTGATTAGATAAAATAAATAACCAATCTGATCTTGCAAGAGCGCACGCAGAGTGTTTTCTTCTCTCTCTCTCCAGGTAGCGAGCATATCACGCCTTAATCAAGATAATAATATGGATGTATTGACCGAACCCGCTTGTTATACTGAGCTGGGGAACGTTGGTCCCGCTCTAACTTATAATTGTTATAAGAAAGAGCAGGAAATAGGGGAATACCAGAATTCCTATGCCGCCCAAACGAAGAAAGTGCATATGATGCATCTCCTTCGGGTATGTTCATTACAAAGAACTGTTTCTCAGTATCCTCTGCATCCTGGGTATTTAATACTGGATCAGGATCCCAGATATGTAATCTGTTACATAGGGCTACAAAAGGGTAGAAAAACTGAGAACGGGTGATAAGTTTCATGAGACAGAAACTGGGGCAAGTGTTGCAGCCAAGTCTGTTGGTCACTGTCACCCTGTATTACCAATACATTGATTCTGAATAAATGCTATTAGATACCGAACCTGATATACAAAATCATATCAGTCTCTTTATTAGTAAAGAAATGATAAAATTTTGTATTGCTGGATAATGTTTTGAACATTTCCTATACCAAAAGTTGATCGGTTCAGGCACGTTATCTAAAAACATTGACGTTCTAAATCAAACTACAGTTCCTAGTATACAGAACACACACGAGAGGAAGAGTTCAGAAATGAACGAATCCTTCTTGAGGCATTGTAGACTAGGTCATATCAATGCGACCCGACTGGATGAAGTTACATTTTAGATGAATATTTAAATCAGTTTGAATTTACATCTTGTGAAACTTGCCAGTCATGTCACAAAGATTAGATGACCATAGCCCTGTTTATTGGAAACAGAGAAAGAGTTAATGAACTCTTGGGACTGATACATGATGATGTATGTAAAGTCTCCTGTCTACACATGCCAAGACTGGTTCTTTGTATTTCATTACATTCTCTGATAATCTCTCAAGATTCAGACATATGTTCTTGTTGAAACATAAGTCCGAACCTTTTGAGATATTCACAGAATATAAGTTAGAAGTAGAGAACCAAAATACGGGTATAAGTATTATGTCCTATGTTAAGATCAGGGAGGAGAATACTTGTGCATAGAATTCCTGGACTATTCTAAAGGAGAATGTGATTCTCTCTCAGTGTTACTCCTCTGAATACACCACAGCACAACGGTGTATCGGGGCGGAGCAATCGCACAATATTAGATATGGTGTGCTCTATGATGAGTATTACTGAGTTACCTATTTCGTTTTGGGGTTATGCACTTGAGAAGCTGCATACCTATTGAATTAGGTTTGAATCAAATCAGTGCCTACCACTCCATATGAGATATGGTATGGGAAGAACCTATCTCTTAAGTAAGTTAAGATTTAGGATTGTTCGGCCTATGTCTTAAACAAAATCCGGACAAGATCGAGGCAGGATCAGTTCTGTAGAACTGGAAAGGTTCCAGCTATACAAAACTGCAGTTGATGATTTGACAGAACCAAAGGATTCTATAGTTCCCGACGAACCTCAGCCTCTCCGCCGATCTAGTAGGGTTCCTCATCCGCCTGAGAGATACCTCGGTTTCTCGATGACAGTGGGAGAGAGGAATGCATCATGAGATGATGACCCAACTAGTTTCGAGCAGGCCATCAAGAGTAGGGACTCTGTAAGAATGGCTGGATGCTTAGCGATCTGAGATGGAATCCATATACACCAACAAAGTATGGACTTTGGTTGCTATATCTGAAGGGTTAAATCCCCATCAGGAGCAAGAATATCTTGAGAAGATTACTTGGTGTAGATGGAAAAGTTGAGACTTTCAAAGCTAGACTTGTTAAAGGTTTTCGTCATCGACCAAGAGTGGAAAATGATGAAACCTTTTCCAGGGACTATACTTAAGTCCATCCAGATCCTACTTACCATTGCTATATACCATGACTGCGATATCTAGTGGTTGGGTGTCATGACTGCTTTTCTAAATACAGATTTAGAATAGAAAGTCTATAAGTACACAGCCAGAGGGCTTCGTAAACAGTGGGAGCAGCGGAAACGTGTGCAAGTTGCTTTACAGGATAAAGAAGGCATCGCGGAGTTGGAACATCTGTTTTGATGTGGTAGTCAAAGAGTTTGACTTCATCAAAATGGTAGATGAACCTTGTATATACAAAAGGGCAGTATGGAGTATGGTAATGATCCTCGTAGAGTACGTGGATGACATACTCTTGACAGGAAAATAGTTTCCTATGCTACGATCGGTCGATCTCCATTTATCACATAGATTCTCCATATAGGATCAAAGTGATACCTCCTAAATCCTGAGATTTGGATCTATGAGATAGATCTAAATGGATGTTAGGATTCTCACTAGCTGTAGTAAGATTGTATCAATTGATCCAGGGGAGAATCACTGGAAAGGTTCCAGGGTGATAAGGACGACTGAATGTTAGTCGCGGGCATTGTCTTTACCCACAGTGGAGGGACGATATGTTGGAAGAGTTCCAAGCTAGATACCGTAGCAAACTAGACGATAAAGGTTGGTAACATCGCTATTATAGATACTACCAAAGAGGTAGTTTGGGTGTATATTGGTTCATAAGATGAACTAGGTTCCCACCATTGTGTGACAATGGAATTGTGGCTTTGGCCAAGGAACCATGATCCCATCAGTGACCCAGACATATTCTGAGGAAGCATCACCTGATCATGGAGATAGTTGATCTCCAGGGTGATCGAGGTTAGAAGAGTAGACTCAGAGGACAACACGGCGGATCCACTCACGAAGGCCTTTTCCCAGAGAGAGACTCATATGGGATGGTTGAGTATGTGATACTGCAACCACTGCTACAGATGACCCTAGTGCAAGTGGGAGATTGTTAGTTATATGTATGCCCTAGAGGCTATTACTGTACATAGGATGTATATTGTAGTGGATGCTGGAACATATATATGTAGGACTTTCTTGCTCGACATGATAGTACGCTATCTGGTTGCTCTTTATCTTAACATATATACTTTCTGTCTCTCTGATTACATGTTGATAAAGCCCTTAGGATGTGTACTCGACTTCCAGGACTATGATGAAGATCATACTAGTGGGGCCTGGGTAGTCAATGAGTATATCCTTCATTGTTCCTAGTCGTGGGAATATCGAGACGGGGCATCGATATTCCAGAGTAGACTAGCGTATATCTTCTCGACCCATGTGATGGGCGATGGATGATCCCATATCCATTGGTGTTTGACATCAGAGATGGTATGCGGGTGCTCAGTGGAGACTGGGTACACTGAACGGACTCGCCGAGAACTCCCAGATGGTATTATACCTCACGTCAGATGGCAGTTCTCTGGTGACACTGGTACAGCTTAGTCTGTTGACCCGAGATCGTCATAGAGTCTTGTGTGTCTCCCACTGTGCTTTGATTTCCACCCTACCACGGCTCTATTGAGTCGTGCAAACAGGTGGTTTTTGGGTACAGTCCCGATTCACATGGAGGCAATGAGCGATAGGAGGGGATTCGTCTCTCCCGGTATTGGGGGTGGATGTTGCGCTATGCTCGACTGGCCATAACAGGAAATCCCTGGCCAGGGTTGCAGTGATATACTGGTAAGAGTTATCAGTAGTGTCACGATTGTTATGGACCTTACGTCGGCATGACTTGTCAAGCTATTGGGGTCTGACGTTTACCACCCCTAGGCGAGATATGCGACATATCAGACGAACAGACCGGACTATACGGTAAGTGTTACTGGTTGGATTCATAGGAGTGTGAGCGGGCTTGCTCGTCGATCTTCTGATCGCTCAATACCCGGGTGGCCGTTATGTTTAGCAGACCGCTTGCGGCTTGTGGGTGTTTGATATGATCATCACCTGCTGCCGGCGTATTGACGAATCTTTAGAGTCCTACACAGAGGTTTCCTGGCTCAAGCGAAACGAAATAGGAGCGCATATGAGATATGTGCGGGACCGAGAATAATGCGTGTATGTGATACCGTATTCCATTCTTGCGATTAATGTATTGATTAGTTATATGCGATATAACCTAGTTATCGAATCAAGGATTGATTCGATAAGCCGATACATTGGATATTAGTCGGTTATATGCGATTTGACCGGATCGTTAAATCAAGTATTGATTTAATGATTTAATGCATAATTATATATTTGATATATTACTTTGCATTAACTAGTATTGGTTCATTTTAAAAGGATTTTCTCACTTGATGCACATTGTATATGTGATATATTTTTTGTGCACTTGTTTGTATCATGTTTGATGATACATGCTCACTTGGGTTTGTGTAAAGATTAAACCATGGTTGTGAGAGTGGTTAGGGTTTTGTTTATTCACTTATTATCTATTTATTTATTTATCATTCGTTTGGAAAAGATAAAGAGAAAAGAATGGTGGCTTGTTTTGTTTGTTTGTTGAAGCTTCTTGAAGCTTTGAACAAGTCCACCATTCTTGTCTCATGTCTAACCCTAACCATTCATCTAACCTTAGTTAAATCTCTACACTAAACCATGGTTGAATATATGATAAGTATCATATTGTTTTCTTTTTTAAAATATACTTATCATATTTTCTATCATATTCTTTTCTTCATCTTCTTCTTCTTCAAACATGAAGAAAGCTTGCACCATCAATGGCAACTTGTGAATATGAGTGAGAAATCCAAATCCAAAGTGAACCCACTTCCTATTTCTTCATCCTCTACCTCTTGCCAAGTAGTATAGGGTGTTTTCTTCACAAGTTTCATGACTTGGTGAAGTGTGAGCTTGATCTTGTGATGCCTCGACGTAGATCATCTTCGGCATCGACGTCGACGACCTAGCCCGCCCATTTCTCCGATGAAGCCGATGCTAGAGTCCAAGATCCTATTTGGACAGCGAGGGGACTTCATCACGGAGCCTAGGAGGTGGAGGACTGGATCTACAAAGGTTGTAGCCTCTTTCCTTTAGCTATAATTCGATTACTTGCATCGTATCGCCTATATATCTAGTTAACGATCCGTATTAGGGTTTGTAAGCACATGGGAATTTGAATTGAGCATGTTTTGATCACTTGTGAGACTTCATTAGTGTGCCTAGGAACCCTACAGCTTCATCTTCCGCCTCGGAATTTGATCAGAGCTTTGCTCCGATTTGGGTAAACAAGTGCCCCCCACCGTTGCGCTTACGTGGTCCTGAAACGTGAGCGCAACGGTGACAGAATTCCAACCGTTGCAGTAACTTTTGGAAGTTGAAAGGGCACTTGGTGTCTATAAATAGGACCTTTGGTCCTTCATAGATGATCATCATCTCCAAAAATTTTATTTTCAGAACCTCAGAGCCCTGCTCTTGTTTTTAAGAACTCTTAGATTTTCTTTAAAAGGAACTATTTTGGTAAGAATTAGTCTTGAATTGAATCAATTTTAATTAATAGAGTTTTGCTCTTATAGAACTTTGATCTAAAGAAACCCTTCTGGGGTTTCACCAATAGAGCCTTGCTCTCAAGAATCTGTTCTAAGGTTTCTTGACCCATGAACAGAACCTTGCATCTTTGTCAAAACATAGATCTCTTTGATCTAAAAATGATGAACTTTTAAGAGTTTGAATATGAATAATGAAAATTAAAAATGGAGTTTTGTATTTTAATGGACTATATCATCTTTTAATAATAGTGATCTCAGAATCTTGGGGGACTTCTTTAAATTTCCCTTATTAGGATTTTGATATTCACTCCTGTTCGTAGAGCATTGCTCTCGAGGAGTTTAACTGTCTGTACTCGTTTTTTAACAAGAATTCGCTTAATCAGTCGGTCTGCTAATTCTGTTGATCTTCTTTCACAGGAACCATGAATGCCCACATGTATGCCCTTAACGAGATCATCTCGTATGGGGACATCCGCCGACTTGGCCATTCTCAAAATCGGGAGTTCACAAACGAGGAGTGCGCTGAAATAATGAGTCGCTTCGACGCGTACAATGGTCCACTGCTCCCCCGACGTTCCTCCCTTCTTAAGCTTATCGTGGGAGCCATCTGGGAAGCGCTTCCCCTCTTCTGTTCCGGCGTGCCGCTTAGGGCGTTGGATGCTGCTGAGGACAAGGTGCACTCGGTGTACCTGTTGAACTTTATCTCGAAGAGACGGCGAAACAGTCTTATCGATCTCTTGCACGTGGTCTTTCAACAGTCCGCCATACTTGCTGCTTATCGGAGGGTGGAAGACATCAGGGGGGATCCTGACGCTTGTGCTCGCGAAAGAAAGCATACTAGGATGGTCCGCAAGGCCTGGAAAGTCATAGATAGGGTTGCTTTCGAGTTCCTCAATCCATGTCCTGGGTTCGAGGTTATTCCCTTGTAATAATGTTTTTCATTTATTGCTTTTATGAATGTAAGAACTATTGGTCATATTAATGGAAAATTTTTATCCCAGCTTGTCTTTATTTTTCGTTTTGAGTCTTTCGCTTGTGCATGAACGAGTGTGTCTCGAACGCTTGATCAAACGTAAATTAGATGTTCCTTCTGTAGCTTTCTTCTTTCTCTTATTATCGGCATGCTATCTTAATAAACATGGTCGATGGATAATAGAGCACGCATCTTGACTTTCTTAAGAAATAGCGATGGCTTAGGCCGCAGGTTCAGATCTGCTGCCTAAGACTTTTCAACTCCATGAGCCGTGAGGGTCTCATAGAGACTTTTCTCCCTACGGATCGAGAGGATCTCGTAGGTGGGTTTTTCTCCTTAGGAATTGTGAGGATTCCTAAGTGTGGTTTTCTCTTATAAGTCGTAAGGATCCTATAAGAGAATTTTCCCTCTTACGAGTCGAGAGGACTCGTAAGCGGTTGTTTCCCTCCTTGTCTAAATTCGACCTTGGAGAGTGAGACCTGTGAATAGTATGCAAGAGACCATTTTGGATTGACTTGCAGGGTCCCATTGTTCAGGAAGAAAGTTTTTTAGTCCCTGCTGCCTGAGGCTTCATTTGCAAGTTGAGACGAATCGGGAATTTCCCGCGGAGACACTGGTGGCTCTGCGAGTCGACGCGGATCAGGAGGCTCTCGTCAAGGAGTGTTTGTATCCGTGAGTCGAGGAATTTGCTAAGGATTATTTGTTTCTCTAGCGCCAAGGATTATTTGTTTCCTTGGGGTTTGAAACGAGTCGAGAATTTCCCACGGAGGCACTGGTAGCTCTGCGAGTCGACGCGGATTAGGAGGCTCTCATCAAGGAGTGTTTGTATCCGTGAGTCGAGGAATTTGCTAAGGATTATTTGTTTCCCTAGCGCCAAGGATTATTTGTTTCCCTAGCGCCAAGGATTATTTGTTTCCTTGGGGTTTGAAATGAGTCGAGAATTTCCCACGGAGGCACTGGTTGCTCTGCGAGTCGACGAGGATCAGGAGGCTCTCGTCAAGGAGTGTTTGTATCCGTGAGTCGAGGAATTTGCTAAGGATTATTTGTTTCCCTAGCGCCAAGGATTATTTGTTTCCTTAGGGTTTGAAACGAGTCGAGAATTTCCCATGGAGGCACTGGTTGCTCTGCGAGTCGACGCGAATCAGGAGGCTCTCGTCAAGGAGTGTTTGTATCCGTGAGTCGACGAATTTGCAAAGGATTATTTGTTTAACTAGCGCCAAAGATTATTTGTTTCCTTGGGGTTTGAAACGAGTCAAGAATTTCCCACGGAGGCACTGGTTGCTCTGCGAGTCGACGCGGATCAGGGGGCTCTCGTCAAGGAGTGTTTGTATCCGTGAGTCGAGGAGTTTGCTAGGGATTATTTGTTTCCCAAGCGCCAAGGATTATTTGTTTCCTTGGGGTTTGAAATGAGTCGAGAATTTCTCACGGAGGCACTGGTGGCTCTGCGAGTCGACGCGGATCAGGAGGCTCTCGTCAAGGAGTGTTTGTATCCGTGAGTTGAGGAATTTGCTGAAGACAGTGGTTTCTTCGGAGTTGGACTGAACCGTCGAGATTTGGCTTCGTCTTCTGGCGGAGCCTGTTGGGAAAGTATGGTTCCCTCTTTGTTTACGCCCTTGGGTTGTATACAGGGATCGATGTGATCTTAACTGTAGGGCCAAAGTTTTATCATCATTTTTTGTTTTATCTCCGCGATGCTCTATCATTTCAGCTTTTATATCGCGAAGGTCGCGATTGCCCAATCATTTCGGCTATTTTTCGCGGTGCCCAATCATTTCGGCTATTTTATTTTTTTTTATTTTTACTCGTTGTTTTATTTTATTGCGAGTTGCCCAATCATTTCGGCTATTTATTTTATTTTTACCCGCTTCTTTTTATTGCGAGTTGCCCAATCATTTCGGCTATTTTGCATGCATATATTTTTACTTGCTGTTTTTTTATTGCAAGTTGCCCCATCATTTCGGCTATTTCGTATGCATGTGCGGCCTATTGGCTTTTCGCTGTATACCGATTTCGGCATCAGCATCGCTATAACTGGGATATTACCAGGAGCGAATCATCATTTGCCTTTGTCAATGTCGAACAAAGGTGGCTTAGAGACCAGGGTTAGGGTTCTGTCGACTAAGGCTTTTGACTTCATCAGCCGTAAGGGTCTCACGAAGTTATTTGTCCCAACAAGTCGTAAGGATCTTGTAGGTGTATTTTCTCCTTAAGAATCGTGAGGATTCCTAAGTGTATGTTCCTCTGTAAGTCATAAGGATCCTACATGAGGGTTTTCTCTTTGTAAATCGGGAGGATTTACAAGGGTTGTTCACCATGTGAACATATCCCCCGTCACGGATGGGACTTGGTTGTGGAAATGTTTATTCGCGCCCGTGAATTGTATACAAGGGCCAGTATTGAGCCACTTGTAGGGCATTATCGAAGATTGCGGGGGTTGCTTAAGCACAGGTTTAGGTCTCTGTAACTTAAGACTTTCAACTCTTATGAGCCGTGAGGGTCCCATAAGAGAGTTCTCCTTACGAGTCGTGAGGATCTCGCAAGTGTATTTTCTCCTTAGGAATCGTGGGGATCCCTAAGTGTGTCGCTCCCTTATGAGCCGTAAGGATCTCACGTGGGTGGTTTCTCCTTATAAGGTCGAGAGGACCCTATAAGTGTCCTTTAACGAGGTTGCGCCCTTTCAGGTTTTCACAAACACTCGCCGGTAGCCCTGCTGTTTTTACTCACGGAGCCCTTTCGGGTTTTCATCCGTGCCCATTTTGCTTATGGACATACCGTTTTTTTTATTCTTTTTATTTTCTTTTTCTCTTTTTTTTTACGAGGTCGCGCCCTTTCGGGTTTTCACGAACACTCGCCGGTAGCCCTGCTGTTTTTACTCACGGAGCCCTTTCGGGTTTTCATCCATGCCCTTTTTGCTTATGGACATACCGTTTTTATTTATTATATATATATATATATTTATTATTATTTTTTTTATCTCGTCAGCCTAAGGATGCTGCGGTATTAGTTTAAAGACGTTTTGGTCTGTTGTTAGTTTAAGGACATTTCGGTCCGTCACTAGTTTAAGGACGTCTCGGTCCGTTATGGAGAAGGCTGGCCATTGCTTAGAAAACTTAAGCTTAGGAAGATAGCGAGCGGACATAGTCGTTGTCATCTATCGTTGACCTAGGCTGTGGCTCATTAAGCATAGTATTTCTTTAGGAAGCGACCGTTTATTGGCCTGAAAGGCCTTTCACCGTGCATATCCATGAGTAGATAGGCTCCACCATGGTAGACCTTATCTATGATGTACGGGCCTTCATAGTTCGGCTCGAATTTTCCCCGCTTGGTGCGATTGGGGATCATAGGCCTTTTGACCACTAACATAAGTTCGCCTTGGCGGAATGTCCTCGGCCGGATCAATCTTTCATATGAGCGCGTCATCTTTGCTTTATAAGCTTCCAGATTTTGCTGTGCTATGAGCCGAGTTTCATCAAGGGCGTCAAGCTCCTCAAGCCGAAGGTGGGCATTTTCTTCGTCCGTTAACTCGTAGTGGACTGCCACTCGTAGAGAGGGTAACTCTATCTCGAGGGGGAGTACTGCTTTTGTACCGAACACCAACGCGTACGGCGTTGTGTTCGTGGCCGTCTTGAACGTAGTTCGATATGCCCAAAGAGCTTCTTGCAGTCTTTCGTGCCAGTTTTTCTTATTTCAGGACACCGTTTTCTTTATGATTTTTGTCAAGGTCTTGTTGAAGGCTTCAGCTAGTCCGTTGGCTCGCGGATTATAAACCGAGGAATATCTCCACTCTATATTATGCTGTTGCGCGAAGCGACTGATCTTGTAGCTTCTGTAGGCTGGCCCGTTATCGGAGATGATCCGTCGCGGAGTTCCAAACCGATATATGACATGCGTCTTGAAGAAATGGAGGATATTCTCCGTCTTAACTTCTCTTAACGGTACTGCTTCTGCCCATTTGGAGAAGTAGTCAGTCGTCGCCAGGATGAAACGAAGTCCTCTAGACGATGCTGGTTCGATGGGGCCGACTATATCAGAACCCCACATTTCGAATGGCCAGCTAGCCACCGCTGGATGTAGTGGATTTGGATGCTGATGGATGAAATCCCCATGAATTTGACACGAGTGACACTGCTTCGCATATTCGAGGCAGTCTTGAATCATCGTGGGCCAGTAGTAGCCCATCCGTTTTATCTTCAACTTCATCTTTCGGCCCGCTTGGTGAGAACCGCAGAGTCCGTCGTGAACTTCCTGAACGACTCTTTTCGCTTCGTTAGGTCCGAGACACCTTAGCCATAGAGAATTAAACGACCTCTTGTACAGAGTGTCGTTGACGAAGGCGAAAGACAGAGCTCGTTTCATGAGCTGATGTCTTGTGGATGCTTCTTCAGGCATTCGGCGGGACTTGAAGTAATCTATGAAGACTTCCCTCCAATCCTCGGTATTTTCCCAATCTTTTACTTGCAGGGTTGTCTGCTCATTCGCTCCTTTTTCTTCGGATGATTCCGGAGATATTTCTGTTGGGGCAAGCACTCGACGGCTTTGTACCACGATTCTAACGTCATCGAGGTTCTCATCAGCCAGTTCTTTAGCAAGTTTAGCTAACGCGTCTGCTTTGCTATTTTCCGCGCGCGGTATGTTCTCCAAAGTATAGGAGGGAATTTGGGTCAACAGTTGTTGCACCTTTTCACCGTATTTCACTAACTCCGGTTTGAACGTTTGGTAGTCGCCATTTACTTGACTAACGACCAGTTGAGAATCCCCATATATGAGGAGGTCTTCAATTCCCATGTCAATGGCGATCTCGAGGCCTGCTATCAGAGCTTCGTATTCGGCTTCGTTGTTTGTCCTCGGCTCCGTCAGGGAGAACGCATAGCGCATTATCCCTCCTTGTGGAGTTATAAGATGAGTCTTACCCCCGATTTAATTATAGGGGTACTTTGTTTGCGCTTCTTCACGGAAGATGCTCCGTCGAAATAAAGCTCCCATCGGGTATTATCACCATCGATCGCATCAAACGCATGTTCGTCTGGAAGATCGCAATTCAGAGGAGAATCGGAGGGTATCAGATGCTCAGCGAGGAAGTCGGCGATGGCCTGGCCTTTCACTGCCTTGAGAGGTTGATAGGTTATCGAGAACTCCATTAAGAGCAGGGCCCATTTAGCGAGTCGTCCCGTCAGTATGGCCTTTGACATCAAGTATTTGAGAGGGTCCACCTTCGAAATGAGATGGACTTCATGTGCTAATGCGTAATGTCTGAGCTTTGTTATCGCAAAGATCAACGCCATGCAGTGTTTTTCAATGGGGGAGTAGTTGCTTTCTTCCCCCAGCAGAACTCGACTTAAGTAGTAGAGTGCTCTTTCTTTCCCTTGATCGTTCTCTTGTGCCCATAATGCGCCTAAGGAACCTTCGAGGGCAGTTGTATAAAGAATGAGGGGTTTTCGCTTAACCGGAGCAGCCAACACCGGCGGGTTCTGCAGGTATTGCTTGATCTCGTCTAGTGTGCTTTGGCATTTTTGGTCCCAGACGAACGGGGTCCCCTTCTTCATCAGGTGGCTGTAGGGACGACACTTGCCTGAAAGATTGGCTATAAATCGCCGTATGTATGCGAGCTTCTCTTGGAGAGATCGCAACTGTTTGAGAGTTCTCGGCGGAGGCATTTCCATGATCGCTTTGATCTTTGACGGATCTATTTCAATACCTCGGTGTCGAATAATGAATCCCAGGAATTTGCCTGAGGAAACCCCAAATGCACACTTGAGCGGGTTCATCTTCAAGTTGTATTGCCGGAGGCGCTGAAATACAGTCTTCAAATGCTCGAGATGTTCCTCGTATGATTTGCTTTTAACAACGAGGTCGTCGATATAGCATTCGACGATTTCGTGTATAAGGTCATCGAAGATCTTCGTCATGGCCCTTTGGTAGGTGGCACCGGCGTTCTTTAAACCGAAGGGCATCACCTTGTAACAGAATATTCCTAGAGGGGTCCTGAAGGTTGTGTGCTTATGGTCTTCCGGATGCATTTTTATCGGATTATATCCTGACGAGCCGTCCATGATGGAGAAAATCTCATGAGTGGACGTATTGTCTATCATCAGTTCGGTGACTGGCACTGGAAAATCGTCCTTCGGACAAGCTTTATTGAGATCCCAAAAATCCACGCACATGCGCACTGTCCTGTTTTTCTTTATCACCGGGACGATGTTGGCGATCCATTCAGGGTATTGAACTTCCTGGATGAAGCCGGAGTCGATCAGCTTTTTGACTTCAGCATTGATACTCATTTCAAGCTCGAGCCGCATTCTCCTCGGCGCCTGTTTGACTGGTTTGATGTCCGGGGATATCGCCAATCTGTGCACAGCAATTTCTGGATCTAGTCCCGGTATTTCGGAATAGTTCCATGCGAAGCAATCTTTATGCTGTAGAAGCACATCCTTTAACGCAGCCACCCTTTCTTCAGATAGCAGCTCGCTGATGAATGTCGGTCGTGGATCGTTTGCCGTCCCCAACTCAATTTTCTTAAGGTTATCTGCAGTGGTATGTATTCCATCCTCCAGTTCTTTCGGCGCTGGTGGGAATTCTGAGATTATCTCGTCGTTGCTGTTTTCGAAGCACCAGGGAAGGCTGTTCATGTTCTCGGGCTCTTCTCTTAATATTGTTATCATGTGACAAGTGCGAATTCGCTTCCAATCCCAATGTGGAGTTGGCTTTATCCTCATGGCTTTGGGTTCGTACTTCTGTGGCGGCGTTACCCTCCAATTGTCAGACAGAGTGAACTTGCCGAGCTGGTACTGATCTTCAACCCAATTCTTGAAGGTGAAGCAGTCCTCGAGAGGGTGCCCTATTACTCGATGGTAAGAGCAATAGTCCGAGTGTGAGACTTCACCCGCTCGTCCGGGATGTTTATGTTAGTTATATGTATGCCCTAGAGGCCATTACTGTACATTGGATGTATATTGTAGTGGATGCTGGGACATATATAGGTAGGACTTTCTTGCTCGACATGATAGTACGCTATCTGGTTGCTCTTTATCTTAACATGTATACTTTCTGTCTCTCTGATTACATGTTGATAAAGCCCTTAGGATGTGTACTCGACTTCCAGGACTATGATGAAGATCATACTAGTGGGGCCTGGGTAGTCAATGAGTACATCCTTCATTGTTCCTAGTCGAGGGAATATCGAGACGGGACATCGATATTCCAGAGTAGACTAGCGTATATCTTCTCGACCCATGCGATGGGCGATGGATGATCCCATATCCATTGGTGTTTGACATCGAAGATGGTATACGGGTGCTCAGTGGAGACTGGGTACACTGAACGGACTCGCCGAGAACTCCCAGATGGTATTATACCTCACGTCAGATGGCAGTTCTCTGGTGACACTGGTACAGCTTAGTCTGTTGACCCGAGATCGTCATAGAGTCTTGTGTGTCTCCCACTGTGCTTTGATTTCCACCCTACCACGGCTCTACTGAGTTGTGCAAACAGGTGGTTTTTGTGTACAGTCCCGATTCACATGGAGGCAATGAGCGATAGGAGGGGATTCGTCTCTCCCGGTATTGGGGGTTGATGTTATGGTATGCTCGACTGGCCATTACAGGAAATCCCTGGCCAGGGTTGCAGTGATATACTGGTAAGAGTTATCAGTAGTTTCACGAATGTTATGGACATTACGTCGGCATGACTTATCGAGCTATTGGGGTCTGACGTTTACCATCCCTAGGCGAGATATGCGACATATCAGACGAACAGACCGGACTATACGGTAAGTGTTACTGGTTGGATTCACAGGAGTAAGAGCGGGCTTGCTCGTCGATCTTCTGATCGCTCAATACCCGGGTGGCCGTTACGTTTGGCAGACCGCTTGCGGCTTGTGGGTGTTTGATATAATCATCATCCGCTGCCGGCGTATTGACGAGTCTTTAGAGTCCTACACAGAGGTTTCCTGGCTCAAGCGAAACGAAATAGGAGCGCATATGAGATATGGGAGGGACCGAGAATAATGCGTGTATGTGATACCGTATTCTATTCTCGCGATGAATGTATCGAATGGTTATATGCGATATAACCTAGTTATCGAATCAAGGATTGATTCGATAAGCCGATACATATGATACTAGTCAGTTATATCCGATATGACCGGATCGTTAAATCAAGTGTTGATTTAATGATTTAGTGCATATTTATATATTTGATATATTACTTTGCGTTAAGTAGTATTGGTTCACTTTAAAAGGATTTTCTCACTTGAATTGTACACATTGTATATGCGATATAGTTTTGTGCACATGTTTGTATCATGTTTGGTGATACATGCTTACTTGGTTAAGTGTAAAGAATCAAACCATGGTTTAAGTTAATGATTAGGGTTTTGATTATTTATTCATTTATCTTTCTTATTCATTCATTTTGGAAAAAGAAAAAGATAAATGAATGGTTGCATGTTTTGTTTTTAGTTGAAGTTTCTTGAAACTTTGACTAAGTCACTCTTTTGTTCTTATGCTTAACCCTAACCATCCTTTTAACCATGGTATTTTCTCTACACTTAACTATAGTTGAAAGTATGATAAGTATAGATTTATTTTATCTAATTATGAAGACTTATCATATCTTCTTCTTCTTCTTCATCTTCTTCAACAAAACAGAAAGCTTGCTACTCCAATGGCAAGTGATGAAAACTAGTGAGAAATCCAAAACTAAAGTCTACCCACTTCCTATTTCTTCATCCTCTACCTCTTGCCAAGTTGTATAGGGTGTTTTATTCACAAGTTTTCAAAGCTTGGTGAAGTTGGAGCTTGTTCTTGTGATGCTTCGACGTAGATCATCTTCGGCATCGAACCGACGATCAAGCCCGCCTATTCTTCGATGATGCCAATGCTAGAGTCAAGGGTTTGATTTGGACAGCGGAGGGAGATCATCGCGGAGCTTAGGAAATGGTGGACCGGATCTACAAAGGTTGTAGTCACTTTCCTTTAGATACATTTCCGTTTACATGCTTGTTTCGCCTAGATATCTAGTAAACGATCCGTATTAGGGTTTGTGGGCACCCGTAAAATTTGATTTGTGCATGTTTGATCACTCGTGAGACCTCACTAGGGTGCCCAGGAACCCGTAAGTGGTATCAGAGCCTAGCTAGAGCCTTAGGCGAAGTCCCGACGGAGTTAGAAGTCCGATCGACCCAAAACCCCGACCTGAAAAATGCTCTCTGGACTTTTTTGTAAAATGTGGTTTTTTCGAAATTAAAAATATGCAGAAATATCATCAGGTAATCCTAAGAATCACTGTGAAATTCGGCAGCATGATTGCTCTACATTGCGGCGGACCCGCGACACAAGCATGGCTTGTGCGGCGGTTCCGCGGCCAAGTTGTCCCATCATCTGTTTTAATTTTCACAGTAACTCCTAGTTTTTAGTGCTGGTCTTCCTGGGAATATTTTAATATTTATTCCAGAGTTTTATTTTCTGGGTTGTATTGGGGACTCGGTTTATTTGATCGGACTGTCTAATTTTGTCGGAGTGCTTTTCCGGGTATTTTTAGAATATGTTAAAAAGTTCGACCGGATATAAATACCCAACTTTTCCCCTGTCGGGAAATTTCCAAGTATTGGATTTTTTCCGTAGTTTAACGACGTTCTAAGTAGTGCAAGTAACGCGATGGACCCTCTAGAAGACAACAAACCTTAACTCGATTATGTGACCGTCTTGAGCTGCCCTTTGAACCTTCGGGTTTGGGGCAGTACGGCATGCCACATGTGAGGCGTTGGCTTGACCCTTCTACGGCTGGACCGTTGGTACCGAGGCACGAACTGAATGTTGTTAGACTTATTTCATGTGTTGAGTAGTATCGGGAAAACTTGGGTGTTCGATTGTTCGATCGAAAAGTTTAGCATTTTCTGTTTATCCGGAATGTGATACAATAATTGGAATTCACAAATTGTTATGAGATAACGGAATGAATATTATAAACGTAGCAGTTTAGTCTCACTTGATCGGTTGCCACAGAATTTTGATGTGATCAAAAGTCCGTCGCAATCACGTAGCGTACGCGGATACTCGCCGGGTAAACTTTATAGACAGCCTTACCCCATAGCCCCGACCAAGTGACTTAAGGAGAACCCCGTCGCCGAAAGCATCCGTTCGGGTGCTCGCGGCAGCGATGTTCCGCCTTGGTGCACTTTGTCGACGGCGTCGGGGGTGCGGCCGTCTACTGAAGTTTGCGACGAGTATTCGATCAGAATGTCGGGAATCCTGTTGAATTGCCCGACTTGATATTGAAAAGAGTTTTCGATAATGAGACTAAAATGCGGGGTTTATAATTGTTAGGCATGCAATGTCTAAAGAATTCATTTGATTGGGCATGTGATGTCTAAAGGAGTTGCGGATTCCAACTGTTGTAGTTTTACACTTTCTTTTCTGTGACCGTAAGTGTAATATGTGATATCGCCGGTTTCGTTGCTATATGTCAACGACAATTGGGATGGACATATTTGCTTACGTTGATGACATATGATGTTATGTGTTGCTGGATATGTTATATTGGATCGTCGTGTTTGAATTGCTGGGGTTTTTTTTATGTGAGATAAGTGTTTTTTCATTTTCATTCATGTAAAAACTTGTATGTAGTATTCTTTTATTGGGGCACTTCCAGGTTGCAGAAGTTGTCACCGTTGATGTATATTATTTACTTTTCCGCATTAGGATAGACCCAAGGAGGGGAGCACAAGTAACCGGGTTCTGGGGTCCAGTGGGAGACCAACTCGAGGAGTCGAGTCCGGGTCTCCTAACTCTAGAATTGGTAGGGTTGCTTGCCGCTCTCGTAGGGGTCTAGGGGTGTGGGATTGGCTATTCATCACGACCGTGGAATCCGTGTTTTATACTGGCTTGTATTGAAAACACGGACGTCCTAGTATATCCAATATTTCATATGATTCTTTCTGCTGCGTTATCTGTGATGTGATCATGCGATGTTCTGTGCTTTGTTCAGACAGATGTAGTATATAGTATATATGATATATTATATAGACGTTACTTATGTTTTACACCCGCGCTAGCCCTGCCCTGCTCCGCCGTTAGTTACCTACGGAGCACGAGGGGACATCGAGGCGAATGCGGATGGCATAAGTGTACGTCATATTTATCTGTGATGTTTAGGTAATTTAAATGATGAGATATTCATTAATGAGATTAATGAAAGAAAATAAACCTAATTGATGTTGTGGAATCAAATTTCAAAATAAAACAGGTAGATACAGTTCTTGCTTTGCATCGTGGTGTTCCTTGTAGAACATCCTGCACCTTATTCGATAGGGAAAGGACCGAGATCCCTTCACCGGGAGTGACTCCTTTAGCAATAACTGGCAGATGCTACATCACTGGGTTTGTCTTTTGATAGCTTCTATAGTTTCTGCTTTGCACAGCGATATATATGATATATCCCGCACCTCATTCGACGAAGAAAGGGCCGACGATCCCTTCACCGGGAGTGACCCCTTTAGCAAAACTAGAAAAGCCTAAAAAACATTCCATTTAAAAACCATTTGATTCGGCAACGAGATCAAGTTCAAAGCGTTAAAGGTTTTCACAAAAACCAGCCGCAACCCTCCGTCATTTTAGGAAGTAGAGTACTTAGTATTCGTGCTGTGTTTGTTGACCATAGTCAAGGCACAGTGTACGGTAGCTAAGTGATGTCTTCCTACACCGCATATGATGCGATTAGTTAGGACAGTCGCGTGACTTTGTTGACCTTAGTTAAGGGTCTTGTGGGTGGGTCTAATTAATCATGAAATGACGGGTAGAACTTTACTAGTACTTATGATTTGTTGACCATAGTTAAGGTCATAGGTGCTAGGGGTAAAAACCTTTATCGGGAGTTTCAAGTGTTGAAACTTGCAATGAGATTGCATGCCTTCTATATGATAGTTGGATCCCGATACCCACTGCGAGTAATTGTTACTCCTGGGAGAGTTTTGCACTTTGCAATTAGCCGATCAAGTAGGTGTCTAGAAAGGTGTCAACGATGTTACGCCTCTGGGAAAACGAGGTTTACTGTAATTAGGTCCGTGCGAAAGCATGAGGAACCTCCCTCAAAGTACCGACACTGGCCTGGCTGAAAGATTGGCGAACTTGTAGAGTGTAATTAATCCCGGCTAGTCTTTCCTTTTGAGGTTTGAAGGAAGATTTGATAAAAATAGTGGGAGCCATCCTGATTAGATAAAATATATAACCAATCTGATCTTGCAAGAGCACACGCAGAGTGTTTTCTTCTCTTTCTCTCCAGGTAGCGACCATATCACGCCTTAATCAAGATAATAATATGGATGTATTGACCGAACCCGCTTGTTATACTGAGCTGGGGAACGTTGGTCCCGCTCCGACTTATAATTGTTATAAGACCGAGCAGGAAATAGGGGAATACCAGAATTCCTATGCCGCCCAAACGAAGAAAGTGCATATGATGCATCTTCTTCGGGTGTGTTCGTTAAACAGAACTGTTTCTCAGTATCCTCTGCATCCTGGGTATACCGGATCAGGATCCCAGATATGTAAGCTGTTACATAGGGCTACAAAAAGGTAGAAAAACTGAGAACGGGTGATAAGTTTCATGAGACAGAAACCGGGGCAAGTGTTGCAGCCAAGTCTGTTGGTCACTGTCACCCTGTATTACCAATACATTGATTCTGAACAAATGCTATTAGATACCGAACCTGATATACAAAATCATATCAGTCTCTTTATTAGTAAAGAAATGATATAATTTTGTATTGTTGGATAATGTTTTGAACATTTCCTATATCAAAAGTTGATCGGTTCAGTCACATTATCTAAAAGCATTGACGTTCTAAATCAAACTACAGTTCCTCGTATACAGAACACACACAAGAGGAAGAGTTCAGAAATGAACGAATCCTTCTTGAGGCATTGTAGACTAGGTCACATCAATGCGACCCGACTGGCTGAAGTTACATTTTAGATGCATATTTAAATCATTTTGAATTTACATCTTGTGAAACTTTCCAGTCATGTCACAAAGATTAGATGACCATAGCTCTGTTTATTAGAAACAGAGAAAGAGTTAGTAAACTCTTGGGACTGATACATGATGATGTATGTAAAGTCTCCTATCTACACATGCCAGGACTGGTTCTTCATACTTCATTACGTTCTCTGATAATCTCTCAAGATTCAGTCATATGTTCCTGTTGAAACATGAGTCCGAACCTTTTGAGATATTCACAGAATATAAGTTAGAAGTAGAGAACCAAAATACGGGTATAAGTATTATGTTCTATGATAAGATCAGGAAGGAGAATACTTGTGCATAGAATTCCTGGACTATTCTAAAGGAGAATGAGATTTTCTCTCAGTGTTACTCCTCTGAATACACCACAGCACAACGGTGTATCAGGGCGGAGCAATTGCACAATATTTGATATCGTGTGCTCTATGATGAGTAGTACCTATTTCCTTTTGGGGTTATGCACTTGAGAAGCTGCATACCTATTGAATTAGTTTTGAATCAAATCAGTGCCTACCACTCCATATGAGATATGGTATGGGAAGAACCCATCTCTTAAGCGAGTTAAGATTTGGGGTTGTCCGGCCTATGTTTAAAGCAAAATCCGGACAAGATCGAGGCAGGACCAGTTCTGTAGAACTGGAAAGGTTCCAGCTATACAAAACTGCAGTTGATGATTTGACAGAACCAAAGGATTTTATAGTTCCCGACGAACCTCAGCCTCTCCGCCGATCTAGTAGGGTTCCTCATCCGCCTGAGAGATACCTCGGTTTCTCGATGACAGTGGGAGCAAGGATTGCATCATGAGATGATGACCCAACTAGTTTCGAGCAGGCCATCGAGAGTAGGGACTCTGTAAGAATGGCTGGATGCTTAGCGATCTGAGATGGAATCCATATACACCAGCAAAGTATGGACTTTGGTTGCTATATCTGAAGGGTTAAATCCCCATCAGGAGCAAGTATATCTTGAGAAGATTACTTGGTGTAGATGGAAAAGTTGAGACTTTCAAAGCTAGGCTTATTAAAGGTTTTAGTCATCAACCAGGCATGGATAATGATGAATGCTTTTCCAAGTGACTATGCTTAAGTCCATCCAGATCCTACTTGCCACGGCTACATACCATGACTGCAATATCTGGTGGTTGGGTGCCCTGACTGCTTTTCTAAATACTGATTTAGAAGAGAACGTCTATAAGAACACAACCAGAGGTCTTCGTAAACAGTGGGAGCAGCGGAAACGTGTGCAAGTTGCTTTACATAATGAAGCAGGCATCGCGGAGTTGGAACGTCTGTTTTGATATGATAGTCAAAGTGTTTGACTTCATCAAAATGGTAGACGAACCTTGTATATACAAAAGGGTATTAGAGAGTAGAGTGGTCATCTTCGTATTGTACATAGACAACATACTCTTGATAGGAAAAGAGTTTCCTATACTACGATCGGTCAATTTCCTATTATCACTAGGATTCCCCAAATAGGATCAATGTGATACCTGCTAAATCCTGAGTTTTCATCTATGAGATAGATGTAATTGGATGCTAAGATTCTCACTAGATGTAGTGAGATGGTATTAATCGATCCTGGGGAGAATCACTGGAAGATTTCCAGGGTGATAAAGACGACTGAATGTCAGTCACGGGCATTGTCTTTACCCTCAGTAGAGGGACGGTATGTTGGAAGAGTTCCAAGCTAGATATCGTGGCAAACTAGACGATAAAGGCTGGTAACATTGCTATTGAAGTCACTACCAAAGAGGAAGTTTGGGTTTATATTGGTTCATAAGATGAACTAGGTTCCTGCCATTGTATGACAATGGAAGTGTGGCTTCGGCCCTGGAACCCTGGTCCCATCAGTGACCCAGACAAATTCTGAGGAAGCATCACCTGATCATGGAGATAGTTGATCTCCGGGGTGATCGAGGTTAGGAGAGTAGACTCAGAGGACAACACGGCAGATCCACTCACGAAGGCCTTTTCCCAGAGAGAGACTCATATGGGATGGTTGAGTATTATATACTGCAACCACTGCTACAGATGGCCCTAGTGCAAGTGGGAGATTGTTAGTTATATGTATGCCCTAGAGGCCATTACTGTACATTGGATGTATATTGTAGTGGATGCTGGGACATATATAGGTAGGACTTTCTTGCTCGACATGATAGTACGCTATCTGGTTGCTCTTTATCTTAACATGTATACTTTCTGTCTCTCTGATTACATGTTGATAAAGCCCTTAGGATGTGTACTTGACTTCCAGGACTATGATGAAGATCATACTAGTGGGGCCTGGGTAGTCAATGAGTACATCCTTCATTGTTCCTAGTCGAGGGAATATCGAGACGGGGCATCGATATTCCAGAGTAGACTAGCGTATATCTTCTCGACCCATGCGATGGGCGATGGATGATCCCATATCCATTGGTGTTTGACATCGAAGATAGTATACGGGTGCTCAGTGGAGACTGGGTACACTGAACGGACTCGCCGAGAACTCCCAGATGGTATTATACCTCACGTCAGATGGTAGTTCTCTGGTGACACTGGTACAGCTTAGTCTGTTGACCCGAGATCGTCATAGAGTCTTGTGTGTCTCCCACTGTGCTTTGATTTCCACCCTACCACGGCTCTACTGAGTTGTGCAAACAGGTGGTTTTTGGATACAGTCCCGATTCACATGGAGGCAATGAGCGATAGGAGGGGATTCGTCTCTCCCGGTATTGGGGGTTGATGTTGTGCTATGCTCGACTGGACATAACAGGAAATCCCTGGCCAGGGTTGCAGTGATATACTGGTAAGAGTTATCAGTAGTTTCACGAATGTTATGGACCTTACGTCGGCATGACTTATCGAGCTATTGGGGTCTGACGTTTACCACCCCTAGGCGAGATATGCGACATATCAGACGAACAGACCGGACTATACGGTAAGTGTTACTGGTTGGATTCACAGGAGTATGAGCGCGCTTGCTCGTTGATCTTCTGATCGCTCAATACCCGGGTGGCCGTTACGTTTGGCAGACCGCTTGCGGCTTGTGGGTGTTTGATATGATCATCATCTGCTGCCGGCGTATTGACGAGTCTTTATAATCCTACACAGAGGTTTCCTGGCTCAAGCGAAATGAAATAGGAGTGCATATGAGATATGGGCGGGACCGAGAATAATGCATGTATGTGATACCGTATTCTATTCTCGCGATGAATGTATCGAATGGTTATATGCGATATAACCTAGTTATCGAATCAAGGATTGATTCGATAAGCCGATACATATGATACTAGTCGATTATATCCGATATGACCGGATCGTTAAATCAAGTGTTGATTTAATGATTTAGTGCATATTTATATATTTGATATATTACTTTGCGTTAACTAGTATTGGTTCACTTTAAAAGGATTTTCTCACTTGAATTGTACACATTGTATATGCGATATAGTTTTGTGCACATGTTTGTATCATGTTTGATGATACATGCTTACTTGGTTAAGTGTAAAGAATCAAACCATGGTTTAAGTTAATGATTAGGGTTTTGATTATTTATTCATTTATCTTTCTTATTCATTCATTTTAGAAAAAGAAAAAGATAAATGAATAGTTGCATGTTTTGTTTTTAGTTGAAGTTTCTTGAAACTTTGACTAAGTCACTCTTTTGTTCTTATGCTTAACCCTAACCATCCTTTTAACCATGGTATTTTCTCTACACTTAACTATAGTTGAAAGTATGATAAGTATTGATTTATTTTATCTAATTATGAAGACTTATCATATCTTCTTCTTCTTCTTCATCTTCTTCAACAAAACAGAAAGCTTGCTACTCCAATGGCAAGTGATGAAAACTAGTGAGAAATACAAAACTAAAGTCTACCCACTTCCTATTTCTTCATCCTCTACCTCTTGCCAAGTTGTATAGGGTGTTTACTTCACAAGTTTTCAAAGCTTGCTGAAGTTGGAGCTTGTTTTTGTGATGCTTCGACGTAGATCATCTTCGGCATCGAACCGACGATCAAGCCCGCCTATTCTTCGATGATGCCAATGCTAGAGTCAAGGGTTTGATTTGGACAGCGGAGGGAGATCATCGCGGAGCTTAGGAAATGGTGGACTGGATCTACAAAGGTTGTAGTCACTTTCCTTTAGATACATTTCCGTTTACATGCTTGTTTCGCCTAGATATCTAGTAAACGATCCGTATTAGGGTTTGTGGGCACCCGTAAAATTTGATTTGTGCATGTTTGATCACTTGTGAGACCTCACTAGGGTGCCCAGGAACCCTACAGGTTAGACTCCGGCAATGTAAGCATTTGATGTTTTAGAGCAAGGTCAAGTATCTTCTTCGTCTTTTCCCGAGGAAATGAGTGCGCTCAACACATTTTCTTCATGAGGGATAGATCAATGACGCTCGACTCCCGTTTACGTGGCTTCTTAGCCTTGCTTTGTTGTTGTTGAGCGCCTTTTTGGCCTTTCGACTTATTTCTGCTTTTGCGCCGAGCCTTCTTTATAACAGGTTGACATAGAGCGGCCTTTTCATCTTTCACGGCCTGTTGGAGAAGGCGTTGCGTCTTGGCTTTCTCATAGATGACCATTTCGCGGTTATGATCGTCCCGGACTTTTTGACCCGCTTCCCTTATAAGCTTGTCCATTTGTTCTTCGAACGACGGACTGGGCACTTTTGCATCTGGAACTTTCATTGTCTCAGGATTAGCATCTTCCCATTGAGCATCCGCTTCCTCGTTGAAGTCATACACGACGTAGCAGCCGGGTAGTAACTCTCGTTTCTTTGACCGGATGTATCCAAGCCCAATTGTTTCCATTCTCCCATTAGGCAGTTTGCGTTGAGTCCCGGGAACGTTCCAGACTTTATCATAGAACTTGGCTTTCCGAACGGTCTGCTTGAAGGATATCCCCTGGCGTTTCAGCAGCTTTTTTAAACCCTCTGTATAATATCTAGGAAGACGGATAGGGTGAAGCCTGTCGAGCGTAGGATCCGTGCCATGCCAGATTTCTTTTTCTACCTGGGTTTCTTCAGAGCGGTAGAACAGAATTGCTTTCTCGCTTTCTCGCCCGGGAAGGATATAGAATGTCCGCAACTCTTCTACACTGTAGATATTAAGTGCATCCAGTTCTTTATGGTGTTTAAGCGGCACTATGGCGACTTGTAGACTTTGCTCTTCGTCAGCGGACGTTTGTATTGAAGGTCGAGCAGAGAATACAGCATGGACTTCATCTTCCGAGTCGCTGCCAAAGATCAATGTAGGAGCCGATGGTCCCGGCTTGTTGTGTTGGGGCGGACCCGAATAAACTATCTCCTCTTCCTCTTCAGTATCACTGCCGAAGACAGGGATAGTAGCGTTAGTTTTATTCTCCGGTTTGTGACACTTCTCCGTATCTTCGAAATCCGGTAAGAAATATTTGGCATCTTCGTATTTGCGGACCTCGTTCACCGAGAACGGGTTCAGTTCTCCCGTCACGGTATACTCGAAACCATCCTTAAAATACTTCATACACTGATGTTGTGTAGAAGGGATGATGTTGTACTCGTGTAATCATGGTCGGCCGAGCAAAGCGTTGTAGCATGTCTTGGCGTCTATTACATGGAACTTAATGTCCGTGACGAGTAGCCCGAAGCGTAGCGTCAGTATCACAGACCCAAGAGTTCTTGATGACTGGGAGTCGAACCCGGAGATGGTGATCTTGTCATGAGCAAGATGCTGGACGCTCATGCAGATTTCTTTTAAAACCCGCAAATTGAGGAGATTAACGGAGGATCCATTGTCGATCAGGATTTTGTTTATCATAATATCGTGGCAGTATCCCGAGACATAGAGAGGGCGATTGTGTTCGCACGTCCCAAGTAGAAGGTCTTCATCGCCAAAAGTAACATTGGCCGTGTGCACTTCTTCCAATTCATCCTTCATCTTTTCCTCGGCCAGGCATGCTTGGAATTGTTCTGGGTCTTGGAGCGCCTTAATCAACGAATCTCTTGCCTCTTCTGATAGCAAAAGGGCGTCAAGAATGCTGAGCTGTGAGGGCAGCTTCCTCAGAAGTGCTAAGACGTTGTAATCCACCTTATTCTTCTTCGGCGGGTTGTTGGCGCTTAGCTCCTCCAGAACTTGGTCATCTAAGACGATATCTTTAGAGACCTTTTCTTTCCCTTTATCTTTTTTGTTTGAGGGTCTGAGGTTCTTTTCAGGCAGCGTCCGATTCCGCAGCCGAATATTTTCGCAGACCTTCGGCTCTTCTTCTTTTCCCGAAGTGAATTCTTTAAAGAGAGGGGCAAGTTCTAGCTCCTCATCAGAATCGCTCCCGAATGTAGGCACTGGTGACCCGCCAGTGTTAACCATGCGACAATTGCCGGTAATTCTTTTAATCCCTTCGGTCGTATTTCTTTGCTCTCGACGAGTTTTACGCTTTTCCCGCTTAAAGCATTGTCGATGAGCAACGTATCCTTGCCACCATTTATCGAAAGCTTTGCACTCTTGGGTGGGGTGCGAAACTTTCTGATGATATAAGCAATAGGACGGGTGCATTTCTATTTCATTGGTGATGCTTCCTTCATAGGATGGTAGCTTCATGCCCATCGATATGGCCTTAGCAAACTTTTTCCTCATCTTGAATTGGCTTTTGTCAACGGTGGAGGCATTTTTCTCCAGCGGGATTATCTCAGCTCTTTCATCAAGTCACTGGCGCTTGGCCCTTTCAAATATAGCCGTCTCGCGTTCTTGATCAGCTTTACTTTTCAATCGAGCTTCGTTAAGGAACGCGTCAATCATTTCATCTGATAGTTTCGGGAATTTTGGTTCAAGATTTGCCCCCAACGCTTCGGTACAAGGAGTTTCCTCATCACCCACGAACGAATGGGAAATCACATGACAGCTTGCCACGCATTCTTCAGATTCATCTGACGAACTTTCTCCCTCACCTTCCTCTTGAAAGACGTGATTGAGGAACTCTTGGAGTGTAATGGGAGTCCGTGCCTTCTGGTTGTACTCCTCCAGCGCGTCAATTTGTTTTTGCAAGTTTGTGCGCTTGTCGCCAGGCTTCACGGGCTTTTTAGATTTCTTCTTCTTCTTTTTCGAAGATTTTGACGGCTGGCTGCAAGTGCTTGAGCCACCACCATCGGTCTTTGGAGTTGTACGCGGCTTCAACATCCCCTCAATGACCTGCGGTTCCAACGGGTTCTTCCACTTGATCGCTGGACATGCCTGAAGATCGTTTAGCATCCCTTTTGTCTTGGCTGATAATACAACCTCCCAAGGAGCTTCTTCAATGACGGAGCATGTTTCCCCCGGCGTATTTGTCCCCTTAGAGGTGTGGGGCTATGGGGGATTTACCTTCCATTTGTCAGATAATGCGAACTTGCCCTGTCGGTACTGGTTTTCAAGCCAATTTTTGAAAATGTAGCAGTCTTCGATCGGATGACCTAGTACTCGATGATAAAGACAGTAGTTGGGCTCGCTGACGTCACTTGGTTGCGACGGACGTTTTGGATCCGGCAGATTTATGAGTCTGTTGCGCAACGCCAGCTCGAATAACCTCCTCGTTTTATCGCGGGGAAAGGAATAAGGACGTCCCATCCTATCCTCAAGGGGTACGTACGGGCGCATATTATTTTGACGAGCAACCGGCTTCGAGTCGCTCGGTTGTTGTTGAGCATTAGCGACGACGATCGCTTTTCCCTTCCCTTTGTCATTTCGGGAGTCCGGCCTTGGAAAAGGGGGTTTATGGCCCATTTGATCCATTTGCGCTAGTTTGTCAATCAAGGCCTGGAAGGTAGTTGGCTTGAAAAACATCATAAATTGTGAGATGGTCGCTTGCGGATCAAGGGTTCCCACAAACATACCCACCGCGGGAGCTTCTTCAATGCGCTGCTCGCACTTCGACCACAAGTTCCACCACCGTATAGCATACTGAACCCACGTCTCGCCTGGCTTTACCCTGGCGTTAATCAATGCTGTCATCGGGGTACGTTCACTGGCGCTTGCAAAACGCTGAGTAAACAGCAGGTCCATCTCCGCGAAGGTTTTAATAGAGTCGTTCGGGAACTCAGAGTACCATTCGAACGCCGTATCTGATAGGCTTCCAACAAACTGGCGAAGCAACAGCTTGTCTGTTGCGCCACGGCAGCGCCCCGGCCGTCTTACCGAGGCCAAAATGCGGAATCAAAAATTTTCCTTACTTGGAAACTGGCTCTACCGCGGACAATAAAACCCGGATCGTTAACCATTAACCTATACTAGCTAACAAGAGATGGGAAGAGAAGTATACCAAGTGATCCGAGTCCTCCGGTCTTCTCGTCATCGTCCCGATCTCCCGCGGAAAGTCCTGTCTCCATGTCGTCGCCTCCTCGCCGGAAGGGCACCACGTCGCCTGCATCTTTTACGGGCTCCCACCTCAATACCGAGGCAACTCGGGCACGAAGCTGGCAAGTCGACGTTCCCAAGATTTGCTGTAGAATATAGTGTAGATGCTATATCTCATTAGGGGTTTTAGTTGCCATGGAGGATGGAGGAGGAGGTTAGGAAAATTGGTGCTTTCAATTTTCTAGCAAGAAGGATAGAGATGAAGAATTCCTCACAAAACCAAAAATGAACTCTCTCATCTTTTTTCTCTCAAGTGAAGCCTCTCCTCTCTTGTGTGAATGGTGGAGGAATGAATATGAATCAAATAACAAGAAAAGAGGTGAGTGTAGGAGATGCAAAAGGGTGACCACATCAAAAGTAAGCTTCACATCAAAAGGTAATGATAATTCTCTCAAATCAATTTCTAATCACTTCTAATCTCAAAAGCAAGCCATCATGAAAAGCAAAGATGCTTAATCTTTCATAATGCCATAAATGCAAGAAACCCCCTCCACAAAAGTTATTTGCAAACTTGCAAATAACCCCCTCCATCGGAAAAGTCCGGCCGGGAAAGAACAAAGGAAAACCGGCCGGAACGGAATGCAAACTGGCAACTCCAGAAAACTGGTCCCGTAATAAATTACAGGAAAACCCCGATACTGTGCATACACACCCGCATCTGTATTCCGACCGGATACAAATGCAATGAGACAAAATCTACACTTTACTATACTAGGATCCGGCTTAAACCAAAGCCGGCTAGTAGTATCCGTCCGATCCTGATCCGTGCAATACCGCACGTATCTGATCGAACCCTGCCATATAACCATACGGCCACTAGTACAAACCGTTCGATCCTGATCCGTGCAATACCGCACGTATCTGATCGGACCCTGCCATATCTCCATATGGCCTCTACAGCGTTTCGCCCGAAACTTGAGTAACTGAATGTGTGGTGGACTCTAAAGACTCGTCAATACTATGGCTGTGGATTTAACCACTGGCACGTCAGAGGTATAAGCCAATACGTGACGGGCCACCAGCTATTGACTAAAAGGGACGTCGATGAGAGAACTCATCCTGACACCCTACTGAGCCTGTCAGTGACAATATCCGTACAGTTCGGTCCGTTCGTCTATGAGTATCGCATGGCGGGCCTAGGGGGTTGGTAAAAGTCAGACCCCCAAAAGCGGTACAAGTCGTGTCGGAGCGTAGCCCAGAACACCCTGAGATACTACTGGAATAACTACCAGCAAATCTCCTACCTCGGCCGAGGGCTTTGTGTAATGGCTCTCCTAGACACAGCGCGACCTCACCCCCAATACCGGAAGAGACGAACCCATGCAGATCCGCTCACTGCCTCCATGTGGCTCGGGACTGTACCCAACTAAAACCTGTTTGCACGACTCCTTTGAGCCGTGGTAGGGTAGTAATCAAAGCACAGTGGGAACTCATACGAGACAAATGACGATCTCAGGTCGATGAACTAACCTGTACACATGTCACCAGGGAACTGCTATATGACATCTGGTATAAGACCAACTAGCAGGTTCCCGGCGAGTCCTGTCCGGTGTACTCATAACCCAATGAGCACCTGTATACATCTTAGGTGAACCAACTGACACCAGTGGCTTGTGAGACCGGCCACCGCCCCTCGTCGGGGTCTCGACTGTATACACTAGTCTACTAATGGAGTATCGATGCCCTGTCTCGAAACTCCTACGACTAGGGACCTTTTAAGGATGTGCTTATAGACTACCAGTTCCCACGTATATGATCGCCATCATACTGCTGGTAGTCAAGCAAGAATCCTAGGGGCTCTATAAACGTGTAATAGCGACATGTCAGGTCACCTAAAGCAGTACACGATGATAAAGATAAACCAGATAGCATACTATCATCTCGATTAAGACTGTCCTACCGGGATAGGTCCTCCCTCAATCATTGCAATCACGTGCCTATGATCCAATAATTAACTCTGAGGGCACTATCTCCAACAATCTCCCACTTGCACTCAAGGCTAATTATTGCGATGTCGCATACTCACAGCCCGTGTGATACCGAACACCCAACTCCTCTACTAGTCAATCTCACAAAACCCGTTTGCGAAACTATTGTGTTCGAGGAATAGCCTCAGAGAGTAGATCCGCTAGGATGTTTCTTTCTGTGTCTCTCTATATCTCAAGTTCGTAGAGAATGCCATCTCCCGAAATGAGCAATACCTGTCTTGGAATATGTCTGGATGTCTGATGGGACCTAGCTCATAAATGAACGCCAAATCCAAACTTCTTAGACTGTATCATTAACTGAACTTAATCAGTATCCTGTGCCATGCCTCCCTCAGTTTTTCCTTGGACCACCTGTCCAAAATACTGCCTCTCGTCAGAAGGAAAAACTATAACTCTGACAGTCACTCTGTCATCCAGGTCACCTTGGAAGCCTGGAATGATAACCGTCTCCTAAAGGAGGCTGCCGTTATCAATTCCCTAGAACATCAACTTATGTTCTAAAACTGCTTCCGACTATTTCTCCAGGATTGGATCAATGTCAACTTATTGCATCTAGTGCAAGAACAACACCTGGTGTGGTACTTGACATCTTATGATTGACTCAATTGCCTGAGCAAGTGATCTTCCAATCATGCACATCCCTCTCCCCTTTAGTCTGTAAGACACCTTTAGAGAGGGTGACTCCATCACCTGCAGGTACACTACCGTGCCAGGAGTCGTCCATTCTAAATACTCATAGAATGCTGTCAAGGTACCCAGATTAGGAAACTACCCAAATCTAGATCTAAAACCATAGATCTAGTAACCAGAATGTCTGATATAATATCCAAATCCTGTGTGGAGAAACCACTGTGTGACAACCAAAGTATAACCGATCATAGTATAGGAATTTCATTTCCTACTCTGTGTATGTCATCCAAATACGAGGACATCACACCCTACTATCTTCTCAACAGATCCATCCCCTATTCTGATGAAGTCAAACCTATGACTGTCACATCAGAAATAGATGATCTATCTCCGCTATATCTGCTTTAGTCTATAAATAGACATAAGCCTCCTGTCCACCAATGCTTCCGCCGCTCCCACTGACTACGATAACCCTCTGGCAGAGTCATATACACGTATACTTCTAAAGCTAGTTTAGAACGACGCTATACTCATCCTCCTACCGGGTCTCACAGTCTGGAACAACAGCAATGGCAAGTCTGGGTAAACAAGAACCTCCCTGCCACCGTCCTTGAGCATACCGAAGTACCTCTCGAGTGCCTGAGGTTACCCACCATATCTGCGGAGTGGCCAATGGAATGTCAAACCAGATTGAATCTTTAGGTTCTTATCAAATCTTCAATAATCGTTTGCGGTTCTGGAATCACTTCCAGTTCTACCATACTCCCACTACTGTTTTCTGAAAAAATCCATTTTTAATAAAACTGTGGCAAGTCTAGAACAATATCATTATTGATCTTCCAGATGGTAGAAAGTCAACCCTCGTCATAGCCTGGGTCAACCCACAAACAGCCATTACAGAAACGTGCCTTGAGTTATCCAGAGTCTGGTTTTAAGCATAAGCCGGACAACTCCCCGTACCTTAACAATGTCAAGATATGAACTGTTCTATATCCAATATAGAAACAGAGGCACTGATTTAATTGGAACCAGATTCAAATCATGCAGCTGTCTCCAGTGCATGTCAACTAAATGGAAAGAGGCCGATCTGCGTTACTCAACTTAGGAATACTTCCAATTATGAGTAACCTGAAAGAGAAGCAAGTTCTCTTAATCATTACTATCAACTGAATACCATATACAAGTATCTACATCTTCGATCACTTTGAAGAATCCCGATACTTGCAATACCTGGTTCTCTACTTTATTCAAATACCTATAACTTCTCAAAATTCGGACCCTGTGTTTCCATGAAACAGCTGTCTAAAAACTAGAGAAGTCATAAGTAAACCGAATATAGTACGAGGACCAACCCCTCTGTCCTGATGGACGCTGGACAACATACAACACTCTGTACAAGTCCCTTGAGTCTGATAACTCATTCACTGTGTGTCGTGGGTTGAAAACTGTACTTATGGTTAAGAAGAATTACACCGCTGTTCAATACTCCTTACCTAACCATCCACTGATATAGGTAAATGTCATAGACATAATTTTAAAAAGGTATATCTCACTCTATGAAAATAGACGTACAGATATATCAATTTGAAATTGGTGCATAGCAACGGATATTCAAAACCAAATATTTGCCGACCGACAAACAACCCAGGTGGCTTCCTCAAATATCACCAATTACAACGAATCCCGATATAATGAGGATGGTCACCTAATTCCCAATAACTTACTCCCACTCATCATCTGTAAAACCATACAGATGTGAGAATCCAACCTGGTAAATACATACCCTGGAGCAAGTGTCTAATCGGGAAATCAGTTTTCTTTTAACAATACACAGTTGAACTGAAACATTGAAATGTTTTGATGGGGTATCCTGGTATTCCTAGTAATGCCTCTACCATTATCCAGATTCACAACTGTAACCGTATAATTCTTTGCCATTTCTCCAAATCCCTTTATATATCTTTAGTCATTACCTTCTGTACACCCCTTTAGGCCAAATGGTTTTCTTCCTTCCCTACCGTTCGGTACCAGCCTATGGTTTGGAAGAAGACTATCCAATAAGCATAATGTGTGTACTGTCCTAATCCTAGGAGCACTCGCAACGCGAGAGAAGGTGAAGATAAAAGACAACCGAATAAACCTTATTCCTATTTCTCCTGAACCAGAATCCATCCCCGAACTGGAACAAGTTCCTTTCGAGTTCGTATATAACCATACGATGGATTATCCAATAAACTTGGGATCTTCGTAGTGATACGGAGTGTCCTGGAGAAATACAAAGGTGATTTAGGATTGGCGAAGAAATACTTGGTTTGGTCGCGAATAGCAGTCACAATTTACTTTGCCCTCTTACTAATCCCTTGCTTTGTCTGAACTTAATACCTTCTGTACACCGTTTAGGCTAATTGGTATTCTTCATTCCCCACCGTTCGGCACCAGCCTAAGGTTTGGAAGAAGACTATCCAATTTGCGTAATAGGTGTACTATCTCCTAAGCCAAGGAGTACTTGCAATCTGAGAGAGAAGGTTAAAGGAAAAGACAACTGAATAGTCCTATTCATTTTCTCCAGAACCAGAAACCATCCTCGAATTCCTTCGAGTTCGTATATAACCATACGATGGTTTTGTCTAATGGAAGTGGACGTTCGTAGTAATACGGGGTGTCCTGGAGAAAAGGGTAAAAGTAGGAGTGGCAATGAGGTTTGCAACTCTGACAATCCAAAAGTCAGTGTTAAGAAGGTTCGGTTAACTTGGTCACTGAGTTATAGTCTTAGGGTCGGGTCAATGGTCGCAGCCAAAGAGAGAGAGAGAAAAGAAACACTCAGCGTGCACTCTAGCCTAGATCAGAATGGTCATCAATTTATCTAATCAGGAAACCTCCCACTGTAACGTCAAATTCTTCCCCAAACCTGAAAGAAGAATTAGCCGGGATCACCCGAGGAGTAAACTAACTCATCAGTGGGAATCGGGATCCAACTATCATCGCATGATAACGTGACGGAATCCACTCACATCACCACACTCCAGAAGGTATGCGCATGCCTGGCAAGTTTCAGTTTCTTTAGAAATTCCTGATGTGATTTTTACCCCTAGGACCCAAGTGACCTTGACTGAGCCAACATATCAAAGGATCCTAGTCAAGTTCAACCCGTCATTATCTTGATTGCATTAGACCCACCCGCACGAATCCTTGACTGAGCCAAAATGACCGAACGACTGTCCTAACCAATCTCATATCCATTCAACAGAAAAGCACTACATAGCTACCGAACACTACGCCTCGGCTAAACACGACATACGCAGCACGAATACTAAGTAATACTAATCTGAAATGACGGAGGGCTATGAATGGTTTTTGGCGAAAAACCTTTTACCGTAATGAACTTGATATCGTTGAAGGAACTGGATAACTTTTTATAAAAATATAGTGACGAAAACCTTTACTAAAGAGGTCACTCCCGGTGAAGGGATCTCGGCTCTTTCCCCGTAGAATGAGGTGCAGGATATTCCAACTGAATACCACGATGCAAAGCAAAAAGTAATCGGCTATAGTGAAGTTATTGCCATGACGCAAACTTCTGTCCAAGGGGTAACTCCCGGTGAAGGGATCTCGGCCCTTGCCTCGTCGACTGAGGAGCAGGATATTCTAACTGAATACCACTATGCAAAACAGAAGAGAACGCCCTTGCAATAACAGCTTTTTGAAAAATTGTTCCAACAACATCAGAATAGGTTTGTTTATAACTTGCGTTGATCCGAATCAACGCAGTCCCATCAATTAATCACACCACAAAGAATGAAAATAATATGACGTACGTATATGCCATCCGCATTCGCCACTGGGTCCCGTCATTACTCGTTAGGTTAGCTAACTAACGACAGAGTGGGGACTGGACTAGCGCGGATGTAAAACATATACAACATCTACTAATATATATACCAATATATTATATTTCGCTCAAGGCGTGATAAGAATGCAACATCACAGAAATGTGTTGCGCCACGGCAGCGCCCCGGCCGTCTTACCGAGGCCAAAATGCGGAATCAAAAATTTTCCTTACTTTGAAACTGGCGCTACCGCGGACAATAAAACCCGGATCGTTAACCATTAACCTATACTAGCTGACAAGAGATGGGAAGAGAAGTATACCAAGTGATCCGAGTCCTCCGGTCTTCTCTTCATCGTCCCGATCTCCCGCGGAAAGTCCTGTCTCTATGTCGTCGCCTCCTCGCCGGAAGGGCACCACGTCGCCTGCATCTTTTACGGGCTCCCACCTCAATACCGAGGCAACTCGGGCATGAAGCTGGCAAGTCGACGTGCCCAAGATTTGCTGTAGAATGTAGTGTAGATGCTATATCTCATTTGGGGTTTTAGTTGCCATAGAGGATGAAGGAGGAGGTTAAGAAAATTGGTGCTTTCAATTTTCTAGCAAGAAGGATAGAGATGAAGAATTCCTCACATAACCAAAAATGAACTCTCTCATTCTTTTTCTCTCAAGTGAAGCCTCTTCTTTCTTGTGAGAATGGTGGAGGAATGAATATGAATCAAATAACAAGAAGGGAGGTGAGTGTAGGAGATGCAAAAGGGTGACCACATCAAAAGTAAGCTTCACATTAAAAGGTAATGATAATTCTCTCAAATCAATTTCTAATCACTTCTAATCTCAAAAAGCAAGCCATCATGAAAAGCAAAGATGCTTAATCTTTCATAATGCCACAAAAGCAAGAAAACCCCTCCACAATGTGTTATTTGCAAACTTGCAAATAACACCCTCCATCGGAAAAGTCCGGCCGAGAAAGAACAAAGAAAAACCGGCCAGAACAGAATGCAAACTGGCAACTCCAGAAAACTGGTCCCGTAATAAATTACAGGAAAACCATGATACTGTGCATACACACCCGCATCTGTATTCCGACCGGATACAAATGCAATGAGACAAAATCTACACTGTACTAAACTAGGATCCGGCTTAAACCAAAGACGGCTAGTAAAATCCGTTCGATCCTGATCCGTGCAATACCGCACGTATCTGATCGAACCTTGCCATATATCTATACGGCCTCTAGTACAAACCGTCCGATCCTGATCCGTGCAATACCGTACGTATCTGATCGGACCTTGCCATATCTCCATACGGCCTTTACAGCGTTTCGCCCGAAACTTGAGTAACTGAATATGTGGTGGACTCTAAAGACTCGTCAATACTATGGCTGTGGATTTAACCACTGGCACGTCAGAGGTATAAGCCAATACGTGACGGGCCACCAGCTATTGACCAAAAGGGACGTCGATGAGCGAACTCATCCTGACACCCTACTGAGCCTGTCAGTGACAATATCCGTACAGTCCGGTCCGTTCGTCTATGAGTATCGCATGGTGGGCCTAGCGGGTTGGTAAAAGTCAGACCCCCAAAAGCAGTACAAGTCGTGTCGGAGTGTAGCCCAGAACACCCTGAGATACTACTGGAATACCTACCAGTAAATCTCCTGCCTCGGCCGAGGGCTTTGTGTAATGGCTCTCCTAGACACAGCGCGACCTCACCCCCAATACCGGGAGAGACGAACCCCTGCAGATCCGCTCACTGCCTCCATGTGGCTCGGGACTGTACCCAACTAAAACCTGTTTGCACGACTCCTTTGAGCCGTGGTAGGGTAGTAATCAAAGCACAGTGGGAACTCACACGAGACAAATAACGATCTCAGGTCGATGAACTAACCTGTACACATGTCACCAGGGAACTGCTATCTGACATCTGGTATAAGACCAACTAGCAGGTTCCCGGCGAGTCCTATCCGGTATACTCATAACCCAATGACCACCTGTATACATCTTAGGTGAACCAACTGACACCAGTGGCTTGTGAGAATGGCCACCGCCCCTCGTCAGGGTCTCGACTGTATACACTAGTCTACTAATAGAGTATCGATGCCCTATCTCGAAACTCCTACGACTAGGGACCTTTTAAGGATGTGCTTATAGACTACCAGCTCCCACGTATATGATCGCCATCATACTGCTGGTAGTCAAGCAAGAATCCTAGGGGCTCTATCAACGTGTAATAGCGATATGTCAGGTCACCTAAAGCAGTACACGATGATAAAGATAAACCAGATAGCATACTATCATCTCGAGTAAGACTGTCCTACCGGGATAGGTCCTCCCTCAATCATTGCAATCACGTGCCTGTGATCCAATAATTGACTCTGAGGGCACTATCTCCAACAATCTCCCACTTGCACTCAAGGCTAATTATTGCGATGTCGCATACTCACAGCCCGTGTGATACCGAACACCCAACTCCTCTACTAGTCAGTCTTACAAAACCCATTTGCGAAACTATTGCGTTCGAGGAATTGCCTCAGTGAGTGGATCCGCAATGAATTTTCTTTCTATGTCTCTCTATATCTCAAGTTCACGGAGAAAGCCATCTCCCGAAATGAGCAATACCTGTCTTGGAACGTCTGGATGTCTGATGGGACCTAGTTCATAAATGAACTCCAAATCCAGACTTCTTAGACTGTATCGTCAACTGAACTTAATCAGTATCGTGCGCTATGCCTTCCCTCAGTATCCACCTGGACCACATGTCCAATATACTGCCCCTCGTCAGAGGGAAAACTATAACTCTGACAGCCACTCTGCTATCCAGGTCACCTTGGAAGCCTGGAATGATAACCGTCTCCTAAAGGAGGCTGCCGTTATCATATCCCTAGAACATCAACTTATGTTCTAAAACTGCTTCCTACTGTTTCTCCAGGATTGGATCAATATCAACTTATTGCATCTACTGCAAGAACAACATCTGGTGTGGTACTTGACATCTCATGATTGACTCAATTGCCTAAGCAAGTGATCTGTCAATCATGCGTATCCCTCTCCCCTTTAGTCTGTAAGACACCTTTAGAGAGGGTGACTCCATCACCTGCTGGTACACTACCGTGCCAGGAGTCGTCCATTCTAAATACTCATAGAATGCTGTCAAGGTACCCAGATTGGGAAACTACCCAAATCTAGCTCTAAAACCATAGATCTAGTAACCAGAATGTCTGATATAATATCCAAGTCCTGTGTGGAGAAACTACTGTGTGACAACCAAAGTATAACCGATCATAGTATAGGAATATCAATTCCTACTCTGTGTATGTCATCCAAATACCATGACATCACACCCTACTACCTTCTCAATAGATCCATCCCCTATTCTGATGAAGTCAAACCTATGACTGTCACATCAGAAATAGATGATCTATCTCCGCTGTATCTGCTTTAGTCTATAAATAGACATAAGCCACCTGTCCACCAATGCTTCCGCTGCTCCCACTGACTACGACATCCCTCTGGCAGAGTCATATAGACGTACACTTCTAAAGCTAGTTTAGAATGACGCTATACTCATCCTCCTGCCGGGTCTCACAGTCTGGAACAACAACAATGGTAAGTCTGGGTAAACAAGAACCTCTCTGCCACCGTCCTTGAGCATACCGAAGTACCTCTCGAGTGCCTGAGGTTACCCACCATATCTGCGGAGTGGCCAATGGAATGTCTAACCAGATTGAATCTTTAGGTTCTTATCAAATCTTCAGTAATCGTTTGCGGTTTTGGAATCACTTCCAGTTCTACCATACTCCCACTACTGTTTTCTGAAAAAATCCATTTTTAATAAAACTGTGGCGAGTCTAGAACAATATCACTATTGATCTTCCAGATGGTAGAAAGTCAACCCTCGTCATAGCCTGGGTCAAACCACAAACAGCCATTACAGAAACGTGCCTTGAGTTATCCAGAGTCTGGTTTTAAGCATAAGCCGGACAACTCCCCGTACCTTAACAATGTCAAGATATGAACTGTTCTATATCCAATATAGAAACAGAGGCACTGATTTAATTGGAACCAGATTCAAATCATGCAGCTGTCTCCAATGCATGTCAACTAAATGGAAAGAGGCCGATCAGCGTTACTCAACTTAGGAATACTTCCAATTATGAGTAACCTGAAAGAGAAGCAAGTTCTCTTAATCAACTGAATACCATATACAAGTATCTACATCTTGGATCACCTTGAAAAATCCCGATACTTGCAATACCTAGTTCTCTACTTTATTCAAATACCTATAACTTCTTAAAATTCAGACCCTGCATTTCTACGAAACACCTGTCTAAAGACTAGAGAAGTCATAAGTAAAACTTAATATAGTACGAGGACCAACCCCTCTGTCCTGATGGACCCTGGACAACAAACAATACCCTGTATAAGTCCCTTGAGTCAGATAACTCATTCACTGTGTGTGGTAGGTTGAAAACTGTACTTATGGTTAAGAAGAATTACACCGCTGTTTAATGCTCATTACCTAACCATCCACTGATATAGGTAAATGTCACTGACATAATTTCAAAAAGTATATCTCACTCTATGAAAATAGACGTACAGATATATCGATTTGAAATTGGTGCATAACAGCGGATATTCAAAACCAAATATTTGCCGACCGGCAAACAGCCCAGGTGATTTCCTCAAATATCACCGATTACAACGAATCCCGATATAATGAGTATGATCACCCAATTCCCAATAACTTACTCCCACTCATCATCTGTAAAACCATACAGATGTGAGAATCATACCTGGTAAATACATACCCTGGAGTACGTATCTAATCGGGAAATCAGTTTTCTTTTAACATTACACAGTGAAACTGAAACATTGAAATGTCTCGATGGGGTATCCTGGTATTCCTAGTAACGCCTCTTCCATTATCCAGATTCACAACTGTAACCTTGTAATTCTTTGCCATCTTTCTAAATCCCTTTCTATGTCTTTAGTCATAACCTTCTGTACGCCCCTTTAGGCCAAATGGTTTTCTTCCTTCCCTACCGTTCGGCACCAGCCTATGGTTTGGAAGAGGACTATCCAATAAGCATAAAGGGTGTACTGTCCTAATCCTAGGAGCACTCTCAATGCGAGAGAAGGTGAAGATAAAAGACAACCGAATGAACCTTATTCCTATTTCTCCTGAACCAGGATCCATCCCCGAACTGGAACAAGTTCCTTTCGAGTTCGTATATAACCATACGATGGAGTATCCAATAAACTGTGGATCTTCGTAGTGATACGGAGTGTCCTGGAGAAATACAAAGGTGATTTAGGATTGGCGAAGAAATACTTGGTTTGGTCGTGAATATCAGTCGCAATTTACTTTGCCCTCCTACTAATCCCTTGCTTTGTCTTAACTTAATACCTTCTGCACACCATCGTTATGCTAATTGGTTTTCTTCATTCCCCACCGTTCGGCACCAGCCTAAGGTTTGGAAGAAGACTGTCCAATTTGCGTAATAGGTGTACTATCTCCTAAACCAAGGAGTACTCGCAACCTGAGAGAAGGTAAAAGGAAAAGACAACTGAATAGTCCTATCCGTTTTCTCCAGAACCGGAAACCATGCTTGAATTCCTTCGAGTTCGTATCTAACCATACGATGGTTTTGTCCAATAGAAGTGGACGTTCGTAGTAATACGGGGTGTCCTGGAGAAAAGGGTAAAAGTAGGAGTGGCAATGAGATTTGCAACTCTGACAATCCAAAAGCCAATGTTTAAGAAGGTTCGGTTAATTTGGTCACTGAGTCATAGTCTTAGGGTCGGGTCAATGGTCGCTGCCAAAGAGAGAGAGAAAAGAAACACTCAGCATGCACTCTAATCTAGATCAGAATGGTTATCACTTTGTCTAATCTGGAAACCTCCCACTGTAACCTCAAATTCTTCTCCAAACCTGAAAGAAGAATTAGTCGGGATCACCTGAGGAGTAAACCAACTCATCAGTGGGAATCGGGATCCAACTATCATCGCATGATAACTTGACGGAATCCACTCAAGTCACCACACTCCAGAAGGTATGCGCATGCCTGGCAAGTTTCAGTTTCTTTAGAAACTCCCGATGTGATTTTTACCCCTAGGACCCAAGTGACCTTGACGAATAATCAACAAATCAAAAGGTCTTAGTCAAGTTCAACCCGTCATTATCTTGATTGCGTTAAACCCACCCGCATGACCCTTGACGAATAATCAACAAAGTCGTACGACTGTCCTAACCAATCCACATATCTATGCGACAGAAAGCATTACAGAGCTACCGCATACTACGCCTCGGCGAATAGCAACGACAAACGTAGCGCGAATACTATGCAATACTAATCCGAAATGACGGAAGGCTACGAATGGTTTTTGACGAAAAACCTTTTACCGTAATGAACTTGATATCGTTGAAGGAACTGGATAACTTTTTATAAAAATATAGTAACGAAAACCATTGCTAAAGAGGTCACTCCCGGTGAAGGGATCTCGGCTCTTTCCCCATAGAATGAGGTGCAGGATATTCCAACTGAATACCACGATGCAAAGCAAAAGTAATCGGCTATAGTGAAGTTATTGCCCTGACGCAAACTTCTATCCAAGAGGTCACTCCCGGTGAAGGGATTTCGGCCCTTGCCTCGTCGACTGAGGAGCAGGATATTCCAACTGAATACCACTGTGCAAAACAAAAGTGAACGTCCTTGCAATAACAGATTTTTGAAAAATTGTTCCAACAACATCAGAATAGGTTTGTTTAGCTTGCATTGATCCGAATCAACGCAGTCCCATCAATGAATCACACCCAAAGAACGAAAATATACTGATGTCCGTATATGCCATCCGCATTCGTCACTGGGTCCCGTCATTACCCGTTAGGTTAGCTAACTAACAACAGAGCGGGGACTGGACTAGCGCGGATGTAAAACATATACAACATCTACTAATATATATACCAATATATTATATTTCGCTCAAGGCGTGATAAGAATGCAACATCACAGAAATGTACAGCATCACAGAACAATACAGATATCTGGGATCCCCGGGTTTCATAGAGCCGCTACTGAAACCCGATGTTTCCCTGGTCGTGTGGATAGCCTGTGCAATGAAATCCTAGACCCCTGCGGGCGCGGCAAGTCACCCGCCAAGACCTGAAGCGAGGCAGTCCCCTCCAGCACCGTGAATGGACCACCCAGCACTTCACGGAATCCGGTAACTTGGGCACCCCTCCTGGGTCAACCTGTACCCCCTATGAGTGCGGCGAATAGCCCGCCAATCCTAGAGTGAATCCCCCTCCGTCTCAATGCCATGAGATCCGGGCCCGTTGCCCTCTAGAATCCGGCTATCCGTGCACCCCTCCGCGGGGTAATCCTAGTACAGAAAGTAAAATATACATACACCGGGTACATCGACCGCAACCAGGTCGTGCCCCAAAAGAATAATACAATCAGGCAGTGACGGCAGTCCACATGTCGGACGCTCGCTCCGCAATATCAAATGTACATATAAAACAAAACTGTACTAACATTGCATCCAGGCTATCCCCCACGACCGATCCGCAACATCACAGCATAAACACAGAACATCAACGTGAAAGTCACGTTCGCAAATCCGTCTAACCGGGCTATAGCAGTTAGACGGGATTTACCGATCAAGTGACATTCACGGTCGCAGATATAATGTAAATACTGTGAACTAGCAAGTTTAAAATATCCGATTGAACAAAATATACCAAGTGGGCCCCAAAGCATTACTGTAGCACTTGCAGAAAATCTGGGCCCAAACAAAATATACCAAAACCCTTATTTCCAGCCCACAAGCCCACTGTAAATATATGGTGAAGTGATTCCAACTTCCTGCGGCGGAACCGCGGCCAAAGAGGGGTTAAGGCTGCGGTTCCGCGGTTGTACGGAAGGATTAGGTTACCAAATTTTTCCAGTGTTCTTAGGATTCTCTGTACATCATTCTGCAACAACCTGAAAAATTTTTGGACTCCAAAAAATTTCGACAGAAACTGATGTGAAGAAAAATACGGTTTTTGGGATTTTTGTTCGATCGGGTCTTTAAACATACTAGAGCAAGCTAGACTAGGTTAATGGCGTGGCTCTGATACCATGTTGCGCCACGGCAGCGCCACGGTCGTCTTAACGAGGCCAAAATGCGGAATCAAAAATTTTCCTTACTTGGAAACTGGCTCTACCGCGGACAATAAAACCCGGATCGTTAACCATTAACCTATACTAGCTGACAAGAGATGGGAAGAGAAGTATACCAAGTGATCCGAGTCCTCCGGTCTTCTCTTCCTCGTCCCGATCTCCCGCGGAAAGTCCTGTCTCCATGTCGTCGCCTCCTCGCCGGAAGGGCACCACGTCGCCTGCATCATTTATGGGCTCCCACCTCAATACCGAGGCAACTCGGGCACGAAGCTGGCAAGTCGACGTGCCCAAGATTTGCTGTAGAATGTAGTGTAGATGCTATATCTCATTTGGGGTTTTAGTTGCCATGGAGGATGAAGGAGGAGGTTAAGAAAATTGGTGCTTTCAATTTTCTAGCAAGAAGGATAGAGATGAAGAATTCCTCACATAACCAAAAATGAACTCTCTCATTCTTTTTCTCTCAAGTGAAGCCTCTTCTTTCTTGTGAGAATGGTGGAGGAATGAATATGAATCAAATAACAAGAAGGGAGGTGAGTGTAGGAGATGCAAAAGGGTGACCACATCAAAAGTAAGCTTCACATCAAAAGGTAATGATAATTCTCTCAAATCAATTCCTAATCACTTCTAATCTCAAAAAGCAAGCCATCATGAAAAGCAAAGATGCTTAATCTTTCATAATGCCACAAAAGCAAGAAAACCCCTCCACAATGTGTTATTTGCAAACTTGCAAATAACACCCTCCATCGGAAAAGTCCGGCCGAGAAAGAACAAAGAAAAACCGGCCAGAACAGAATGCAAACTGGCAACTCCAGAAAACTGGTCCCGTAATAAATTACAGGAAAACCACGATACTGTGCATACACACCCGCATCTGTATTCCGACCGGATACAAATGCAATGAGACAAAATCTACACTGTACTAAACTAGGATCCGGCTTAAACCAAAGACGGCTAGTAAAATCCGTTCGATCCTGATCCGTGCAATACCGCACGTATCTGATCGAACCTTGCCATATATCTATACGGCCTCTAGTACAAACCGTCCGATCCTGATCCGTGCAATACCGCACGTATCTGATCGGACCTTGCCATATCTCCATACGGCCTTTACAGCGTTTCGCCCGAAACTTGAGTAACTGAATGTGTGGTGGACTCTAAAGACTCGTCAATACTATGGCTGTGGATTTAACCACTGGCACGTCAGAGGTATAAGCCAATACGTGACGGGCCACCAGCTATTGACCAAAAGGGACGTCGATGAGCGAACTCATCCTGACACCCTACTGAGCCTGTCAGTGACAATATCCGTACAGTCCGGTCCGTTCGTCTATGAGTATCGCATGGCGGGCCTAGCGGGTTGGTAAAAGTCAGACCCCCAAAAGCGGTACAAGTCGTGTCGGAGTGTAGCCCAGAACACCCTGAGATACTACTGGAATACCTACCAGTAAATCTCCTGCCTCGGCCGAGGGCTTTGTGTAATGGCTCTCCTAGACACAGCGCGACCTCACCCCCAATACCGGGAGAGACGAACCCCTGCAGATCCGCTCACTGCCTCCATGTGGCTCGGGACTGTACCCAACTAAAACCTGTTTGCACGACTCCTTTGAGCCGTGGTAGGGTAGTAATCAAAGCACAGTGGGAACTCACACGAGACAAATAACGATCTCAGGTCGATGAACTAACCTGTACACATGTCACCAGGGAACTGCTATCTGACATCTGGTATAAGACCAACTAGCAGGTTCCCGGCGAGTCCTGTCCGGTATACTCATAACCCAATGAGCACCTGTATACATCTTAGGTGAACCAACTGACACCAGTGGCTTGTGAGAATGGCCACCGCCCCTCGTCAGGGTCTCGACTGTATACACTAGTCTACTAATAGAGTATCGATGCCCTATCTCGAAACTCCTACGACTAGGGACCTTTTAAGGATGTGCTTATAGACTACCAGCTCCCACGTATATGATCGCCATCATACTGCTGGTAGTCAAGCAAGAATCCTAGGGGCTCTATCAACGTGTAATAGCGATATGTCAGGTCACCTAAAGCAGTACACGATGATAAAGATAAACCAGATAGCATACTATCATCTCGAGTAAGACTGTCCTACCGGGATAGGTCCTCCCTCAATCATTGCAATCACGTGCCTGTGATCCAATAATTGACTCTGAGGGCACTATCTCCAACAATCTCCCACTTGCACTAAAGGCTAATTATTGCGATGTCGCATACTCACAGCCCGTGTGATACCGAACACCCAACTCCTCTACTAGTCAGTCTTACAAAACCCGTTTAGGAAAATTGGTGCTTTCAATTTTCTAGCAAGAAGGATAGAGATGAAGAATTCCTCACATAACCAAAATTGAACTCTCTCATCTTTTTTCTCTCAAGTGAAGCCTCTCCTCTCTTGTGTGAATGGTGGAGGAATGAATATGAATCAAATAACAAGAAGGGAGGTGAGTGTAGGAGATGCAAAAGGGTGACCACATCAAAAGTAAGCTTCACAACAAAAGGTAATGATAATTCTCTCAAATCAATTTCTAATCACTTCTAATCTCAAAAGCAAGCCATCATGAAAAGCAAAGATGCTTAATCTTTCATAATGCCATAAATGCAAGAAACCCCCTCCACAAAAGTTATTTGAAACTTGCAAATAACCCCCTCCATCGGAAAAGTCCGGCCGGGAAAGAACAAAGGAAAACCGGCCGGAACGGAATGCAAACTGGCAACTCCAGAAAACTGGTCCCGTAATAAATTACAGGAAAACCCCGATACTGTGCATACACACCCGCATCTGTATTCCGACCGGATACAAATGCAATGAGACAAAATCTACACTGTACTAAACTAGGATCCGGCTTAAACCAAAGACGGCTAGTAAAATCCGTTCGATCCTGATCCGTGCAATACCGCACGTATCTGATCGAACCTTGCCATATATCTATACGGCCTCTAGTACAAACCGTCTGATCCTGATCCGTGCAATACCGCACGTATCTGATCGGACCTTGCCATATCTCCATACGGCCTCTACAGCGTTTCGCCCGAAACTTGAGTAACTGAATGTGTGGTGGACTCTAAAGACTCGTCAATACCATGGCTGTGGATTTAACCACTGGCACGTCAGAGGTATAAGACAATACGTGACGGGCCACCAGCTATTGACCAAAAGGGACGTCGATGAGCGAACTCATCCTGACACCCTACTGAGCCTGTCAGTGACAATATCCGTACAGTCCGGTCCGTTCGTCTATGAGTATCGCATGGCGGGCCTAGGGGGTTGGTAAAAGTCAGACCCCCAAAAGCGGTACAAGTCGTGTCGGAGCGTAGCCCAGAACACCCTGAGATACTACTGGAATACCTACCAGTAAATCTCCTGCCTCGGCCGAGGGCTTTGTGTAATGGCTCTCCTAGACACAGCGTGACCTCACCCCCAATACCGGGAGAGACGAACCCCTGCAGATCTGCTCACTGCCTCCATGTGGCTTGGGACTGTACCCAACTAAAACCTGTTTGCACGACTCCTTTGAGCCGTGGTAGGGTAGTAATCAAAGAACAGTGGGAACTCACACGAGACAAATAACGATCTCAGGTCGATGAACTAACCTGTACACATGTCACCAGGGAACTGCTATCTGACATCTGGTATAAGACCAACTAGCAGGTTCCCGGTGCAGGGTTCCTAGGCACTCTCAAGAGGTCTCACAAGGCATCAACCATGCCAATTTCAAATATTACGGTGCCGAGAAACCCTAGACTACGGATCGTTGGCTTGATTTCTAGGCGACAAATCAAACTAGTTAACAAATTAACTAAGTGAACGTAAATACAACCTTTGTAGATCCGGTGCTCCACCTCCATAGCTCCTCAATGATGTCTCTCCGCTGTCCAAAATGAATCCCGGGCTCAAGCGTCGGCTTCATCGGAGAAATGGCGGGCTAGGTCATCGACGACGTGCCGAAGATGATCTACGTCGAGGCATCGCTAGATCAAGCTCCAACTTCACCAAGTGAAGAAACTTGTGAAGAAAACACACTCTACTACTTGGCAAGAGGTATAGGATGAAGAAATAGGAAGTGGGTAGACTTTAGAATTGGATTTCTCACTTGTTTCATCAATCCACCATTGATGAAGTCAAGCTTCTTCATGGAAGAAGAAGATGATGAAGAAGAAGAAGTTATGATAAGTTCATTAGAAAATAGAAAATACAAAAACACTTATCATAATCAACCATGGTCAAGTGTAGAGACTAAACTAAGGTTAAATGAATGGTTAGGTTAGGTATGAAGACAAAAATGGTGACTAAGTCAAAGCTTCATGAAGCTTCAATATATATCCAAATAAAGCCACCATTTTTATTTTCATTTTCCAAAAAGAAAATAAATAAATAAATGAATAAATAGATATGAAAAACAAAACCCTAACCATTTAAATAACCATGGTTTAATCTTTACACAAACTCAAGTAAGCATGTATCATCAAACATGATACAATCAAGTGCACAAAAGTATATCACATATACAACTTGTGAACTTCAAGTGAGAAAATCCATTTAAAGTGAACCAATACTAGTTAATGCAAAGTAATATATCAAATATATAATTATACATTAAATCATTAAATCAACACTTGATTTAACGATCCGGTCATATCGCATATAACCGACTAATATCAATAGTAACAACTTATCGAATCAACACTTGATCCGATAACCCGGCTATAACGCATATAACCGATCAATGTTACAAATCGCGAGAATCGAATACAGTATCACATACTGGTATTATTCTCGGTCCCGCACATATCTCATATGCGCTCCTATTTCGTTTCGCTTGAGCCAGGAAACCTCTGTGTAGGACTCTAAAGACTCGTCAATACGCCGGCAGCAGGTGATGATCATATCAAACACCCACAAGCCGCAAGCGGTCTGCTAAACGTAACGGCCACCCGGGTATTGAGCGATCAGAAGATCGACGAGCAAGCCCGCTCACACTCCAGTGAATCCAACCAGTAACACTACCGTATAGTCCGGTCTCGTCGTCTGATATGTCGCATATCTTGCCTAGGGGTGGTAAACGTCAGACCCCAATAGCTCGATAAGTCGTGTCGATATGAGGTCTATAACAATTCGAGAAGCTACTGGTAACACTTACCAGTATATCTCAGCAACCCTGGCCAGGGATTTCCTGTTATAGCCAATCGAACACAGCGCAATATCAACTTCCAATACCGGGAGAGACGAATCCCCTCCTATCGCTCATTGCCTCCATGTGATTCGGGACTGTACCCAAAAACCACCGTTTTGCACGCCCTCTTGGACGTGGTAAGATGGAAATGAAAGCACAGTGGGAACCACACAAGACTCTATGACGATCTCGGGTCAACAGACTACTCTGTACCAGTGTCACCAGAGAACTGCCATCTGACGTAAGGTATAATACCATCTGGGAGTTCTCGGCGAGTCCGTCCAGTGTACCCAGTCTCTACTGAGCACCCGTATATCATCTCCGATGTCAAACACCAATGGATATGGGATCATCCATCGCCCATCTGTATGGGTCGAGAAGGTATACGCTAGTCTACTCTGGTATATCGATTCCCTGTCTCGATACACCCACGACTAGGGACTTTGAAGGATGTACTTATAGACTACCATGTCCCCACTAGTATGATCTTCATCACAGTCCAGGTAGTCAAGTACACATCCTAAGGGCTTTACCAACATGTAACAGAGAGACAATCAGTGTACACGTTAAGGTAAAGGGCAACCAGATAGCATACTATCATGTCAAGCAAGAAAGTCCTCCCTATATATGTCCCAGCATCCACTACAATATACATCCAATGTACAGAATGGCCTCTAGGGCATACATATAACTAACAATCTCCCACTTGTACTAGGGCCATCTGTAGCAGTGGTTGTAGTATTTCATACTCAACCATCCCATAAAAGTCTCTCTCTGGGAATAGGCCTTCGTGAGTTGATCCGCCGTGTTGTCCTCTGAGTCTACTCTCCTAACCTCGATCCCTTAGAGATCAACCATCTCTATGATCAAGTGATATTGCCTTAGAATATGTCTGGATCACTGATGGGACCTGCGTTCCTTGGCATAAGCCACAACTCCATTGTCACACAATGGGAGGAACATAGTTCATCTCATGAACCAATATACACCCAAACAGCCTCTTTTGTAGCATCTTAAGTAGCGATGTATCCTGCCTTTATCGTCTAGTATGTCACGGTATCTAGCGTGGAACTCTTCCAACATACCGTCCCTTTACTGAGGGTAAAGACAATGCCTGCGACTGATATTCAGTCGTCTTTATCACCCTGGAACCTTTCCAGTGATTTTCCCCAGGATCGATTGATACCATCTCACTACTGCTAGTGAGAATCCTAACATCCAATTAAATCTATCTCATAGATCCAAAAGCTCAGGATTTAGGAGGTATCATTTTGATCCTATATGGAGAATCATTGTGATAAGCGGAGATTGATCGAGCGTAGGATAGGAAACTCCTTCCCTATCAAGAGTATGTCATCCACGTACTCTACGAGGATTTTCACCATACTCCCTACTACCTTTTTGTTTATACAAGGTTCATCTACCATTTTGATGATGTCAAACTCTTTGACTAATCCATCAAAACAGATGTTCCAACTCCGCGATGCCTGCTTTATCCTATAAAGCATCTTACACACGTTTCCGCTGCTCCCACTGTCTACGAGGCCCTCTGGCTGTATACTTATAGACGCACTGTTCTAAAACATCATTTAGAAAAGCAGTCAAGACACCCAGCCACCAGATATCGTAGTCATGGTATATAGCCGTGACAAGTAGGATCTGTATGGACTTAAGCATAGCTACTTGAAAAGGTTTCATCATTATCCGCACCTGGTCAATGATGCAAACTTTTAACAAGTCTAGCTTTGAAAGTCTCAACTTTTCCATGTACACCAAGTAATCTTCTCAAGATATACTTTCTCCTGATGGGGATTTAACCCTTCAGATATAGCAACCAAAGTCCATACTTTGTTGGTGTATAAGGATTCCATCTCAGATCGATAAACATCCAGCCATTCTTACAGAGTCTCACTCCTGATAGCCAGCTCGAAACTAGTTGGGTCATCATCTCATGATGCAATCCTCGCTCCCACTGTCATAGAGAAACCGAAGTATCTCTCAGGTTGGTGAGGAACCCTACTAGATCGGCGGAGAGGCTGAAGTTCGTCGGTTGCTATTGAATCCTCTGGTTCTACCAAGTCATCTGCTGTCATTTGTATAGCTGGAACCTTTCCAGTTGTACATAACAGACCTTGCCTCGAGCTTGTCTGGATTTTGCTTTTAGACATAGGCCGGACAACCCCAAATCTTAACTAGCTTAAGACATGGGCTCTTCCCTTTCCGTATCACATATGAAGTGGTAGGCAACTGATTTGATTTGAACCCTATTCAATAGGTATGCAGCTTCTCAAGTGCATAACTCCCAAAAGGAGGTAACTCAGTAGTACTCATCATAGAGCGCACCTTATCATATAGGGTGTGATTGCTCCGCCCCGACATACCATCGTGCTATGGTGTATACGGAGGAGTAATGCTGAGAGAGAATCTCATTCTCCTTTAGAATAGTCCAGGATTTCCGTGCCCAAGTATTCTCCTCCTTGATCTCATCAAAGGACATAATACTTTTACCCGTATTTTGGTTCTCTACTTCTCGCTTATATTCTGTGAATATCTCAAAAGGTTCGGACTCATGTTTCAACAGTAACATATGACTGAATCTTGAGAGATTATCAGAGAATATAATGAAGTATAAAGAACCAGTCCTGGCATGTGTAGACAGGAGACCTTACATACATCATCATGTATCAGTCCCAAGAGTTCACTAACTCTTTCTCTGTTTCCAATAAACAGAGCTATGGTCATCTTATCTTTGTGACATGACTGGCGAGTTTCACAAGATGTAAATTCAAACTGATTTAAATATGCATCTATATGTAACTCTAGCTAGTCGGGTCGCATTGATATGACCTAGTCTACAATACCTCAAGAAGGATCCGTTCATTTCTGAACTCTTCCTCTTGTGTGTGTTCAGTATACTAAGAATTGTAGTTTGATTTAGAACGTCAATGCTTTTAGATAACGTGCCTGAACCGATCAACTTTTGATATAGGAAATGTTCAAAACATTATCCAGCAATACAAAATTTTATCGTTTCTTTACTAATAAAGAGACAGATATGATTTTGTATATCAGGTTCGGTATCTAATAACATTCGTTCAGAATCAATGTATTACAATACAGGGTGACAATGACCAACAGACTTGGATGCAACTCTTGCCCCGTTTTCTGCCTCATGAAACTTATCACCCGTTCTCAGTTTTTCTACCCTTTTGTTGCCCTAAGTAACAGATTACATATCCGGGATCCTGATCCGGTATCATATACCCAGGATGCAGAGGATACTGAGAAACAGTTCTTTGTAACGAATACACCCGAAGGAGATGCATCATCATGCACTTTCTTCGTTTGGGCGGCACGGGAAATCTGGTATTCCCCAATTTCCTGCTCTGTCTTATAACAATTATAAGTTGGAGCGGGACCAACGTTCCCCAGCTCTATATAACAAGTGGGTTCGGTCAATAATCCGTTTTATTATCTTGATTAAGGCGTGATATGGTCGCTACCTGGAGAGAGAGAGAAGAAAACACTCAGCGTGCGCTCTTGCAAGAATAGATTGGTTATTATTTTATCTAATCAGGATGACTCCCACTGCTTTTTATCAAATCTTCCTTCAAACCCTAAAAGGAATGACTAGCCGGGATTAATTACACACTACAGTTCGCCAATCTTTCAGCCAGGCCAGTGTCGGTACTTTGAGGGAGGTCCCCCGTGCTTTCGCACGAACCTAATTAATGTAAACCTCGTTTTCCCAGAGGCGTAACCCCGTTGACACCTTTCTAGACACCTACTTGATCGGCTAATTGTAATGTGTAAAACTCTCCCAGGAGTAACTCTTACTCGCAGCGGGTATCGGGATCCAACTATCTCATAGTAGGTATGCAATCTCATTGCAAATTTCAACACTTGAAATTCCCGATAATATTTTGCCCCTAGCGTCCTATGACCTTAACAGAGGTCAACAAACCATAGGCTGCTAGTCAAGTTCAACCCGTCATTTCCTGATTGAAGTAAACCCACCCGCACGACCCTTGACAGAGGTCAACAAGGTCGCACGACTACCCTAAATCAATCACATCATATGCTTATACAGATAAGCACTAATCAGCTACCGCACACTACGCCTTGACAGAGGTCAACAAACGCAGCACGAATACTAACCAGTACATATCTGAAATGACGGAGGGCCACGAAAGGTTTTTCTGAAAACCTATTGCGTAATGAACTTGATATCGTTGTAGGATCGAATGAATTTTGAAATGGAGTGTTTTTGAGGCTTTTCTAGTTTTGCTAAAGGAGTCACTCCCGGTGAAGGGATCATCGGTCCTTTCCTCGTCGAATGAGGTGCGGGATATATCATATATATCACTGTGCAAAGCAGAACTCTTAAAAGCAATCAAAAGACAAACCGAGTGTGTAGCATCTGCCAGTTATTGCTAAAGGAGTCACTCCCGGTGAAGGGATCTCGGTCCTTTCCTTATCGAATAAGGTGCAGGATATATCATATATACCGCTGTGCAAAGCAAGAACTGTAGCTACATGTTTTATTTTGAAATTCGATTCTACAACATCTTAGGTTTCTTTTATTTCATTAATCATATTAATGAAGTCCCATCATTTAATGTACCTAAACATCACAGATAAATACGACGTACACTTATGCCATCCGCATTCGCCTCGATGTCCCCTCGTGCACCGTTAGGTTAGGTAACTAACGGCAGAGTGGGGCAGGGCTAGCGCGGGTGTAAAACATAAGTAACGTCTATATAATATATCATATATACTATATACTGTATCTATCACAGAACATCACATGATCACATCACAGATATCGCAGCAGAAGAAACATATGAAATATTGGATATACTAGGACGTCCGTGTTTTCAATACGAGCCAGTATAAAACACGGATTCCACGGTCGTGATGAATAGCCAAACCCACACCCCTAGACCCCTACGAGAGCGGCAAGCAACCCTACCAATTCCAGAGTTAGGAGACCCGGACTCGACTCCTCGAGTTGGTCTCCCACTGGACTCCAGAACCCGGTTACTTGTGCCCTCCTCCTTGGGTCTATCCTAGTGCAGAAAAGTAAATAATATACAAACGGTAACATCTTCCGCAACCTGGAAGTGCCCCAAATAAAAGAATGTTACATACAAGTTTTTACATGAATGAAAATGAAAAACACTCATCTCACATAAAACCCCCGGCTATTCGTACATGACGATCCAATATAACATATCCAGCAACACATAACATCACATGTCATCAACGTAAGTAAATATGCGCATCCCAATTGTCGTTGACATATAGCAACGAAACCGGCGATATCACATATTACACTTACGGTCACAGAAAAGAAAGTGTAAAACTATAACAGTTGGAATCCGCAACCACCTCAGACATCGCATGCCTGACCAAATGAATTACTTAGACATCGCATGCCTAACAATTATAAACCCCGCATTTTAGTCTCAAAATCGAAAACTCTTTTCAATATCAAGTCGGGCAATTCAACAAGATTCCTGACAGCCTGATCGAATGCTCGTCGCAAACTTTAGTAGGCGGCCGCACCCTCGACGCCATCGACGAAGTGCACTAAGGCGGAACACCGCTGCCGCGAGCACCCGAACGGATGGTTTCGGCAACGGGGTTCTCCTACAGTCACTTGGTCAGGGCTATGGGGCGAGGCTGTCTATTAAGTTTATCTGGCGAGTATCCGCGTACGCTACGTGATTGCGACGGACTTTTGATCACATCAAAATTCCGTGGCAACCGATCAAGTGAGACTAAACTGCTATGTTTATAACATTCATTCAGTTATCTCATAACTTGTTGTGAATTCCAATTATTGTATCACATTCCGGATAAACAGAAAATGTTAAACTTTCCGATCGAACAATCGAACACCCAAGTTTTCCCGATACAGATCAACACATGAAACAAGTCTAAAAACATTCAGTTCGTGCCTCAGTACCAACGGTCCAGCCGTAGAAGGGTCAAGCCAACGCCTCACATGTGGCACGCCGTACTGCCCCAAACCCGAAGGTTCAAAGGGCAGTTCAAGACGGTCACATAATCGAGTTAAGGTTTGTTGTCTTCTAAAGGGTCCATCGAGTTACTTGCACTACTTAGAACGTCTTTAAACCACGGAAAGATCCAACACTTGGAAATTTCCCGACAGGGGAAAAGTTGGGTATTTATATCCGGTCGAACTTTTTAACATATTCAAAAATACCCGGAAACCCACACAGACAAAATTTGATAATCCGATCGAATCTTTGATTCCCAATACAACCCCAGAATACTCAACTGTAGAGTATACATTAAAATTACCCAGAAAACACAAGAGTTAATTATAAACATTACTGTGCAAAGAGGAGTCAAAAAGTCAACAGTATGGCCGCGGAACCGCCGCGCCACGTGGGCTTAGGCCGCGGTTCCGCGGCGTTATGACGGAGTTAGGTCTCTGTTTTTCACAGTATTTCATAAAAAACCCTGTTTAATTTTCTGTATATTTTTAATATTGAAAAATCCAGATTTTTAAAAATTGGACAGAGAGCATTTTGGAAATGGGTTTTGATATTCGTTCGGATTTCAAACGTCGTCTAGACTTCGCCTAAGGCTCTAGCTAGGCTCTGATACCACTGCAGGGTTCCTAGGCACTCTCAAGAGGTCTCACAAGGCATCAACCATGCCAATTTCAAATATTACGGTGCCGAGAAACCCTAGACTACGGATCGTTGGCTAGATTTCTAGGCGACAAATCAAACTAGTTAACAAATTAACTAAGTGAACGGAAATACAACCTTTGTAGATCCGGTGCTCCACCTCCATAGCTCCGCAATGATGTCTCTCCGCTGTCCAAAATGAATACCGGGCTCAAGCGTCGGCTTCATCGGAGAAATGGCGGGCTAGGTCATCGACGACGTGCCGAAGATGATCTACGTCGAGGCATCGCTAGATCAAGCTCCAACTTCACCAAGTCAAGAAACTTGTGAAGAAAACACACTCTACTACTTGGCAAGAGGTAGAGGATGAAGAAATAGGAAGTGGGTAGGCTTTAGAATTGGATTTCTCACTTGTTTCATCAATCCACCATTGATGAAGTCAAGCTTCTTCATGGAAGAAGAAGATGATGAAGAAGAAGAAGTTATGATAAGTTCATTAGAAAATAGAAAATAAAAGAATACTTATCATAATCAACCATGGTCAAGTGTAGAGACTAAACTAAGGTTAAGTGTGTTAGTTATATGTATGCCCTAGAGGCCATTACTGTACATTGGATGTATATTGTAGTGGATGCTGGGACATATATAGGTAGGACTTTCTTGCTCGACATGATAGTACGCTATCTGGTTGTTCTTTATCTTAACATGTATACTTTCTGTCTCTCTGATTACATGTTGATAAAGCCCTTAGGATGTGTACTCGACTTCCAGGACTATGATGCAGATCATACTAGTGGGGCCTGGGTAGCCAATGAGTACATCCTTCATTGTTCCTAGTCGTGGGAATGTCGAGACGGGGCATCGATATTCCAGAGTAGACTAGCGCATATCTTCTCGACCTATGCGATGGGCGATGGATGATCCCAAATCCATTGGTGTTTGACATCGAAGATGGTATGCAGGTGCTCAGTGGAGACTGGGTATACTGAATGGACTCGCCGAGAACTCCCAGATGGTATTATACCTCACGTCAGATGGCAGTTCTCTGGTGACACTGGTACAGCTTAATCTGTTGACCCGAGTTCATCATAGAGTCTTGTGTGTCTCCCACTGTGCTTTGATTTCCACCCTACCACGGCTCTACTGAGTTGTGCAAACAGGTGGTTATTGGGTACAGTCCCGATTCATATGGAGGCAATGAGCGATAGGAGGGGATTCGTCTCTCCCAGTATTGGGGGTTGATGTTGCGCTATGCTCGACTGGCCATAACAGGAAATCCCTTGCCAGGGTTGCAGTGATATACTGGTAGGAGTTATCAGTAGTTTCAAACATGTCATGGACTTCACGTCGGCATGACTTATCGAGCTATTGGGGTCTGACATTTACCACCCCTAGGCGAGATATGCGACATATCAGACGAACAGACCGGACTATACGGTAAGTGTTACTGGTTGGATTCACAGGAGTGTGAGTGGGCTTGCTCGTCGATCTTCTGATCGCTCAATACCCGGGTGGCCGTTACGTTTAGCAGACCGCTTGCGGCTTGTGGGTGTTTGATATGATCATCATCCGCTGCCGGCGTATTGACGAGTCTTTAGAGTCCTACACAGAGGTTTCCTGGCTCAAGCGAAACGAAATAGGAGCGCATATGAGATATGTGCGGGACCGAGAATAATGCGTGTATGTGATACCGTATTTCATTCTCGCGATTAATGTGTCGAATGGTTGTATGCGATATAACCTAGTTATCGAATCAAGGATTGATTCGATAAGCCGATACATTGGATACTAGCCGGTTATATGCGATATGACCGAATCATTGGATCAAGTGTTGATTTAATGATTGAATGTATAATTATATATTTGATATATTACTTTGCATTAACTAGTATTGGTTCACTTTAAATGGATTTACTCACTTGGTTTGTGCACATTGTATATGTGATATATTTTGTGCACATGATTGTATCATGTTTGATGATACATGCAAGCTAGGGTTAGTGTAAAGAATTAGACCATGGTTAGGTTTATGATTAGGGTTTTCTTTTTATTTACTTATTCATTTATTTATTCTTTTGTTTATTTTGGAAAAAGAAAAAGATAAAGAGAAAAAGAATGGTTGCTAGTTTTGTTTGTAGTTGAAGTTTGTTGAAACTTTGACTTAGTCACCATTCTTGTCTCATCCTTAACCCTAACCATTCAAGTTAACCATGGTCCATTCTCTACAACTAACCAAGGGTTAGTAAATGATAAGTATTGATTTATTTATCATTACATAACACTTATCATATTCTTTATCATCTTTTTCTTCATCTTCAACTTAAAGAAAGCTTGCACCATCAATGGCAACTAGCCAAAATGAGTGAGAAATCCAAATCTAAAGTCTACCCACTTCATATTTCTTCATCCTCTACCTCTTGCCAAGTTGTATAGGGTGTTTCCTTCACAAGTTTTCAAGGCTTGGCGAAGTTGGATCTTGTTCTTGTGATGCCTCGACGTAGATCATCTTCGGCATCGAACCGACGATCAAGCCCGCCCATTCTTCGATGATGCCAATGCTAGAGTCAAGGGTTCGATTTGGACAGCGGAGGGAGATCATTGCGGAGCTTATGAAGTGGTGGACCGGATCTACAAAGGTTGTAGCCCCTTTCCTTTAGCTATATTTCCGTTTACATGCTTGCTTTGCCTATACTTCTAGCCAACGATCCGTTTTAGGTTTTCTCGGCACCGTAATTTTTAGAAATTGGCTTGTTTGATCACTTGCAAGACTTCATTAGAGTGCCTAGGAACCCTACAGTGGTATCAGAGCCTAGCTAGAGCCTTAGGCGAAGTCCAGACGGAGTTTGAAGTCCGAACGAACACAAAACCCCGACTTGAAAATGCTCTCTGGACATTTCTGTAAAATGTGGATTTTTGAGGATTAAAAATATTCAGAAAAATCAGCAGGAAGATCTAAGGGTTACTGTAAATTTCGATGACCTGATTCCTTAAAGTCACCGCGGATCCGCGGCATGAGCATGCTCATGCGGCGGTTCCGCGACAAGTTTGTCGTTTTGTGCATCTAATTCTGCACAGTAATTCTTATTTTTCTGTGCTGATTTTCCTGGGAATTTTTAATATTTTTTCCAGAGTTGTATTTTCTGGGTTGTATTAGGGACTCGGTGTATTCGATCGGACTGTCTAATTTTTGTCGGTGTGCTTTTCCGGGTATTTTTAGAATATGTTAAAAAGTTCGACCGGATATAAATACCCACTTTTTCCCCTGCCGGGAAATTTCCAATTGTTGGATTTTTCCGTAGTTTAACGACGTTCTAAGTAGTGCAAGTAACTCGATGGACCCTCTAGAAGACAACAAACCTTAACTCGATTATGTGACCGTCTTTAACTGCCCTTTGAACCTTCGGGTTTGGGGCAGTACGGCGTGCCACATGTGAGGCGTTGGCTTGACCCTTCTACGGCTGGACCGTTGGTACTGAGGCACGAACTGAATGTTGTTAGACTTATTTCATGTGTTGAGCTGTTTCGGGAAAACTTGGGTGTTCGATTGTTCGATCGAAAAGTTTAGCATTTTCTATTTATCCGGAATGTGATACAACATTTGGAATTCACAAGTAGTTATGAGATAACGGAATGAATATTATAAACATAACAGTTTAGTCTCACTTGATCGGTTGCCACGGAATTTTGATGTGATCAAAAATCCGTCGCAATCACGTAGTGTACGCGAATACTCGCCGGGTAAACTTAATAGACAGCCTCACTCCATAGCCCCGACCAAGTGACTGTAGGAGAACCCCGTCGCCGAAAGCATCCGTTTGGGTGCTCGCGGTAGCGGTGTTCCGCCTTGGTGCACTTTGTCGACGGCGTCGGGGGTGCGGCTGCCTACTAAAGTTTGCGACGAGCATTCGATCAGAATGTCGGGAATCCTGTTGAATTGCCCGACTTGATATTGAAAAGTGTTTTCGATTTTGAGACTAAAATGCGGGGTTTATAATTGTTAGGCATGCGATGTCTAAGTAATTCATTTGGTCAGGCATGCGATGTCTGAGGAGGTTGCGGATTCCAACTGTTGTAGTTTTACACTTTCTTTTCTGTGACCGTAAGTGTAATATGTGATATCGCCGGTTTCGTTGCTATATGTCAACGACAATTGGGATGGACATATTTACTTACGTTGATGACTTGTGATGTTATGTGTTGCTGGATATGTTATATTGGATCGTCGTGTTTAAATAGCCGGGGTTTTTTTATGTGAGATGAGTGTTTTTCATTTTCATTCATGTAAAAACTTGTATGTAATATTCTTTTATTGGGGCACTTCCAGGTTGCGGATGTTGTCACCATTTGTATATTATTTACTTTTCCGCATTAGGATAGACCCAAGGAGGGGAGCACAAGTAACCAGGTTCTGGGGTCCAGTGGGAGACCAACTCGAGGAGTCGAGTCCGGGTCTCCTAACCCTAGAATTGGTAGGGTTGCTTGCCGCTCTCGTAGGGGTCTAGGGGTGTGGGATTGGCTATTCATCACGACCGTGGAATCCGTGTTTTATACTGGCTCGTATTGAAAACACGGACGTCCTAGTATATCCAATATTTCATATGATTCTTTCTGCTGCGTTATCTGTGATGTGATCATGCGATGTTCTGTGCTCTGTTCAGATAGATGTAGTATATAGTATATATGATATATTATATAGACGTTGCTTATGTTTTACACCCGCGCTAGCCCTGCCTCGTTCTGCCGTTAGTTACCTAACCTAACGGTGCAGACGGGACATCGAGGCGAATGCGGATGGCATAAGCGTACGTTATATTTATCTGTGATGATTAGGTGGACTTAAATGATGGGATATTCATTAATGAGATTAATGAAAGAAAATAAACCTAATTGATGTTGTGGAATCGAATTTCAAAATAAAACAGGTAGCTACAGTTCTTGCTTTGCATCGCAGTGTTCATTATAGAACATCCTGCACCTTATTCGATGAGGAAAGGACCGAGATCCCTTCACCGGGAGTGACTCCTTTAGCAATAACTGGCAGATGCTACAACCCTCGGTTTGTCATTTGATCGCTTCTATAGTTTCCGCTTTGCACAGTGATATATATGATATATCCCGCACCTCATTCGACGAGGAAAGGGCCGACGATCCCTTCACCGGGAGTGACCCCTTTAGCAAAACTAGAAAAGCCTCAAAAACATTCCATTTAAAACCATTTGATTCCGCAACGAGATCAAGTTCAAAGCGTTAAAGGTTTTCATAAAAACCAGCCGCAACCCTCCGTCATTTTAGGAAGTAGAGTACTTAGTATTCGTGCTGTGTTTGTTGACCATAGTCAAGGCACAGTGTACGGTAGCTAAGTGATGTCTTCCTACACTGCATATGATGCGATGAGTTAGGACCGTCGCGTGACTTTGTTGACCTTAGTTAAGGGTCGTGTGGGTAGGTCTAATTAATCACGAAATGACGGGTAGAACTTGACTAGTACTTATGATTTGTTGACCTTAGTTAAGGTCATAAGTGCTAGGGGTAAAAACCATTATCGGGAGTTTCAAGTGTTGAAACTTGCAATAAGATTGCATACCTTCTATATGATAGTTGGATCCCGATACCCACTGCGAGTAATTGTTACTCCTGAGAGAGTTTTGCACTTTGCAATTAGCCGATCAAGTAGGTGTCTAGAAAGGTGTCAACGGGGTTATGCCTCTGGGAAAACGAGGTTTACTGTAATTAGGTCCGTGCGAAAGCACGGGGAACCTCCCTCAAAGTACCAACACTGGCCTGGCTGAAAGATTGGTGAACTAGTAGAGTGTAATTAATCCCGGCTAGTCTTTCCTTTTAGGGTTTGAAGGAAGATTTGATAAAAACAGTGGGAGCCATCCTGATTAGATAAAATATAACCAATCTGATCTTGCAAGAGCGCACGCAGAGTGTTTTCTTCTCTCTCTCTCTCTCCAGGTAGCGACCATATCACGCCTTAATCAAGATAAAAATATGGATGTATTGACCGAACCCGCTTGTTATACTGAGCTGGGGAACGTTGATCCCGCTCCAACTTATAATTGTTATAAGACAGAGCAGAAAATAGGGGAATACCAGATTTCCTATGCCGTCCAAACGAAGAAAGTGCATATGATGCATCTCCTTCGGGTATGTTCATTACAAAGAACTGTTTCTCAGTATCCTCTGAATCCTGGGTATATGATACCGGATCAGGATCCCAGACATGTAAGCTGTTACATAGGGCTACAAAAAGGTAGAAAAACTGAGAAAGGGTGATAAGTTTCATGAGACAGAAACCGGGGCAAGTGTTGCAGCCAATTCTGTTGGTCACTGTCACCCTGTATTACCAGTACATTGATTCTGAACAAATGCTATTAGATACCGAACCTGATATACAAAATCATATCAGTCTCTTTATTAGTAAAGAAGGATATAATTTTGTATTGTTGGATAATATTTTGAACATTTCCTATATCAAAAGTTGATCGGTTCAGGCACGTTATCTAAAAGCATTGACGTTCTAAATCAAACTGCAGTTCCTAGTATACAGAACACACACAAGAGGAAGAGTTCAGAAATGAACGAATCCTTCTTAAGGCATTGTAGACTAGGTAACATCAGTGCGACCCGACTGGCTGAAGTTACATTTTAGATGCATATTTAAATCAGTTTGAATTTACATCTTATGAAACTTGCCAGTCATGTCACAAAGATAAGATGACCATAGCTCTGTTTATTGGAAACAGAGAAAGAGTTGGTAAACTCTTGGGAATGATACATTATGATGTATGTAAGGTCTCCTGTCTACACATGCCAGGACTGGTTCTTTATACTTCATTACGTTCTCTGATAATCTCTCAAGATTCAGTCATATGTTCCTGTTGAAACATGAGTCCGAACCTTTCGAGATATTCACAGAATATAAGTTAGAAGTAGAGAACCAAAATACGGGTATAAGTATTATGTCCTATGATAAGATCAGTATGTCCTATGATAAGATCAGGGAGGAGAATACTTGTGCATAGAATTCCTGGACTATTCTAAAGGAGAATGAGATTTTCTCTCAGTGTTACTCCTCTGAATACACCACGGCATAACGGTGTATCGGGGCGGAGCAATCACACAATATTAGATATCGTGTGCTCTATGATGAGTATTACTGAGTTACCTGTTTCCTTTTGGGTGTTATGCACTTGAGAAGCTGCATACATATTGAATTGGGTTTGAATCAAATCAGTGCCTACCACTCCATATGAGATATGGTATGGGAAGAGCCCATGTCTTGAGCTAGTTAAGATTTGGGGTTGTCTGGCCTATGTTTAAAACAAAATCCGGACAAGATCGAGGCAGGATCAGTTCTGTAGAACTGGAAAGGTTCCAGCTATACAAAACTGCAGTTGATGATTTGATAGAACCAAAGGATTCTATAGTTCCCGACGAACCTCAGCCTCTCCGCCGATCTATAGGGTTCCTCATCCGTCTGAGAGATACCTCGGTTTCTCGATGACAGTGGGAGCGAGGATTGCATCATAAGATGATGACCCAACTAGTTTCGAGCAGGCCATCGAGAGTAGGGACTCTGTAAGAATGGCTGGATGCTTAGCGATCTGAGATGGAATCCATGTACACTAGCAAAGTATGGACTTTAGCTGCTATATCTGAAGGGTTAAATCCCCATCAGGAGCAAGTATATCTTGAGAAGATTACTTGGTGTAGATGGAAAAGTTGAGACTTTCAAAGCTAGACTTGTTAAAGGTTTTCGTCATCGACCAGGCACGGATAATGATGAAACCTTTTCCATGGAATATGCTTAAGTCCATCCAGATCCTATTTGCCACGGCTACATACCATGACTGCGATATCTGGTGGTTGGGTGCCATGACTACTTTTCTAAATAATGATTTAGAAGAGAACGTCTATAAGAACACAGCCAGAGGGCTTCGTAAACAGTGGGAGCAGTGGAAACGTGTGCAAGTTGCTTTACATAATGAAGCAGGCATCGCGGAGTTGGAACGTCTATTTTGATGTGAAAGTCAAAGTGTTTGACTTCATCAAAATGGTAGACGAACCTTGTATATACAAAAGGGTAGTAGAGAGTAAGGTGGTCATCTTCGTATTGTACGTAGACAACATACTCTTGATAGGAAAAGAGTTTCCTGTACTACGATCGGTCAATCTCCTATTATCACAAGGATTCTCCAAATAGGATCAAAGTGATACCTCCTAAATCCTGAGTTTTCATCCATGAGATAGATGTAATTGGATGCTAGGATTCTCACTAGATGTAGTGAGATGGTATCAATCGATCCTGAGGAGAATCACTGGAAGAGTTCCAGGGTGATAAAGACGACTGAATGTCAGTCACAGACACTGTCTTTACCCTCAGTAGAGGGACGGTATGTTGGAAGAGTTCCAAGCTAGATACCGTGGAAAACTAGACGATAAAGGCTGGTAACATCGCTATTGAAGATACTACCAAAGAGGAAGTTTGGGTGTATATTGGTTCATAAGATGAACTAGGTTCCTGCCATTGTATGACAATGGAAGTGTGGCTTAGGCCCTGGAACCCTGGTCCCATCAGTGACCCAGACATATTCTGAGGAAGCATCACCTGATCATGGAGATAGTTGATCTCCGGGGTGATCGAGGTTAGGAGAGTAGACTCAGAGGACAACACGGCGGATCCACTCACGAAGGCCTTTTTCCCAGAGAGAGACTCATATGGGATGGTTGAGTATTAGATACTGTGACCACTACTACAGATGGCCCTAGTGCAAGTGGGAGATTGTTAGTTATATGTATGCCCTAGAGGCCATTACTGTACATTGGATGTATATTGTAGTGGATGCTGGGACATATATAGGTAGGACATTCTTGCTCGACATGATAGTACGCTATCTGGTTGTTCTTTATCTTAACATGTATACTTTCTGTCTCTCTGATTACATGTTGATAAAGCCCTTAGGATGTGTACTCGACTTCCAGGACTATGATGCAGATCATACTAGTGGGGCCTGGGTAGCCAATGAGTACATCCTTCATTGTTCCTAGTCGTGGGAATGTCGAGACGGGGCATCGATATTCCAGAGTAGACTAGCGCATATCTTCTCGACCCATGCGATGGGCGATGGATGATCCCATATCCATTGGTGTTTGACATCGAAGATGGTATGTGGGTGCTCAGTGGAGACTGGGTACACTGAACGGACTCGCCGAGAACTCCCAGATGGTATTATACCTCACGTCAGAAGGCAGTTCTCTGGTGACACTGGTACAGCTTAGTCTGTTGACCCGAGATCGTCATAGAGTCTTGTGTGTCTCCCACTGTGCTTTGATTTCCACCCTACCAAGGCTCTACTAAGTTGTGCAAACAGGTGGTTATTGGGTACAGTCCCGATTCACATGGTGGCAATGAGCGATAGGAGGGGATTCGTCTCTCCCGGTATTGGGGGTTGATGTTGCGCTATGCTCGACTGGCCATATCAGGAAATCCCTGGCCAGGGTTGCAGTGATATACTGGTAAGAGTTATCAGTAGTTTCACACATGTCATGGACTTCACGTCGGCATGACTTATCGAGCTATTGGGGTCTGACGTTTACCACCCCTAGGCGAGATATGCGACATATCAGACGAACAGACCGGACTATACGGTAAGTGTTACTGGTTGGATTCACAGGAGTGTGAGCGGGCTTGCTCGTAGATCTTCTGATCGCTCAATACCCGGATGGCCGTAACGTTTAGCTGACCGCTTGCGGCTTGTGGGTGTTTGATATGATCATCATCCGCTGCCGGCGTATTGACGAGTCTTTAGAGTCCTACACAGAGGTTTCCTGGCTCAAGCGAAACGAAATAGGAGCGCATATGAGATATGTGCGGGACCGAGAATAATGCGTGTATGTGATACCGTATTTCATTCTCGCGATGAATGTGTCGAATGGTTGTATGCGATATAACCTAGTTATCGAATCAAGGATTGATTCGATAAGCCGATACATTGGATACTAGCCGGTTATATGCGATATGACCGAATCATTGGATCAAGTGTTGATTTAATGATTGAATGTATAATTATATATTTGATATATTACTTTGCATTAACTAGTATTGGTTCACTTTAAATGGATTTACTCACTTGGTTTGTGCATATTGTATATGTGATATATTTTGTGCACATGATTGTATCATGTTTGATGATACATGCAAGCTAGGGTTAGTGTAAAGAATTAGACCATGGTTAGGTTTATGATTAGGGTTTTCTTTTTATTTACTTATTCATTTATTTATTCTTTTGTTTATTTTGGAAAAAGAAAAAGATAAAGAGAAAAAGAATGGTTGCTAGTTTTGTTTGTAGTTGAAGTTTCTTGAAACTTTGACTTAGTCACCATTCTTGTCTCATCCTTAACCCTAACCATTCAAGTTAACCATGGTCCATTCTCTACAACTAACCAAGGGTTAGTAAATGATAAGTATTGATTTATTTATCATTTACATAACACTTATCATATTCTTTATCTTCTTCTTCATCTTCAACTTAAAGAAAGCTTGCACCATCAATGGCAACTAGCCAAAATGAGTGAGAAATCCAAATCTAAAGTCTACCCACTTCCTATATCTTCATCCTCTACCTCTTGCCAAGTTGTATAGGGTGTTTCCTTCACAAGTTTTCAAGGCTTGGCGAAGTTGGAGCTTGTTCTTGTGATGCCTCGACGTAGATCATCTTCGGCATCGAACCGACGATCAAGCCCGCCCATTCTTCGATGATGCCAATGCTAGAGTCAAGGGTTCGATTTGGACAGCGGAGGGAGATCATTGCGGAGCTTAGGAAGTGGTGGACCGGATCTACAAAGGTTGTAGCCCCTTTCCTTTAGCTATATTTCCGTTTACATGCTTGCTTTGCCTATACTTCTAGCCAACGATCCGTTCTAGGTTTTCTCGGCACCGTAATTTTTAGAAATTGGCTTGTTTGATCACTTGCAAGACTTCATTAGAGTGCCTAGGAAGCCTACAAAATGAATGGTTAGGTTAGGTATGAAGACAAAAATGGTGACTAAGTCAAAGCTTCATGAAGCTTCAACATATATCGAAATAAAGCCACCATTTTTATTTTCATTTTCCAAAAAGAAAATAAATAAATAAATGAATAAATAGATATGAAAAACAAAACCCTAACCATTTAAATAACCATGGTTTAATCTTTACACAAACTCAAGTAAGCATGTATCATCAAACATGATACAATCAAGTGCACAAAAGTATATCACATATACAACTTGTGAACTTCAAGTGAGAAAATCCATTTAAAGTGAACCAATACTAGTTAATGCAAAGTAATATATCAAATATATAATTATACATTAAATCATTAAATCAACACTTGATTTAACGATCCGGTCATATCGCATATAACCGACTAATATCAATAGTAACAACTTATCGAATCAACACTTGATCCGATAACCCGGCTATAACGCATATAACCGATCAATGTTACAAATCGCGAGAATCGAATACAGTATCACATACTGGTATTATTCTCGGTCCCGCACATATCTCATATGCGCTCCTATTTCGTTTCGCTTGAGCCAGGAAACCTCTGTGTAGGACTCTAAAGACTCGTCAATACGCCGGCAGCAGGTGATGATCATATCAAACACCCACAAGCCGCAAGCGGTCTGCTAAACGTAACGGCCACCCGGGTATTGAGCGATCAGAAGATCGACGAGCAAGCCCGCTCACACTCCAGTGAATCCAACCAGTAACACTACCGTACAGTCCGGTCCCGTCGTCTGATATGTCGCATATCTTGCCTAGGGGTGGTAAACGTCAGACCCCAATATCTCGATAAGTCGTGTCGATATGAGGTCTATAACAATTCGAGAAGCTACTGGTAACACTTACCAGTATATCTCAGCAACCCTGGCCAGGGATTTCCTGTTATAGCCAATCGAACACAGCGCAACATCAACTCCCAATACCGGGAGAGACGAATCCCCTCCTATCGCTTATTGCCTCCATGTGATTCGGGACTGTACCCAAAAACCACCGTTTTGCACGCCCTCTTGGACGTGGTAAGATGGAAATCAAAGCACAGTGGGAACCACTCAAGACTCTATGACGATCTCGGGTCAACAGACTACTCTGTACCAGTGTCACCAGAGAACTGCCATCTGACGTAAGGTATAATACCATCTGGGAGTTCTCGGCGAGTCCGTCCAGTGTACCCAGTCTCTACTGAGCACCCGTATATCATCTCCGATGTCAAACACCAATGGATATGGGATCATCCATCGCCCATCTGTATGGGTCGAGAAGGTATACGCTAGTCTACTCTGGTATATCGATGCCCTGTCTCGATACACCCACGACTAGGGACTTTGAAGGATGTACTTATAGACTACCATGTCCCCACTAATATGATCTTCATCACAGTCCAGGTAGTCAAGTACATATCCTAAGGGCTTTACCAACATGTAACAGAGAGAAAATCAGTGTACACGTTAAGGTAAAGAGCAACCAGATAGCATACTATCATGTCGAGCAAGAAAGTCCTCCCTATATATGTCCCAGCATCCACTCCAATATACATCCAATGTACAGTAATGGCCTCTAGGGCATACATATAACTAACACCCGGCGAGTCCTGTCCGGTGTACTCATAACCCAATGAGCACCTGTATACATCTTAGGTGAACCAATTGACACCAGTGGCTTGTGAGACCGGCCACCGCCCCTCGTCGAGGTCTCGACTGTATACACTAGTCTACTAATGGAGTATCGATGCCCTGTCTCGAAACTCCTACGACTAGGGACCTTTTAAGGATGTGCTTATAGACTACCAGCTCCCACGTATATGATCGCCATCATACTGCTGGTAGTCAAGCAAGAATCCTAGGGGCTCTATCAACGTGTAATAGCGACATGTCAGGTCACCTAAAGCAGTACACGATGATAAAGATAAACCAGATATCATACTATCATCTCGAGTAAGACTGTCCTACCGGGATAGGTCCTCCCTCAATCATTGCAATCACGTGCCTGTGATCCAATAATTGACTCTGAGGGCACTATCTCCAACAAAATGTACAGCATCACAGAACAATACAGATAGCCTGTGCAATGAAATCCGACGTTCCCCTGGTCGTGTGGATAGCCTGTGCAATGAATCCTAGACCCCTACGGGCGCGGCAAGTCACCCGCCAAGACCTGAAGGGAGGCAGTCCCCTCCAGCACCGTGAATGGACCACCCAGCACTTCACGGAATCCGGTAACTTGGGCACCTCACCTGGGTCAACCTGTACCCCCTACGAGTGCGGCGAATAGCCCGCCAATCCTAGACTGAAGCCCCCTCCGTCTCAATGCCATGAGATGCGGGCCCGTTGCCCTCTAGAACCCGGCTATCCGTGCACCCCACCTTGGGGTAGTCCTAGTACAGAAAGTAAAATATACATACACCGGGTACATCGACTGCAACCAGGTCGTGCCCCAAAAGAATAATACAATCAGGCAGTGACGGCAGTCCACATGTCGGACGCTCGCCCCGCAATATCAAATGTACATATAAAACAAAACTGTACTAACATTGCATCCAGGCTATCCCCACGACCGATCCGCAACATCACAGCAAAATCACAAAACATCAACGTGAAAGTCACGTTCGCAAATCCGTCTAACCGGGCTATAGCAGTTAGACAGGATTTACCGATCAAGTAACATTCACGGTCGCAGATATAATGTAAATACTGTGAACCAATGTGTTTAAAATATCCGATCGATCAAATTTTAACAAGTGGGCCCCCAAGTACTACTGTAGCACATCAAGAAATTCTTGGCCCAAAATTAATATTCTAGAAACCCTAAAATCAACCCAGAGAGCAACTGCAGAAATTTCATGCAGTGATCTCAACATAGTGCGGCGGAACCGCGGCCCAAAGGGGTGTTTGGCCGAGGTTCCGCGCTCCCACTATGGATTCACTGCATCGAATTTCTACAGTGTTCTTACAATTTCCAGTACATCACTTTTCTACAACCTGAAAAAATTTTCGAGCAAGAAAAAATTCAACAGAAAACTGATGTATGTGAAACGCGGATTTTTGGAATTTTGGTCGATCGGAAAGGTAAAACACATTAGACAAAGCTAGACTAGGTTAATGGCGTGGCTCTGATACCATGTTGCGCCACGGCAGCGCCCCGGCAGCACCCCGGCTGTCTTACCGAAGCCAAAATGCGGAATCAAAAATTTTCCTTACTTGGAAACTGGCGCTACCGCGGACAATAAAACCCGGATCGTTAACCATTAACCTATACTAGCTAACAAGAGATGGGAAGAGAAGTATACCAAGTGATCCGAGTCCTCCGGTCTTCTCGTCATCGTCCCGATCTCCCGCGGAAAGTCCTGTCTCCATGTCGTCGCCTCCTCGCCGGAAGGGCACCACGTCGCCTGCATCTTTTACGGGCTCCCACCTCAATACCGAGGCAACTCGGGCACGAAGCTGGCAAGTCGACATGCCCAAGAATTGCTGTAGAATGTAGTGTAGATGCTATATCTCATTTGGGGTTTTAGTTGCCATAGAGGATGGAGGAAGAGGTTAGGAAAATTGGTGCTTTCAATTTTCTAGCAAGAAGGATAGAGATGAAGAATTCCTCACATAACCAAAAATGAACTCTCTCATCTTTTTTCTCTCAAGTGAAGCCTCTCCTCTCTTGTGTGAATGGTGGAGGAATGAATATGAATCAAATAACAAGAAGGGAGGTGAGTGTAGGAGATGCAAAAGGGTGACCACATCAAAAGTAAGCTTCACATTAAAAGGTAATGATAATTCTCTCAAATCAATTTCTAATCACTTCTAACCTCAAAAGAAAGCCATCATGAAAAGCAAAGATGCTTAATCTTTCATAATGCCACAAATGCAAGAAACCCCCTCCACAAAAGTTATTTGCAAACTTGCAAATAACCCCCTCCATCGGAAAAGTCCGGCCGGGAAAGAACAAAGGAAAACCGGGCGGAACGGAATGCAAACTGGCAACTCCAGAAAACTGGTCCCGTAATAAATTACAGGAAAACCCCGATACTGTGTATACACCCGCATCTGTATTCCGACCGGATACAAATGCAATGAGACAAAATCTACACTGTACTATACTAGGATCCGGCTTAAACCAAAGCCGACTAGTAGTATCCGTCCGATCCTGATCCGTGCAATACCACATGTATCTGATCGAACCCTGCCATATAACCATACGGCCACTAGTACAAACCGTCCGATCCTGATCCGTGCAATACCGCACGTATCTGATCGGACCCTTCTATATCTCCATACGGCCTCTACAGCGTTTTTCCCGAAACTTGAGTAACTGAATGTGTGGTGGACTCTAAAGACTCGTCAATACTATGGCTGTGGATTTAGCCACTGGCACGTCAGAGGTATAAGGCAATACGTGACGGGCCACCAGCTATTGACCAAAAGGGACGTTGATGAGCGAACTCATCCTGACACCCTACTGAGTCTGTCAGTGACAATATCCGTACAGTCCGGTCCGTTCGTCTATGAGTATCGCATGGTGGGCCTAGGAGGTTGGTAAAAGTCAGACCCCCAAAAGCGGTACAAGTCGTGTCGGAGCGTAGCCCAGAACACCCTGAGATACTACTGGAATACCTACCAGTAAATCTCCTGCCTCGGCCGAGGGCTTTGTGTAATAGCTCTCCTAGACACAGCGCGACCTCACCCCCAATACCGGGAGAGACGAACCCCTGCAGATCCGCTCACTGCCTCCATGTGGCTCGGGACTGTACCCAACTAAAACCAGTTTGCACGACTCCTTTGAGCCGTGGTAGGGTAGTAATCAAAGCACAGTGGGAACTCACACGAGACAAATGACGATTTCAGGTCGATGAACTAACCTGTACACATGTCACCAGGGAACTGCTATCTGACATCTGGTATAAGACCAACTAACAGGTTCCCAGCGAGTCCTGTCCGGTGTACTCATAACCCAATGAGCACCTGTATACATCTTAGGTGAACCAACTGACACCAGTGGCTTGTGAGACCGGCCACCGCCCCTCGCCGGGGTCTCGACTGTATACACTAGCCTACTAATGGAGTATCGATGCCCTGTCTCGAAACTCCTACGACTAGGGACCTTTTAAGGATGTGCTTATAGACTACCAGCTCCCACGTATATGATCGCCATCATACTGCTGGTAGTCAAGCAAGAATCCTAGGGGCTCTATCAACGTGTAATAGCGACATGTCAGGTCACCTAAAGCAGTACACGATGATAAAGATAAACCAGATAGCATACTATCATCTCGAGTAAGACTGTCCTACCGGGATAGGTCCTCCCTCAATCATTGCAATCACGTGCCTGTGATCCAATAATTGACTCTGAGGGCACTATCTCCAACATTGTCATCACCGCTGGTGTTGCCGCAGAGTGCCCTGAACTGGGCAACATGCTGATGAGGATTGCCCGTTCCTTTGTAGACATGGAACTTGGGAATTGTGTAACCGGGTGGGTACTTGATTTGATCGTACCAACTTAGATATGGCCGCCGCGTTTTTACGACCTGACCGGCCGCTGATCAGTCGAAAATAATGTATTTTTAACACGGCAATTTCCCTATCATTTGCACTCATTTAGAAGTGTTCGGTATTCATATTTCACAAATTAGCAAATCGGTCATAAAATATCAGATTTCATGTGTTAGACTCTAAAACCGACATTTCTGAGGAAATTGTGTGTTTATCATGGCATCGCATCATCTCTGTATTTGCGCAACACTTGTGTAGAGATTTGTGCAGGAAATTGCAGGAGCAAAGTCAAAAGAAGCTGATCAAAAATACACCAACTCCATGATTTCAGATCTGGTAGCAATCCAAAGGGAGAAATACAATTCAACATATCAGAAAATAGCCGAAGTGTTAGGCCCAACAGTCACCAGAAGAACCAAGCCATGAAGCCACCAAAGAGCCACGGAACCGTGGCGGGAGCCGGCTTGCGCCGCGGAACCGCGGCGGTTTAGACACATCAGCAAATAATTTTCAGTGCACAACTCTTACCTCACTTCCAGAAGCTCAGAAAGACATGACAAATTCCAGAATACTCCAGAGACTTCTGCCAGATCAGCAAGCTTTGGAATCAACACTAAACTAGCCTATCATTCTAGAAACTTCTTCCTAAACCCTAGCTTAAACCCTAAGCTAAGCCTAACAAATTCTTTCTAGAAGTTTCTCAACAAACTTTTGGAGGGAACTTCTCAAGGCTTAGGGTTTGGGTGATCTATAAATAAGACCCTAGACTCATTTGTAAGGGAATCCAATTATTGAATTCATTTGATTCATTCATTGAAATCAATAGACCCATTCACTCTCTTTCTTCATCTTCTTCTTCCACAAGTCTAGTGACAAGGCTTGTGTGAAACCCTAACCCTAATTCTAATCAAAAGCAAAGATCCCGAGTACCCATCAAGCAAGAAGCCATGCAACCTTTTATGAGCCGAGCCGATCTTCAACAGAGCAAGTGGTCCAAACGATCCGCGACTCACGGAGTCGAGCGGCGCCAAATCGACAATTTAGTTCTTCCTCTTGTAGTTCTTGAGCGACTGTAATCAAATTGTTGATATAAATAAAAGGTGAAATTCTTTTATCTAGTTTTCTTTAAATTCATGCATCATGATTCAATCTAAATTTCTAGTTGTAATTCTTGTTGTGATGTTTGAGTAATACTCCGCTCGTCGAGGAGTCGAGACGATCAATAGAATGATGATGTAATATATCTGAAAACGATTCTTGATTCCTACAAGTTTTGTAAACCCTAGCAAATTCAAGAACCGACGACCCATTTCGTTGCGATGCTTTCTTGATTGATATCGCTCGAAATTGGGGAGTTACGACCGTTTCTTGAAATTGCGAGAGGCTAGAATGTGAATGATATCGACGAAAGAACAAGGGTAAAATGATGAAACCCTAGTTTCACGAGAAAGCCCTAACTCTCATCGATCATCATCGATCTAGTATCAATTCTTCGAAGGACAAGAACACGATATCTTGAGATTACATCACGTCTATAGATTCGATCGATCCCTACAAGCCTCATTTAGATTCTTGACATTTGGTTGGAAATATCATCGAAACCCTGATTCTCGATTGTTTATCATTTTCTTGATTCTTGATTAGAGTTGTGACACTTGAAACATTTGATAAAATCTTGAATCATGTTTTGTTTTCTTTTCGATTAACTTTTCAATTCAAACAAATCAAATATAAAAACGAATCGCACAATCCCTGTGGACGATCCGCACTCGCTTACGATCTACAATCGACACCGTAATTGATTGCGGTCAAATATAATTCTTTGATTGTGAACTTTATTCATTTTCTAAAACGACACACAAAGAAATGATCAATCAAATGGCGCTGCTGCCGGGGATCGCGCGCTAATTCGTTTTATATCAAAGTTTGAATTGAAAGATTTATTTCATTGAGATTTTTGAGATCAAAATTCGTGCAAACTCTAAACAATTTGTTGTGTTTCATTGCAAGGAGATCTGGAGCTTTCTGGAAATTGGAAATTTTTTTGGAAAATACCAGAGAGCTGATGGAGTCTACAGAGACTCTCTGAAGAATTTTGGTGGGGCGATCTCATCATAAGACCGCGGAAGCGCGGCCTAAGTACCCAATTGCGGCGGAAACGCGGCATTATTGGGGGATCTCTGAAAATATTTTGCTTTAGGTACTTTCTTACCTTCTCCTCTCTCCTCTTCTTAGCTCCAACTAATACTTTTCTGCAGGATTCTTTGCAAAGAATAGCAGCTCGCAAATTGCAAAAGTAAATTTGTGCGTTATTTTGTTTCTTGGTTATTTGCATTATAAATACGGATATTAAGGGGCATGGCCAAATCCACATTAGGTGGGGATTTCATTACCCTTCCTAGGCCCCGAAAACCATAAAACTTGCATCCGCATTGACCCACATTAACTAAAAGAAATCTAGAGATGACTCTAAGGACTGTCGCGCTCAATTAGGACAGAAGAAGGCCGTGGGTAATTCATTGCTTATCCGCGTTTTCTTGTGGTGCCTAGGAAAGTGTGTCGAAGGCTAGTGGTTATTAATTAGGCCCACTACTTACGTAGTGGAGTACCTTCCCACTTACCTGGCACTTACCTGGCCACAGGGGAACAAAGAGGCAGTGGAGGATTCTATCCCGCGACTTGTCTTTTGGCAGTTAGGAGCGGTCTAGAGCCGGACCTAGGTGACCACTAGATTCTAGGGTTTGTGTGCCGTATTTGTTGTGTCGCATCGTTTTTTTTCAAAAATCCGTCCCTTTTTCAAAAGCAAACAACGCATTCATTTACCCCTAATTATAAGCCAACTCTGCCACTTGTACTAACCCTTTTTAGTACAAGATAGGCTGGACACGGGATTCTAGTGCCCGTTTAGTCCGCGTACCCTTTATCGACTCCGAAGTCGATATTTCTCCATTTACCTTTCCTTTACCTCCTACCACACCCACACCGATGGATCCACCTCCATCAAATTTCTTTAACCCTAATCTGCCGCCGTCCGTTGGTGCGCAGAATCCACCCCGCATCTCTCACCAGGAGAGATGCTACCCTATTCGAGGTCCTCATTCGACCTGCTTATCCACACCACCAGCCAATGGGGATAACTTTGAAATTAAGCCCCAGTATATCAAACTTTTACCCAAATTCCACGGACTCGAGACTGAGGATGCTTACATTTTCATCACCAAATTCGAAAACGTATGCGCAATGATGGGTACGTCACAACTTTCAGTAGATGCTATGCGTCTATGACTTCTTCCATTTACCTTGTGCGATATAGCCGAGAAGTGGCTATATAACACTACCGCACACTCTATTACAAATTGGGAAGAATTCGTCGCTGCATTCCTTAAGAAATTTTACCCAATACAAAAGACAGCTCGAATCCATCGCGAACTGAATCAATTTGCCCAGCTCCCCGCTGAACCATTCTCTAAATGCTTTGAACGTTTCAAGGATCTTTTGGTTCAATGTCCTCATCACGGCATCCCGAGATGGGAGCTTTGCCGAATCATATATGAGGGCAGTAACCCTAATACTAAACAGAGCCTTGAAAACATGTGTCAAGGTACCTTCATGACCAAGGATGATGGGGAAGCTTGGCGATATTTAGAAGAGTTCGCTGAAAAGTCTTTACAGTGGGAAAGTCCATCATTTAGGAGTGGCAATAACCAATCGGATGTTTCCATAGGAGTTAGAGCTGACATTTCAGCTATACACAAGAAATTCGAGACTATGGAAAACAAATTTTTAGCCGCCTCCCTTAATCAAATGTCACTTTCCAAAACTGTATGTGGCCGCTGTTCTGATCCGTCTCACTTGACGGAAGAATGTCCGTTTCAAGGTCGTGAGCATACTAATGCCGCATTTCAAAGACCGAGAAACGATCCTTTTTCTTCCACATATAATCAGGGTTGGAGGAATCACCCTAATTTTGCTTGGAACCAATCACAATCACAAAATACGGTTCCAAACCAAAACAATTTTCAAAGGGCTCTCCCTCCACCACAACAGCAACCACAACTTCAATTGAGTCAGCACCCCTTTCAAGCACATAACTTTCAAAATCCGGTCAACACACCTGCACTGTCTAGTCCTTTACAGTTGACCGGAACTGATGAATCCTCTTCTTTTGCACAATACATGAATTTGGTCTTAACAAATATCATGCAAGTTTCGGCTGAAATGAAGTCATCTGTCGATAAAATTGAGAAAAACTCTGCGTCCCAAAACGAGAGTATTATATCGATGGAAGAAGAAATTGCACGATTAAAAGCCGAAATTAGTGCAAGAGAGAAAGGGAAACTTCCAGCTCAACCCTTACCCAATCCTGGCTATTCACATCATGTGAATGCAATCACCACGTTGAGATCTGGAAGAGTGCTTGACAATCATGTTGGGGAAGAAGTTGATGATATTGACAATCCTATCAACACCCCGGCTGAGACCTTTCCTCACACACACACTTCTAATTCTGACCCCAGTTCTTCTACCCCACCACCTTCTTCCGAGCCTATTCTTCGTTTCCCAAAAGGCTCGCCACTTCAGCCCACCTCTTTTAACCCTCCACGGACGATCCCCACTTCTATTCTGGGATCGGTTCCACACACACTTCCTTCTCCTATGATGGATCCAGCGCTTATTGCTAAAGCACCTTATGCTAATCGGTTAAAGGCTAACACACCAAGTCCACATATGGAGAAGATCACTGAGATGTTTAAACAGGTTAACATCAATATCCCTCTTCTAGATGCTATCCAACAAGTCCCTGCATATGCGAAAGTTCTTAAAGACTTGTGCACTAGAAAGAGGAAGAAACAAATGCCCAAGAAGATATTCATGGCAAAGACGGTAGACACGGCTTTCCCCCAGCAATTACCGAGGAAACGTAAGGATCCTGGATATTCTACTATTTCCGTTTCTATTGGGGAGAAACACATTAACCGTGCTCTACTAGATCTTGGGGCAAGTGTTAACCTGCTTCCTTTCTCAGTTTATGAGCAGTTAGGGATCAGAGAGTTTAAACCATCTCCTTGCACTCTCCAGATGGCTGACCGATCAATCACCAGACCTAGGGGTGAACTAGAGGATGTGTTGATAAAAATCGGAGAATTTATATTCCCTGTAGACTTTATTGTAATTGTTACACAGCCTGTAGCGAACTCACGGAATCAAATTCCGGTGATTTTAGGTCGCCCCTTTTTGGCCACTTCCAATGCTATCATCAATTGTCGTAACGGTTCTATGACCCTATCCTTCGGGAAGAGGACAATTGAGATGAACATTTACAAGTTAGGAAGTGTACCCTCCGAACCTACTGCTCAGGTCTGTTCTGTCGACTTAATGGATGTCGACAGCAGCGAATTTAATGACCCTCATAATACTGATCTTGACACTTTTCATACGTTATTGTTTGACCCAACTATGTATCATACACATACGGACTCTTCCACCAAGATGTCCGGGTCAACAATTAACACTGATTATGAACTGCTTTTAGAGTCTGAAGATCACCCCGCACTTTGTGATGACATTATTCTTCGGGGTATTGATGAAAGTTTTGAGGAGATCTTCGCTGATGAACTCGCATTTCTGAACAACACGGGTGTTGAGATGAATCATGTCCCAATCATTGAAATTGAACCTCCACCCCTTCTTCTGACTTGTAAGAAGAATGCGAGTAATCCATCACACTCACTGCATCGTCTCTCCAAAATGAGACGCACACACATTCTATTCCACCACTTACCCTTTCCCCACTTCTTCTTTCACCAACCCGAGCACTGCATTGATAAATTTTTTGAATGGTTGGTGTTAACCTACGGTCTTTGCAAAGCTTGGCATCGACCAATGATTTTTGACCCCCACTTGTGATTTTCAAAGCTTAACATTGCATAACTCAAGATTGGGGGGTATGTTTTTCTTGCTCCTAAAAAAGAATTTTTACAAAATGATGAGCCAAAAATAAGTTTGGGGGAGGATATTCACTTAAATATTTTGCCCCCACTAATAAATTCCTCCCAAGCTTATAGGTTTTTCGTGATTTAGCGGAAGGCAACAGTGAGGACACTGTTGAAAACAAGTTTGGGGGAGGTTTGTTCTTATTTTTGCATCATTTACATCATATATTGCATAAGCACAAAACATTTTTCAAAACCTATAAAAATTTAAAAATTTTCAAAACTATAAAAATATTTTTGTACATAAATAAGACAATAAAAGATTAGATAGTGAAAAATTACATCCATGAGATTAGAAAAATTTAAGAAAACTAAGAAAATTAGAAGTTTTCTTATACGAACTAGTAATAAGTAGTTATGAGCCGTTGTCCCAAGGGTTAGTAAGATGAAGGAAGTCACTAATCTGAGGATAAAAATAAGTCTGAAAAATAGTTTCTATTCTGGAAGCCAAACAATTTTGAACGTTGATACCCTGCTATTCGCACTTACACACGTCTTAAAGCCTGGGATAGTAGAGGATACCTTGAAATGCTCTTGTTTTTAAGCCAAAAGTATGAAGGAAATAAAAAAAAAGGAATGAAGAAAATATAAAGTGGTGAGAAAAATGGACACTGGTTTTGTTATCACCAAGGGAAATAAAAAATATATAGTGAGGGTGCTTCTTCACCTAGTGCCCTAAGGCCAACTGGTCTGGGAGTCACTGCTATGCCTGAGGTGGTGCAAGACAAGGAAAATACACCAAGTAAGCAAGCACAGGAGTATTCGGTCGGCCAGTACCTCAAGAAGTATTAACGGTCGTATGAAAGTGTGTGAGCAATCTCATCTAAATATTCATTAATTAAAAAGTACTGAGGCTGATGGGCAAGAGTATGATAGCTTGAATTGAATTCTCCGGGTGTAGGGACGTCCTTTACACACACGCAGGGTTATATGATCGATGTTTGGAATAAAGATAGGAATGAATAATAAGACGATGTTTTATTGAGGGAGGACGTGATTTCTAACATCTTTTCATGACCATTAAGATAGGGCTCATGACAACCGAAAAGCTAGCTTAGTTGGAAACCCTAATTTTCAAGGCTTTTCTTTTACAATTCTTGTCTTTAAATGTAATAATCATGATCTTCATTTTATTATTGGATTTTGTGGGTGCAATCCGCTGAAAACCCTCAGGAGACAACACTCCTCCTACTAGGGACACCTAGAGGTTTAAAGGCTTGTTGCACGTGCTCAGTGCAATCGTGTTGCCTACGAAAGTGTGCTAGTTAGTTTTTCTCTTTCTTTATTTTCTCCTTCTCTTTTTAATAAAACAGTTCGCTCGAGACGATCAAAATTAAGTTTGGGGGAATTTGATCAATCGAAAAAAATGTATTTTTAACACGACAATTTCCCTATCATTTGCACTCATTTAGAAGTGTTCGGTATTCATGTTTCACATATTAGCAAATCGGTCATAAAATATCAGATTTCATGTGTTAGACTCTAAAACTGACATTTCTGAGGAAATTGTGTGTTTATCATGGCATCGCATCATCTCTGTATTTGCGCAACACTTGTGTCGAGATTTGTGCAGGAAATTGCAGGAGCAAAGTCAAAAGAAGCTGATCAAAAATACACCAACTCTATGATTTCAGATCTGGTAGCAATCCAAAGGGAGAAATACAATTCAACATATCAGAAAATAGCCGAAGTGTTAGGCCCAACAGTCACCAGAAGAACCAAGCCATGAAGCCACCAAAGAGCCGCGGAACCGCGGCGGGAGCCGGCTTGCGCCGCGGAACCGCGGCGGTTTAGACACGTCAGCAAATAATTTTCAGTGCACAACTCTTACCTCACTTCCAGAAGCTCAGAAAGACATGACAAATTCCAGAATACTCCAGAGACTTCTGCCAGATCAGGAAGCTTTGGAATCAACACTAAACTAGCCTATCATTCAAGAAACTTCTTCCTAAACCCTAGCTTAAACCCTAAGCTAAGCCTAACAAACTCTTTCTAGAAGTTCCTCAACAAACTTTTGGAGGGAACTTCTCAAGGCTTAGGGTTTGGGTGATCTATAAATAAGACCCTAGACTCATTTGTAAGGGAATCCAATTATTGAATTCATTAGATTCATTCATTGAAATCAATAGACCCATTCACTCTCTTTCTTCATCTTCTTCTTCCACAAGTCTAGTGACAAGGCTTGTGTGAAACCCTAACCCTAATTCCAATCAAAAGCCAAGATCCCGAGAACCCATCAAGCAAGAAGCCTTGCAACCTTTTATGAGCCGAGCCGATCTTCAACAGAGCAAGTGGTCCAAACGATCCGCGACTCACGGAGCCGAGCGACGCCAAATCGACAATTTAGTTCTTCCTCTTGTAGTTCTTGAGCGACTGTAATCAAATTGTTGATATAAATAAAAGGTGAAATTCTTTTATCTTGTTTTCTTTAAATTCTTGCATCATGATTCAATCTAAATTTCTAGTTGTAATTCTTGTTGTGATGTTTGAGTAATACTCCTCTCGTCGAGGAGCCGAGACGATCAATAGAATGATGATGTAATATATCTGAAAACGATTCTTGATTCCTACAAGTTTCGTAAACCTTAGCAAATTCAAGAACCGACGACCCATTTCGTTGCGATGCTTTCTTGATTGATATCGCTCGAAATTGGGGAGTTACGATCGTTTCTTGAAATTGCAAGAGGCTAGAATGTGAATGATATCGACGAAAGAACAAGGGTAAAATGATGAAACCCTAGTTTCATGAGAAAGCCCTAACTCTCGTCGATCATCATCGATCTAGTATCAATTCTTCGAAGGACAAGAACACGATATCTTGAGATTACATCACGTCTATAGATTCGTTCGATTCCTACGAGCCTCATTTAGATTCTTGACATTTGGTTGGAAATATCATCGAAACCTTGATTCTCGATTGTTTATCATTTTCTTGATTCTTGATTAGAGTTGTGACACTTGAAACATTTGATAGAATCTTGAATCATGTTTTGTTTTCTTTTCGATTAACTTTTCAATTCAAACAAATCAAATATAAAAACGAATCGCACAATCCCTGTGGACGATCCGCACTCGCTTACGATCTACAATCGACACCGTAATTGATTGCGGTCAAATATAATTCTTTGATTGTGAACTTTATTCATTTTCTAAAATGACACACAAAGAAATGATCAATCAGCCACTTCGGTCGCATGATGAACCCGTATTTGTTGGGCGATGTACTTGTCCAAATCAGCTTTAGAGATTGTATCCTCCTTAGCCGTCGACAGAGCTGGTGGAGGATTTGATGACTCTCCCTATCGTCTCCAAGGACGATCGGGGGCTCTTCAGCCGGGGGATCATGTTGTATCATCATCCCTATCATGTCCTGGAAGAGGAGGCCCATACGCTGTATGTTGGCTGCATGTTCAGCAGCCTCTTTGTCCTTCTTCTCCTATATCCGACGAAGGAATTCGGCGTCGGTTTCTTCCTCCTGGCGCTCATCTGAGGACGTTTCAGGGTTCTCTTTTGGCCCTGTAAGTGCGGCCATAGCGTTCATCATCTCCTGGAGCTTCTGTTGCTGCTCCTGAGCCTTGGTCACTGACCGTGTAAGCGGTCTATGACCCGTGGATGCACGGCTGTCTTCTTTTCCCGATGCCATGTAAACCGTATGAACTGTTATGCCCCCTGACTTGGGGCGTTTTGGTTCACCATTTTTAACTTTTGCCGCTGACGCGGGAGTTTTCTCTGGCCTCCTTCTTTTGTGGGCCGTTGAGGTTGAAGGGGCCGTTGCAGTGGGCACCCTAGCGATTGTTGTCCCTTGCTGTTTAATGGGACGGTCCTTGTCTTTTTCCACCTTCGCCTTTTTTTGGCGACGAGAGTGACCTGGGTCAATCACGGAGTCTTGAACCCTCCGCCAAACTTTATAAATTTTTGAAGACAGCCGTTGAGGGGGCTGTTCTTGCTTTGTTTCCGGATCTCTCTCCATAGGTGGAGGGGATCTTTTCAATGTAGCGGTTGGAGAGTTCCTACGTACCCTCCTCAGCAGTTCAAAGCTGTTCCCCGTTGGAACAGCAGCGTTGACTTCCACCACTGGAGCCGGTGGAGTTAGCCCTGAGGGGGAGTTTCCCCCTGCCTTTCTCACTCGTCGCCAATGGCGACGTCGAGCACGGCGAACCATTGGGACTGGCTCAGAGATAGAGATAGCTTCTTTTTGCCCCCTGTCTGAATGAGGCGCCGTCGGTGATAACCTCTTAAAGACTGAAGTTGTCTTTTGAGGGGTGATATTCAACATGTCGAAGACGAATCCTCGGGCAGGGGCAGGAGCAGGAATCGTCAGTCTTGAAAAGACTGACTCTTTGACAGGGGAAGCCGCCTTGACGACTTCTGGAGCAGCAGTTATTTCCTTCCTTGGGACAGCCAGTTTAGAGTTCTGATTTAGCTTGATGAAAACAGAAGCTGTCGATTTGGTAGCGGGCGACCCGTTGACAAGGGCCGTCATAGCAGTGAGCCGGTCGAAGACCGACTTTTTGTTCACTTCCGGTGCAGGTATTGGCATAGAGAAGCTTGTAGGTGGGATCATGGTCCCGAAAAACAGGCCGGTGGTGGCCTGGATCACCTGGTCTACCGGCAGAGCGAGGAAGGAAGCCGCTTGGGTCCCATATGCTACACCTCCCAGTGAGGTGGAGCGTCCGTTGCAGTGGTACTTCGAGCAGTTGGTGCAGTTAAAGGTCATTGAATCTTGAGTTCTGCGCCAGGCAAAAGACCAAATCTTAGTAACTTGAAATCCGAAGGCAACCATTTAACAAACCGCGATTGGTTCGCGAAGACGACACACGAAGTGTGGAGTGGAAAGAGGAAGAGGTCCCACCGGGCGTGCCAGAATCTGTTCCCCTCCGAAAGGCGGCGCACAGGACCGCGATGTCCTGACGCTGAGATTCGGGGCAGATGCTATTTGGTTTTATCCGTCCACCTCTCCGAAGATGCCAAGTTGATTTATGGCACCGTGTATCGGAGGTTTAGACGGATGCGGCCGATGTAGCAGATTTCATCAGATTCCCCCTCGCTTGAGGGGTTTTTTGATTGTGGGGACGCTCTTCCCTGCAGGCGCAAGCCCCTGCAGTTAATTACGCTACCGCATCACGGTAACAACTTTCTCCTTCTCCAGAATTTCACTTCGTGTCGTGTGTGTTTTGTTTGTGGTTTCCCGTGGATTGTATACGGAGACTGAGTAATGCCATCGCCCGTAGGACGTGGATTAGTCCAAATCCGTATTTACTTAGATTTGGGTTTGGTATTTTAGTTTAAGGATATGTTAGCCATGTTTAGGCTAAGATCGACTTAAACGTTCGTTAAGGATACATTAGTCTTGTTTGGGACTAAGATCGACTTAACGTAGTGATATATGGCCATCAGGACTCGTCACCTCTCTGACGTCGTTGAAGGATTACGACGACAGGTGTCAGAGGAGCTCAGAGATGTACCCTTGAACCAAAGTTGATTTGGAGTTTTATCATTCATTTAAATGTCTAAGGATACGTTAGCCGTATTTGGGGCTAAGATCAACTTAAACGGGACCGTTTAGATCCGGCAAAAGAGCATTTGGAGGCTCTATTGTTCCAGTTTAGGGACATAGTGGTCCATAGGTAGTTTAGGGACGTTGCGGTCCATGCTCCAGTTTAGGGATGTGGTGGTCCATATTCCAGTTTAAGGACGTGGTGGTCCGTTATTAGTTTAGGGACGTTTCGGTCCTGATATTAGTTTAGGGACGTTTCGGTCCGATATTAGTTTAAGGACGTTTCGGTCCGATATTAGTTTAAGGACGTTTCGGTCCAACATTAGTTTAAGGACGTTTCGGTCCACGAGTTTAAGGACCCCGCAGTCCATATTGACGTATGTGGTCGTCGGGACTCGTCACCTCTCTGACGTCGTTGAAGGATTACAACGATAAGTGTCAGAGGAGCTCGGAGATGTACCCTCGAACCGGATATAAATTGATTTAAGAGAGAGTTGTGCTCAGTCAATTTTATTTAAGGACTTACGGCCAAAATTGGGCTAAGTCCAGTTGAAAATGTTCACATTTTGTTTGCATTTGGCCTGTTAGGCCACTGTTTGGGCTTTCCCCTTTTTAGAATGATGCATAGCATTACTTCAGGATATTCATGCCTATTTTGACTAGGCTCTGCCCTTTTTATTATAATGCAGAGCATTTGTTTTGGTCCATTGGACCTCTCGATTGGGCTCTGCCTCTTTAAATAATGCATAGCATTATTTTTGGTCTGTTTAGACTTTTTAATTGGGCTCTGCCTTTTTTGAAATAATGTGCAGCACTTTTATTTGGTCCCTTGGACCTTCGATTGGGCTCTGCCCTTTAATAATGCATTGCATTAGATACCCTGACAGTGTCCCACATGGCTTGTCAGGTACTTTGCGCAATTAATGAGCGCAAGCGCTCATGAAGGTGACACGTGTCACGTTCTGGTGAGCGCAAGCGCAACAGCGCAGTGCGCTGCGTTAGGGCGCTGCGCTGCTGTACTGCTGATACGTGGCGCTTCCTGGCGGCTTGCGCAATAGCGCAGTTTTGGCAAGTGCCGGGCACTGTTCTCATTCTTTTGGATCAATTTCAGATCAGAGAAAACAAGTTTTTTTCTTGTTTTCTAAAGAACCAGTGGTTCATATAAAGTGCAAGGGACTGTTATCTTGAGAATCTTTTAGATTCAGAACCAATGGTTCATAAAAAGAAGTGCAAGGCACTGTTTATTATTTATTTTTTTCTTTTCTTTTCATTAGAGATCCTAGATCTTGTTCTCAGATCAATGATCTGTTCCTATGAGAATTTTCTCTTTTTCTAAAGGTTTTTACCTTTTTCTTTATTCTTGAGGATTTCTCTCCAATTCTTCAGAGTATTCTCTGTTTAATTTATCACCCAAAAAAAAAATGTTCCCTCTTTGAATTGAGGTCTAGGGTCCTTTTTATAGTGCCCATAAATTAGTTAAATTTGTTAAAGAGATCTTTCTCTGAGTGATTTGGGGAATTTTCCCCACCGTTGGATCTTTGATTCAAGGGCTTTCTGTTTTACAGAAGAAAATCTTCTTGTTTTAACAAGAACATAAAGATTTCTTTAAATCTCCATTCTGTTTTGCGTAACTCCCCAGCGCTTGACACGTGTCACGCAGCGCAGCGCTTGCGCAGCTGTGCTTGCGCAATTGCACAGACACGTGTCGTGCAGTGCAGTGCTTGCGCAACTGTGCTTGCGCAGTTGGCTTGCGCAACTGCGTAGACACGTGTCGCGCAGTGCAGTGCTTGCGCAACTGTGCTTGCGCAGTTGGCTTGCGCAACTGCACAGACACGTGTCGCGCAGTGCAGCGCTTGCGCAACTGAAATGTTGCTTCCTTTACTTTTTTGTTTTAAACAGAGCTTTGTTCTGATTGGTTGCGCTGCCTCGGGCGCTGCGCTGATGCGTCTGCGCCAGACACGTGGCGCCCTGCGCTCAGCGCAGAGGATCTGAAGCGTTGCTTCATTTATTGAAACTTAGATTTTGGGCAAATCGGAAGCGTCGCTTCTCCTGAGATATCTTTTCATCTCCTTTTTTCAAGTCAAACTCGTATTTCCAAAATTCTGATTTCCCGGGCCTTGGAAATGATTTCATTGTGCACAGAATCTTCTGTGCCTGGGTCTATATATATAATTCGAGGCTGAGCCTTTTCTTCTCTCATTTTCAGAGAACTTCTTCGATCATGGCTTGCAATCGCCCTCATGCCCGCCGACAACCATGGGAGGTGCCGATTCGGGACATTGTTCCCCGCTTTGCTGCGCGCCTGGTGGATTCTTCTCTCTCGGACGAGCAGTGCGATGCTGTACTGCACGAGCTTTTGACTCGTGTGGGGTCTCCTCTCCCTCCGAATTCCATTTGGCTTCGGATGATCCTTGCCTCGGTGCTCGCCGACATTCTCTCTCCTCCAGCAGAGATGTCCTCGGCAATGCTGGATACCGCCGAGGACAAGATTGAGTGCTTTCTTGAAGCGCACTTGATCACCAAAGCCCTAAGGGACTGCTCTCTCCACTTGCTGAGCCAGATACGGGCTCGTCGGGTTGTCATCGCCACTCTTTCCCGGGAGTGCGGCATCGACCGTTGGATGGCTACCCCTCGGGAGGATCGCCGTTTCGACATGATGGAGAAGACGGAGAGAGAACTGAATAATCTCCTCTTTCTTTTTGTGAATCCCTGTCTTTCTGATCCCGTATTCGGTGATATTTTTTTAACTGTAATAACAATAATAATGAATAAGTATTTTTCTTTTTAATCAAGTACTTCATTGTCTGTTAAGGGTTCTTTTATTTCATTTCTCTGTTGCGCTTGTGCATCGTATAATTTTAATTTGTTATTATCAAATGCATGTTATTTCGCGAGGGTAAATTGCCTTTTAGCACTTAACCTTTTCCCTTTTAACGAAACGGTGCATCTGCGCTAGCGCATCTGCGCTGACACGTGTCACGGAGTGCAAAGTGCAGCGCAACTGCGCTAACACGTGTCACGCAAGTCGCAGCGCAACGAGCAACGCAACTGCGCAAAGCGCGTCTGTGCTGACACGCGTTCGCGTTAGCACACCGCTCGTGTAGCTGAAGCGTTACTCCCTTTAACAAAGCTTTGCTCTGATTGAGCGCGCCTTTTTTTGGATGCTGCGCTAATGCATCTACACCAGGCACGTGGCGCGTTTGCGCGCAGCGCAAAGAATCTGAAGCGCTGCTTCATTTATTGAAGTTTAAAATTTTCAAAGCAAAGCTTTGCTTCTGATTGGGGGAAGATGAAGCGTTGCTTCCATCTTCCGCCTCGGAATTTGATCAGAGCTTTGCTCCGATTGGGGTAAACAATGGTCAACTAGTCCAACCTAGTCAACCGGTCAACAAAGTCAACTCCTCAACAACCATGTCACTATAATACTTAATTAATATTATTGTTAATCATATTTCTTATTCTCATTAGGGGTTTAGCAAAAAAGTCAATAGTCAACAGTCAACAGTCAAACAACGCTAATGAGAATCCTCTGCCTCTGTCTCTCTGTCAACTGTGCATGCCACACCCGCATCCGCGTTCCAAGGAACACGAATACAAACGAGATAAAACCAATCCCAAAACGTACACTAGGATCTGGCTTAAACCAAAGCCCGCTAGTGTTAACTGTCCGGACACTAAACGTGCACAAGTGCATGGATGTGACCGAATCCCTGTCGCAAAAACCATGCGACCTGTCGCAAAACCATGCGGACCTCTACTCTTTTACCTAAAGGAGAATAGCTTTCTGTGTGGGACCTCTAAAGACTCGACACTACGCTGGCAGTGGGTTTAAACCACAGACCGCAAGCGGCACTAGCTGTGCGTAACGGTCCCCAGGTAGATGCCGACAAGAAGACGGACGAGGTGAAACCCATCTGAACTCCTACTGAGCCTGAATGTGACAATCTCCGTATAGTCCGGTCTGTTCGTCTGAGAACATCGCATGGCGGGGCCCTAGGGGGGGCGGTAAACGTCAGTCCTCTAATAGCGGTACAAGTCGTGTCGGAGTGTAGCCCAGAACACCCTGAGATAACACTGGAAGCCTACCAGTATATCTCGCTTGCCTTGGCCAGGGGACTACTTGTGTAATGGCTCTCCTAGACACAGCGTTGATGTCAACCCCCCAATACCGGAAGAGACGAGTCCTGTCTAACCTTCACTGCCTCCAAGTGCTTCGGGACTGCACCCAAATACTACCTGTTTGCACGACTCCTTTGAGCCGTGGTAGGGTAGTAATCAAAGTACAGTGGGAACACACTCGAGGCGAAGTGACAGTGTCAAGTCAGCGGACTAAGTTGTACTCATGGCACCTGGGAAACCGATAACTGACGATAGGTATAATACCAACCAACAGTTCCCGACGAGCCCTGTCTAGTGTACTCATAACCTAACGAGCACCCGCATACTATCTCAAGTACGACGTACTGACGGGTTGTGGGACAGACCGTCTCCTAAGTTAGGATAAGAAGCGCATACGCTAGTCTACTCCGGAATATCGATGCCCTGTCTCGATAGTCCTGCGACTAGGGACCTGCATAAGGATGTGCTTATAAATTACCCAACCTCCATGAGTGTGACTGCCATTCACAACACTGGTAATCAAGCAAAAGATCCTAAGGGCTCCACTAATGTGTAAAGGTGATATGCTAAAAGAAACACATGCACACATTAAAGCAGAAAACAAACCAAGTAGCATACTACCATTTTGAGCAAGATTGTCAATACAAGGTGAATATCCCAAGCTTCCATTAAGTAATATACATATTAGTATGATACAGTAATGGCCTCTAGGGTATATACACTAACAATTTCCCACTTGCACTAAGGCCATGTACTGGCGTATCGAAGACCTATCATTTCGATCAGCCGCTCGAACTGAGTCTGGGGGTAAGGCCTTCGTGAGTGGATCAGCAGTGTTATCTTCCGTATTTACTCTCTTCACCTCGATCTCCCGGCGATCTACGATCTCCCTGATCAGGTGGTACAGTCTCAAAATGTGCCTGGACTTTCTGATGGGACCTGTGTTCCTTCGGTAAAGCTATAGCGCCGTTTGTTGTCACAATACAGCGGTATTGGATCAACACTGGTAGGAACCACGTGAAGCTCCGTGAGGAACTTCTTCATCCAGACAGATTCCTTTGCGACATTGCAAGCAGCTATGTACTCCGCTTCCATAGTTGAGTCAGCAACGGTTTCCTGCTTGGAGCTCTTCCAGCAAACCGCCCCTCCATTGAGGGTAAAGACATAAACCCGACATGGGACTTGGAGTCATCCTTGTCACTCTGGAAGCTCGAGTCAGCAAAGGCCCTCGATCTGGAGGTCTTTTTCCGCCATACACCAAGAACATCTCCTTAGTCCTTCTCAGGTACTTGAGAATGTTCTTTACCGCTATCCAGTGTTTCTCTCCTGGGTCCGACTGATACCGGCTTACAACGCTCAATGCGTATGCTACATCTGGTCTGGTACACAACATCGCATACATAATAGAACCTACCGCAGATGCGTAGGGTATAGATGGACATACGAGCCCTTTCCAAATCAGTCTTGGGAGACATCTCTTTGGAGAGGGTGATTCCGTGACAAGCCGGTAGATTACCGCGCTTGGAATCTTCCATACTGAATCGTTTCAGTATGGTGTCGATGTACCTGGACTGTGAAAGTCCCAACATCCTTTTAGATCTATCACGATAGATTTGGATCCCCAGAATGTAGTTGGCATCGCCCAGGTCCTTCATGGAGAACCTCTGTGACAAGAATCCTTTGACTAACTGTAACATAGGAATATCATTTCCTATTAGGAGAATGTCATCGACGTACAAGACGAGGAATACCACATTTTTCCCTACAATCTTACTGTAAATGCATGGTTCATCTGGGTTTTTGATAAAGTCGAATTCTTTGACACTATCATCAAAGCAAGATGTTCCAACTCCGTGATGCCTGCTTCAGTTCATAGATGGACTTGAGCAACTTGCACACTTTACCGTTTCTCCCACTCTGATTGAATCCCTCTGGCTGATCCATATAGACGCACTCTTCCAAATTTCCATTTAGGAAAGCCGTCTTTACGTCCATCTGCCAGATCTCATAATCGTGGAAGGCAGCAATGGCAAGAAGGATCCGAATGGATTTGAGCATAGCTACCGGAGAAAAGGTCTCGTCATAGTCCAAACCAGGTCTTTGACGAAAACCCTTTGCAACAAGCCTAGCTTTATTGGTTTTGACTTGCCCATCTACACCAATCTTCTTTCTGAAGATCCATTTGCAGCCTACGGGTTTTACTCTTTCTGGAGCAAAGTCCAAAGTCCAAACTTTGTTGGTGTACATGGACTCCATCTCGGTCCGCATTGCATCCAGCCATTTTACTGAGTCACCTCTCTGAATGGCTTGCTGGAAGCTGGTAGGCTCATCATAATCAATGACACAATCCTCTCTATCCCCATCTATGAGAAAACCGTAGTATCTCTCGGGCGGATGAGACTGCCTACTACTCCTGCGGAGCGGCGCAGGAATGTCCGGTTCCTCTGAACCTTCTGGTTCTACTAAGGTTTCAGTAATAGCTTGTGGTTCTGGAATTTCTTCCAGTTCTATTGCGCTCCCACTTATCTGATTTTCTAAAAACTCAGTTTCCAAGAAGCGGGCATGACGAGAAACAAAGACTTTTTTCTCCTCTGCGTAATAGAAAAGATATCCCTTGGAGTTCTTTGGGTATCCCACAAACTTGCACTGTACCGAGCGTGCCTCGAGCTTGTCCGCATGCCGCTTTTTGACAAAAGCTGGACATCCCTATGTCTTTAAGATAGGGTTTCTTCCCACTCCACATTTGATATGGTGTGGTAGGCACTGTCTTAGTAGGAACATGGTTCGAGATATATGCAGCTGTTTTTAGTGCATTACCCCAGAAAGATCGCGGTAACTCAGCCTTACTCATCATGGAACGAACCATATCCAATAGGGTTCGATTCCGCCTTTCAGATACACCGTTGTGTTATGGTGTGTATGGAGGAGTACGCTGAGAAAGAATTCCATTCTCTTTTAAGTAGTCCAGAAACTCGGCACTCAAGTATTCACCACCTCGATCAGATCTTAGTGTCTTTATACTTTTGCCTGTTTGTTTTTCAACTTCATTCTTGTATTCCCGAAATTTCTCAAAGGCCTCGGATTTGTGCTTCATTAAGAAGACATGTCCATACCTAGAGAAATCATCTGTGAAAGTAATGAAGTATGAATAACCACTTCGCGCATGTGTAGACATTGGACCACACACATCACTGTGTATGAGTCCCAAGAGCTCGCTCGCTCTTACTCCGTGTCCAGTGAACGGAGTCTTTGTCATCTTTCCCATGAGATAAGATTCACAAGTGGCATAAGACTGATACTCGAACGGATTCAAGTATCCCTCTTTATGTAACTTTGTTAACCGTGTTTCATTAATGTGACCCAGTCTACAATGCCATAAGAAAGCCTGATTTAATTCCGGAGACTTTCTTTTAAGTGTGTTCTGGACACTGAAAATCTGAGCTTGATTCAATACGTTTATCCCGTTATTTAATGTACCTGACCCAATCAGAACTTGATTTAGGTGGATGTGTACTACATCGCTTACAAAAGTAAATTCATATCCTTCCTTAGAAAGTAAGGATATAGATATGATATTACAAGTCGCACCTGGTACATACAAACAGTTACGCAAAATCAATATCTGCCCAGTTGTCAGTCCAAGATGATATTCCCTTACGGATTCAGCATCCATGCTCATTCCGTTAGTGTAAGTCCATATTGCGACCCCCGGTTCTTACGGGGAGGCGGAAACGGTATAAAAAAAAAATTTATCGCAAGAGGCAACATGGACTAAACAAGGTCGGGATCGTGTCTAAACTAAACTAGCAAACTTGCTAAAGAGACTTAGCTACTCGGATGAAGGTTATACCTAAACTTGAACTCCTTCTTCTTCAAACCTTGTAGAGGTTGATGGTTCTTGCCTCGTAGCCTTCTTCCGTCGAAGATGGATCCACCTGAGGGTTCAACCTTTGGGCTCTTCCTCGATCTTTGAGTGAACTAGGGTTTTCGGCTTGCTAAACCTTGAACCTAGAATGAGTAGAGAGTATCTAGGGGTTGTTTTCTTTTCAAGGTGAGGGATTCTCAACACATGAGAAGGAGTCACCTTGAGCTTGAGGAAGAAGAAGATGAAATGAAGAGAGAGAAGAATTATGATAGAATGAGCTCTCTTTTTCCTTTTGCAACCATATCAAAAAGAAAAAGAATTATATAATTAACAATAATAATTCAAATGAGAATAGTTGATGGTTGTTTTGGAATGACCACTATCATACTTCATTAAATGAATGTTGGCAAGAATCAAGGAGCATCCTTGCTAAATAATGATGATGGTCAAACATTCAACCATGGTCAACAAGTCAACCATGGTCATCATGTCAACAAAACCAACCATAACATAATCTCATTTAATTACTATTATTAATAGTTATCTCACTAATTCATTAGGGTTTGGAAAAAGACGACTGTCAACTGTGCATACGCACCCGTTCCGAAACCCTAATGAAAAACCTCTTCCTCTGCCTCAAACAGCTGTGCATACACACCTGCATTCTCGTCCCGAGGAACAAGAATACTGAGAGATAAAAGCAACCCCAAAACATATACCAGTATCCGGCTCAAACCAGAGCCCGCTGGCAATATCCGTCCGGACTCCAAACGTGCACAAGTGCGCGGATGAGAACGAACCCTGTCACAAAACCATGCGACCTCTACTCTGTTTTGCCCAGAGGCGAATACCCTCTTTGTGGGACTCTAAAGACTCGACACTACGCTGGCAGTGGGTTTAACCACAGACCGCAAGCGGCACTAGCTGTGCGTAACGGTCCCCAGGTAGATGCCGACAAGAAGGCTGACGAGGTGAACCCCATCTGAACTCCTACTGAGTCTGAATGTGACATTCTCCGTACAGTCCGGTCTGTTCGTCTGATACATCGCATGTCGGGCCTAGGGGGCGGTAAAACGTCAGTCCCCCAATAGCGGTACAAGTCGTGTCGGAGTGAAGCCCAAAACACCCTGAGATAACACTGGAAACCTACCAGTATATCTCGCTTGCCCTGGCCAGGGACTACTCATGTAATGGCTCTCCTAGACACAGCGCGATGTCAACCCCCAATACCGGGAGAGACGAATCCTGTCTAACCGGCACTGCCTCCAAGTGCTTCGGGACTGCACCCAACCACTACCTGTTTGTACGACTCCTTTGAGCCGTGGTAGGGTATTGATCAAAGTGCAGTGGGAACACACTCGAGGCGAAGTGCCAGTGTCAAGTCAGCGGACTAAGCTGTACTCATGTCACCTGGGAACTGATGACTGAAGATAGGTATAATACCAACCTGTCAGTTCCCGACGAGTCCTGTCCAGTGTACTCGTAACCCAACGAGCACCCGTATACTATCTCCAGTACGACGTACTGATGGCTGTAGGACAGACCATCTCCCACACTGGGATGAGAAGCGCATACGCTAGTCTACTCCGGAGTATCGATGCCCTGTCTCGATAGTCCTGCGACTAGGGACCTGTATTAGGATGTGCTTATAGATTACCCAGCCCCCACTAGTGTGACTGCCATCACAACACTGGTAATCAAGCAAAAGATCCTAAGGGCTCCACTAATGCGTATAAGTGATACAGTAAAATAAACACAAGTACACATTGAAGTAGAAACAAACCAAGTAGCATACTACTATATTGAGCAAGTTTGTTTATACAAGGTGAATATCCCAAGCTTCCATTAAGTAATATACAAACTAGTATGATACAGTAATGGCCTCTAGGGCATATACACTAACAATCTCCCACTTGCACTAAGGCCATGTACTGGCGTATCGAAGACCTATCATCTCGATCAGCCGCTCGAACTGAGTCTGGGGTAGGGCCTTGGTGAATGGATCTGCAGTGTTCTCTTCTGAAGCAACCCTCCAAACCTCAATCTCCTTGCGATCCACGATCTCCCTGATCAGGTGATACCGCCTCAAGATGTGCCTGGATCTCTGATGGGACCTGGGTTCCTTCGCTAAAGCTATAGCCCCGTTGTTGTCGCAATACAGAGGTATTGGGTCAACAATGGACGGAACCACCTGAAGTTCTTTTAAGAACTTCCTCATCCAGACAGCTTCTTTTGCGGCATCAGATGCAGCAATGTATTCCGCTTCCATAGTCGAGTCTGCAACGGTTTCCTGTTTGGAGCTCTTCCAACACACCGCCCCTCCATTGAGGGTAAAGACAAAACCCGACATGGACTTGGAATCATCCTTGTCACTCTGGAAGCTGGAGTCAGCAAAGGCCTCGATCTGGAGGTCTTTTTCGCCATATACCAAGAACATCTCCTTAGTCCTTCTCAGGTACTTGAGAATGTTCTTTACCGCTATCCAGTGTTTCTCCCCAGGGTTTGACTGATACCGGCTTACCACACTCAGTGCATAATCTACATCCGGTCTGGTACACAACATCGCATACATTATAGAGCCTACCGCAGAAGCGTAGGGTATAATAGACATGCGATCCCTCTCTAAATCAGTCTTGGGAGACATCTCTTTAGAGAGGGTGATCCCGTGACAAGCCGGTAGGTTACCGCGCTTGGAATCTTCCATACTGAATCTCTTCACTATGGTGTCGATGTACCTGGACTGAGAAAGTCCTAATATCCTCTTGGATCTATCACGATGGATCCGGATCCCCAGGATGTATGAGGCATCACCCAGGTCTTTCATGGAGAACCTGTGTGACAAGAACCCCTTGACAGATTGTAGCATAGGAATGTCATTTCCTATTAAGAGAATGTCATCCACGTATAAAATGAGGAATACTACAGTTCTCGCTACAAATCTACTATAGATGCATGGTTCATCTGGATTTTTGATAAAGCCAAATTCCTTGACCGTCTCATCAAAACAGATGTTCCAACTCCGCGATGCCTGCTTTAGTCCATAGATGGACTTAAGCAACTTGCACACCTTTCCGCTGCTCCCACTCTGAATGAAACCCTCTGGCTGATCCATATAGACACACTCTTCTAAATTTCCATTCAGAAAAGCGGTCTTTACGTCCATCTGCCAAATCTCATAATCGTGGAAGGCAGCAATGACAAGAAGGATCCGAATGGATTTCAGCATAGCCACTGGAGAAAAGGTTTCATCATAGTCCAAGCCAGGTCTTTGACGGAAACCCTTTGCTACAAGTCTAGCTTTATAGGTCTCAACCTGTCCATCTACACCAATCTTCCTTTTGAAGATCCACTTCCATCCTACGGGTTTTACCCCGTCTGGAGCAATGTCCAACGTCCATACTTTGTTGGTGTACATGGACTCCATTTCGGTCCGCATTGCATCCAGGCATTTTACCGAGTCAACGCTCTGAACGGCCTGCTGGAAGCTAGTAGGCTCATCATAATCTATGATGCAATCCTATAGATCCCCGTCTATGAGAAAACCGTAGTATCTCTCGGGCGGATGAGACTGCCTACTACTCCTGCGGAGCAGCATAGGAATGTCCTGTTCTTTTGAACTTACTGGCTCTTCCAAGCTTTCAGTAATAGCTTGTGGTTCTGGAATTTCTTCCAGTTCTATTGCGTTCCCACTTATCTGAGTTTCCAAAAACTCAGTTTCCAAGAAGCGGGCATGTTGAGAAACAAAAACCTTTTGTTCCTCAGCGGAATAGATCAGATACCCCCTGGAGTTCTTTGGGTATCCCACAAACTTGCACTGTACTGATCGTGCCTCGAGCTTGTCCGCATGCTGCTTTTTTACAAAAGCTGGACATCCCCATATCTTAAGGTACTTAAGACAGGGTTTCTTCCCACTCCACATCTGATATGGAGTGGAAGGCACAGTCTTGGTGGGAGCCTTGTTCAAGAGATATGCAGATGCTTCTAGTGCATAGCCCCAGAAAGATCGCGGTAACTCAGCCTTACTCATCATGGAACGAACCATATCCAATAGGGTTCGATTCCTCCTTTCCGATACACCGTTATGTTGCGGAGTGTATGGAGGAGTACGCTGAGAGAGAATTCCATTCTCTTTTAAATAGTCCAGGAACTCGGCACTCAAGTATTCTCCACCTCGATCCGATCTTAGAATCATAATACTTTTGCCTGTTTGTTTTTCAACTTCATTCTTGTAATCCCGAAACTTCTCAAAGGCCTCGGATTTGTGCTTCATTAAGAAGACATGTCCATACCTAGAGAAATCGTTTGTGAAAGTAATGAAGTATGAATAACCGCTTCGCGCATGTGTAGACATTGGACCACACACGTCACTGTGTATGAGTCCCAAGAGCTCGCTCGCTCTTTCTCCGTGTCCAGTGAACGGAGTCTTTGTCATCTTTCCTATGAGACAAGATTCACAAGTGGCATAAGACTGATACTCGAACGGATCCAAGTATCCTTCTTTATGTAACTTAGTCAACCGTGTCTCATTGATGTGACCCAGTCTAAAATGCCATAAGAAAGCCTGATTGATATCTGGAGACTTTCTTTTGTGTGTATTCTGAACATTGAAAATCTGTGGTTGGTTTAATACGTATATACCATTGCTCAATGTACCTGACCCAATCAGAACTTGATTAAGGTGAATGTTTACAACATTACTTACAAACGCAAATTCATAACCTTCTTTAGAAACCAAAGATACAGAAATGATATTACAAGTTGCGTTGGGTACAAAAAAGCAATTACGCAAAACCAAAACATGCCCATCTGACATTCCTAAGTGATAGTCCCCTACGGCTTTAGCATCCATGCTAGCTCCGTTCGCAACTCTGAGGGTCATGTCACCTTCCTTCAAAAACCTACGGTTTCTCAACGCCTGCAAAGAATTACAGATATGAGATCCTGATCCGGTATCCAATACCCAGGAAGTAGAGTTTATAGAAAGACAGTTTTCAATAACATACACACCTGAAACTGAAGCCGCAACCTGCTTCAGTTCCTGTGTCCTGGCCTTCCAAGCCCTGCAATCTTTCTTCCAGTGTCCACTCTTGTGACAATAGAAGCATTCCTCTTTACCCACAAGCTTCCCCGCAATCTTTGTTGCCATTTCTTTTCCCTTCGTACCCATTTTACTAACACCGCCTCTTGGTTTGGCGGGGGCTTTCTTCCTCTTTCCCTTGGCTTTTGCCTTGGACCTGGAGGAAGAAGATCCTCCTACAAACAAAGCGGGTGTATCCCTACCCTTCTGTAGGGTGCCCTCTGCGCTCCTCAGTATGTTGAGGAGTTCTGAAAGTTCAACTTCCTTTTCTTGCAAGTTGAAATTCAGTATGAACTGGGCGTAAGTGGATGGAAGGGACTGGAGAATTATATCCGTATAGAGTTCACTGTCCAACGTGGTCCCAAGTTCCGCGAGCTCCTCAGTGTAGCCAATCATCTTAAGCACGTGGTCCGCTACCGATGATCCGACGTCCAACTTTGTCGAAAATAACTTCTTCGACACTTCGTATCTTGCGATACGAGACTGCTCTCCATACAGTTCTTTTGTATGGAGAAATATGGATTCCAAATCGATATTCTCGTGCCTCCTCTGATGATCGTTGTCCATCGAGGCAAGTACGAGGCACCTGGCCTTCGCGCTGTCAATCTCCCAAGTCTTACGGATTTCCTTATCCGCGATGCTGGAGGTAGGACCTGGGACGGGGGGAGCTTTGGTGGTAAGAAGATACCTCAGCTTGTCGTAAGTGATTGCCAACTTGACATTCCTGAGCCAATCTTTGTAGTTTGGCCCTGTCAATATGTTTTTATCTAGAAGTAACTTAAGTCCATTCATTTCGATTTGGTCGCTGCAGGGGGAGAGAAGAAACACTTTAGCATGATGCTCTTGCAAGTTTAGAATGGTTTTTAATTTGTCTAAACAGGATGGCTCCCACTGTCTCTCGAATCCCTCCTCAAACCATAAAGGAAGAATTAGTCAGGATCAATCCCACCGCACAATACTTGCTTAACCGTTCAGCCAGGCCAGTGTCGGTACTTCGAGGGAGGTTTTCCAACGCTTTCGCGAAGTTCCTTAATTAAATAACCTCTTTTCCCTGGGGGCGTAGCCCCGCTAACACTTTTCTAGGCACTTACTAGGTTTATAGCATTGATCGTTTAGTGAGAAATTTCCCGAGGAGTAGCATATACTCACAGTAGGATCGGGATCCAAATATCATCGTGTGACGAAACTGAAGGAATCCTACCAGAATCACCACACTCCAAATGGTATGCAAATCTAGCAAGTTTCAGTACTTATGAAACTCCCGATGTGGATTTTTGCCCCATGCTCTTATGACCTTGACGAAGGTCAACAAATCATAAGTCACATGTCAAGTTCTGCCCGTCATTATCCAGGTTAATTTGAACCCACCCGTATATACCCTTGACGAAGGTCAACAAGGCAATACGACTGTCCCAAACCAACGCATCTATCTATGCTACATATGAACACCCAACAGCTACCAATCTCTATGTCTTGACGAAGGTCAACAAACATAGCTTGAATACTATTGAACATTCATACGAAACGACGGAGGGCTACGAATGGTTTTGGCGAAACCGTGAACATAGTGAACTTGATATAATCGATGGAACGAGATAGCTTTTAGAAGGAGTGGCTCTAGCTCCGCATTTAAAAGTTAGTTTTGAAAAGAACCGAGTGGTTTTTCGAAAGTGTTCCAACGATTTTAACTTGGTTTATTATCTAGCATTAGTTCTTTAAATGCGTGATATTCTTGCATTAGTACTTTTAATGCGTCCCATCATTTAAATCCTACCATTGCAGAAAACAACTAAAATATGACGTACGCTTATGCCATTCGCATTCGCCACGGGGTCCCGTCATCACTCGTTAGGTTACTTAACTAACGACAGAGCGGGGGCTGGGCTAGCGCGGCTGTAAAACATAAGCAACGCCTAAATAGAAAGCAATGATAGACATTACAGATTACAGATGAATACATTGGATATACTAGCAATCCGCAATCCTTTCGAGCCTGGAACGAAAAGCGGATAACACGGTCACGGTGAATAGCCAAATACCCCACCCAAGACCCCTACGGGTGCGGCAAACTACCCGCCAAGTACTCGGCAGTTTGTGCACCCCCTCCATGGGTCTATCCTAGGAGCAAAAACAGTAAAAAGAATTATACAATGACGGCTACAACCCCGACCCGGTTGTGCGGCCAAACAAATAATACGATTACATCAATTTACATTTACAATGAATGAAAGAAAAACAAAAGCTCATCTCACATCCACCCCGGCTATTCACCCGCGACAGTCCAACACATTCATATACACAATCCAATATCAAACACAGATCATGTATAACCCCGACCAATCGTCTTATAGCGATTAGCCGACGTTCAATACATGCAAGCATCACAGATATAACCATCATAGTCAAAGTGCAGTGAAGTTCGGAAAAAATACGGAATTATAGGACCCCAAAAGTAAATTTCAGTTCTGGAAAATCTGGGCACATATAATATATTTTAAAAATCCCAAAACCAACACAGACACACACTGCACGAAAAACGATGCAGAGAAGACGACAAACGGCGGCGGTTCCGCGGCACATGCCTACCTCGTGCCGCGGAAGCGCGGCGGTTTGAACGAAACAGTGGATCATTTTTCATGGGTGTTCACACAAAACCCTGAGCCGAATTTTCTAGTATAAAGTTTTTCATTTAGAGCAGAAAAAATTTCAACAGAAACTTAGGGTTTTAGTTTTTCCGGTTTTGTGATTTTTTTCGGTTCCGAACTTCGTTACACTTTACTACCAAGCTAGTTTAAGTTTAGTTAGGCTCTGATACCACTGTAAGTCCATATTGCGACCCCCGGTTCTTACGGGGAGGCGGAAACGGTATAAAAAACAAATTTTTATCGCAAGAGGCAACATGGACTAAACAAGGTCGGGATCGTGTCTAAACTAAACTAGCAAACTTGCTAAAGAGACTTAGCTACTCGGATGAAGGTTATACCTAAACTTGAACTCCTTCTTCTTCAAACCTTGTAGAGGTTGATGGTTCTTGCCTCGTAGCCTTCTTCCGTCGAAGATGGATCCACCTGAGGGTTCAACCTTTGGGCTCTTCCTCGATGTTTGAGTGAACTAGGGTTTCCGGCTTGCTAAACCTTGAACCTAGAATGAGTAGAGAGTATCTAGGGGTTGTTTTCTTTTCAAGGTGAGGGATTCTCACCACATGAGAAGGAGTCACCTTGAGCTTGAGGAAGAAGAAGATGAAATGAAGAGAGAGAAGAATTATGATAGAATGAGCTCTCTTTTTCCTTTTGCAACCATATCAAAAAGAAAAAGAATTATCTAAATAACAATAATAATTCAAATGAGAATAGTTGATGGTTGTTTTGGAATGACCACTATCATACTTCATTAAATGAATGTTGGCAAGAATCAAGGAGCATCCTTGCTAAATAATGATGATGGTCAAACATTCAACCATGGTCAACAAGTCAACCATGGTCAACATGTCAACAAAACCAACCATAACATAATCTCATTTAATTACTATTATTAATAGATATCTCACTAATTCATTAGGGTTTGGAAAAAGACGACTGTCAACTGTGCATACGCACCCGTTCCGAAACCCTAATGAAAAACCTCTTCCTCTGCCTCAAACAGTTGTGCATACACACCTGCATTCTCGTCCCGAGGAACAAGAATACTGAGAGATAAAAGCAACCCCAAAACATATACCAGTATCCGGCTCAAACCAGAGCCCGCTGGCAATATCCGTCCGGACTCCAAACGTGCACAAGTGCGCGGATGAGAACGAACCCTGTCGCAAAACCATGCGACCTCTACTCTGTTTTGCCCAGAAGCGAATACCCTCTGTGTGGGACTCTAAAGACCCGACACTACGCTGGCAGTGGGTTTAACCACAGACCGCAAGCGGCACTAGCTGTGCGTAACGGTCCCCAGGTAGATGCCGACAAGAAGGCTGACGAGGTGAACCCCATCTGAACTCCTACTGAGTCTGAATGTGACATTCTCCGTACAGTCCGGTCTGTTCGTCTGATACATCGCATGTCGGGCCTAGGGGGCGGTAAAACGTCAGTCCCCCAATAGCGGTACAAGTCGTGTCAGAGTGAAGCCCAAAACACCCTGAGATAACACTGGAAACCTACCAGTATATCTCGCTTTCCCTGGCCAGGGACTACTCGTGTAATGGCTCTCCTAGACACAACGCGATGTCAACCCCCAATACCGGGAGAGAAGAATCCTGTCTAACCGGCACTGCCTCCAAGTGCTTCGGGACTGCACCCAACCACTACCTGTTTGCACGACTCCTTTGAGCCGTGGTAGGGTATTGATCAAAGTGCAGTGGGAACACACTCGAGGCGAAGTGCCAGTGTCAAGTCAGCGGACTAAGCTGTACTCATGTCACCTGGGAACTGATGACTGACGATAGGTATAATACCAACCTGTCAGTTCCCGACGAGTCCTGTCCAGTGTACTCGTAACCCAACGAGCACCCGTATACTATCTCCAGTACGACGTACTGATGGCTGTAGGACAGACCATCTCCCACACTGGGATGAGAAGCGCATACGCTAGTCTACTCCGGAGTATCGATGCCCTGTCTCGATAGTCCTGCGACTAGGGACCTGTATAAGGATGTGCTTATAGATTACCCAGCCCCCACTAGTGTGACTGCCATCACAACGCTGGTAATCAAGCAAAAGATCCTAAGGGCTCCACTAATGCGTATAAGTGATACAGTAAAATAAACACAAGTACACATTGAAGTAGAAACAAACCAAATAGCATACTACTATATTGAGCAAGATTGTTTATACAAGGTGAATATCCCAAGCTTCCATTAAGTAATATACAAACTAGTATGATACAGTAATGGCCTCTAGGGCATATACACTAACAGTTAGCAACCCTAAGAGTCATATCACCTTTCCTGATAACCCTACGGTTTCTCAGAGCCTGTAATGAATTACAGATGTGAGATCCTGATCCGGTATCCAATACCCAGAAAGTAGGGTTAACTGACATACAGTTCTCTATTACAAACACACCCGAAGCCGAAGCCACAACATGCTTCGAATTCTGGCTACTGGCTTTGCTAGCCCTGTAATCCTTCTGCCAATGTTCATTCCCGTTACAATACGAACGTCCCTCTTTTACTACATCCAGTCCTGAAACTTTTGCCCTTGCTTTTCCTTCTTCTTCCCTGGTTTCCTTCAGGGTATAAGCAGAGGGCAGGGACTGTAGAATCAAGTCATTATTTGACCCGTTCTCCAACGTGGTCTTCAGGTATGTGAGCTCAAAATAGCTGGTCTCTGTAAGGACGTTGTCCCCTACAGATGACCCGACAGCCAACCTCGCTTGAAGCAATTCGTTCGAGGTCTCATATCTTACGATACGAGATTGCTCTCCATATAAATCTTTGTTATGGAGGAAGATAAAAACTAAGTCCATCTTCTCGTGCTGCCTCTGGTTTGCACCATCAACTAAGGCTAACACGAGGCACTTGGCTTTCACACAGTCTTTTTCCGATGTCTTACGGATGTCAATATCTGCGACAGGGGAAACTGGTCCTGAGACGGCAGGGGTTTGATTAGTTAAGAGGTGTCCCAGCTTGTCATGAGCAATGGACATATGGACAGACCTTTGCCAATCATAAGGTTCAGTCATTTTATTATCTAGATGTAACCTATGTGTGGTCACTGGGTCACTGCAATTAAGAGAGAGAGAAGAAAACACTCAGCATGATGCTCTTGCAAGTTTAGATTGGTTTTTAATTTATCTAAACAGGATGGCTCCCACTGTCTCTCGAATCCCTCCTCAAACCAAAAACGAAGAATTAGTCAGGATCAATCTCACCATACAATACTTGCTTAACCGTTCAGCCAGGCTAGTGTCGGTACTTCGAGGGAGGTTTTCCAACACTTTCGCGAAGTTCCTTAATTAAATAACCTCTTTTCCCTAGGGGTGTAGCCCCGCTAACACCTTTCTAGACACCTACTTGGTTTATAGCATTGATCGTTAAGTGAGAAATTTCCCGAGGAGTAGCATATACTCACAGTAGGATCGGGATCCAAATATCATCGCGTGATAAAACTGAAGGAATCCTACCAGAATCATCACACTCCAAATGGTATGCAGCGCTAGCAAGTTTCAGTTCTTTTGAAACTCCCGATGTGGATTTTTTCCCCATGCTCTTATGACCTTGACTAAGGCCAACAAATCATAAGTCACATGTCAAGTTCTACCCGTCGTTGTCCAGGTTGATTTGAACCCACCCGTATATACCCTTGACTATGGCCAACAAAGTAATACGACTGTCCCAAACCAACACATCTATCTATGCAACATATGAATATCCACCAGCTACCAAACACCGTGCCTTGACTAAGGCCAACAAACACAGCTTGAATACTGTTGAATATTCATATGAAACGACGGAGGGCTACGAATGGTTTTGGCGAAACCTTGAACGTAGTGAACTTGATATAATCGAAGGAACCTTGATAGCTTTTAAAAGGAGTGGCTTAAGCTCGTGTTTTAAAAGTTATTTTTGAAAAGAAACCGAGTGGTTTTTGAAAGTGTTCCAACGACTTTTACTTGATTTATTTTCCTTGCATTAATTTTAATGCGTCCCATCATTTAATCCTACCATTGCAGAAAACAACAAAAATATGACGTACGCTTATGCCATCCGCATTCGCCACGGGGCCCCGTCATTACCCGTTAGGTTACTTAACTAACGACAGAGCGGGGGCTGGACTAGCGCGGATGCAAAACATAAGCAATGCCTAAATAATATCATATATAGATATACACATTCGTTACATGAAATGATAGCCATTCCAGATCATAGATGAACACATTGGATATACTAGGAATCCGTAATTCGTACGAGCCTGTAACGAAAAGCGGATTACACGGTCGCGATGAATAGCCAATACCCCACCCTAGCCCCTACGGGTGCGGCAAACTACTCGCCAAATATCCGAAGCGGAGCAACCTCCCTCAACGACGTGAATAGGCCACTCGGCACTTCAAGATACCCGGTAGTTTGTGCACCCCACCTTGGGTTTATCCTAGGAGCAAAAACAGTAAAAGAAATTATACAATGACGGCTATAACCCCATCCCGGTTGTGCGGCCATAAAATAATATTACATCAATTAGAAATTTACATGAAATGAAAGAAAAAGAAAACTCTCATCTCACAACCCCCTGGCTATTCATCCGCGACAATCCAATGAATTCATATACACATACCATCAACATTATAGATCACAGATATGTATAACCCTTAAAAAATTGACGTATAGCGATTAGCAGACGTTCAATACATATAACACATCACAGATATATACCCGTTAGCTTAAGTCTTTAGAAGTTCGATCAAAATACGGATTTTCAAGCCCCAAAAACTAATTTTGCTTTTTGGAAAATCTGGGCAGAAAAATCATATTGTAAAAATCCAAAAACAACCCTCTAAACAAACTGCATGAAAAATCGTCCACGGCCGAGTCAACTCGGCCGCGGATCCGCGGCGGGAGCAAGCTCCCTCCGCGGTTCCGCGGCGCGTTGATCGGTTCAGTGGACCATTTTTCTATAGTTTCTTCTAAAAACCCTGAGCCGAATTTTAAGATAAGATTTATCATTTTTAGAACAGAAAACAAATTCGACAGAAAGTTGATTTTACGGGTTCGTTTCGCGACTTTTTCTCCGATCGAACTTCTAGTTACTTTGCTAACATGTTAGATAGTGTTTAACTAGGCTCTGATACCACTGTAAGTCCACGTTACCTCTCCCGGTACTTACGGGCTTGCGAAAATGATGAAAAACGATTTTTCAAGAGGTGGTAACATGGACACAAAATACGGATCTTTGTTAAACAACTACCTAACAACCTAACTTGAGAGTTACCTACTCGGTTAGGGGGTTATACCTTTCTTGAACTCCTTCGTCTTCAACTCTTTACGGTGTATGGATCGCCTTCACCTCGTTGTCTCCTTGCGCCGAAGATGGATCCACCTGAAAGCTTCTACCTTTGGCTTCTTCTTCGAACTTGAAGAAACTAGAACACTTGGTTTGCTAAACCTTGTGAACTAGGATGAGTAGAGAAGTGATATGGGTTTTCTTTTATCTCTAAGGCAATGTTTCTCAACTCATGAGAGGGAGTTGCCTTGAGCTAGAGAGAGAGCAAGAGGAAGAGCAAGAGGGAGAGCTCAAGCAAGAGAGAGAAAGCAAATGAGAGAATGAGTAAGTCTTTTACCATCCAAGCTCTCATAATCCAAAACCATCATAACAAATAATAGTAATCAAGTATTATGTGATGGTTCAAGTCAAAATGGCTATATCATTTCATGCACTCATTTTATAAAAAGAAACAAGCAAGCAAAAGTCTTTGCCATGAAATGATAGCCATTGTCATGATGATGGTCAACTAGTCCAACCTAGTCAACCGGTCAACAAAGTCAACAAGTCAACAAAGTCAACCCCTCAACAACCATGTCACTATAATACTTAATTAATATTATTGTTAATCATATTTCTTATTCTCATTAGGGTTTAGCAAAAAGTCAATAGTCAACAGTCAACAGTCAACAACCCTAATGAGAATCCTCTGCCTCTGTCTCTATGTCAACTGTGCATACACACCCGCATCCGCGTTCCGAGGAACACGAATACAAACGAGATAAAACCAGTCCCAAAACGTACACTAGGATCTGGCTTAAACCAAAGCCCGCTAGTGTTAACTGTCCGGACACTAAACGTGCACAAGTACACGGATGTGACCGAACCCTGTCGCAAAACCATGCAACCTGTCACAAAACCATGCGACCTCTACTCTTTTGCCTAAAGGCGAATAGCTTTCTGTGTGGGACTCTAAAGACTCGACACTACGCTGGCAGTGGGTTTAACCACAGACCGCAAGCGGCACTAGCTGTGCGTAACGGTCCCCAGGTAGATGCCGACAAGAAGACGGACGAGGTGAAGCCCATCTGAACTCCTACCGAGCCTGAATGTGACAATCTCCATACAGTCCGGTCTGTTCGTCTGAGAACATCGCATGGCGGTCCTAGGGGGCGGTAAACGTCAGTCCCCTAATACCGGTACAAGTCGTGTCAGAGTGTAGCCCAGAACACCCTGAGATAACACTAGAAACCTACCAGTATATCTCGCTTGCCCTGGCCAGGGAATACTTGTGTAATGGCTCTCGTAGACACAGCGCGATGTCAACCCCCAATACCGGGAGAGACGAATCCTGTCTAACCGTCACTTCCTCCAAGTGCTTCGGGACTGCACCCAACTACTACCTGTTTGCACGACTCCTTTGAGCCGTGGTAGGGTAGTAATCAAAGTACATTGGGAACACACTCGAGGCGAAGTGACAGTATCAAGTCAGCGGACTAAGCTGTACTCATGTCACCTGGGAACTGATAACTGACGATAGGTATAATACCAACCAACAATTCCCGACGAGTCCTGTCCAGTGTACTCGTAACCTAACGAGCACCCGCATACTATCTCAAGTACGACGTACTGACGGTTCTGGGACAGACCGTCTCCCAAGCTGGGATAAGAAGCGCATACGCTAGTCTACTCCGGAGTATCGATGCCCTGTCTCGATAGTCCTGCGACTAGGGACCTGCATAAGGATGTGCTTATAGATTACCCAGCCCCCACGAGTGTGACTGCTATCACAATGCCGGTAATCAAGCAAAGATCCTAAGGGCTCCACTAATGTGTAAAGGCGATATGCTAAAAGAAACACATGCATATATTAAAGCAGAAACAAACCAAGTAGTATACTACCATTTTGAGCAAGATTGTCAATACAAGGTGAATATCCCAAGCTTCCATTAAGTAATATACATACTAGTATGATACAGTAATGGCCTCTAGGGCATATACACTAACAATTAGTGGTTTAGAGATAAACTTGTGCATGATTGTGATCTTGGAAAGTTCTAGGTTGATGCTTAGTAGTTGTATGGGCTTGTAAGTGTTTATTGAAGTATAGTGAGTGTTTACAAATGCTTTTAACGCTAGAATTCTGGTCTGGACTTGAGATTAGAACTCGATACACGAACTTAGGATTTACCCCGTGTCGGTTTTGTGAAGTTTTGTTGGCCTACAGGGAATCTGGAGCAACCAGGGATGTGTATAAGAAAAACAAACAACTACATTGACCTAGTCAGACCACTAGGAGACCACTACAGAAGAACGAGACCAAAATAACAAAATTGGGCCGGCGACACTCGTTACTGTAGCACTTCTCGCCGGCCAAATTTTGGAGTTTGGTGTTGGTTTTTTGCATATAGCTCATACTCCTTATAACCTAGCTACTGTATTGGTTGTTTTGTCTTAGTCTATCTGAGCTAAAATCTGGGAGCATTTTGAGTTGGTTCTGGCTATGTTTTCCGATATTTGAAACTTGGATTTATGAAATTCTTAATGAGATTTAGTCGTTGGACGTTTGTACGTCAACGACGAGGGCTGTTTGGTTGTTTTTGCATGCGTAAGCTATAGGTTCTAACCTATAAGAAATTCGTGTGCCGTATCGGTTTTCGTACTTGGTTTTCATAACGATGCGATATGTGTTGATTTGTATGTACCTCGCGTGGACTTCCGAGACGACGAAGCACATCGACTTCGACTTAGCGATGAGATTTTCAGGTGAGTAGATTTATATCTATGGGGGAAGTCAGGTGGATGGCGTATAGCACCTTCGCAAATTATGAATGGAAACCGATATATAGAATATAGTTGGAGAAACCTATACTAGGAAACTACATATATGATCAAAAAGTTAGTTGGAGATGATATGAATGATTGAATACATATATCGAGATATGAGATGAAAGCTATAAGGATATGACATGAGATCGATGAATATGATAAATATAAGATTGAGATAGATGTGTTATGGGATCGGTAAAATATGATAAATATATATAAGATTACTTGATGTGAGTTGTTGATGTGATGAAAAGAGAATATGATGAAATAAGATGACTTGGCTTAATATGTCAATATACGGATGAGAGGCGATATGTGAATGTAGATACTTTTGCCAAGACATGATATGAGATTGATATGGATGTGACTTGAAATATATATATATATATATATATATATATATTTATAAGGATAATGAGTGATATACCGTACGAGACGTTAGATCCTAACCCTTATTGTTATATAGGTTGATAGAATCCCTAATTGTTTAATGCCGCCGTACGATGGATTACCGTACGCGATGAGCTTTACCTGATGATTGGTCCATACCCTTAACTCGAGGATGCCGTACGATGGATTATGCCGTACGTGATGCTGTGAGGCTGGACTGTCGATTGATAGATTCATCGATTCGGATATGTTATAGATATCGTTAATCACTGTCTACACTACTTAGTTTAGCCCTTATGTAGATGTTAGATTAGATACGTATACCTCATAATAGTGCAATTACGATTTACTTTCTATTACGTTTACGATATTCTTATTGCATTACGTATACCCGTGCTTCCATTATTTGTTATGATATCGTTGAATAGTACACCTGCACAATTATCGATGATGCGTATGTCACACATACACAGATTGCCGGCTCACACACTTTTATCATCCGTAATTGCTATGTCACTACACAGTCAAATTGCTATATCATGCTATTACTCTTAATTGGTTAGTATTATCACAGGACTCGTTTGTATGATATACTGATATGCTCACATCCCTATTCTATGTTGCATGATATACTGATATGCTCACGTTTCTGTTCTATGTTTGCATACATCATGCTTTACGATTATACGCATTGAGATGCTGTTTTCATGTGATTCTGGATTTGAGAATCGTGGTTATATTTCAAAAGAAAGTATGTATTGTTTTAAAAACATGGTTTCTCTTGATATGATATTTCGATGCATCCACCATGAGTTTTCTCGGTTCTGAGATTGGTTTTAGAAATCCCATTCGAGGAGATGGACGATCTGTTTGCGGGTACATGGTGGACCCGGTATAGTACCCCGGGGCAAGAAATGTATGTTGTGCAGTAGACGATGAGCCTGTAAGAGGGACTACTACCTACCGGTGATAGTTTGGACCCGGTGGTTATCCGGAGGATACCGACCGGATGGATATGGGCCGATCCGGACTGACGGAGCCCAAGATATGAGGATTTACATGTCGATGCTGGACACGGGTTTCATGATGTTTTGAGTGTCAGTGTTGGGCACTCAGGTTCCATGATTTTGATGTGTCGTTGATGGACACACGTTGGTTGATATCCTCATACATACATGCATATGCTTTCTTGATGTTTCGAGTGTCGATGTTGGACACTAAGGTTCCATGATATTGGTTGTCATTGATGGACACATGGATGGTATTCACCTGCATATAGGCATATGATTCAGATGTTTATTTGTATATGTCATTGGCATTGATTATATTATTGACATATATGCATACATGGTCACCCTAGATATCATAGTATTACCTTCTTGATATAGTGATCTAGGAAATCGCTGTTTTATTTGATTTCTACCTGCTGATGTTTTCTACTCACGAGTTGGCAACTCACCCCCGTTGTGCTACAGTTCTTGCAGGTTTGAACGCTTGGGATCAGTAGCGGTATCGCTGGCAGACTGCTTGCATTCTGGTGTTTTACTATGGTAGGTGGGACACATTAGATTGTGCCCACTCTCGTACTTTTACATTCTATTGTATCAGAAACTAGACTTTGTATATTTAGTGGACTTAGACGGACTTGTGGTTGCGAGACTTAGAGCGATGGGTATATGTTCGCTATGTGTGGATTTAATGTCTTGCTTTATTCATATTATTCTTTCTAGGTTGATCTTCGCCGTTGGGCATCGTATACATTGCTTGCATGGTTGTGATTCAGCCATTTGGCGAAGAGCTAGCTCCCGCTTGGGGATGCCTTTTATATTTTTATATATATGTGGTTTCGGTTCAAAATATACAAGGGAGGTGGTTCCCAAAATTATAAAGACGAAAAAATGTTCGTAACGATATTACAATCTACTTCTATTTTCTTATATCATTAATTATGCATTTATAGATAAATTTTATTTCATTATACCTTTATTTCAAAACTGCACCCCCACTATTTTCCGCAAAAAGGCTTAAATTTTCTGCGCTTCGGCTTACTTGAATTACGTTACGCCTTTGGAAGTTGCGTGATTTAAGTGTCGGTCACGTGCTAAATTATGGGTCGTGACAAAGTTGGTATCAGAGCGTTAGGTTTAACCTTGGTTTGAGTCTGGGTTTGACTATGCGGATTCTAGGGCGTATATATTTCGGAACCTAGGCTTGACCTTACGGAACATAGACTTGACGGGGGGGGGTATTAGACCCGAACTTTCGTTTCATAGGTTGACCTTGATTGATGGTCAGGTAGCTTGAGTAGAGTGACGTACCGTGCGTATGTTCCACGGCATACTTACGATGCGATACTCCGCTTAAGTGACCTTATGATATATATTCTTGAGATCCGTGCTTCTATTCGTTCCAATGATCATACTCTCATTGATTCCGTTCCTCCTTATGATCATGTATCCATTTTGGATCTGTTGATTCCTTTCGTTCCTTTGATCTATCTTCATTGATACATGCTTGAGATTCCTATCACCATGGTTTGAGCGCAGATTGAGCTGCTGCTAGTGATGCGGTCAGGGCGGGCTCATCATGGACGAGGACTGACCATCGTGTTTTCTGGTGACATGGGAACGTATCGGTTTAGTGTTGTGTTGTGATCTCTCGTTGAGGAAAGTGTTCGGTTTTGCACCGGGTGATCGGGCCATTGATAAAGTCTGCCGGATTGAGAGGACTGCTGATGTACAGCTTACCCCTGAGGTCATGATGTTGTCTATTGTGTAGATAGATGACACAGGCGTTGCTGAGATTGATAGGATATTGTTTCCAGAGTTTATGAACTGAAACCGCTGGAGCTTTCAGGCAGAGATGTGACAGTAGATAGCTAGTCTATCTCGAGTTGAGCGACTGATATGATTCGTATGATTTGATGCGCCGACGCAGGCTCAGTTGAGTTGAAGATTTCCAGTGTGGAGAATCTTACTCAGATCTAGAGTAGATCGATCAAGAGAGGACGTTGTTCGTTGGATGCTCCGATAGGAGATCAGTAAGTTGACCTGCTTCGGATAGAGGACCTCATCCAGATGCGTCGTGAGTGGATAAAGAATGGGCAAATGAAGCGTATTTTCCTTAGATAAATTGGACAAGTTCCCGAGAACGTTTCGGCTTGATATCTTCCACAGAGTGGTGAAGATACCCGAGTTCGAAATTTCGAGTCCTTGTAAGAGACTCCGGATTGTCTGTAACCGAGAACAAATTGCAGTATGCAAACAGCGAGACGTGACGTCGATGTGGATGATAATAAAGACGAGTGGACAAGAGGTTCATGCGAGATGTTAGCGAGCGGTTGTTACGCTCCGTTGATGCCATAGGGTTGATATGTGTACAGAGGCGTTAGATACAGCCAAATTTCAGATGAAAGCCGTGCCGAGGACACAACTGTCCGGTTATGAGAAAAGAGTTAAGCAAGAGTGCCAACCTTCGTATAGTTCGGCATATGTGAGATTAGAAGAAACCATGAGCAGGTTCTTTCCTGGACACCGCAGCGATAAATATTTGCACCCAGAGTGTTCCCTCATGAAAATTGAATAAAAATATATATATAAATATAAAAAGCAACGGGAAATGTCCCCAAATGGAGCATCACGTGTCCACACGTGATAGGCACTGCGCTTGACAAAACAAGGCTGAAACTGAGCCTCACGTGCAGACACGTGACTTCTATATACAAAGTATACAAGCGCCTTCTTGAAACAAACAATTGGCCAAAAGAAGTCACGTGATAGCACGTAACGCTCTTTGATGTGCTTAACTTTGTGGGATCACGTGCTACACGTGATGGGCTCCTATGCCTTCTGAACCGATAGAATTAAATTCTAAAATAAAAGGGGTCAAAGCCTTATTTGGAAAACATTTCCTTAGATCTTTCTAAACAAGAAAGATTGCGCTCTGCAAAGCAGAGCTCCGTTGGATTAAAAATCCAATGGTGATTAAAAATCACCAATTTACAGAAGAAGATTCTGTATAGGGAAATATTTTCCTAATCTTGTGAGAAATATCTTCTGTAAAACAGAAACCTTTGGATTAAAAATCCAACGGTGGATAAAATTCACCGATCAATCTAAAAGATCATTTTGGTTGATCAAAATCTCTCAATGAGAGATGTTCTGAACAAATTGATTCTTTTCTTTTTTCTATAAAGAGGAGCCAAGAGAGACAAGAAAGAGAAAGGAGAACCCCCCATAAACTTCAAGTTAAAAAAGAGAAAACAAAAAGAAAAAACCCGAGGTAAGAGAAGGAACAAAACACAGAGAATATCTCGTCTCTTTTCACCTCCATAAGAGTTTAACTCTTCTAAAAAGAACTTGAGAATTTAATTCTCATCGGGGAGATTCTGCCATGCGGATCCAAAACCTAAGGGGAGATCTAATTTCAGAGAATTTAATCTCCTAAAAAGTATATAGGAATTTAATTCCTCTGATAAGAGAAAGGGTTTAACCCTTCATATAAGAACTTAGTTCTTTCTTATAGTGAAAAATCTACAGAAGCAGATCTCCCTACAAGTTGAGAATTCAATTCTCACCGGTGAGATTCTGTTAGTTATATGTATGCCGTAGAGGCCATTACTGTACATAGGATGTATATTGTAGTGGATGCTGGGACATATATAGGGAGGACTTTCTTGCTCGACATGATAGTATGCTATCTGGTTACTCTTTGCCTTAACGTGTATACTGATTGTCTCTCTGTTACATGTTGGTAAAGCCCTTAGGATGTGTACTTGACTACTTGGACTATGATGCGGATCATACTAGTGGGGACATGGTAGTCCATAAGTACATCCTTCAAGGTCCCTAGTCGTGGGTGTATCGAGACGGGGCATCGATATACCAGAGTAGACTAGCGTATACCTTCTCGACCCATACAGATGGACGATGGATGATCCCATATCCATTGGTGTTTGACATCAGAGATGATATACGGGTGCTCAGTAGAGACTGGGTACACTGGACGGACTCGCCGAGAACTCCCAGATGGTATTATACCCTATGTCAGATGGCAGTTCTCTGGTGACACTGGTACATAGTAGTCTGTTGACCCGAGATCGCCATAGAGTCTTGTGTGATTCCCACTGTGCTTTGATTTCCACCTTACCACTTCCAAGAGGGCGTGCAAAATGGTGGCTTTTGTGTACAGTCCCGAATCACATGGAGGCAATGAGCGATAGGAGGGGATTCATCTCTCCCGGTATAGGGAGTTGATGTTGCGCTGTGTTCGATTGGCTATAACCGGAAATCCCTGGCCAGGGTTGCTGAGATGTACTGGTAAGAGTTATCAGTAGTTTCTCGAACTGTTATAGACCTCATATCGACACGACTTATCGAGCTATTGGGGTCTGACGTTTACCACCCCTAGACGAGATATGCGACATATCAGACGAACAGACCGGACTGTACGGTAAGTGTTACTGGTTGGATTCACAGGAGTGTGAGCGGCTTACTCGTCGATCTTCTGATCGCTCAATACCCGGGTGGCCATTACGTTTAGCAGACCGCTTGCGGCTTGTGGGTGTTTGATATGATCATCACCTGCTGCCGGCGTATTGACGAGTCTTTAGAGTCCTACACAGAGGTTTCCTGGCTCAAGCGAAACGAAATAGGAGCGTATATGAGATATGTGCGGGACCGAGAATAATGCGTGTATGTGGTACCGTATTCCATTCTCGCGATGAATGTATCGATTGGTTGTTTGCGATATAACCTAGTTATCGATTCAAGGATTGATTCGATAAGCCGATACATTGGATATTAGTCGGTTATATGAGATATGACCGAATCGTTAAATCAAGTGTTGATTTAATGATTTAATGCATAATTATATATTTGATATATTACTTTGTATTAACTAGTATTGGTTCACTTTAAATGGATTTTCTCACTTGATGTGCACATTGTATATGTGATATACTTTTGTACATTTGATTGTATCATGTTTGATGATACATGATAGTTTGGGTGTATGTTAAGATTAAACCATGGTTATGTAATGGTTAGGGTTTTGATTTTATTTACTTATTCATTTATTTATTTATTTATTCGTCTTTGAAAGATAAATAGAATGGTGGCTTATTTTGTTTCTTTCATGAAGCTTCATGAAGTGTTGAAAGCTTGAACATTTTGTTTGTTGACTTAACCCTAACCATTCAACCTAACTATAGTTTATTCTCTATACCTAACTATGGTTTCTATATGATAAGTATTCATTTGATTTTCTTTTTGAGATATACTTATCATATTCTTTCTTCTTCATCAACAAGAAGAAAAGCTTGCCTCCATCAATAGCAACTTGAGAAAAAGAGTGAGAAATCCAATTCTAAAGTGAACCCACTTCCTATTTCTTCATCCTCTACCACTTGCCAAGTAGTATAGGGTGTTTTCTTCACAAGTTTCATAACTTGGTGAGTTGGAGCTGGATCTTGAGTTGCCTCGACGTAGATCATCTTCGGCATCGAAGTCGACGACCTAGCCCGACCATTTCTCCGATGAAGCCGACGCCAGAGCCCGGGATCCGATGATCGCAGGGAGGAAACATCATCACGGAGCTATGGAGGTGGAGGACCGGATCTACAAAGGTTGTATTTTCCGTTCACTCTTAGTTAAGTTGTTAACTAGTTATCGTTTTCGCTTAAACTCTAGTCAACGATCCGTATTAAGGTTTCTCGGCACTTGAAATTTTTGAAATTGGCATGGTTGATGCCTTATGAGACCTTATTAGTGTGCCTAGAAACCTTACAGATTCTGCCATGCAGATCCCAAATTTAAGGGAAGAACTAAGTCCTAAAAATTTAATTCTTACAAAACAGTGGGCTTGAAAGTCTCGAAACTCAGGATCTCCATGCACGTAAAAGGATTGGCACCCAATATAATAACAGCCAATCACGTGCTCCTACGTGAGCACCTTTGATGAACAAAAGAGGACAACTGAGATTGGCACACGAGATCACACGTGACCCCAAAGTAGTGCTTAGCACTTACAAAGCAAAGAGAGAATAAATCAAAGGCAGTTTCATTTTTTTGGGTGCCTTACATGACCTCACGTAATCCAATAGCGCTTAGCGCTCAGAAAAGAACAAGGGAATAAACCCGAAGAAACAATGCCTCAAAATTTTGGAGTTTAACACTACTTCAAGCGCCTCACGTGACCCCATGTGAGCGCCTCAAAATTTTAGTGTTTAACACTATTTCAAACACCTCACGTGGGAGCACGTGAGCGCTGAGCATATACTGGTGTTTAACACTACGAAAGGCCAATGTTAGCCAAACTCAGAAAAAATTTCCCGAGGACCATCAATTGAGGTCCTCATGCTCAGGGTCCCCAAAAATGATCTCAGTCCCAGAGATAGCTAATGAGCTCCCAACAGATGGCATCTAAAATGATATTCATCCTATTCCCCCTCAGTCGGGACATTGGTTCGAGGGTACATCTCTCCATACCTCTGATACATATCGTTGTAATTCTTCAACGTCTTTAGAGAGATGGAGGGTCCCAATAACCAATAACTTTTGGCGCATCCCCAAACTGTCAAACCAAAACCCTACAGACTATGATGTCTTTAAATACAGACTATGATGTCTTTAAACCCCACAAACTATGATGTCTTTAAACATGGACTATGAGGTCCTTAAACTCATGGACTATAATGTCTTTAAACCCAATGGACCGTAACGTCCTTTAACTATGCTCTATAGACTATGACGTCTTTAAACTATGGACTATGATGTCATTATACTCACGGACTATGATGTCCTTAAACCCAATGGACCGCAATGTCCCTATAAACTAAAGAAAATCATGTTGAATAGATCTTAGTCTAAAATTTGAGTAACGCATCCTCAACAAATGTTTGAGTTGATCTTAATCTAAAACAAGATTAACGATCCTTAAACCAACCCAAACCCAAATCTAAGAAAATACAGATTTGGACTAATCCACGTCCTACAGGCGACAACATAAATCAGTCTCCGTATATAACCCACGGGCAACCAAAAAATAAAACAAACACACACGACATAAAATGACTTTCTGGAGCAGGAGAAAGTGGTTACAACTATGCGGTAATGTAATTAACTGCAGGGGCTTGCGCCTGCAGGGAAGAGCGTCCCCATGATCAAAAACCCCTCACAATGAGGGGGAATCTGACGAAATCCGCTACAACGGCCGCATCTGTCCAAACCTCCGATATACGGTACCATAAATCACTTTGGCATCTTCAGAGAGATGGACGGATAAAACCAAATAGCATCTGCCCCCAAATTCAGGCAAGACGACCTACGCGGGTTCGTCTCTTTTTTCGGCGGTAAACAGATTCTGGCACACCCGGTGGGACCTTTTTCTATTTTCACTCCACACTTCGTGTGTCGTGTTCATGATCAAATCGCGGTTTAATATGGTTACCTATGGATTCGAGGTACTAGGATTTGGTGTCTTGCTCTGCAGAGAAAAGAATAGCAATGGCCTCCAGCTGCACTAACTGCAACTGTAACTCCCACTCCGTCCTCGCTGGAGGAGTGGCCTATAGGCCCCAAACGGCCTCCATCTTTTCCATACCAGTGGAACAGTTGACTCAGGCCACCACTGGATTATTCTTCGGGACCATGCTGTTGGAGATAGTACCCTCAGAGTCAATTATTGGATCACAGGCATGTGATTGCAATGATTGAGGGAGGACCTATCCCAGGAGGACAGTCTTACTCAAGATGATAGTATGCTATCTGGTTTACCTTTATCATCGTGTACTGCTTTAGGTGACCTGACAGGTCGCTATTGCACGTTGATAGAGCCCCTAGGATTCTTGCTTGACTGCCAGCAGTATGAGGGCGATCATAAATGTGGGAGCAGGTAGTCTATAAGCACATCCTTAAAAGGTCCCTAGTCGTAGGAGTTTCGAGACAGGGCATCGATACTCCATTAGTAGACTAGTGTATACAGTCGAGACCCAGAAGAGGGGCGGTGGCCGGTCTCACAAGCTACTGGTGTTAGTTGGTTCACCTAAGATGTATACAGGTGCTCATTGGGTTATGAGTACACCGGACAGGACTCGCCGGGAACCTGCTAGTTGGTCTTATACCTGACGTCGGATAGCAGTTCCCTGGTGACATGTGTACAGGTTAGTTCATCGACCTGAGATCGTCATTTGTCTCGTGTGAGTTCCCACTGTGCTTTGATTACTACCCTACCACGGCTCAAAGGAGTCGTGCAAACAGGTTTTAGTTGGGTACAGTCCCGAGCCACATGGAGGCAGTGAGCGGATCTGCGGGGGTTCGTCTCTCCCGGTATTGGGGGTGAGGTCGCGCTGTGTCTAGGAGAGCCATTACACAAAGCCCTCGGCCGAGGCAGGAGATTTACTGGTAGGTATTCCAGTAGTATCTCAGGGTGTTCTGGGCTACGCTCCGACACGACTTGTACCTCTTTTAGGGGTCTGACTTTTACCAACCCCCTAGGCCCGCCATGCGATGCTCATAGACGAACGGACCAGACTGTACGGATATTGTCACTGACAGGCTCAGTAGGGTGTCAGGATGAGTTCGCTCATCGACGTCCCTTTTGGTCATAGCTGGTGGCCCGTCACGTATTGGCTTATACCTCTGACGTGCCTGTGGTTAAATCCACAGCCATAGTATTGACGAGTCTTTAGAGTCCACCACACATTCAGTTACTCAAATTTCGGGCGAAACGCTGTAGAGGCCGTATGGAGATATGGCAGGGTCCGATCAGATACGTGCGGTATTGTACGGATCAGGATCAGACGGTTTGTACTAGAGGCCGTATGGTTATATGGCAGGGTTCGATCAGATACGTGCGGTATTGCACGGATCAGGATCGGACGGATATTACTAGCCGGCTTTGGTTTAAGCCGGATCCTAGTATAGTACTGTGTAGATTTTGTCTCTTTGCATTTGTATCCGGTCGGAATATAGATGCGGGTGTGTATGCACAGTATTGGGGTTTTCCTGTAATTTATTACGGGACCAGTTTTCTGGAGTTGCCAATTTGCATTCTGTTCCGGCCGGTTTTCCTTTGTTCTTTCCCGGCCGGACTTTTCCGATGGAGGGTGTTATTTGCAAGTTTGCAAATAACATATTGTGGAGGGGTTTCTTCCATATGGATTGATTATGAAAGCATCTTTTGATACCATTCTTTTCTATCATCATTTCTTTTGCATTAATGGTGATTAGAATGGATTGGAGTTGATTAGGAGTTGATGTGAGGTTTACTTTGGATGTGGTCACCTCTTGCTTTTCCTACACTCACCTTCCTTCTTGTTTTTGAGATTTTTCCTCCACCATTTGTTCAAGAGAATGAGAGGGAGAGTTTCATTATGATGGTAGCACATATTTCTTCATCTCCTTCTTCTTCTTGTTTTGGAAAAAATGAATGCACCATTTTTTCTTAACCTCATTCCTCCATCACCAATGGCAACATAAATCCCAAAAGAGACAATAGATTCTACACTAGCCTACAGCACTTCTTGGACGCGTCGGCTAGCCAACTTCGCGCCCGAGTTGCCTCGGTCCAGAGGTGGGAGCCCGTAAAAGAAATCGGCTACGTGGTGCCCTTTCCGACGAGAAGACGACGAATGGTGATTCCGCGGGAGATTTGGACGACGACGAGAAAACCGAAGGACACGGATCGCTCGGTATATCTCTTACTCCATCTCTAGTTAGCTAGTATAGGTTAATGGTTAACGATCCGGGTTTTATTGTCCGCGGTAGCGCCAGTTTCCAAGTAAGGAAAATTTTTGATTCCGCATTTTGGCCTCGGTAAGACGGCCGGGGCGCTGCCGTGGCGCAATATGGTATCAGAGCCCCACCATTAACCTTGTCCAGCTTGCTCTAGTATGTTTAAAGACCCGATCGAACAAAAATCCCAAAAACCGTATTTCGTGTGCATCAGGTTTCTGTCGAAATTTTTTGGACTCTAAAAATATTTCAAGTTGTTGCAGAATGATGTACATGGTATTCTAAGATCACTGAAAAAATTTGGTAACATGATCCTTCAAAACGACCGCGGAACCGCGGCCATAACCCCACTTTGGCCGCGGTTCTGCCGCTGTATTTAGGCTTCATTTCACCATTGTTTTCCAGTGGCCTTCTGACATGGAATTATGGGTTTTGGGACATTCTTTTTGGGCCCAGAATTTCTTGATGTGCTACAGTAGTACTTAGGGGCCCACTTGGTAAATTTGTTCGATCGGAAATTTTAAACACATTAGTTCACAGTATTTACATTATATCTGCGACCGTGAATGTCACTTGATCGGTAAATCCTGTCTAACTGCTATAGCCCGGTTAGAAGGATTTGCGAACGTGACTTTCACGTTGATGTTCTATGTATTGCTGTGATGTTGCGGATCGGTCGTGGGGGATAGCCTGGATGCAATGCTAGTATAGTTTTTGTTGTATTATGTACATTTGATATTGCGGGGCGAGCGTCCGACATGTGGACTGCCGTCACTGCCTGATTGTATTATTCTTTTGGGACACGACCTGGTTGCGGTCGATGTACCCGGTGTATGTATATTTTACTTTCTGTACTAGGATTACCCCACGGAGGGGTGCACGGATAGCCGGGTTCTAGAGGGCAACGGGCCCGCATCTCATGGCATTGAGACGGAGGGGGCTTCACTCTAGGATTGGCGGGCTATTCGCCGCACTCGTAGGGGGTACAGGTTGACCCAGGAGGGGTGCCCAAGTTACCGGATTCCGTGAAGTGCTGGGTGGTCCATTCACGGTGCTGGAGGGGACTGCCTCGCTTCAAGTCTTGGCGGGTGACTTGCCGTGCCCGTAGGGGTCTAAGATTTCATTGCACAGGCTATCCACACGACCAGGGGAACGTCGGGTTTCACCAGCGGCTCTGTGTAACCCGGGGCTTCCAGATATCTGTATTGTTCTGTGATGCTGTACATTTCTGTGATGTTGCATTCTTATCACGCCTTGAGCGAAATATAATATATTGGTATATATATTAGTAGATGTTGTATATGTTTTACATCCGCGCTAGTCCAGTCCCTGCTCTGTCGTTAGTTAGCTAACCTAACGGATAATGACGGGACCCAGTGGCGAATGCGGATGGCATATACGGACATCAGTATATTTTCGTTCTTTGTGGTGTGATCCATTGATGGGACTGCGTTGATTCGGATCAATGCAAGATAAACAAACCTATTCTGATGTTGTTGGAACAATTTTTCAAAAAGCTGTTATTGCAAGGACGTTCACTTTTTTTTTGCACAGTGGTATTCAGTTGGAATATCCTGCTCCTCAGTCGACGAGGCAAGGGCCGAGATCCCTTCACCGGGAGTGACCCCTTGGACAGAAGTTTGCGTCAGGGCAATAACTTCACTAGAGCCGATTACTTTTGCTTTGCATCGTAGTATTCAGTTGGAATATCATGCACCTCATTCCATGGGGAAAGAGCCGAGATCCCTTCACCGGGAGTGACCTCTTTAGCAATGGTTTTCGTTACTATATTTTTATAAAAAGTTATCCAGTTCCTTCAACGATATCAAGTTCATTACGGTAAAAAGTTTTTCGCCAAAAACCATTCGTAGCCCTCCGTCATTTCGGATTAGTATTGCATAGTATTCGCGCTACGTTTGTCGTTGCTATTCGCCGAGGCGTAGTGTGCGGTAGCTCTGTAATGCTTTCTGTCGCATGGATATGTGGATTGGTTAGGACAGTCGTACGACTTTGTTGATTATTCGTCAAGGGTCGTGCGGGTGGGTTTAACGCAATCAAGATAATGACGGGTTGAACTTGACTAGGACCTTTTGATTTGTTGATTATTAGTCAAGGTCACTTGGGTCCTAGGGGTAAAAATCACATCAGGAGTTTCTAAAGAAACTGAAACTGGCCAGGCATGCGCATACCTTGTGGAGTGTGGTGACGTGAGTGGATTCCGTCACGTTATCATGCGATGATAGTTGGGTCCCGATTCCCACTGATGAGTTAGTTTACTCCTCGGGTGATCCCGACTAATTCTTCTTTCAGGTTTGGAGGAGAATTTGACGGTACAGTGGGAGGTTTCCAGATTAGATAAATTGGTAACCATTCTGATCTAGGTTAGAGTGCACGCTGAGTGTTTCTTTTCTCTCTCTCTTTGGCAGCGACCATTGACCCGACCCTAAGACTATGACTCAGTGACCAAGTTGACCGAACCTTCTTAAACATTGGTTTTTGGATTGTCAGAGTTGCAAACCTCATTGCCACTCCTACTTTTACCCTTTTCTCCAGGACACCCCGTATTACTACGAACGTCTACTTCCATTGGACAAAACCATCGTATGGTTATATACGAACTCGAAGGTATTCGAGGATGGTTTCTGGTTCTGGAGAAAACGAATAGGACTATTCAGTTGTCTTTTCCTTTTACCTTCTCTCTCAGGTTGCGAGTACTCCTTGGTTTAGGAGTAGTACACCTATTATGCTTATTGGATAGTCTTCTTCCAAACCATAGGCTGGTGCCGACCGGTAGGGAAAGAAGAAAGCTAATTAGCCTAAACGGTGTACAGAAGGTATTAAGTTCAGAAAAAGTAAGGGATTAGTAAGAGGGCAAAGTAAATTGCGACTGCTATTCACGACCAAACCAAGTATTTCTTCGCCAATCCTAAATCACCTTTGTATTTCTCCAGGACACTCCGTATCACTACGAAGATCCCAGTTTATTGGATAATCCATCGTATGGTTATATACGAACTCGAAAGGAACTTGTTCCAGTTCGGGGATGGATCCTGGTTCAGGAGAAATAGGAATAAAGTACATTCGGTTGTCTTTTATCTTCACCTTCTCTCGCATTGCGAGTGCTCCTAGGATTAGGACAGTACACCCATTATGCTTATTGGATAGTCTTCTTCCAAACCATAGGCTGGTGCCGAACGGTAGGGAAGGAAGAAAACCAATTGGCCTAAAGGGGTGTACAGAAGGTAATGACTAAAGACATATAAAGGGATTTGGAGAGGTGGCAAAGAATTATACGGTTACAGTTGTGAATCTGGATAATGGAAGAGGCATTACTAGGAATACCAGGATACCCCAAAGAAACATTTCAATGTTTCAGTTTCACTGTGTACTGTTAATGGAAAACTGATTTCCCGATTAGACACTTACTCCAGGGTATGTATTTACCAGGTTTGATTCTCACATCTGTATGGTTTTACAGATGATGAGTGGGAGTAAGTTATTGGGAATTGGGTGATCATCCTCATTATATCGGGATTCGTTGTAATCAGTGATATTTGAGGAAGTCACCTGGGTTGTTTGCCAGACGGCAAATATTTGGTTTTGAATATCCGCTATTATGCACCAATTTCAAATTGATATATCTGTACGTCTATTTTTATAGAGTGAGATATACCTTTTTGAAATTATGTCTACGACATTCACCTATATCAGTGGATGGTTAGGTAAGGAGCATTAAACAGCGGTGTAATTCTTCTTAACCATAAATACAGTTTTCAACCTACGACACACAGTGAATGAGTTATCAGACTCAAGGGACTTATACAGAGTATTGTATGTTTTCCAGGGTCCATCAGGACAGAGGGGTTGGTCCTCGTACTATATTCGGTTTACTTATGACTTCTCTAGTTTTTAGACAAGTGTTTCGTGGAAACACAGGGTCCGAATTTTGAGAAGTTATAGGTATTTGAATAAAGTAGAGAACCGGGTATTGCAAGTATCGGGATTCTTCAAAGTGATCGAAGATGTAGATACTTGTGTATGGTATTAAGTTAATAGTAATGATTAAGAGATCTTGCTTCTCTTTCGGGTTACTCATAATTGGAAGCATTCCTAAGTTGAGTGACGCTGATCGGCCTTTTTCCATTTAGTTGACATGCACTGGAGACAGCTGCATGATTTGAATCTGGTTCAATTAAATCAGTGCCTCCGGTTCTATATTGGATATAGAACAGTTCATATATTAACAATGTTAAGGTACGGGGAGTTGTCCGGCTTATGCTTAAAACGAGACTCTGGATAACTCAAGGCACGTTTCTGTAATGGCTGTTTGTGGGTTGACCCAGGCTATGACGAGGGTTGACTTTCTACCATCTGGAAGATCAATAGTGATATTGTTCTTGACTCGCCACAGTTTTAATAAAAATGGATTTTTTTTTAGAAAACAGTAGTGGGAGTATGGTAGAACTGGAAGTGATTCCAGAACCGCAAACGATTACTGAAGATTTGATAAGAACCTAAAGATTCAATCTGGTTTGACATTCTATTAGCCACTCCGCAGATATGATGGGTAACCTCAGGCACTCGAGAGGTACTTCGGTATGCTCAAGGACGGTGGCAGGGAGGTTCTTGTTTACCCAGACTTACCATTGCTGTTGTTCCAGACTGTGAGACCCGACAGGAGAATGAGTATAGCGTCGTTCTAAACTAGCTTTAGAAGTGCACGTCTATATGACTCTGCAAGAAGGTTGTCGTAGTCAGTGGGAGCAGCGGAAGCATTGGTGGACATGTGGCTTATGTCTATTTATAGACTAAAGCAGATGTAGCGGAGAAAGATCATCTATTTCTGATGTGATAGTCATAGGTTTGACTTCATCAGAATAGAGGATGGATCTGTTGAGAAGATAGTAGGGTGTGATGTCATGGTATTTGGATGACATACACAGAATAGGAAAGGAAACTCCTATGCTACGATCGATTATACTTTGGTCGTCACACAATAGTTTCTCCATATGGGACTTGGACATTTTATCAAACATACTGGTTACTAGATCTATGGTTTTAGATCTAGATTTGGGTGGTTTCCCAATCTGGGTACTTAGACAGCATTCTAAGAGTATTTAGAATGGACGACTCTTGGCACGGTAGTGTACCTGCAGGTGATGGAGTCACCCTCTCTAAAGGTGTCTTACAGACTAAAGGGGAGAGGGATACGCATGATTGACAGATCACTTGGTTAGGCAATTGAGTCAATCATGAGATGTCAAGTACCACACCAGATGTTGTTCTTGCAGTAGATGCAATAAGTTGATATTGATCCAATCCTGGAGAAACAATCGGAATCAGTTTTAGAACATAAGTGTATGTTCTAGGGATTTGATAACGACAGCCTCATTAAGGGAGACAGTTATCATTCCAGGCTTCCGAGGTGACCTGGACGACAAGGAGGTTGTCAGAGTTATAGTTTTTCCTTCTGACGAGGAGCAGTATTTTGGACAGATGGTCCAAGGCAATACTGAGGGAGGCATGGCGCAGGATACTGATTAAGTTCAGTTGTTGATACAGTCTAAGAAGTTTGGATTTGGAGTTCATTTATGAGCTAGGTCCCATCAGACATCCAGACACATTCTAAGACAGGTATTGCTCATTTCGGGAGATAGCTTTCTCCACGAACTTGAGATATAGAGAGACATAGAAAGAAACATCAAAATGGATCCACTCACTGAGGCTATTTCTCGAACGCAATAGTTTTGCAAACGAGTTTTGTGAGACTGACTAGTAGAGGAGTTGGGTGTTCGGTATCACACGGGCTGTAAGTATGCGACATCGCAATGAGTGCAAGTGGGAGATTGTTGGAGATAGTGCCCTAAGAGTCAATTATTGGATCACAGGCACGTGATTGCAATGATTGAGGGAGGACCTATCCCAGGAGGACAGTCTTACTCAAGATGATAGTATGCTATCTGGTTACCTTTATCATCGTATACTGCTTTAGGTGAACTGACAGGTCGCTATTGCACGTTGATAGAGCCCCTAAGATTCTTGCTTGACTGCCAGCAGTATGAGGGCGATCATATACGTGGGAGCTGGTAGTCTATAAGCACATCCTTAAAAGGTCCCTAGTCGTAGGAGTTTCGAGACAGGGCATCGATACTCCATTAGTAGACTAGTGTATACAGTCGAGACCCCGACGAGGGGCGGTGGCCGGTCTCACAAGCCACTGGTGTCAGTTGGTTCACCTAAGATGTATGCAGGTGCTCATTGGGTTATGAGTACACCGGACAGGACTCGCCGGGAACCTGCTAGTTGGTCTTATACCTGACGTCAGATAGCAGTTCCCTGGTGACATGTGTACAGGTTAGTTCATTGACCTGAGATCGTCATTTGTCTCGTGTGAGTTCCCACTGTGCTTTGATTACTACCCTACCACGGCTCAAAGGAGTCGTGCAAACAGGTTTTAGTTGGGTACAGTCCCGAGCGACATGGAGGCAGCGGGCGGATATGCAGGGGTTCGTCTCTCCCGGTATTGGGGGTGAGGTCGCGCTGTGTCTAGGAGAGCCATTACACAAAGCCCTCAGCCGAGGCAGGAGATTTACTAGTAGGTATTCCAGTAGTATCTCAGGGTGTTCTGAGCTACGCTCCGACACGACTTGTACCGCTTTTGGGGGTCTGACTTTTACCAACCCCCTAGGCCCGCCATGCGATGCTCATAGACGAACAGACCGGACTGTACGGATATTGTCACTGACAGGCTCAGTAGGGTGTCAGGATGAGTTCGCTCATCGACGTCCCTTTTGGTCAATAGCTGGTGGCCCGTCACGTATTGGCTTATACCTCTGACGTGCTAGTGGTTAAATCCACAGCCATAGTATTGACGAGTCTTTAGAGTCCACCACACATTCAGTTACTCAAGTTTCGGGCGAAACGCTGTAGAGGCCATATGGAGATATGGCAGGGTCCGATCAGATACGTACGGTATTGCACGGATCAGGATCGGACGGTTTGTACTAGAGGCCATATGGTTATATGGCAGGGTTCGATCAGATACGTGCGGTATTGCACGGATCAGGATCGGACGGATATTACTAGCCGGCTTTGGTTTAAGCCGGATCCTAGTATAGTACAGTGTAGATTTTGTTTCTTTGCATTTGTATCCGGTCGGAATACAGATGCGGGTGTGTATGCACAGTATCGGGGTTTTCCTGTAATTTATTACGGGACCGGTTTTCTGGAGTTGCCAATTTGCATTCCGTTCCGGCCGGTTTTCCTTTGTTCTTTCCCGGCCGGACTTTTCCGATGGAGGGTGTTATTTGCAAGTTTGCAAATAACATATTGTGGAGGGGTTTCTTGCATATGGATTGATTATGAAAGCATCTTTTGACACCATTCTTTTCTATCATCATTTCCTTTGCATTAATGGTGATTAGAATGGATTGGAGTTGATTAGGAGTTGATGTGAGGTTTACTTTGGATGTGGTCACCTCTTGCTTTTCCTACACTCACCTTCCTTCTTGTTTTTGAGATTTTTCCTCCTCCATTTGTTCAAGAGAATGAGAGGGAGAGTTTCATTATGATGGTAGCACATATTTCTTCATCTCCTTCTTCTTCTTGTTTTGGAAAAAATGAAAGCACCATTTTTTCTTAACCTCATTCCTCCATCACCAATGGCAACATAAATCCCAAAAGAGACAATAGATTCTACACTAGCCTACAGCACTTCTTAGACGCGTCGGCTAGCCAACTTCGCGCCCGAGTTGCCTCGGTCCAGAGGTGGGAGCCCGTAAAACAAATCGGCTACGTGGTGCCTTTCCGACGAGAAGACGACGAATGGTGATTCCGCGGGAGATTAGGACGACGACGAGAAGACCGAAGGACACGGATCGCTCGGTATATCTCTTACCCCATCTCTAGTTAGCTAGTATAAGTTAATGGTTAACGATCCGGGTTTTATTGTCCGCGGTAGCGCCAGTTTCCAAGTAAGGAAAATTTTTGATTCCGCATTTTGGCCTCGGTAAGACGGCCGGGGCGCTGCCGTGGCGCAACACGGAATGAGCTTCAACGCTCCAGTGCCGCCGCAGGAAGCTCTAAAGAAGTCGGTCTTTGATCGGCTTACCACTACCATGACCCCTCTCAACAGGTCGTCCAAGACCAGTGCCTCGATCTTTAACAGACTAGGCAAAAGATCAAGTGGGCCTGTGAAGAAGCCTGCAATACCCGAAGGAGTCATCCTGAAGCGGATAGCCATTCCAAATCCAATAGACGAAGTCGTCAAAGGGGTTTCTCCTGCTAAGGGATCGGTCTTCACAAGACTGTCCATTCTAACTCCTGCTGCAGGCGGGGTCATTAAAAATGCTTCCCCTGCCAAAAAGTCGGTCTTTGCAAGATTGACCGTTCCCTCTCAGCGGACGCCGATCGTCGACAGGTTGACCCCAGCAGCCCTTCACCAGAACATGGGGCATGATGAAGCCAACCCCGTAACCGAGCCAGTACCATCTGCAAGACATGCTCGACGTCGCCACTGTCGCCGAGTAAGGAAAGCTTGGGGCATCTCTCCCTCTGGACTGACTCCACCAGTTCCAATGGTGGAAATTAATGTTGCTGTTCCAACTGGGAACAACTTTGAGCCGCTCAGGAGGGTGCGCAAGAACTCTCCAACCGCCGTGTTGAAAAAGTCTCCTCCACCCGCTGAAAATGTTATTAAGGCGAAGCCGGAGCAGCCTCCTCAGCGGATGTCCTCCAAAATCTACAGGGTCTGGCGAAGAGTCTAAGACTCTGAAGTCGATAAAGACAACTCCTGCTGATAGAAGAAAATGAAGGTTCGGCAAGAGGAGGACCATCTCACCGCCGTCGTACCACAGAAGGCATCAGCTGCAATAAGCTCCTCAACTTCGACCGTTCATAAAAGGAGAAGGCCGGAGAAGATCCCCGTGTCCATGACAAATCTCAAAGGTGCTGAATCCAAACGCCCTAAGTCTAGGGGCATGGTAGTGCACACCGTTTACATGGCTTTCGGGAAGGAGGATAGCCGTATCTCCATGGGTCATCGACCACTCACCCGATCAGTAACAAAAGCTCAGGAGCAACAACAGAAGCTCTAGGAGATGCTGACAAAGATGGCCGCACTCACTGGGCCAAAAGAAAGCCCGAATACATCGTCGGATCAGCGCCAGGGGAGTAAGAAACCGATGCCGAATTCCTCCAAAGAATGATCGAGAAGAAAGACAAAGAGGCCGTGGAACAAGCGCCTAACATAAAGCAATTGGTGCTTCTGTTTCAAGATATGGTCGGGATGATGATACGGCCAGATCCCCCAGCTAAAGACCCTCCGATTATCCTTGAAGACGACAGAGAGGAGACATCAAACCCACTTCCTGCTTTTTCAACAACCAAAGAGGAGATGATCTTGAAAGCTGCCCTTGACGACTATATAGCTCAACAGATATGAGCTCATCAGGCGAGCGAAGCGGCCGGCCAAATCGTCAAGATTGGACGACCCTATCCGGGTTGGTACGATCAAATAAAGTACCCTCCAGGATATACGATCCATAAATTCTATGTGTATAAGGGAACGGGTAATCCACACCAGCACGTTTCTCAATTCAGGGCTCTGTGCTGCAATACTGGGGGCGACGACAAATTGTTGCTTCGCCAGTTTGTTGGCAGCTTGTCGGAGACAGCATTCGAATGGTACTCCGAGCTCCCAAATGTTTACACAAAGATTTGCAAGCGCACCCCGGTCACCGCATTAATTAACGCTTGAGTGAAGCCGGGAGAAACCTTGGTTCAGTACGCCATTCGGTGGCGGAACCTGTGGTCAAAGTATGAACAACGCATAGAGGAAGCTCCAGCCGTGGGCATGTTCGTAGGGACCCTCGATCCGTAGGCGACCATATCTCAGTTTATGATGTTCTTCAAGCCGACCACTTTCCAAGCCTTAATCGACAAGCTGGCCCAAATGGACCAGATGGGCCATAGACCGCCCTCCTCGAAAATGGAGCTTCGAAATGAAAAGGGGAAAGGGAAAGCGATCTTTGTCGCCAACGCTCAACAACAGCCGAGTGAGCCAAAACCAGCTTCTCGCCAAAGCAACAAGTCGCGATTCCTCGACGAGAAGTTAAGACGTCCTTACTCGTTCCCCCGGGATAAAAAGAGAAGGCTGTTCGAATTAGCGGTGCGTAATAGGCGCATCACCCTGCCGGATCCGAAACGCCCACCGCATCCCGGTGACGTCAACAATCCCAACTACCGCCACTACCATCGAATGTTGGGCCAGTCGATCGAAGATTGCTTCGTCTTCAAAAGCTGGATTGAGGACCAATACCAGCAAGGCAAATTCGCGCTATCTGAAAACTGGAGGGTGAACCCGCCATAACTGCACACTCCGAAAAGGATGGAAACGCCGGGGGCATCATGCTCATTCATAGAGGAATCTCCATGGGAATTAGTTCTCTCGACGAAAACTAAAAGAATGCTGAAAGATCTTCAAGCATGCCCGGCAATCAAGTGGAAGAGCCCGCAGGAGCCTGAGATTATTGAGGGGATGCTGAAGCCGCGCCCATGCTGAAAGCTGGTGATGGTGGACAGAACCTTCGGGCCAAGCCTCCGAAGTCTTTAAAAAAGAAGAAGAAGGCCAAGAAGCCCGTCCAACCCGACGACAACCGTACAAGGTTGCAGAAATATATCGATGCACTGGAAGAATATTACAAGAGGGCACGGACCCCAGTTACATTGGACGAATTCTTCAAGCATGTTCTTGAGAATAAAGACGACGACACTGATGACGGAGACGATTCTTCAGAAGAGCCCGAGGACTATGTGGTGAGCTGCCACATGATCTCTCACTCGTCAATAAAGGGCAAAGAAGCTCCTGATGCAGAGAAACTGCGGGCAGATCCAGAACCGGAGCTCTTGTAACCGTCAGACGAAACGATTGACATATTGCTAAATGAAGCCGTCAGAGGAGCAAAGCTGATCGAGAGCGCGAAATGGCCATATTTGAAAAAGCCAAACGTCGGCGATAGGATGAAAAAGGTTAAAGCACTCCAACCAGATCGAAGCACTCCTGCGGCAGACAAAAGCAAGCATAAGGCAAGGAAGCGGCTCGCTAAGGCCCTGTCAATGGGAATGAAACTGCCACCTTTCAAAGGAGATACTTCTGGCAGTATGTACCTTGACGAAGAGGATGTACATCCTCACTATTGCTTGTACCATCGAAGGGTCATAGACCCTAACGAAGAGTGCAACGACTTTAAAAACTGGTGGCAGGGATATATTGCCCACCGAAAACACGTCAAGCGATTGAAGCACAAGGCTCGTCGGGAGCAGAGAAGCATGACAGATGAGCATAAAAGAACTACCGACAACTGTCACATGATTGATTCTGGGGGATCGCAAGTTCTCACCTTCGGAAGCGATTCTGATGAAGAAATATCCCTCGACCCTCTCTTCAAGAAAACCTCGATGAAATAAGGATCATTGTACAAATCCGTAGGATTCTTACACCAGCGAAAATATCTCCGGAGTCGTCTGAAGAAAGGGAAGAGACCAAGCAAACAACCCTGCAAATAGAGGACCAAGAAAGGGCTAAGGATTGGAGAGAAGTCTTAATAGACTACTTCAAATCCCGTCAAACACCTGAAGATACATCCTCAAGACATCAGCTCATGAAACGAGCTCTGTCTTTCACCTTCGTTAACGATACTCTGTATAAGAGATCGTTCGACTCTCCGTGGCTAAGATGCCTGGGACCAGAAGAAGCAAAGAGAGTCATCCAAGAAACTCACAACAGACTCAGCGGTTCTCATCAAGCCGGTCCAAAGTTGAAGCTGAAGATCAAAAGGATGGGTTACTATTGGCCCACGATGATTCAGGTCTGCCTTGAATACGCGAAGCAATGCCATTCATGCCAGATTAATGGAGACTTCATCCACCAGCATCCAAATCCGCTACACCCAACAGTGGCTAGCTGGCCGTTTGAAATGTGGGGAACCGACATAATTGGGCCCATCGAACCAGCGTCATCCAGAGGAAATCGCTTCATATTGGCGACAACCGATTACTTCTCTAAGTGGGCAGATGTCATACCGCTAAGAGAAGTGAAGACGAAGAATATTCTCCATTTCTTCAAGACACATCATCTATCGGTTCGGCACTCCGTGATGGATTATCTCTTATAACAGGTCGGCCTACAGAAGTCATATAATCAGCCGCTTCGCACAGCAGCATAATATAGACTGGAGATACTCTTCGGTCTATAATCCCCGAGCTAACGGTCTAGCTGAGGCTTTCAACAAGACCTTCACGAAGATCATAAAAAAGAAAGTGTCCAAAAATAAGAAGGACTGGCATGAGAGATTGCATGAAGCTCTCTGGGCTTACCGGACCACGTTCAAAACGGCCACAAACACAACGCCGGATGCATTGGTATTCGGCGCCGAAGCAGTACTCCCCTTGGAGATAGAGCTACCCTCTCTACGACTGGCGGTTCATTACGAGCTAACAGACGAAGAGAATGCTCATCTTCGGCTTGAAGAGCTAGACGGCCTCGATGAAACCCGCCTCATGGCGCAACAAAACTTGGAGGCTTATATAGCAAAGATGACGCACTCATACGAGAGATTGACTAAGCCGAGAACATTTCCCCAAGGCGAACTCGTGTTAGTGTTCAAGAGACCTATGATCCCCAGTCATGCCAAACGAGGGAAATTCGAGCCGAACTATGAGGGACCGTACATCATAGACAAAGTCTACCAAGGTGGGGCTTACTTGCTCATGGATATGCATGGCGAAAGACCCTTCAGGCCAATAAACGCCCGGTTCCTGAAAAAATACTACGCCTGACGAGTCACGGCCTAGGTCAACGATAGACGACGACGCCTATGTCCGCTCACTATCTTCCCAAGCCCAAACTCTATAAGTGGTATTCAGCGAAACCGTTGTCTCCAAAAAACGTCCCTAAACTAACAACGGACCGAAACGTCCCTAAACTAACAACAGACCGAAACGTCCCTAAACTAACTAGGGACCGCAATTTCCTAAAACTAGCTACGGACTGAAACGTCTTTACACTACTACAAACCACAGCATCCTAAGGCTGACGAAAAAAACGGTACGTCCATGAGAAAGATGGGCATGGATGAAAACCCGAAAGGGCTTCATGAGTAAAAATAGCAGGGCTACCGGCGAGTTTGTGAAAACCCGAAAGGGCGCAGACTCATAAAAAAATTCATGTACACTTGCAAGGTCCTCTCGACCTTGTAAGGAGAAAATACCTTTGTGAGATCCTTACGACTCATAAGGGAGCAACACACTTAGGGATCCCCATGATTCTTGAGGAGAAATTATACTTACGAGATCCTCACGAATCGTAAGGAGAACCCTCTTATGAGACCCACACGGCTCATAAGATTCAAAAGCCTTAAGTTACAGGGATATGAACCTGTTCTTAAGCCATCACATTTCTCAGACTTCCCTACAAACGGTTCAATATTGACTCTTGTATACAATCCACGGGCATAAATAAACGTCTCCCCCACCAAGTCCTACCAACGACGAGGAATGTACTCATTTGGTGAACAAACACTTGTAGGTCCTCTCGACTTGCAAGGAGAAAACGCTCTTGTAAGATCCTTACGACTTATAAGAGAACACATACTTAAGAATCCTCACGGTTCCTAAGGAGAAAACGCACCTACGAGATCCTCATGACTCGTAGGGTGAAACACCTTTATGAGACCCTTACGGCTCATGAAGTCGAAAGCCTTAGTTGACAGGATCCTAACCCTGTTTGCTAAGCCACCTTTGTTCGAATCGACAGAGGAAAATGAGGATTCGCTCCTGGCAATGTCCCAGTGGTAGCGATGATAATGCCTAAATCGGTATCAAATTCCAAGTCCTTTTACGGCAAATGATGATTCACTCCTGGTAGTATTCCAGTCGCAGCGATGCTGTTGCTAAGATTGGCATCAGGTTCCAAGTTCCATACTTGCAACAGAATCAGCAAGTAAAAGAAATGCATATGAAATAGCCGAAATGATGGGGCGACTTGCAACAAAATCAGCAAGTAAAAGATATGCGTACAAAAATAGCCGAAATGATTGGGCAAGTCGCAATAAAAAACAGCGAGTAAAAACAAAAATAGCCGAAATGATTAGGCACCGCAAAAAATAGTCGAAATGATTGGGCAATCGCGACTTTCGCGATATAAAAAGCTGAAATGATAGAGCATCGCAGAAAGAAATAAAAAAAATATGAAAGAATGGAACTTTTGCCCTACAGGCGAGTCCATACTGACCCCTGTATAGAATCCATGGGCATAAACGAAAAGGGAACCACATTTCCCGACAGACTCTGTCAAAGAGAGAGTCAAATCTCGATGGCCATATCTACAGCCTAGAGAAAAACAACGACGTTCCTCCTCATGCCAGCAGGGCACGGACGCGACACTACCAATCGGAGCCATGACAAAGTCCTTAGTTCCAAGACTCTACGGTTCACGGACAACCTAGAGTCAGCCTCGACACAACAAAAAGAGGAGTACGTCAACCCTGACACCGTAGAAAGCGGAGTACGTCAACCCTGACACCGCAGAAAGCGGAGTACGTCAACCCTGACACCGCAGAAAGTGGAGCATGTCAACCCCGACACCGCAGAAAGCAGAGCATGTCAACCCCGACACCGCAGAAAGTGGAGCACGTCAACCCCGACACCACAGAAAGCGGAGTACGTCAACCCTGACACCGCAGAAAGTGGAGTACGTCAATCCTGACACCACAGAAAGCGGAGCACGTCAACCCCGACACCACAGAAAGCGGAGCACGTCAACCCCGACACCGCAGAAAGCGGAGTACGTCGACCCTGACACCGCAGAAAGCAGAGCCAGTCAACCAATAATCACTCGATTCGTCTCGACTCGTAGGGGAAAACCTTAGACAATGGGGATAAAGACCTGTTTTCTAAGCATTGGGATCTTGCAAGTCGGCCCAAGAGGGGCCATTGTATACTTTTCACGGGTCACACTCTCCAAAGTCGAATCTCGACAAGGAGGGAAACAACCATTTACGAGTCCTCTCGACTTGTAAAAGGGAGAAAATTCTCTTGTGAGATTGTCACGACCCGAAATGGCACGTGACTGGCCCTTGAATCATATGAAGTCTATAGGACTCCATCTAATTCAAGTAAGCCAAAATCCCAGAAATCTAAACCATTTTTAAAGAAAGTGTTTTGTTAAAATAAGCCGAATATGCGTTTTTAAAATCACAAATCTTTTCTGGAAATTCCGGCAGAGTTTCTTTTGTAAATACTGGCCCCAAACGGGTACAACATGCATAATATATAAAAAGGCATCCCCAAGCGGGAGCTAGCTCTTCGTCAATTGACGGTCACAACTACGCAAGCAATATAATATACAATGCCAGAGGGCGATGATCAAAACTCTAAAAGGAAACTCAATCATCATGAAACCATAATAATACAAGCGCGACTATGAGGTCGAAAGAATAAACAACGGGTCTCTAAGTCAAATAAATATACATGTTTGGTTGATGGAGTTTCTAGATACAACAATGTAAATAAAATACAAGGGTGGTTACGATGCGAGTGAACCTACCTACCAAAGCAATCACCCGGAATGGAAGCAGTGTGCCAGAAAGCCGAAATGAACCTGTACGGCCAAAACCAGTAAGAACTGTGGCACAACGGGGGTGAGTTGCCAACTCGTGAGTAGAAAATATCACAGAGCAGAAATCGTATGTATGACTCAATCCTAGGTCAAAACGATCGGTAATATATATATCCTCAAATGATAAGGTCTGAAGCATGAAATAATGGCCTGGGTAAACATCGATACATGAGTGCAATACCAAGTGCTCGTGTCACGTGAGGTATGAATGCATGAAAACATAATGCATATAAATGAGAAACAGTTTTCTTTAATTGGTGAGATTTCTGTATATATAAATCGAGGTACTATCAATGAAATCAATAAAAAAAATCCGTGTCAAGCATCAATACAAAACATGTATCCAAATATCTGATATCTCGAGCTCCAGGTATCCGGACTGTCCCATATCATAAATCTCAATACCTCAAATCTCAATATCCTGCGCTCCGGCTATCCGGATTGGCCCAACTCCGATCGGTATCTTCCTGATATCCGACGAGTCTCAATACAATCACCGATCAGCAATGCTCTCCTGTCACAGGCTCAACGCCGATCAACTGCGATCTTCTTGCCCCGGGGTACCGTACCGGGTCCACCATGCACCTACAGACGGTTCCTACTCCTCCTCGAATTGGGTGTATGATATCGCTCAAGAGCCGAGAAAACTTATGGTGGACATATCTCAAATCATATCATGAGAAAACCGCAACTTTCATTTTAAAATGATAATCAGTTTATAAAATTCTCGCGGTTTCTCAAATCCAGAAATCTCATGAAAATCTGAAATCCCAATCTCAAGTATAAATAAACAATGAATTCTAACATATTGGGCTCCGGCAATCCGGACTGGCCTGATAATAATGCATGAAAATGAACGTATAAATATGCATGACAATCACAGTAATAAATGCAATGTCTAAGCTATCAGCTAACAGGTGATATCAATGAATTAATATTCTCTACAGAGTACGTAGCATGGCAATTACCGATAATGATGTGTGTGAGACGGCAAGCAAGTGTACGTGGAACATACGCATCATCGGTAATGGTGCTGGTGTTCTGACAGCATGGTTTCATAATAATAACGAAAGCCCAAGTATAAGCATGCACATGCGATATGAATAATATGTATGTGCGATGATAACCACAAGAATATGTTGGATTAAATAGAAATGCAACAATAAGGAATAAACATTTGTATATAATCGAGTCATACAGTTTGGCATTTGAAATCACACGAATCGTGGATTTTAGAAAATATGACCTGTCTTTAAAATACCCACGATTCGTCAGTTTTTGGAAATAGGTATGACTCGAGTCTAGTCTAACATCTACTAAGTAAACTACAGTACTAAACTAACAGGCTAATCGAATGGGGTGAGGAAAACCACCTAAGTCTGAGTCGATATATATATAATAACAGTCGGTGATCCCGCCTCAATAGTATCGCATACGATACAATATCTATAATATGACATTCTCAAGTCAAGAGTGCGGATCTATCATCAATATATATCTCATACGGTAAATCTGTCATATGGCGTTCCAAATCTGGGTACGGGTCAAATATCACATTTATCCCTTAATCATCTGGTATCCTTTTTATCATATATTATGATCTGGGGGTACTGATCTACGTCTAGTACAATACTGATACCATCTACAGTAAAAACATGCGTGTGTATGAAAACACCACGCCTAAAGACCCGCTAAACATCATGTCGTATCTTAAATACGAACCATGTCACATCACCGATCTCATGGCCTCAAGCCCAATCTCATCGACTCATCTCCAAGTATCATATACTATCCTCATAATCCATGTATATGTATACGTATATATATATACATAGTCCTATACCCATGTGTGTGTGTGTGTGTGTATACATATCCCCATATACGCACAGGTAATAAAATGAATGCATGCGTGTGTGTGTGCGTGTGGGTGTAATTTCTAATCTATGGTTTCACGATTTACACTAAACTATAGCATTAACTTCTAAATACACTAAACTAACCCATGATCTGCTACGATCTTACTTACTAAACTATCCATGTGTCACATAACATATAATCGTATATCTATATCATATATATAGTATACTATACTTCAAACTGCGGGGGTGCTATACGCCATCCGCCAGACTTTCCCCGTAGATATATATCTACTCACCTTGATCTTCGCTTGCCGACGTCGCCACGCGATTGCTCGTCTTTCAAGTCCCCTCGAGGGTACCTACACATCACACGTAGTATCATAAATTGAAATCACGCACGAAAACCCAAAACGACACAAGTATCTCACATAGGTAAAAACCTATGGTCTACTCTCGCAATTCAACCAAATAACCCTCGATAAAGACGTACAAACGTCAAGTGACCGAGATAAATCAAAAATATCAAAACTCCAATTTAAAAACATCGAGGAAAACAAGGCAGTGACTTAAGAAAATGACCCCAGATTTTAGTTCAGGTGAAAACAAGGTGCACAAACAGTACATGGGTGATATATAGGGTGTATTTGAGCTACTGAAGGAACCTGGACCCTATTGCCCACCGGATGGCCGGCCACTACCCCTAAAATTCTGGCCTGCTTGGCCTGGGGGTCTTTGTTGGGGCTCGTATGGTCAGGGTGGTCTCCTAATGTCCTAATTTGGTCCCTGGTATTGTTTGGTTAACTCAAAAACGTCTCAGGTCATCCCAGATTTCCCTGCACCCACTAAAAATTCACAACCGATATGATAAGCTTTAGCTTTTGGGTTTCAGGTTTTAGTTTGGGTTCAGTTCAGGATTCGTATCATTTCAGGGGTTCTATGGTCACTACTAGGACTCAATTGAACCACCGCAACTCAAGACTTCCTCAACCCTCTTCTAGGAATTTCAAAGTCCATCAAAACTACACTAAAACGGTTCTAAACACATATGGATACTAAAGTGAATGAAATACAAAGCTAATGGCAATGAAAGTACCTCATTTGGCAACTCAAGAATTTTCTTGAGTTGCTCTAAGTCTCCAAAATCCTTGCTTTCTTGGTGCAAAGTGTAGCTTGTGAGCTTGTGCTTGTTTTTAATGAAGTGGGGATGGACTTTTGAGCTGATTTTGGTGGTGTTTGTGAGGTTGAAGAGGAGGGAGATGAGGGTAGCCATGGGATGAAGAGAAGAGAAAAAGATGAAGAGATGAAGGAATGAGAGATGAGCCATGACCAATGGTTTGACCCTTCACCCTCTCTCTCTCTCATGCCCATACCATATTGTTTAATGCATTTCTTTTTCTTTTCTTTTCTTTTGTTTTGTTTTCTTTTTCAAAGCCATGAATGATAAAATGAAGAAAAGACCATATTAGAAAATGTGACAAATGCTAGTAAATATGATATGGTGCATGTCATGTGCACAAAACCGGATTAATGCGGGATTAGCAATATTTAATCGCGATTAGCATTAAAATTGTATAAAATAAATTATAAAAATTCATAATTTACTTAAATCCAATAAAACACCCTCATTTTATTAATTTCTATAATTTTCCAAATTTTTCACAATTTATCGGTATTTAATTATACCGCAATATTAAAATATTCTTAATATTTATTATTTAATTATAAAAATTCCCAAAAATAATATTTTATTTTTTTGAAATGTTAAAGAGATCCTTACGACTCTCGAGGGAAAATACACACTTAGGAATACTCATGATTCATAAGGAGAAATTATACCTACGAGATCCTCTTGGCTTGTAAGGAGAAAAGTCTTTAAGAGACCCCCACGGCTCATAAAGTTGGAAAGTCTTAAGCAGCAGAACTGAACCTGTTTCCTAAGCCGTCACTGTCCTGTAAGGAGATCAAGAGAAAATGTCATGCCCCGCTTCCCAGAGTACGCTGAAATGGGCACGTGACATAGCCAACCATGTTACCTGTGGGTAGGAAGTATCCATCCACAGTCACATTATGGCTGTAGAGATATCAAGAACAAAATAAAACTATCTAAAACATGTCCATAATCCAATATAACATGAGTCAAGAATAATAAAATGCGGAAGCGAAAGATCCAATACGAAATAACTGGAATGTATGTCCCATAATGCGGGCTCACATCAGGAATAAAATGCAGGAAAGAGAAACTAACTACTGCTGAACTCACAGCTCAGCCTGTTGGCTGAAGTACTCCTGCTCGGACTGCAACAGCGGTACAGAATCTGGGCCATGCAAAACCCAGACGTCAGCGCGTCAAGTCATCAAGCAAAATATATGAACAGTGTAGCAGGCAATGCAATATAAACATGAATAAAACAAGAATAACAATAATATAAGTCATAGCAGTGCAGGGTAATGTGCAGTGGGTAAACTAAACTGTTCTATCAGGTTTTCTGTTCTAAAGTCTTTGAAACCAAATAATGTAATCCTCATCGTAACTCGTCGGTAGTTATTCCGTAACGCCCGGAAAGACGGCAAACAATAGGTATTCCGTAACGCCCGGAAAAACGGCAAACAATGGGTATTCTATAACGCCCGGAAAAATGGCAAACAATAGGTATTCCGTAACGCCCGGAAAAATGGCAAACAATGGGTATTCCGTAACGCCCGGAAAAACGGCAAACAATAGGATGGCCCTTGGAGTTACGTTCGGTTACAATACTGATTTCCCTATACCCTCAAGTTATATGTGTAAGTCAAGTCAGGTATCCCGTAATCAAGAAACTAATGCCAACACAGGATCAGGTAAACAGGTTTGTCTGGATAGACAACAGGAACGGTCCATGAGGACTACATGTCAGGTTTGTTGGCATTAGACACAAGATCAGGTAACGGGTCAAGTCATGGTACATCAGGTCAAGTCAAACAGTATACGGTACCATGTCGGTTAAATCATTATATATGTAGTAAGTCTGGTCAAGATGTAAACAATATCATGGGTGTGCTCACAATCAGTTATACAAGCAAGCATGGTTATCATCAACATGATATAAGCAATGAATTAAGCAATAGGCAAATTTACTCAATTTGCAGTACAGTTATCAGTTGTATCACAGAGATGATTTCAATGTTATGCGAATGCAGTATGCCAATTATGGCCTTTTACTCATGTTAACAAGTTTAAGAACTTTAGAGGTGCAATGATTTATATAAAGGTTCAATACAGCTATTACTGGTTAAAATGCATACGGGTGTCCGAATGGAACAAAACTATAGAGATAAATGCCATAAGCTATGTCAATATTAAAAAATGTGTTTGAACAGGTAAATGTGGTTATTAGGTTCAATTGCAAACTGTAGGTTCCAAGTTTAAAGATAAAATGATATATATACAATATTGTACATGAAAATGAGAAATGATCGTACCAAAGTTAAATTTACAGGTTTATGGTGTCATAATATATATGTAAATATTATTTAGCATGTAGCAAGGGGTACTTGCCTCGACGGGCCGCGAACCGGGAAAAACAGAACGTAAATCGTCGGCGGGGAAACTCGCGACAGGCGCACGGTTCACGGAATGAACCCAAACGACGAACAGTGGAACCACACGGGTCGGGGTACCTCGCTGGAATGTCGGGACGCGATGCCGGCACGGCCGGATTCCGGCGAGACACAAAACAGTAACCGATCAAGAATTTCAACAAGAAAGAAAAGAAAAGAAAGAAGAGGGAAGAAGTAGAAGGAGGAAGGGAAGACATAGCTTACTGGGTTGCAGAGGGTGTGATGGTGGTGAGATCGACGGCGGTGAGGGCGCCGGCGAAGAGTTCTCCAGCGGTCTAGGGTTAGGGCTCGTGTAAGAAACTGGTGCAGGGAAATGGAGAAATGAGAGGAAGAGAAGATGGATGGGGGGTGTTGGAGTGTGTAGGGGGTGAGAAGGGTGAAGGTGGTGGTGCAGGTGGTGACGACGAGAGACCGCCGGCGAAGGTTTGAGGGTGCAGGCGGGGCTCGGGTACAGGAAAGAAGAATGAGGAGGTGGCGAGGTGAGGGAGGATCGGTTGAGGGCGAGGGGACGACGAGCCCGGTGGTGGTGGTGCCGGCGTTGGGGCTGCGGCGGCGAGGGCAATGCGGCGGTAGGGTTGCTGGGGGTTGGGTTCTCGTAAAAAAGAGAAATGAAGAAGAGTGCAAAATATATAGAGGAGAGAGAGAAGTGGGAAGAGAGAGAGAGAGAGAGATACGGAGGATAGAGAGAGAGAGAAGAGAGAACGCAAGAGAGAGAGAGAGGAGAGAGACGGTGAGAGAGAGAGGAAAAGAGAGTGGGGCCTACGGTTATAAGAGTTGTGATTGGTTGGCCAGGGAAATTTGTGAAAGATTTGAGAGATTAACAAATGAAACGGAAAATATATTAGATTGGTAAAATATGCGATTTTTTTAAAAAATATAAAATTTGGGATTTTGGCGCAAAGTAAAACATTTCCAAATCGCTACCGGGTCGGGTCTAAAAATTTGAAATTGAAATAATAGAATTTTAAGCGGGATCAAAAATTTAAAATGAAGTGTTTTATGATCAAAAAGCATACCCCAAAAACGGAAACACGTACGTGCACGTAGCCGTCCAAATTCGCCCGTTTCACTGAACGGGACGTGGACACGATGTACGGACGCTACACCAGGGTTATGGGTGTCAAGTAGGCCAAGATGAATATTTTTAATTTTATTTTAGATGCCATAAATTGTTATATGCAGAAATGAATTTTCCGGGTAAAATTTACAGTAAATAACAATCAAGCAAGATAAGTGAAATGAGTACCACACTACGCTCAAACAGTAACTGAAATTAGTAGCATTGGGCTCCGGTGTTACATTATACCCAACTACAAAAAGAATTTCATCCTCGAAATTCCAAGAATACAAAGACAGATAACTACAAGAAAAGATGAGGAAACTTCTGCCGGATTTCATCTTCTCGTTCCCAAGTGGACTCTCCATGCGAGCGACTACCCCAAGAAACAAGCACAAGAGGGATCACCTTGTTCTTAAGAACCTTTTCCTTTCGATCCACGATTTCAATCGGTCGCTCCTCAAAAGTCAAGTCTTCTCGTACAGTTAGCTCCGAATGATCCAATACGTGCGTTTCATCTTGAACATACCTTCGTAGTTGAGATACGTGAAACACATCGTGCGCATTCACCAAGGACTGCGGTAACGCCAAACGATACGCTACCTCACCAACACGCTTCAAGATCTAAAGGGTCCAACGAATCGAGGACTAAGCTTTCCTCGACTCCCAAACGAATCACCCCTCTAGTCGGTGATATCTTTAAGAATACAAAATCACCCACGGCGAACTCTAGAGGTCTTCTTGACGTGTCTGCCCAACTCTTCTGTCGGTCTTGTGCTGCCTTCATATGATTTCTGATAGTGTTAACCTTCTCAACTGTCTGCACAACCCAAACTGGTCCCAATAATCTTCGTTCACCGACATCGTCCCAACAAACAGGTGAACGGCATTTACGACCATACAAAGCTTCAAATGGAGCCATCTGGATAGTTTCCTGAAAACTGTTGTGGTAAGAAAGCTCCACGAAATGTAGATGATCCTCCTAAGACCCCTTGAAGTCCAACATCATGCTCTCAACATATCTTCAAGAGTTTGGATCGTTCTCTCCGACTGACCATCAGTTTGAGGATGATAAGCTATGCTAAACTTCAATCGAGTCCCCAAACTTTCCTGTAGACTCCGCCAAAGTGTGATAAGAACCGAGTGTCCCGATTGGACACGATGCTCACCGGTACTCCATGCAATCTTATAATCTCTTGCATGTACCGCTCTGCCAAAGTCTCTGTTGATTGACCAACCCGAAAAGGAATGAAGTGAGTGTCTTGGTCAACCGATCAACACTCACCCATACTGCACTATTGCCTCATATTAAGCTCCTTCTGTGTGAACACATACTTCAAGCTCTTAAGATCAGTAAAACTTCGACCCTTTCGCCCAAAAGGTAGTGTCTCCAAATCTTCAAAGAGAAAATCACAGCCGCAAGTTCCAAGTCATGAGTTGGGCAATCCTTCTTATGGGTCTTTAACTGTCTCGATGTGTATGCTACAACCTTCCCATGCTGCATCAAAACACATCCCAATCCTTTCCCAGATGCGTCGCTGTGAATCACCAATCCTCCAGAATTTTCTGGCACGGTCAGAATAGGGGCGGTTATCAACTTCTGCTTCAACGTCTCAAAAGCTAACGCGCATTTGTCCGTCCAAACAAAAGGTACCTCCTTGCGCGTAAGCTTGGTTAACGGCTCCGCCAAATGAGCAAAGTTCTCCACGAATCTTCTATAATACCCGGCGAGTCCAAGAAAACCTCTTATCTCTGCAACATTCTTTGGAATCGGCCAATCTCGTACTGCTGCAATCTTTTCTGGATCGACGGCAATTCCATCGCCAGACACAACATGCCCCAAAAACTTTACTTCCTCCAGCCAAAACTCGCACTTACTCATCTTCACATAAAGCTTCTCCTGTCTCAACGTCTGCAGTGCGATCTTCAAATGTTCTGCATGCTCTTCAAAACTCTTCGAGTAAACCAGAATATCGTCAATGAAAACCACGATAAACTGGTCCAAGAACGGTGAAAAGATTCGGTTCATCAAGTCCATGAATACTGCTGATGCATTTGTTACTCCGAAGGGCATCACTAAGTATTCGTAATGTCCATATCGAGTTCGAAACGCCGTCTTGCAAATATCCTCTGCTTTCACTCGAACCTGATGATATCCGGATCGCAAATCCAGCTTTGAGAATACCCTCGCGCCACTAAGCTGCTCAAAAATTCCTCCAATGCGAGGGATAGGGTACTTGTTCTTAGTAGTCACCCGGTTTAATTCTCGATAGACGATGCACATCCTTCTTGTGCCATCCTTCTTCTTTAATAGAAGAACTGGAGCTCCCCAAGACGAGTTACTGCTTCGAATCCAACCCTTCTCAAGCAATTCAGCAACCTGCTCTTTGACTTCTTCCAATTCTACTGGTGCCATAGGGTAATACGCTTTAGATACTGGCGCTGCACCAGGAATAAGATCAATTGCGAACTCCACGTCTTGCTTCGGCGGTAATCCCGATGTATCTTCAAACACGTCCATAAAATCACGAACAACAGCTGGCTCTCCACTTTTATCAACCTCCATTGATGCAAGAATATCACTTGTCGGCCTAGCCCTAAACTCGACTGGCCCGACAGAACTGCTTCCTCAAAACAAACCTCTGGATGTCCGGGAATCTGGAATTCTCTTTCTTTACTCTACGCTTAATGTGAGCGTGGAAAGTACCGAGAAATCCATTCCCAAGACGATTTCACAATTGCCGGTAACAAACACCAAGGAATCTGCAATTAACTCCCGACCGCCAACAATAACAGAACAATCTTTATATCTTCTATTAGTTAAGATTTTCCCTTTCCCAATGTGTATGTCCCAAAACTAAACAGGGCCGTGCAATCCTTCGTGTGTATAGTAATAAACTTGGACGACATAAAACAATAGGATGCACTAGAATTGAATAACGCTAATGCGAGAAAACAAAGATCCAGTAGGGTACCTGAAACGACTTCTTATGGAGCTTTAACCTCTTCAGCCGTTAGGGTAAAGGTTCGAGCTTGATTGGGTCCTCGAGTTATCAGCTTCTGCTCCTGAAACTGTCTCTGCGGTGGCTTCTGAGTATCTTCCTTTAACCGTAGCTTCGACGGGCAAGTATCAATGGTGTGATCCGCTGATCCGCAAATAAGACAAAGTCCAAGCCTCTTACGACAATCTTTACGATAATGACCCGGTCGCTGACAGTAATCGCACACCACTCTTCCCTTATGCTCGGGCAAAACTGGCCTCTTCATTGGTACAACGCCACGCCTGTCCACCGGAATACCCTTGTGTCCATATGCTCAATTTGGTGCAAATGTTGGCTTCCGTGCTGTAACTGCTGGCTGCGATGTACCCCCGGTCTTCATAGTTAGCCTCTGCTGCTCTCGGGCTGCTGTAAGTACTTGTGAGAAAGTGGTCAAACCCAGGGAGACAATCTGCCTCTGGATGTCCACATCCAAACCGCGCATGAACCTTCTTGCCCTATCAGCATTGTTGGCAACCAAAGGTCCAGCGAATCTACTGAGCTGCGTCCACTCAGCTGCATGCACATCTACAGGTACGCCATTCTGCTTCAAGCTGACGAATTTTTCCTCCATTTCCTCCCGTGCAGTCCGCGGGAAGAACTTTTCCAAGAAACTTTTCGAGAAATCCGCCCAACTGATCGGCTTGGGCAAGCGGGTCTCTTCCATAAGCCACCATTCCCGGGCGTAGTCTACCAACTGGATGCGTACCACATCCACCTTCTTATCCTCTGGGACCTGTGCCGCTACAAGTAAATTCTCTGTATCAACCAGCCACTGTTCCGCTGGCAAAGGCTCCTCCAGGCCAGTGAAGACAGACGGACCCAGTCTCCTGAAATCCGCCACGGTACCCACACGATCCACTGGTCTGGCCACAACACTGCTCATGGACTACTGAACGGTCCACAAACCTTCATGGAATGATTCCGCTTGCTGCTGGATCAGCTCGGTCTGTCTTTTTTGATTCTCCAGCATTCCTCTTATCACTCCAAGCATGGCGGCTTCATCCACACGCCTTTGGTACGTCTTCAAATTCTTACCTGCCATATTCCTGAAATCAAAACACCCAACATTAGCATGATGATAGATTCGAAATATAGATCAGGGCTAGAACTCCAAGTTACTTAAATAGAGTGTCGCATTGTAACTATGCCGCGGTATCATAGCCACAATTACAAAACTCCATCCAAGTCGCCTAAGTCCTAGAGATAACAAGGAATCAGGTTTCGAGTCGATATGCAAAGGAAGTTTGCACATCGTAAAAGATATAATCAGGAAGAATGTGATTCAAGAATGGTAAAACGGTCAAGGTGGCAGGACATGTTTCCTAAACACGGGTATTCTGATTCGTGTATTGGGTACAATACCCAACTACAAAAGAATCAACCCGACTATCCTATGGCTCTGATACCAAAAGAACCATGTCACGCCCCGCTTCCCAGAGTACGCTGAAATGGGCACATGACATAGCCAACCATGCTACCTGTGGGTAGGAAGTATCCATCCACAGTCACATTACGGCTGTAAAGATATCAAGAACAAAATAAAACTATCTAAAACATGTCCATAATCCAATATAACATGAGTCAAGAATAATAAAATGCGGAATCGAAAGATCCAATAGGAAATAACTGGAATGTATGTCCAATAATGCGGGCTCACATCAGGAATAAAATGCAGGAAAGAGAAACTAACTACTGCTGAACTCACAGCTCAGCCTGTTGGCTGAAGTACTCCTGCTCGGACTGCAACAGCGGTACAGAATCTGGGCCATGCAAAACCCAGACGTCAGCGCGTCATGTCATCAAGCAAAATATATGAACAGTGTAGCAGGCAATGCAATATAAACATGAATAAAACAAGAATAACAATAATATAAGTCATAGCAATGCAGGGTAATGTGCAGTGGGTAAACTAAACAGTTCTATCAGGTTTTCTGTTCTAAAGTCTTTGAAACCAAATAATGTAATCCTCATCGTAACTCGTCGGTAGTTATTCCGTAACGCCCGGAAAGACGACAAACAATAGGTATTCCGTAACGCCCGGAAAAACGACAAACAATGGGTATTCCATAACGCCCGGAAAAATGGCAAACAATAGGTATTCCGTAACGCCCAGAAAAATGGCAAACAATGGGTATTCCGTAACGCCCAGAAAAACGACAAACAATAGGATGGCCCTTGGAGTTACGTTCGGTTACAATACTGATTTCCCCATAACCTCAAGTTATATGTGTAAGTCAAGTCAGGTATCCCGTAATCAAGAAACTAATGCCAACACAGGATCAGGTAAACAAGTTTGTCTAGATAGACAGCAGGAACGGTCCTTGAGGACTACATGTCAGGTTTGTTGGCATTAGACACAAGATCAGGTAACGGTCAAGTCATGGTACATCAGGTCAAGTCAAACAGTATACGGTACCATGTCGGTTAGATCAATATATATGTAGTAAGTCAGGTCAAGATGTAAACAATATCATGGGTGTGCTCTCAATCAGTTATACAAGCAAGCATGGTTATCATTAACATGATATAAGCACTGAATTAAGCAATAGGCAAATTTACTCAATTTGCAGTACAGTTATCAGTTGTATCACAGAGATGATTTCAATGTTATGCGAATGCAGTATGCCAATTATGGCCTTTTACTCATGTTAACAAGTTTAAGAACTTTAGAGGTGCAATGATTTATATAAAGGTTCAATACAGCTATTACTGGTTAAAATGCATACGGGTGTCCGAATGAAACAAAACTATAGAGATAAATGCCATAAGCTATGTCAATATTAAAAAATGTGTTTGAACAGGTAAATATGGTTATTAGGTTCAATTGCAAACTGTAGGTTCCAAGTTTAAAGATAAAATGATATATATACAATATTGTACATGAAAATGAGAAATGATCGTACCAAAGTTAAATTTACAGGTTTATGGTGTCATAATATATATGTAAATATTATTTAGCATGTAGCAAGGGGTACTTGCCTCGACGGGTCGCAAACCAGGAAAAACGGAACGTAAATCGTCGGCGGGGAAACTCGCGACAGGCACACGGTTCACGGAATGAACCCAAACGACGAACAGTGGAACCACACGGGTCGGGGTACCTCGCTGGAACGTCGGGACGCGATGCCGGCACGGCCGGATTCCGGCGACACACAAAACAGTAACCGATCAAGAATTTCAACAAGAAAGAAAAGAAAATAAAGAAGAGGGAAGAAGTAGAAGGAGGAAGGGAAGACATAGCTTACTGGGTTGCAGAGGGTGTGATGGTGGTGAGATCGACGGCGGTGAGGGCGCCGGCGAAGAGTTCTCCAGCGGTCTAGGGTTAGGGCTCGGGTAAGAAACTGGTGCAGGGAAATGGAGAAAGGAGAGGAAGAGAAGATGGATGGGGGGTGTTGGAGTGTGCAGGGGGTGAGAAGGGTGAAGGTGGTGGTGCAGGTGTCGACGACGAGAGACCGCCGGCGAAGGTTTGAGGGTGTAGGCGGGGCTCGGGTACAGGAAAGAAGAAGGAGGAGGTGGCAAGGAGAGGGAGGCTCGGTTGAGGGCGAGGGGACGACGAGCCCGGTGGTAGTGGTGCCAGCGTTGGGGCTGCGGCGGCGAGGGCAAGGCGGCGGTAGGGTTACCGGGAGTTGGGTTCTCGTAAAAAAGAGAAATGAAGAAGAGTGCAAAATATATAGAGGAGAGAGAGAAGTGGGAAGAGAGAGAGAGAGAGAGAGAGAGATACGGAGGAGAGAGAGAGAGAGGAGGGAGAACGCGAGAGAGAGAGGAGAGAGACGGTGAGAGAGAGAGGAAAAGAGAGTGGGGCCCACGGTTATAAGAGTTGTGATTGGTTGGCTAGGGAAATTTGTGAAAGATTTGAGAGATTAACAAATGAAACGGAAAATATATTAGATTGGTAAAATATGCGATGGTTTTAAAAAATATAAAATTTGGGATTTTGGCGCAAAGTAAAACTTTTTCAAATCGCGCCCGGGTCGGGTCCAAAAATTTGAAATTGAAATAATAGAATTTTAAGCGGGATCCAAAATTTAAAATGAAGTGTTTTATGATCAAAAAGCATACCCCCAAAACGAACACACGTACGTGCACGTAGCCGTCCAAACTCGCCCGTTTCACTGAACGGGACGAGAACACGATGCACGGACGGTACAACAGGGTTAGGGGTGCCAAGTAGGCCAAGATGAATATTTTTAATTTTATTTTAGATACCATAAATTGTTATATGCAGAAATGAATTTGCCGGATAAAATTTACAGTAAATAACAATCAAGCAAGATAAGTGAAATGAGTACCACACTACGCTCAAACAGTAACTGAAATTAGTAGCATTGGGCTCGGGTGTTACATAAACTATTTACGGAACGCATTTGCTAAAAGGGACACGCCAATATGAGATAAAGTATATGTCTTTTATTCATAAATTCAAAATGAATGCAAGCTACGTGTCATAAAAAGAATAAAAATGCATACAAAATATTCTCTTATTTAGAAGTGAATACAAGAAAAGGAGAATATACAAAAAATCTTTAAGCCGGCGGACGGTGTAATAAATTCGTCAGTTCATCCTTCTTCCGCTGGGCCTCGACTTCATGTTTTGTTGTTGCTACGAGACGGGTCTTCGCCTGAGAGCGTTGAGCCTGATATGAGGCGAGCCGACTCTCAAGCTCCTTTTCAGCAACCTTGTGAGCTTCAACCATCTCGCGGGTAAGGATAACGGCTTTATCAATAGCTGCCACCTCCCTGACAGCTTCTTGAAGAACCCGCCAAAGTTCGTACACACGGGTGGTCTTAGCAGCGAGTTCAGCTTGGAGTTCTCCCAAAGCATTTGAAGCTAACTCCTTCTCCGAAAAATTCCGATTAAGCTTCTTCTCGCATGACTGCAGATTGGCTGCGCACCGCCCAATCCATCCCCGCAAGCTTACCTTGGCAGTTAAGAGCTCGGAAGGAAGGCGTATACACTCGAGATTATGTAGGCAAGCCTCCACTCTGCGACAATACTCAACCCAAGCATGCACCAATGTCTCATCATGATAAGTAGCAAAGAAGGGCAAAGAAGTATTGACTTCGGTAGCAAATTCTTCGGCCGTAACAGAACTTCCAACACGAAGATCTTCAATAAGGGCCGACAAGGAGTGAACGCTATGTCTTGCCATCCTTTCAGACGCACATCGGGCATACGACACCGGTGGCATGAAGATCCGAGATTCCAACAGAGTTAGGGTTGACAGAGCTGTTAAGATTTGTGAACAGTCAGTGAGAGTCACAAATATGGGACAGGAAAATCAATTCCAAAGGTAAAACCTTACTTACCCGCAGTCATGCAAGGAGGATAAGAAGGATCCCCGGGCCCATCGAGGATCTCGACCTCGTCATCGGTTTTCAGAACTGTGGAGCGCATATCGGTGTCATTATAAAGAATAATAATAAAAGGAAAGGGGTTAAAGAACACCAACCTTGCCCTGAATAAAGGACTATGCTTTGCGGGAAAATCGCCTGTAGGGCACCTATGTCAAGTAAGCGCTAGAAGGACTTCCTGGGAGATAGGTCCACAGTGGAAGCCGCCAATTCCCGTAGTTATGAAAGGAAGGAAAAGTTCAGATAATAGAAAGACTATTAAAACAAAGTATAAGGAGACTACCTTCGACACTCTTCCCGCCTTGAACCGGAGGGATAGCAGCTTCGGCAGCCTCCTCCATTCCCTAAGAAGCATCACCAGAGAAATTTACTGATATGACAGCTTTCAATTGAGGGGCGGCAACCGCCGTTTCAGGCTCCAATGAAGGGACGGCGGTCTCAACTACCCGTTCCATAATCTCCAGACCGTCACCGGAAAGATCCATTAAATCTACAGCCGATAAGGATACCTCTTCTGGGAGAACGGGCACCGGGGAACAGAGGCCACCAATGGAAGCTCCTCAGCAAGAATAGCAGCTGTAATGACCCCCTCCGCACCTCAAGTGCCTCATCGGGGACATTTACAGAGTCCACAGCTAGGACACGACTTGAGCTCAAATTCTCTGCCATTGCTGAAGTCCCTGCAAAGTTTTCGCAAAAGACAAGGAGATATAAAAAGCAATACAAATTATAAAAAAATATATATATGGAAAGCACGGATACCGATGCTCTAGGATGATTCTAGTATGGATTTTTCAAGCCGACGTTCCTTCATGAGAAAGTGTGCTCGCCGGGGTTCGAATGTAGATTCGTGGCCGCCGGTCTTTAATGACAGCTCATCTTCGGAAGCGGCTGAGATAGGCTTCTTGAGGGCTACCTCATCCTCCGGTCGCAGAGGACCCATATGTATCCGCCGTAGTGATGGGGGATCTTTGTAGAATATGATGGGAGGATAGGGTTTCTTCGGGACACCCACATTCTCGGTTTCGTCCTGTGAGCGCCTTATAGCCTCAGCCAATTGTGCGGCTTCCTCGGCAGACGAACCCAGAAAGAGAAGACCATCATCCAGCTCTTGCATGGATATGGGTTCGTCTTGGACAACAACTTCAGATTCGAGCAAGTGGTCGAGCAGACTGGTAACCGTCTTCTTTCTCCTTTTCGAGCCGGAGCTGACATTAGAGGAGGAGGATCGTTTCATCCCCTTTGGTGCTTTGATACGGCGCTGCCCAACCTCGTCTCCAATATCCTCTTTTGGCGGTACTACCGATGATGACACTGCCATTGATAATGCCACAACTAATGAAACTACTGCTGGCGCCTTATCGGAAGCCTTTGCCTGGGCTCTAGTGCGCATCGGCATACCAACTGTAGGAGGAGTCGATGCCGCATCCGCCACCTCAGGGATAAGTAAGACACCGGTACCCTTCAATGGAGGACGAACCTGTAGGGTTACTAGGCACTCTAACAAGGGTTAAGAAAGCATCAAACATGCCCGTTTAAAATTTTAGCCGTGCCGAATAACCCTAAACAAGATCGTTGCTAGAAAATTAGGGTTTCATATGCTAGTAAACCACGTTTACAACTAAGTGAATACGAAATACAACCTTTGTAGATCGGTCCTTTGAAGTCCCTTCGCTACGATCGTGGTTCTTCCGGACCCTTGCATGGCTTCACGAGGCGAAAGGCACGTCCTTGCTTGAAGTCTTCGAGGCCAAAGAAGATCTACGTCGAGGGGATGCCAACTCAAGCTTCTACTTCACTAACTTGAGAATTAGTGAAGCAAACACCCTAAACTAAAGTGCTAGTCTAGTAGAGGATGGAGAAATAGAAAGTAGGTTCTCTTTAGAATTTTATTTCTCACAATCTTTCTCACTTTGGATCAAACCCTAGCAAGCTTTTTCTTTCTTAACAATGAAGAAGAAGAAGAAAAGAACGAGATGAGGATAATGATCAAGTGAGAAGGCTAACCATGGTGAGTGAGTATCATATACTAACTCTTGTAGAGCCATAACCATAGCTAATCTAAATGGTTAGGTTAATAAAAAATCTAAGGTGAAGATAAAGGTAGTGGACTTTGTCAAAGCAAAGCAAGCTTCTACAAGCTTCATGCTCTTTCCAAAATTCCACCAATTTTGTAATTACCTTAAATAATTATAACCCACCATAAAAATAGAATGGTGTATATCTTGGACACCCATGTCATGTGTATAATCAACCATGATACTAAAAGAAAACACTTTTAATATATATCACACACACACACACACACACACACACACATATATTCAAGTGTGCATGTGAGAAAATACCTAAAGTGAACAAGTGTTAGTTAATGTAAACTAGTATATCAAATATACAATTATAAAATAAATTATTAAATCAACACTTGACTTAATAATCCGGTCATATAACATATAACCGACTAACATCCAATGTATCGACTTATCGAATCAACACTTGATTTGATAACCTGGCTATATCACATATAACCGATCAAAACAAAAAGTCACGAGAATAGAATACGGTATTATATATACGCATTATTCTCGGTCTCGCACATATCACATATGCGCTCCTATTTCATTTTGCCTGAGCCAGTAAAACCTCTGTGTAGGACTCTAAAGACTCGTCAATACGCCGGCAGTAGCTGATGATCACATCAAGCACCCACAAGTCGTCAGCGGTACTAGCTGGATGTAACGGCTACCCGGGTATTGAGCGATCAGAAGATCAGCGAGCAAGCCCGCTCCAACTCCTGTAAAAGCCTGCCGGTAACACTTCCCGTACAGTCCTGTCTCCTCGTCTGATATGTCGCATATCAAGTCTAGGGGTGGTAAACGTCAGACCCCAATAACCGATAAGTCATACCGATGTGAAGCTCATAACGGGTCGAGAAACTACTGGTAACACTTACCAGTAAATCTCTAAATCAGCCCTGGCCAGGGACTTCCCTGTTACGACCAATCGAGCACAGTGCAACATCAACCCCCAATACCGGGAGAGACGAAACCCGTCCTATTCATTGCCTCCACGTGACTCGGGACAGTATCCAAAAACCACCGTTTTGCATGCCCTCATGGACGTGGTAAGGTGGAAATCAAAGCACAGTGGGAATCACACAAGACACTATGACGATCACGGGTCTACAGACTAACCTGCACAAGTGTCACCAGAGAACTGCCATCTGACGTGAGGTATAATACCATCTGGGAGTTCTCGGCGAGTCCGTCCAGTGTACCCAGTCTCCACTGAGCACCCGTATATCATCTCTGATGTCAAACACCAATGGATATGGGATCATCCATCGCCCATCTCATAGGTCGAGAAGCGTATACGCTAGTCTACACTGGTATATCGATGCCCCGTCTCGATACACCTACGACTAGGGACCTTGAAGGATGTACTTATGGACTACCATATCCCCACTAGTATGATCCGCATCATAGTCCTGGTAGTCAAGTACACATCCTAAGGGCTTTACCAACATGTAACTATAAGACAGTATAAAGAGACAAGTATACATGTTAAAGTAAAGATCAACCAGATAGCATACTATCATATCGAGCAAGAAAGTCCTCTCTATATATGTCCAAGCATCCAATATAATATACATCATCTGTACGATACTGGCCTCTAGGGCATACATACAACTAACAATCTCCCACTTGCACTAGGGCCAGCTGCTGTTGTATTGCATACCAAGCATCCCGAAGAGTCTCTCAAGCTGTATCTGGGGAATGGCCTTCGTGAGTGGATCCGCAGTGTTGTTCTTCATGTCAACCCTCCTGACCTCGATATCTCGGCGATCAACTATCTCCCGGATCAGGTGATACTGCCTCAGAATATGCCTGGATCGCTGATGGGACCTGGGTTCCTTGGCCAAAGCCACCGCTCCATTGTTATCACAATATAAATGTATTGGATGCTCAATGGATGGAACCACTCCAAATTCAGTAATGAACTTCTTGATCCAGACAGCCTCTTTGGCAGCATCGTTGACAGCGATGTATTCAGCCTCCATCGTCAAGTCTGCCACGGTTTCCTGCTTAGAACTCTTCGAGCTAACCGCCCCTCTGTAAAGGGTAAAGACAAATCCCGACTGCGACTTAGAGTCGTCCTTATCACTCTGGAAGCTCGAATCGGTAAAGGGCTCCACTTGGAGTTCTCCGTTACCATACACCAAGAGCATCTCTTTAGTCCTTCGCAAGTACTTGAGAATGCTCTTCACAGCTGTCCAGTGACTCTCTCGAGGATCAGCTTGATACCTGCTCACTACACTTAGTGAGTATGCTACATCGGGTCTGGTACATAGCATCGCGTACATGATAGAGCCTACTGCCGAAGCATAGGGTATCCCTTGCATGCGAGCTCTCTCTAAATCAGTCTTGGGAGACATCTCTTTGGAGAGAGTGAGCCCTGAGATCATGGGTAAAAACCCACATTTGGACTCTTCCATACTAAACCACTTTAGTATGGTGTCAATGTACCTGGATTGGGACAATCCCAATATCCTTTTAGATCTATCTCTATAGATCATAATTCCCAGTATGCAGGAGGCATCACCTAGATCTTTCATTGAGAATCTTTGTGATAAGAAGTGCTTGACCGATTGCAGCATAGGAATGTCATTTCCTATCAAGAGTATGTCGTCCACGTACAATACGAGGAAGACAACCTTACTCTCTGCCACCTTCTTGTAGATACAAGGTTCATCTACGTTTTTGACGAAATCAAACTCTTTGATAACGACGTCAAAGCAGATGTTCCAACTCCGCGATGCTTGCTTTAATCCATAAATGGATTTAAGCAGCTTGCACACCTTCCCGCTGCTCCCACTGTCTACGAAGCCCTCTGGCTGAGTCATGTACACGCACTCTTCTAAATCACCGTTTAGAAAGGCGGTCTTAACATCCATTTGCCAGATTTCGTAGTCATGATATGCAGCGATGGAAAGCATGATCCGGATGGATTTAAGCATAGCCACTGGAGAAAAGGTTTCGTCATAGTCCACACCTGGTCTTTGACGAAAACCCTTTGCAACAAGTCTAGCTTTGAAAGTCTCCACTTTCCCATCTACACCAAGTTTTTTCTTGAAGATCCACTAGCTCCCAATGGGTTTTACCCCTTTAGGAGCAACTTTCAAAGTCTATACTTTGTTGGTGTACATGGATTCCATCTCGGACCGCATTGCATCCAGCCATTTCACTGAGTCCCCACTCGTGATGGCCTGCTCGAAGCTAGTTGGGTCATCATCAACCATGATGCAATCCTCTCTCCCACCATCCATGAGAAAACCGTAGTATCTCTCAGGTGGGTGAGGAACCCTACTAGATCGGCGGAGAGGCTGCGGTTCGTTGGGAACTACCGAATCCTCTGGTTCCATTAAATTTTCAGTTGCAGTTTGTGTATCTGGAACCTCTTCCAGCTCTACCACTTTGCCACTAATTTCTTTTACAAGAAGTTCTTTTTCTAAAAAGGTGGCATGTTGAGCAACAAACACTTTTTTTTCCTCACTGTGGTAGAAAAAATACCCATATGAGTTCTTTGGATATCCCACAAACTTGCATAGAACTGACCGTGCCTCGAGTTTGTCCGGATTTTGTCTTTTGACATAGGCCAGACAACCCAATATCTTAACTCATTTAAGATATGGCATCTTCCCACTCCATATCTCATATGGTGTGGTAGGTACAGATTTAGATGGAACTTGATTCAATAGGTATGCTGCTGTCTCCAGCGCATAACCCCAGAAGGAAATAGGTAACTCAGCTGTGCTCATCATAGAGCGCACCATATCTAATAGGGTGCGGTTCCTCCGTTTAGATACACCGTTGTGCTGTGATGTATATGGAGGAGTCAGCTGAGAGAGAATCCCATTCTCTTTTAGGAAGTCCAGGAATTCAATGCTCAAGTATTCACCTCCTCGATCAGATCGAAGGATTTTAATACTTTTCCCGGTTTGGTTCTCGACTTCTTGTTTATATTCTCTAAATTTCTCAAAAGCTTCTGATTTGTGTTTCATCATGAACACATATCCGAAACTAGAGAGATCGTCAGTGAATGTAATGAAGTACGAAGAACCATTCCTGGCATGTATAGACATGGGACCGCATACATCACTATGTATCAGTCCCAAGAGTTCGGTAACTCTTTCTCCGTGTCCCGTAAACAGAGTTTTGGTCATCTTGCCTTTGAGACATGACTGGCAAGTGTCATAAGATTAAAATTCAAACGGATTTAAATATCCATCCTTATGCAACTTAGCTAGTCATGTCGCATTGATGTGACCCAGTCTACAATGCCACAAGAAGGATTCGTTCATTTCTGAACTCTTCCTCTTGTGTGTGTTTGTTATGCTTAGAACTGTTGATTGATTTAGAACATAAATGCCATTGCACAACGTGCCTGATCCAACCAACTTTTGGTTAAGGAAAATGTTCATAACATTATCCTGTAATACAAAATTATATCCCTCTTTACTCAACAAAGAAACCGATATAATGTTGCATATCAGGTTCGGCATGAAATAGCATTCGTTCAGAATCAATGTATTACCAGTTAGCAATACAAGGTGATATCCTCCGATGGTTTTAGCTGCAACAATTGCACCATTTCCAACCCTTATGTCTTTATCACCTTCTCCAAGTTCTCTACCTTTCCTAAGCCTATGTAACTGATTACATATATGGGATCCAGACCCGGTATCTAATACCCAGGACGTAGAGCAAATGGAGAAACAATTCTCTGTAACGAACACACCCGAAAAAAATGCATCAACATGTACTTTCTTCATTCGGGTAGCATGAGAATCCTGGTATTCCCCTATATCCTGTTCATTCTTATAACTCTTATAAGAAAGAACGGAATCAACGTTCCCCAGCACAGTATAACATGCGGGTTCGGTTAATACATCCATATTATTATCTTTATTAAGGCATGATATGGTCGCTACCTAGAGAGAGAGAGAAGAAAACATTTTAGCGTATGCTCTTGCAAAATCAGATTGGTTATTATTTTATCTAATCAGGATGGCTCCCACTGTTTTTATCAAATCTTCCTTCAAACCCTAAAAGGAAAGACTAGCCGGGATTAATTACACCCTACAATTTCGCCAATCTTTCAGCTAGGCCAGTGTCGGTACTTTGAGGGAGGTTCCCCGTGCTTTCGCACGGACCTAATTAAAGTAAACCTCGTTTTCCCAGAGGCGTAACCCCGTTGACACCTTTCTAGACACCTACTTGATCGGCTAATTGTCCTGTGTAAAACTCTCCCAGGAGTAACAATTACTCGCAGTGGGTATCGGGATCCAACTATCTCATAGAAGGTATGCAATCTCATTGCAAATTTCAACACCTGAAATTCCCGATAATATTTTGCCCCAAACGATCTATGACCTTGACAAAGTCAACAAACCATAGACCGTAAGTCAAGTTCAACCTGTCATTTCTTGATTGAATTAAACCCACCCGCACGACCCTTGACAAGGTCAACAAGGCCGTACGACTACCCTAAAACAATCTACATCATATGCATAAACAAATAAATACTGGTCAGCTACCGCACACTACGCCTTGACAAGGTCAACAAACGCAGCACGAATACTGAGCAGGACTTATCTGAAATGACAGAGGGCTACGACAGGTTTTTCTGAAAACCTATTGCGTAATGAACTTGATATCATTGTAGAATCGAGGGAATTTTGAAATGGAGTGATTTTGAGGCTTTCATTAGTTTTTCTAAAGAGGTCACTCCCGGTGAAGGGATCTCGGCTCTTTCCTCATCGAATATGATGCATGACATATTATATATATCTCTATGCAAAGCAAAACTCCAAAAGCAATCAAAAGCAAACCGAGTGTTGTAGCATCTGCCATTTTTGCTAAAGAGGTCACTCCCGGTGAAGGGATCTCGGCACTTTCCTCATCGAATAAGGTGCAGGATATATCATATATATCGCTATGCAAAACAAAACTGTAGCTACCCTTTTTGAAAAATTTAATTCTACAACATCTTTTAGGTTTCTTTTCTTTCATTAATCACATTAATGATGTCCCATCATTTAAGTCACCTAAACATCACAGATAAATACGACGTACACTTATGCCATCCGCATTCGCCTCGATGTCCCCTCGTGCACCGTTAGGTTAGGTAACTAACGGCAGAGCGGGGCAGGGCTAACGCGGGTGTAAAACATAAGTAACGCCTATATAATATATCATATATACTATATACAATATTTATCACAGCACATCAAATGATCACATCACAGATATCGCAGCAGAAGAAACATATGAAACATTAGATATACTAGGACGTCCGTGTTTTATTTTGAGCCTCTATAAAACACGGATTCCACGGTCGCGATGAATAGCCAAACTCACACCCTTAGACCCCTACGAGAGCGGCAAGCAACCCTACCAATTCTAGATTTAGGAGACCCGGACTCGACTCCTCGAGTTGGTCTCCTACTGGACTCCAGAACCCGGTTACTTGTGCTCTCCTCCTTGGGTCTATCCTAGTGCTGAAAAGTAAATAATATACAAAAGGTGACATCAACCTCATCCCGGAAGTGCCCCAATAAAAGAATATTACATACATTTAATTTTACATGAATGAAAATAAAAACTCTCATCTCACATAAAAAAAACCCGGCTATTCAGAACGCGACGATCCAATATAACATATCCAGCAACACATAACATCACATGTCATCAACGTAAGTAAATATGCGCATCCCAATTGTCGTTGACATATAGCAACGAAACCGGCGATATCACATATTACACTTACGGTCACAGAAAAGAAAGTGTAAAACTACAACATTTGGAATCCACAATCTCTTTAGACATCGTAAATCCGAAATATCACATATTTCGCATTTCATGCCTAACTGTATGAATTCCACATATTGTATCACATTCCAGATAAATAGACAGTATTAAACTTTCCGATCGAATAATCAAATACCCAAGATTTCATAAATAGCTCAACACTTGAGCGGAGTTCAAAAATTCCAGAATACGTCACAGTAGCAACGGTCCAGCCGTAGAAGGGTCAAGCCAACGCCTCATATATGGCACGCCGTACTGCCCCAAACCCTAAGGTTCAAAAGCCAGTTCAAGACGGTCACATAATCGAGTTAAGGTTTGTTGTCTTCTAGAGGGTCCATCGCGTCACATGCACGTATTTCCGAAAGATTTAAACCCGAGAAAAATTCAACACTTGAATGTTTTTCGTGCCGGGAAAAATTGAGTTAATGATATCCGTTCGAACATTTTAATACTTTCTAAATTATCCGGAAAATAGAAAAAAATTAAATTTTCTGATCGAATCGATGATTACAAAATAAACCCCAAAATACTCAACACTTGAGTCAGTTTAAAATACCCAGAAAATAGCACTATCATATATTAGTATTACTGTGCAAAAACTAAATAAAACACTCACTGTACGGCCGCGGTTCCGCGGCACAAGCAGTCTATTACCGTGGTTCCGTGGCCATCCGTACGGGTTACGTCACCGTTTTGCACAGTAATGCTTAAAAAACCCTGCTGAATTTTTTAGGTATTTTTAATTCTGAAAATACACAGTTTTGAAAAAATGTACAGAAACGGGGTTAACTTTGACGTATTTGGGTTCAATCGGGGTTTTAACTTCGTTAACACATCGCCTAATGTTCTAGCTAGGCTCTGATACCACTGTAGGGTTACTAGGCATTCTAACAAGGGTTAAGGAAGCATCAAACATGCCCGTTTAAAATTTTAGCCGTGCCGAATAACCCTAAACAAGATCGTTGCTAGAAAATTAGGGTTTCATATGCTAGTAAACTACGTTTACAACTAAGTGAATACGAAATACAACCTTTGTAGATCAGTCCTTCACTTCTTTAGCTCCTTGTTGAAGTCTCTTCGCTGCAATCGTGGTTCTCCCGGACCCTTGCATGGCTTCACGAGGCGAAAGACGCGTCCTTACTTGAAATTTTCGAGGCCGAAGAAGATCTACGTCGAGGGGATGCCAACTCAAGCTTCTACTTCACTAACTTGAGAATTAGTGAAGCAAACACCCTAAACTAAAGTGCTAGTCTAGTGGAGGATGGAGAAATAGGAAGTGGGTTCTCTTTAGAATTTTATTTCTCACAATCTTTCTCGCTTTGGATCAAACCCTAGCAAGCTTTTTCTTTCTTAACAATGAAGAAGAAGAAGAAAAGAAAGAGATGAGGATAATGATCAAGTGAGAAGGCTAACCATGGTGAGTGAGTATCATATACTAACTCTTGTAGAGCTATAACCGTAGCTAATCTAAATGGTTAGGTTAATAAAAAATCTAAGGTGAAGACAAAGGTAGTGGACTTTGTCAAAGCAAAGCAAGCTTCTACAAGCTTCATGCTCTTTCCAAAATTCCACCAATTTTGTAATTACCTTAAATAATTATAACCCACCAAAAAAATAGAATGGTGTATGTCTTGTACACCCATGTCATGTGTATCATCAACCATGATACTAAAAGAAAACACTTTTAATATATATATCACACATATATATATTCAAGTGTGCATGTGAGAAAATACCTAAAGTGAACAAGTGTTAGTTAATGTAAACTAGTATATCAAATATACAATTATACAATAAATTATTAAATCAACACTTGACTTAATAATCCGGTCATATCACATATAACCGACTAACATCCAATGTATCGACTTATCGAATCAACACTTGATTTGATAACCCGGCTATATCACATATAACCGATCGATACAAAAAGTCATGAGAATAGAATACGGTATCACATACACGCATTATTCTCGGTCTCGCACATATCACATATGCGCTCCTATATCATTTTTCCTGAGCCAGTAAAACCTCTGTGTAGGACTCTAAAGACTCGTCAATACGCCGACAGTAGGTGATGATCACATCAAGCACCCACAAGCCGTCAGCGGTACTAGATGGACGTATCGGCTACCCGGGTATTGAGCGATCAGAAGATCAGCAAGCAAGCCCGCTCCAACTCTTGTAAAAGCCTGCCGGTAACACTTCCCGTATAGTCCGGTCTCCTCGTCTGATATGTCGCATATCAAGTCTAGGGGTGGTAAACGTCAGACCCCAATAACCGATAAGTCGTGCCGATGTGAGGCTCATAACGGGTCGAAAAACTACTGGTAACACTTACCAGTAAATCTCTAAATCAGCCCTGGCCAGGGACTTCCCTGTTACGGCCAATCGAGCACAACGCAACATCAACCCCCAATACCGGGAGAGACGAAACCCCTCCTATCGCTCATTGCCTCCGTGTGACTCGGAACTGTACCCAAAAACCGCCGTTTTGCTCGCCCTCATGGACGTGGTAAGGTGGAAATCAAAACACAGTGGGAATCACACAAGACTCTATGACGATCTCGGGTCTACAGACTAACCTGCACAAGTGTCACCAGAGAACTGCCATGTGACGTGAGGTATAATACCATTTGGGAGTTCTCGGCGAGTCCGTCCAGTGTACCCAGTCTCCATTGAGCACCCGTATACCATCTCTGATGTCAAACACCAATGGATATGGGATCATCCATCGTCCATCTCATGGGTCGAGAAGCGTATACGCTAGTCTACACTGGTATATCGATGCCCCGTCTCGATACACCTACGACTAGGGACCTTGAAGGATGTACTTATGGACTACCATGTCCCCACTAATATGATCCGCATCATAGTCCAGGTAGTCAAGTACACATCCTAAGGGCTTTACCAACATGTAACTAGAAGACAGTATAAAGAGACAAGTATACATGTTAAAGTAAAGATCAACCAGATAGCTTACTATCATATCGAGCAAGAAAGTCCTCTCTATATATGTCCAAGCTTCCAATATAATATACATCATCTGTACAATACTGGCCTCTAGGGCATACATATAACCACTGTCCGCGGTCACGGCAGAACTCCCATAGCCTGGTTCGGGGCGGGGGATTTATATCCGAAGAGTATCCGCCTCTCCTCGGCAATGATGGGACCAACTCGATGGCAATACCAACCCGTAAAATCCCCCACACACCTTGGAATATAATCGGCCTCCGGGATCATGAAACGTGAGCCGGTGTTCAGCTGCATGAAGTGATGGGTGATGTCACGAACAACTCCCAGAGACGAGCCGGGCTCCACCAAAAATGCTTCAAAGGGAACACCCTGGTTGTAGCCCAATTGATGAGCAAAGCGGTGCGGATTATACCGCATGAAAAAAGCCGTACCATTGCGACGAAACACCAAATAGCCGGCCTAATCGAATACAAGTGCATAATTTCCTTAGGCTTTAAGTATGGTGTGCCCCCTTTCGATAAATCGAATAGCTGTTGAATAGGTCCCGAAGGAGCAGAGAGGACTCGGTCGGTGAATACCATCCCACTTTCGTTAGCATACGAGTTAAGCAACACACGAAGGGCCCCTAGCTGAGTCGGATCAGGAGTATAAGCATCCACCAACCTCATAAGCCGCGGGAAGGTGTAAGCATCATAGAAATCCGGCCTCTGATGCGCTGCGAATGCCCCCATTACATGCATCTCAATCCACGACGTAAAGTAGTGGAGGGCTCACAACATCTACACCCAGGGTCGAAGTATTGGCCGCAGTACTCAGCCCATGGTATAAGTGTGATAGCCCCACGATGCCCACGTCTAGTCATGCCTTTTCAGCCACACGATGAGCAGGATAGATGGCCGAAGCTCCCATGAAGCGACGATGCATTGGAACGGCAAACCATCTAAGCCAAAGGCTGATAAAAACGACAAAGAAGGTCTCTTCATCCATGCCGGGAGCCACAATCGAATCAAAGGACACGGCCGAAAAGATTGGGATGTAAAACGGCGGTAAATCTTCTTCTTTGGCCGGCAGCTTATTCAGCCCAAACCTGAAGGGGTCGTTAATATTCGAAAATTTCGGAGCCTCCTTTGAAAAGACATCTTCACGGAGGAAGCAGGCGATTAAGCTTTTAAAGGTGACGCCATGTCCCTCTGACTCCGCGAACAACTTCTCGAAAATATCTAGAGTCTTGATTAGACTGGGGTACTTATGACAGACAGCGTTTTCGGTAGTCAAGCGGTCAAACGAAGCCGGTATCATCTCAAACACATACTCATCGGGAGGCAGCAACTTTTCATAGTGCTCTCCCCTGATCGGCAATCCAGAAATCTCGCGGAACTCTTCCAGAGAAATCGAGACCTCACGATCCCCTAGCAAGAAAGTGATGGTGGGAAGATTCCATTGATTCAGGAAAGCTTTAACCGACCATACATGAGGGGATTGATAATGAAAGAGGGACGCATACACCGCCTGATAAAGCCCGACCTTCTGCAATCGTGCGCGATGAGCGGACAAAACATATCGAGCCCAGGCAAGATAGCCCGTTGGGTGGCGATAGGTAAGTCCTATCTTATAAATTTGTCCCCAGGGTTGGGCTTCACCTTGGCAAATGCGATGCCCCAAGATGTCTATGGCCGGCAAAGGCTGGTTTGGTATCCCAGTTGTTGACAGCTCAAGCCGGCCTATAGAAGTCCAATCAGCCGCCTCCACCGCAAAAGCAGTCTGCGGATGCTCCATCAGCAAAATTGGGCGAAGAGGCTTTGTTGGAACCTTGCAAAGAAAGCTGCGGCGGCCCCGGATGATATGCCCATACCAAGTTCCCCTCAAGAGCAAACCGGTACAGTCCCTGTCATGGGCCCCGATCATCACCATTGCTTCTTCTTCTGACAGCGATTGTGGAAAAGCAGCGTCTGAGCGAGTAAAAGGGAAGTAGGTGTCACGACCCGCAGGGTACGGAACGTGACTGGCACTTAAGTTTACGAAACGTCTAAAGACGTCCGTAAAATAAGTAAGCCAAAGCCCAGAAAACCAAACCAAATAAGCAAAAGAGTGAAGAGAACCCAATCAATTGAAAGCGAGTTTATCAAATAAGTCATGTAAAACCCTTTTTTAAAAACAATACCAATTTTTCCGAAAATTTCGGCAGAGTCTCCTTTGTAAATACTGGCCCCCAAAATGGGTACAACAAGAATATATATGAATCCAACAAATAAGGCATCCCCAAGCGGGAGCTGGCTCTTCGCCACAAGGCGGTCACAAATCCCACGCAATATAAAGCAACAACATGCCAAATAATCATAATGAATCATAAGAAAAACATCATGTCGACTCAAGTGAGCTCGACCCCAAAATACAGCATAAAAGTCCACAAACCTCACAGTCTCATCTCTAGGTCAATATACAATAATACTGGTAGAAACAGTAGATGGAGTACACTAGATACAAAGAATATACAAGGTGGTACAAAAATAATAACATAACCCACCTATGAGCAAAACCTCGAGTCCAGGCAAAAGAGGCAAAAGAAGCAAGCGCACCCGCCGCTACTGTACTGACGGAGCGGACCTGCAAAAGGCTATGACACAACGGGGGTGAGTTGCCAACTCGTGATTAATAAATAACATCTGCACAGGCTATCGAATGCATTCACACAAGCATCCTAGCATCTAAATACAGGTAAGGCAGGTGATTGTAATAAAATGTTGTTGTGTGTAAATCGAATCAAATAGTCCCCGGCAACGGCGCCATTTGATTGAATAGAATTCTCGTTGTGTAGTATGGAATTGTAAAGAAATCACAACCAAAAAATATTTGACCGCAATCAACTACGGTGTCGGATTGTAGTTAGTATGTGAGTGCGGATCGTCCACAGGGAAAGTGTAATCGTTCGTCTTTCGAATTAGATGCGTTGAAACATTAAAGAAAGAAAACAAAACAATTCAAGATTTGTAGTTGAAGTTCAAGAACTAGAAAAAACTAGATCTAAGAAAGCATTAAGAGATAGAATCAAGAATTGATCGTTTGTTGATTTTTCCAAACCAAATCTCAAGAATCGAAATGAGGCTCGTAGGAATCGATCGGATCTATAGATGTGATGTAATCTTACAATTACGTATTCTTATCCTTCGATGAATTGATACTAGATCGATGATCATCGATGAGAATTAGGGATTTCTTGTGAAACTAGGGTTTCATCTTATCCCTTATTCTTTCGTCGATGTCATTCACATTCTAGCCTCTAGTAAATTCAAGAAACGATCGTTGATCCCTAATTTCGAGCGATCGCAATCAAGGAAGCATCGCTACGAAACTAGTTCATCGATTCTTGAACTTGCTAGGGTTTACAAAACTCGTAGGACTTAAAAATAGTATTAGAATTTGTTACATCATCATTCTACAATCGCCTCGACTCCTTAACGAGCGGAGTTTCACTCAAACATCACAACAAGAACAACAATTACAAATTGAGATCTAATCATGATGCAAGAATTAAAAGAAAGCAAGATTATAGAATTTCACCTTTTATTTATATCAACAATTTCGTTACAATCACTCAAGAACTACAAGAGGAGGAACTTGATCGTCGACTTGGCTTCGCTCGTCTCCGTGGATCGCGGATCGGCTTGGATCACTTGCCCGATTGAAGATCGGCTCGGCTCCTAAAAGGTTGAAGGCTTCATGCTTGATTTGGTACTCAAGATCTTGGATTAGGAGTGGAATTAGGGTTAGGGTTTCGCACAAGCCTTGTCACGAAACTTGTGGAAGAAAATGGTGTAGAAGGAAAGATTATTTAACTAATGAAGAACTAATGATGAACCCTAATGGTCAACTGGTGAACAACCCCAACCCTTAGATTTAGGCTCCTATTTATAGATAACTAACCCTAGATCTAGGATTTCAAATTCTAAGTTTCCCTCCTAAAGTTTGTTGGATGAAATTCAAATTTCCCTCCAAAAGTTTGTTGGATGAAATTTGAATTTCCCTCCAAAAGTTTGTTGGATGAAATTCAAATTTCCCTCCAAAAGTTTGTTGGATGAAATTTGAATTTCCCTCCAAAAGTTAGTTAGATGAAATTCAAATTTCCCTCCAAAAGTTTGTTGGATGAAATTCAAATTTCCCTCCAAAAGTTTGTTAGATGAAATTCAAATTTCCCTCCAAAAGTTTGTTAAATGAAATTCAAATTTCCCTCCAAAAGTTTGTTGAATGAAATTTGAATTTCCCTCCAAAATGAACTACCTCATTTGAATTTGAATTTTCCCTCCAAAATGAACAACTTTTCCCTCCAAAATGAACTACCTCATTTGAATTTGAATTTTCCCTCCAAAATGAGGTTGTTAGAAAGAATCTTCTAGAAAAAGGTTGTTGGAGAGAGCTTTCTAGAAGAAGGTTGTTATAAGGAGGCTTCTAGAAGAAGTTAGTTGGAGGGAGGCTTCTAGAACTAGGTTGTTAGGCCGAGCCTTCTAGATGAAGCCACGTGGAGTTTCTGGAGAGTTCTGGAAGCTTTGCCGTTAGAAATAAGCACATGGGGAAAATCTGCTTCTCTGCTGACGTCATCATGCCACGGATCCGCGGCGGGAAGCGCCCATTGGCCTTGAATAAATTTCTGGAATTTTACTGCCAGATCACCAGACTTAGATTTGGTGTAATTTTGATCAGCTTCTTTTGATTTTCTTCCGTATTTCCTGCACAGACTCAAGACAAGTGTTGCGCAAATACAGAAATGATGCGATGCCTTGAAATGCGGTTAATTTCCCTTAAAGTGTCGGTTTAAAAGTCTAATACATGCAATCTCATATTTTGTGACAGATTTGCTAATATGTAGAATATGAATGCCGAACACTTCTAAATGTATGCAAATGTTAAGGAAATTGCCGGCTAAAATATACAATATTTTCGACTGATCAAATACCCCCAAACTTAATTTCGATCGTCTCGAGCGAATGTTTTATTAAAAAGAGAAGGAGAAAATAAAGAAAGAGAAAAACTAACTAGCACACTTTCGTAGGCAACACGATTGCACTGAGCACGTGCAACAAGCCTTTAAACCTCTAGGTGTCCCTAGTAGGAGGAGTGTTGTCTCCTGAGGGTTTTCAGCGGATTGCACCCACAAAATCCAATAATAAAAGGAAGATCATGAATATTACATTTAAAGACAAGAATTGTAAAAGAAAGACTTTGAAAATTAGGGTTTCCAACTAAGCTAGCTTTTCGGTTGTCATGAGCCCTATCTTAATGGTCATGAAAAGATGTTAGAAATCACGTCCTCCCTCAATAAAACATCGTCTTATTCTTCATTCCTATCTGTTTTCCAAACATCGATCATATCACCCTGCGTGTGTGTAAAGACATCCCTACACCCGGAGAATTCAATTCAAGCTATCATACTCTTGCCCATCAGCCTCAGTACTTCTTGATAAACGAGATTGCTTACACACTTTCATGCGACCGTTAATACTTCTTGAGGTACTAACCGACCGATTACTAATGTGCTTGCATGCTTGGTGTATTTTCCTAATCTTGTACCACCTCAGGCATAGCAGTGACTCCCAGACCAGTTGACCTTGGGGCACTAGGTGAAGAAGCACCCTTTTGCTATATAATTTTATTGCCCTTGGTGATAACAAAACCAGTATCCATTTTTCTCACCACTTTAAAACATATTTTTTCTTTTCATACTATTGGCTTTAAGACAAGAGCATTTCAAGGTATCCTCTACTATCCCAAGCTTTAAGATGTGTGTAAGTGCGAATAGCAGGGTAGCAACGTTCAAAATGTTTGGCTTCCAGAATAGAAACTATTTTTCAGACTTATTTTTATCCTCAGATTAGTGACGTCCTTCATCTTACTAACCCTTGGGACAACGGCTCATAACTACTTATTACTAGTTCATATAAGAAAACTTCTAATTTTCTTGGTTTTCTTAAATTTTTCTAATCTCATGGATGTAATTTTTCACTATCTAAACTTTTATTATCTTATTTATGTACAAAAATATTTTTATAATTTTGAAATTTTTTAAATTTTTATGGTTTTTCAAAAAAGTGTTTTGTGCTTATGCAGATGATATGCAAATGATGCGAAAATAAGCACAAACCTCCCCCAAACTTGTTTTCAACAGTGTCCTCACTGTTGCATTCCGCTAAATCTCGAAAAAAACCTGTAAGCTTGGGAGGAATTTATTAGTGGGGGCAAAATATTTAAGTGAAGAACCTCCCCCAAACTTATTTTTGGCTCACAATTTTGTAAAAAATTTTCTTTTCAAGAGCCAGATAAACATGTACCCCCCCAAACTTGAGTTATGCAATGTTAATCTTTTAAAATCACAAGTGGGGGTCAAAAATCAGTGGTCGATGCCAAGCTTTGCAAAGACCAAATGTTAACACCAACCATTCAAAAATTTTATCAATGCAGTGCTCGGGTTGGTGGAAGAAGAAATGGGGAAAAGGTAAGTGGTGGAAGAGAATGTGTGTGCGTCTCATTTTGGAGAGACGATGCAGTGATTGTGATGGATTACTCGCATTCTTTTTACAGTTCAGACGAAGGGGTGGAGGTTCAATTTCAAAGATTGGGAGATGATTCATCTCAACACCCGTGTCATTCAAAAATGCGAGTTCATCAGCGAAGATCTCCTCAAAAGTTCCATTTATACCCCGGTGAATAATGTCATCACAAAGTGCGGGGTGATCTTCAGACTCTAAGAACAGTTCATAATCCGTGTTAATTGTTGACCCGGACATCTTGGTGGAAGAGTCCGTATATGTATGATACATAGTTGGGTCAAACAATAACATATGAAAAGAGTCAAGATCGATATCAGGAGGATCATCAAATTCGCTGCTGTCGACATCCATTAAGTCGACAGAACAAGCCTGAGCAATAGGTTCGGAGGGTACACTTCCCAACTTGTAAATGTTCAGTTCTATTGACCTATTCCCGAAAGATAAGGTCATAGAACCATTACGACAGTTGATAATAGCATTGGAAGTGGCCAAAAAGGGGCGACCTAAAATCACCGGAATTTGATTCCGTGGGTTCGCTACAGGCTGTGTATCAATTACAATAAAATCTACCGGGAATATAAATTCTCCGATTTTTATTAACACATCCTCCAGTTCACCCCTAGGTTTGGTGATTGATCGGTCAGCCATCTGGAGAGTGCAATTGGTTGGCTTTAACTCTCCAATCCCTAATTGCTCATAAACTGAGTATGGAAGCAAGTTCACACTAGCGCCAAGATCTAATAGAGCACGGTTAATGTGTTTTTCCCCAATAGAAACGGAAATAGTAGGATATCCTGGATCCTTACGTTTCCTCGGTAATTGTTGGGGGAAAGCCGTGTCTATTGTTTTTTCCATGAAAATCTTCTTAGGCACTGGATTCTTCCTCTTCCTAGTGCACAAGTTCTTAAGAGTTTTCGCATAGGAAGGAACTTGTTGGATGGCATCTAGGAGAGGGATGTTGGTGTTTACTTGCTTAAAAATGTTCATAATCTTCTCCATATGTGGACTCGGTGTGTTCGCCCTTAACCGATTAGGGTAAGGTGCTTTAGCAATAAGCGTTGGGTCCATCATAGGAGAAGGAAGTGTGTGTGGAACCGATCCCAAAATAGAAGTGGGAATCGTCCGAGGAGGGGTAAAAGAGGTGGGCTGTAGTGGCGAGCCTTTTGGGAAATGGAGAATAGGCTCGGAAGAAGAAGGTAGGGTAGAAGAACTGGGGTAAGAAGTGTGTGGAAAGGTCTCAGCCGGGGTTCTATTGATTGATTTATCAGTATCATCAAACTCTTCCCCAAAGTGAGTGTCAAGCACTCTTCCAGATCTCAACGTGATTGCATCCACATCATGTGAATAGCCAGAATTAGGTAAAGGTTGAGCTAGAAATTTCCCTTTCTCTCGTGCACTCATTTCGGCTTTTAGTTGTGCAATTTGTTCTTCCATCGATTTGATGTTCTCATTTTGAGATATAATGATCTTCATTACATTCTCGACGGAAGATTGCAAACTTGCCGTCCCTTGGATGGATTGTTTCATGAAAGTATCCAAGGTTTGTGCTAGTGCAGAGATATTATCTGTACCGGTCAATTGCAAAAAGTTTTCATGTGGTGCAAAAGTGTTGGCCGGATTTTGGAAATTTTGTGCTTGGAAGGGGTGCTGACTCAATTGAAGTGGTGGTTGCTGTTGTGGTGAAGGGACCCCTTGGAAATTGTTTTGGGTTGGAACCGTGTTTTGAAATTGTGATTGGTTCCAAGCAAAGTTAGGGTGATTCCTCCAACCCTGATCATATGTGGAGGAAGATGGATCGTTTCTAGGTCTTTGAAATGATGCATTTGTATGCTCAGGACCTTGAAACGGACATTCTTCCGTCAAGTGAGACGGATCAGAACAACAACCACATACAGTTTTGGAGAGTGACATTTGATTTAGGGTGGCGGCTAAAAATTTATTTTCCATAGCGTCAAATTTCTTGTGTAAAGCTGAAATTTCAGCTCTAATTTCTATGGAAATATCATTGCCATCCCTAGACGATTGACTCACACCCTCCCACTGTAAAGATTTTTCTGCGAAATCTTCTAGAAATTTCCAGGCTTCCCAATCATCTTTGGTCATAAAGTTGCCTTGACACATGGATTCAAGGGACTGTCTTGTGTAAGGAGTAATGCCCTCATAAATGATTCGGCACAATTCCCATCTCGGGATGCCGTGATGTGGACATTGGACTAACAGATCCTTGAAACGGTCAAGACATTTTGAAAATGTTTCATTTGGAAGCTGGGTGAATTGATAGATTTCGCTACGGACTCGAGCTGTCTTTTGATGTGGGTAGAATTTCTTAAGGAATGCTTTGACGAATTCGTCCCAATTTGAAATGGAATGTGCGGTAGTGTTATATAGCCACTTCTCGGCTAAATCGCACAAAGTGAATGGGAGAAGACGAAGACGTAAAGCATCCACAGACAACTGTGAAGTACCCATCATTGCGCATACATTTTCAAATTTCGTGATAAACACGTATGCGTCTTCAGACTCGAGACCGTGAAATTTTGGTAAAAGGTTGATGTATTGGGGTTTTATTTGAAAATTTTCCCCGTTGGCTGGTGGTGTGGAAAGACAGGTGGAAAGTGGGCCTCGTGTTGGATAGCACCTCTCTTGGAGAGAGATGCGAGGTGGAATCTGCGCACCAACGGACGGCGGCAGGGTAGTGGAAAAGAAGTTCGATGGAGGTGGATCCATCGATGTGGGTGTGGTGGTGGGTAAAAGAAAGGTAAGTGTAGAAATACCGACTTTAGGGTCGATAAAAGAAACGCGGACTTAACGGGCACTAGAAACCCGTGTCCAGCCTATCTTGCACTAAAAAGGGTTAGTACAAGTGGCAGCGTGAATTTATAATTAGGGGAATGATATGAATGTGATTGGTGTTTGTTTTGAAAAGATACGGATTTTTTTTGAAAATATGATGCAACACAACAAATGCAACACACAAAACCCTAATTTCTAGTGGTCACCTAGGTCAAACTCTAGACCGCTCCTAACTGCCAAAAGACAAGTTGCAGGATAGAATCCTCCACTGCCTCATTGTCCCCCTGTGGCCGGATAAGTGCCAGGTAAGTGGGAAGGAACCACCACTACAGTGGGCCTAATTAAAAACCACTAGCCTTAGACACACTCGCCTTAGGCACCACAGAAAAACGCAGATAAGCAATGAATTACCCACGGCCTTCTCTTGTCCTAATTGAGCGCGACGGTCCTTAGAGTCATCTCTAGATTTCTTTTAATTAATGTGGGTAAATGAGGATGCAAGTTTTGCGATTTTCGGGGCCTAGGAAGGGTAATGAAATCCCCACCTAATTTGGATTTGGTCGTGCCCCTTAAATTCCGTATTAATATGCAACAACCACAAGAATCAAAAACACGCACAAATTTATTTAGCTTTGCGGCGCTGCGATTTATTTGCAAAGAAACCTGGACAAAATATTAGTTGGAGCAGAGAAAGAAGAAGATAAGAAAGCAGAGGAGTATACTTGAAAGTTTGGTGCAGAGATCCAACTAGGGGGCCGCGGAAGCGCCGCGATTGAGGGGTTCTTGCCGCCCTTCCGCCGCGATACTTTGGGATCAGTGCACAAGATTTTGTACACAAGCTTCTGTTCACCTACACAGCTCTCTGGAATGCTCAGAAAAATTTTTCTCCAGCTTCAATGATTCCAGATTTTCTCGCAACAAATCACAACACACGTATTAGTGTTTGCACGAATTTAGATCTAAAAATTATAATGGAATAAATTGTTCAACTCAAATTTCAAAATACGAACTATTAGCGCACTAGTCCCGGCAACGGCGCCATTTGATTGTAATAAAATGTTGTTGTGTGTAAATCGAATCAAATAGTCCCCGGCAACGGCGCCATTTGATTGAATAGAATTCTCGTTGTGTAGTATGGAATTGTAAAGAAATCACAACCAAAAATTATTTGACCGCAATCAACTACGGTGTCGGATTGTAGTTAGTATGTGAGTGCGGATCGTCCACAGGGAAAGTGTAATCGTTCGTCTTTCGAATTAGATGCGTTGAAACATTAAAGAAAGAAAACAAAACAATTCAAGATTTGTAGTTGAAGTTCAAGAACTAGAAAAAACTAGATCTAAGAAAGCATTAAGAGATAGAATCAAGAATTGATCGTTTGTTGATTTTTCCAAACCAAATCTCAAGAATCGAAATGAGGCTCGTAGGAATCGATCGGATCTATAGATGTGATGTAATCTTACAATTACGTATTCTTATCCTTCGATGAATTGATACTAGATCGATGATCATCGATGAGAATTAGGGATTTCTTGTGAAACTAGGGTTTCATCTTATCCCTTATTCTTTCGTCGATGTCATTCACATTCTAGCCTCTAGTAAATTCAAGAAACGATCGTTGATCCCTAATTTCGAGCGATCGCAATCAAGGAAGCATCGCTACGAAACTAGTTCATCGATTCTTGAACTTGCTAGGGTTTACAAAACTCGTAGGACTTAAAAATAGTATTAGAATTTGTTACATCATCATTCTACAATCGCCTCGACTCCTTAACGAGCGGAGTTTCACTCAAACATCACAACAAGAACAACAATTACAAATTGAGATCTAATCATGATCCAAGAATTAAAAGAAAGCAAGATTATAGAATTTCACCTTTTATTTATATCAACAATTTCGTTACAATCACTCAAGAACTACAAGAGGAGGAACTTGATCGTCGACTTGGCTTCGCTCGTCTCCGTGGATCGCGGATCGGCTTGGATCACTTGCCCGATTGAAGATCGGCTCGGCTCCTAAAAGGTTGAAGGCTTCATGCTTGATTTGGTACTCAAGATCTTGGATTAGGAGTGGAATTAGGGTTAGGGTTTCGCACAAGCCTTGTCACGAAACTTGTGGAAGAAAATGGTGTAGAAGGAAAGATTATTTAACTAATGAAGAACTAATGATGAACCCTAATGGTCAACTGGTGAACAACCCCAACCCTTAGATTTAGGCTCCTATTTATAGATAACTAACCCTAGATCTAGGATTTCAAATTCTAAGTTTCCCTCCTAAAGTTTGTTGGATGAAATTCAAATTTCCCTCCAAAAGTTTGTTGGATGAAATTTGAATTTCCCTCCAAAAGTTAGTTAGATGAAATTCAAATTTCCCTCCAAAAGTTTGTTGGATGAAATTCAAATTTCCCTCCAAAAGTTTGTTAAATGAAATTCAAATTTCCCTCCAAAAGTTTGTTGAATGAAATTTGAATTTCCCTCCAAAATGAACTACCTCATTTGAATTTGAATTTTCCCTCCAAAATGAACAACTTTTCCCTCCAAAATGAACTACCTCATTTGAATTTGAATTTTCCCTCCAAAATGAGGTTGTTAGAAAGAATCTTCTAGAAAAAGGTTGTTGGAGAGAGCTTTCTAGAAGAAGGTTGTTATAAGGAGGCTTCTAGAAGAAGTTAGTTGGAGGGAGGCTTCTAGAACTAGGTTGTTAGGCCGAGCCTTCTAGATGAAGCCACGTGGAGTTTCTGGAGAGTTCTGGAAGCTTTGCCGTTAGAAATAAGCACATGGGGAAAATCTGCTTCTCTGCTGACGTCATCATGCCACGGATCCGCGGCGGGAAGCGCCCATTGGCCTTGAATAAATTTCTGGAATTTTACTGCCAGATCACCAGACTTAGATTTGGTGTAATTTTGATCAGCTTCTTTTGATTTTCTTCCGTATTTCCTGCACAGACTCAAGACAAGTGTTGCGCAAATACAGAAATGATGCGATGCCTTGAAATGCGGTTAATTTCCCTTAAAGTGTCGGTTTAAAAGTCTAATACATGCAATCTCATATTTTGTGACAGATTTGCTAATATGTAGAATATGAATGCCGAACACTTCTAAATGTATGCAAATGTTAAGGAAATTGCCGGCTAAAATATACAATATTTTCGACTGATCAGCAGGACATAATGGCGAGTATGTATGCAATATGGATATACTAGCAGGTATGAATGCAATGCGAATCAGCTCTTGATCTGAATGTGTAAGTATAAGAAATCATGTTTTTCCCTTTAAGAATGTCTTTTGAAATACCAGCACAATACCAATAGAATCAACAAGAACCTGTGTCCAGCATCGACACCTCAAAACTGTCTCAAATCTCATATCAATGTATCTCTGGCCTCAGCCGTCCGGCTGACCCATCTCAAATATCAATATCTCATCATCTAGCGGCCACGGTCGGTATCCTCTGGATATCCGCCGTCCCAAACAGTCATCGGTAGGTAATCCGTCCCCTGCCAGGCTCAACGTCAACACCACATTCCTCTTGCCCCGGGGAACCTTACCGGGCCCACCATGTACCCGTGACGGTTCCTCCACTCCTCGACACGGATCTCGAAAACCACAGCAAACTCATGGTGGACGACACATACATCACTAGAAAACCGCAATTTACATATTGAAAAAAAATTTAATAAGTTTAGAAATTTTGCGGCTTTCCCCCGAAATCCAGAAATATCATAAAATCTCAAGAAATCCTCATAATTGTATATGTCAATGGTGATGAATGCATATGGTATCAATAATTAAGCTACGATGTATGATTAATAGACTAGGCATGAACAAATAATATGATGAGGTACATGCACATGAATAGCAATCCTACGATTTCATTTGAAGGAATTAAAGGCAATAGCACAGGTTTAAGCATCAATTAGTAAAAGGTTTCAATTTAAAGGCTATCTAGTGTGGTGGCATGGCAATTACCAGGATGTGTGTGTAAGCATGAATAGTGCTCGTGCTGCATATAAAAACCCTGGCAATGGTGCAGGTGACCTAGAAAATGGTTTCGTATATGTATGTCAATATAATGCATGGATGCAGCAAATAATCATATAAGTATTTCATCCCTAATTACTAACATCACTAAGATTCTTGTAAGTTACTAAAACTATCGGGCGGCTTGCGCCATCCAACGATAGTCCCCCGTAGATGTTACATCTACTCACCGGAATCCCTGGCTAGCTGTGTCCAATCACCGCTTTCCCCTTTCGTGCCGCGTCTGACGTCTCCGCGACTGAACCTGGAATTTACATCAATACCAAACATAAGGTTACATATCAAGAACGATGTAAAACCCAAACGAAACTACTAATGTTCACTATCTAGGTACAACGTGCACAAGGTGCGCGGAACATACGCGAAAATCGCAAAAACCGCCAAAATTCGCCGATTTGGTCGCCCGGCAAAATTAAAACCCGACTACTCAAAAATCCGCACACACGCATCCTAAACGTCATAGAATAAGCCAACACAATCATCAAGATGTCGAAAATAATCCATCACATAATTTTATAACAAAACTAGTAAGCAGTTACATTCCAAAAATCGGTGCAACATTGCCGATTTGCTACAAAGACTACTATCAAGCTTGAACAACCAACCACACTACAAGCAATCTACAAACGCTATAATTACAACACATTAGCAATGGTTCAAAATCTATTTTCCATAAACAACCATTACTTGAATTTATAACCTAGCAAAACTTAATCCAAACTATATATGAAAAACCTTAAATCAACACTTATTTATAGCCCAATTAGCAAGTTAACCTCCTAGATTATGCTAACAAAATAACTAGATAACAAAATAGCTTAATTAATCTATTAATGGTGATCTAAACCCTAAATTAATTTCAAACCACAAACTTTAAAAAAAACTAGTATGCAATTAACACTAAAATTAACACTAAAACAATTTTCAAAGATCAATTAGCACACTTTAAACAACAATTTAACCATTTGATTAGAAATTATACCTCAAAAGATCAATCCCTAAGTTGCTAAAACCTCCCAAGATGCCATCTTTCTCCAAGATTTGAACCAATTTGGGTTTGAGAAGAGAGGGAATAAGGTTTTGTGTTGAAAAAGTGAAGGATTTGTTGATTTTTATTGAATTTTGATGCAATTTTTTGAACAAAATGAGAGAAAAAGAGAAGGAAAATAATGGAAAGGGGGGGGGGGGGAGCAGGTCTCGGCCAGGAGATGTAAGGGGAGGGTGTGGGTGTGTGGGAAAAGTCACAAGTCAACTCCCCCAAAAGTCAAAGCACCATACTTCAACAAACTATAATTAAAATAAATTCATAAACAAACCAAATCAACACATGAAAGAAATTTAAGGTGAGGCCAGAAATTTCTGGACCTGGTCAAGGTGGGGCTGTCCTAAGGCTGAGGGAAGAGAGAGAGGGGTTTTACAAAAGAAATTTTATGCAAAAAGACCCCCTACAAGTCAAAAATTGCAAGTTTTAGCTTAAAATTCAATAAATTCGTTTCCTATCATAAAAATTTGTTAAAAATAAAAGTAAAATACTAAAAATTTATGTTACAACTAGATTTTAATTATCATAATTTTAAAGATTAAAATTAGCCCGGAAAAATTTGTATTTATCGCTTATTTAATGTATTTTCTTACCGGCTTAAAATAATATAAAAAAATTGAAAAATAGGGAAAAATTTTTAAACGACCAGAATTTCATAAGTAACTCATTAGCTACTAAAAACAAGAAATTACCTATCCATGTTAGGTATAATTAGTCCTAAACTGCAAAATAACGAGAAAGGCGGTTTTCGGAAAAATACCGAATTTTCAGGAAAACACCAAAACGACTTTTCAAGGCGCTACAATCTTCCCCCCTTAAAGAAATTCGGTCCCCGAATTTAAAAATATAACTACGCGTACCTTCGAAGAGATGGGGATATTTCTTCCTCATCTCGCCCTCGGTCTCCCAGGTAACCTCCTCGCTGCTCAGGCTACGCCGAAGGACCTTGACGGTCGGTATAATCTTCGATCTCAACTTCTTCACCTGCCGATCCAGGATGGCCACCGGCTGATCTGCAAAAGAAAGGTCGCGCTCTAGCTGGACTGTCGGGTGCTGAATCGCATGCGAAGGGTCGTGAAGGTACTTGCGGAGCATCGAAACATGGAAGACGGGGTGAACATCGGGAAAGCTGGGTGGAAAGGCCAAACGATATGCAACAGCGCCGACACGCTCGAGGATCTCGAAGGGACCTACGAATCTAGGGCTACGCTTTCCCTTTTGCCCAAAACGCATCACGCCCTTCATCGGAGAGACTTTCAGAAAAACATGGTCGCCAACTGCGAACTCTAACCTGCGACGGTGCCTGTCTGCATACGATTTCTGCCTGCTCTGAGCCGCTCTCATCCGGTCTCGGATCAACTGTATCTTCGCTGTCGTCTCCTCAACTAGCCGGGGCCTCAAAATACTGCTCTCGCTGAGCTCGGTCCAACAGACGGGCGATCTGCATCTCTTCCCATACAATGCCTCGAAAGGTGTCATCTGAATAGTATCCTGGAAGCTGTTTTTGTAGGTGAACTCCATAAGAGGTAAATGACGATCCCAGCTACCGCCGAAGTCTAAAACGCACGCTCTGAGCATGTCCTCGATAGTCTGAATAGTCCGGTCTGACTGGCCGTCGGTCTGCGGATGAAACGCTGTGCTGAAGCTCAAACGAGTGCCCAAAGCCTCCTGAAGTCTCTGCCATAGTCGGCTGGTAAACTGAGTGCCTCGATCTGACACGATACAAGTCGGTACGCCATGCAACCGCACGATCTCGTCGATGTAGAGCTGAGCATACTGAGCGAAGCTGAAAGTGGTCTTCACTGGTAGGAAGTGAGCCGCTTTCGTCAATCTATCCACGATCACCCAGATGGAGTCGTACCCTCGACTGGTCCTGGGTAGACCCACAACGAAATCCATCGAAATCTGCTCCCATTTCCACTCTGGAATGGGTAACGGCTGTAGCTCTCCTGCGGGCCTCTGGTGCTCGGCCTTGACTTGCTGACAAGTCAGGCATCTCGAAACGAACTCCGCAATGTCCCTCTTCATCTCGTCCCACCAGTAGGTCTCTCTCATATCATGGTACATCTTGGTGGAACCGGGGTGGACACTATACACTGATCGGTGTGCCTCCTCAAGAATGTCGCGCCGCAATCCATCATCATCTGGTACGCACAGTCTAGATCCATATCGTAAAATCCCTTGATCGTCAATCACGAACTCGGAAAATCTGCCCTGTCCCATCTGTGCCATGATCTCTGAGCAATGGTCGTCACTGCGCTGTGCCTCATATATACGGTCAAGCAACTGTGGGCGTGCACGAACATGCGCGAGCTGTCCCCCTGTCTGAGTGAACTCGAACTCAACTCGGCTGTCGCATAACATCTGCCAATCTGCTGACGACTGCCTCCGCACTGCGCGTAAACACGATAGACTACCCCCGGGCCTCCTGCTCAACGCATCTGCCACTACATTCGCCTTGCCTGGGTGATATAAGATCTCGCAGTCGTAGTCTTTCACCAACTCCATCCAACGACGCTGTCTGAGATTCAGGTCTCGCTGCTGAAATATGTACTTTAAGCTCTTGTGGTCTGTGAATATCTGACACGACTCGCCGTATAGGTAATGTCGCCAAATCTTCAGTGCAAAGACCACTGCAGCCATCTCCAAATCATGAGTGGGGTAGTTCTGTTCATGCTTCTTCAACTGCCGAGAAGCATAAGCGATCACCCGGCCATGCTGCATCAATACGCATCCTAATCCCACTCGCGAAGCATCACAGTAGACAACAAATCCGCCTAATCCCGAAGGCAAAGATAATACCGGCGCCGTAGTCAAACAAGTCTGTAGCTGCTGAAAACTGCGCTCGACTCCTCTGTCCAGACGAAAGGAACTCCCTTCCGGGTCAAACCGATCAACGGTGAAGCTATACGGGAGAAGTCCTGAACAAAACGCCTGTAGTATCCCGCCAGGCCTAGAATACTACGGATCTCAGTAACCGATGTAGGTCGGGGCCACTGCTGAACAGCCTCAATCTTCTTGGGGTCCACACAAATGCCGTCTCTCGTAACCACGTGACCCAAGAATCCGACGCTGTCCAGCCAGAATGCACACTTGGAGAACTTTGCGAACAGCTGGTGCTCCCTCAGAGTCTGTAACGTAATCCGCAAGTGCTGCTCGTGCTCCTCTCTGCTCCGGGAGTACACCAAGATATCGTCGATAAACACGATGATGAACAAGTCAAGATACGGCCTGAATGTACGGTTCATCAAATCCATGAATGCTGCTGGGGCGTTGGTGAGTCCGAACGACATCACCAAAAACTCGTAGTGGCCGTAGCGCGTGCGGAAAGCTGTCCTCGGCATTTCCTCCTGTCGAACTCGCAGCTGATGGTATCCTGATCGCAAGTCGATCCTCGAAAAATACCCCGCACCCTGAAGCTGGTCGAACAAATCATCAATGCGCGGCAACGGATATCTGTTCCGAACGGTAACTTTGTTCAGCTGGCGGTAGTCGATACATAAGCGCAAACTTCCATCCTTCTTCTTGACAAACAGGACCGGAGCACCCCACGGAGAAACACTCGGTCGAATAAGCCCCTTATCTAACAAATCCTGCAACTGATCCTTCAGCTCTCGAAGCTCTGCCGGGGCCATCCGATAAGGCGGTATAGAAATAGGCCCCGAGCCGGGAATCAAATCAATGCAAAACCCAACATCGCGCTCAGGCGGTAGCCCAGGTATCTCATCAGGGAAAACATCAGGGAACTCACAAACTACCGGGACCCGGTCCAACGGAACCTCTGCAGCTCGAGTATCACAAATACACGCTAAGAATCCCTGACATCCCTTCCGCAAGAGCTGTCCAGCGCGAAGAGAAGAAATTAAGCTGGGAAGGGTGACACTGCGGTCTCTCCGAATAACAAGGACTGGCTCTCCCGGAAAGCTAAATATGACTGCCTTCTCACGGCAGTCCACCGAAGCATAACAAGTGGCTAGCCAATCCATGCCCAGAAGCACATCAAAGTCCAACATATCGAGGATAATCAAATCAACTGATGAATCCCTCTCCCCGATACGAACTGAACACAAACGAAATACAAACCGAGCGACAAACCACTCGCCTACCGGAGTAACAACAACAAGCGGACGATCTAACGATGACGACTCACGGCCCAACATCGGTGCAAAGTGTGTAGAGACGTACGAATGTGTGGAACCTGGGTCAAATAATACCCGGGCATCGAAAGAACAAACTGGCAAGGTACCTGTCACAACGGCATTGGATGCCTGCGCATCCTGCGGTGTCAAAGCAAAAACTCGGGCCTGTCCTCCACCGATAGCGGGATGACCTCGACCTCGGCCTCTGCCTCCTCGTCCTCTCTGAACAGGACCGCCGCGTCCACGGCCTCTGGGTGCACCTAACTGGCGTGGAGCATCGCCGGTGGTAGGAAGTAGGGCTCTCTGAGGAGGGGGTGGTGATGGTGGCAGGGTCACATGTGGAACTGTCGCCGCTCCCTGTCGTCTCGCCGGACAGTCTCTGTTACGATGATGCAGGCTACCACACCAAAAACATCCTAACCATGGCTGCTGATCATATGGGTGAAGGCGATATAACTGGCCCCTAAAGAATCCACCACGGCCTCTGCGAACCCTCCTAGGTGCTAACATATCAGTGCGAATCCGACTTGGTCTCCAAACGACCGCATGGGGAGTAATATCCGATCTCTGTGCTCGATTGACCTCTACTAACGATTCCACCGTCTGTCGTAACTTCTGCATGCCTCCCATCATCTGTCGCAGCTCCTCCATACCGGACTCAAGCCTATCCATGCAACCTGGGGAATGCGGATCAGTCTGTCCCTGAGGCATAGGTATACCACCCTGCTCAGTCCTCGTCTCGGACGAGCCTGCTCGGATATCATCACGGGCGGCAGCCCTCTGCGCACTCGTAGCCTTTGGCGGCATAGTAGCTGGTACAGAAAAAGGATAATAAGAACAGTGCAAAAGAATCATAGGATACACGGAATTGAAGAAGGAATTTCAAGCAAGTATCCTAAAGTCACTTAGGCGGAGTACCGTATCGCAAGTATGCCGCGGACATACACACGCTACGTTACCCTACTTAAGTCACTTACTCCATCTACCAAGGGTCATCCTACACTCAAAAAGGTAAAACCTATCTCTCTGATACCAACTTTGTCACGACCCGCAGGGTACGGAACGTGACTGGCACTTAAGTTTACGAAACGTCTAAAGACGTCCGTAAAATAAGTAAGCCAAAGACCAGAAAACCAAACCAAATAAGCAAAAGAGTAAAGAGAACCCAATCAATTGAAAGCGAGTTTATCAAATAAGTCATGTAAAACCCTTTTTTAAAAACAGTACCAATTTTTCCGAAAATTTCGGCAGAGTCTCCTTTGTAAATACTGGCCCCCCAAATTGGGTACAACAAGAATATATATGAATCCAACAAATAAGGCATCCCCAAGCGGGAGCTGGCTCTTCGCCACAAGGCGGTCACAAATCCCACGCAATATAAAGAAACAACATGCGAAATAATCATAATGAAGCATAAGAAAAACATCATGTCGACTCAAGTGAGCTCGACCCCAAAATACAGCATAAAAGTCCACAAACCTCACAGTCTCATCTCTAGGTCAATATACAATAATACTGGTAGAAACAGTAGATGGAGTACACTAGATACAAAGAATATACAAGGTGGTACAAAAATAATAACATAACCCACCTATGAGCAAAACCTCGAGTCCAGGCAAAAGAGGCAAAAGAAGCAAGCGCACCCGCCGCTACTGTACTGACGGAGCGGACCTGCAAAAGGGTATGGCACAACGGGGGTGAGTTGCCAACTCGTGAGTAATAAATAACATCTACACAGGCTATCGAATGCATGCACACAAGCATCCTAGCATCAAAATACAAGTAAGGCAGGACATAATGGCAAGTATGTATGCAATATGGATATACTAGCAGGTATGAATGCAATGCGAATCAGCTCGTGATCTGAATGTGTAAGTATAAGAAATCATGTTTTTCCCTTTAAGAATGTCTTTTGAAATACCAGCACAATACCAATAGAATCAACAAGAACCTGTGTCCAGCATCGACACCTCAAAACTGTCTCAAATCTCATATCAATGTATCTCTGGCCTCAGCCGTCCGGCTGACCCATCTCAAATATCAATATCTCATCATCTAGCGGCCACGGTCGGTATCCTCTGGATATCCGCCGTCCCAAACAGTCACCGGTAGGTAATCCGTCCCCTGCCAGGCTCAACGTCAACACCACATTCCTCTTGCCCCGTGGTACCTTACCGGGCCCACCATGTATGTAGCGTCTCGAAAAGTCGTTTTGGTGTTTTCCTGAAAATCGGTGAAAATTCGGTATTTTTCCGAAAACCGTCTTTCTCGTTATTTTGCAGTTTAGGGCTAATTATACTTAAAATGGATAGGTAATTGCTTGTTTTCAGTAGCTAATGAGTTAATTATGAAATTCTGGTCGTTTAAAAATTTTCCCTAATTTTTCAATTTTTAATATTATTTTAAGCCGGTAAGAAAATACATTAATTTAGCGATAAATACAAATTTTTCCGGGCTAATTTTAATCTTTAAAATTATGTTAATTAAAATCTAGTGGTAACATAAATTTTGAGTATTTTATTTTAAGTTTTTACTAATTTCTATTATGGAAAACAAAAATATAATTAATTAAACCTAAGCTTGCAAATATGAATTTGTGGGGGGCTTCTTTTGCTTGTTTTCCTTTTTACCACCTCTCATATTTTCCCTTTCTCCTTTGGGCCGAGCCCACCTGCAGGTTTTCCCCCCCTCCACTTCTCCATTTCATTTCATGTGGTATATGTTATGGATTGCTTTTTTTATATTAATTAAGTATGGTGTTGACTTGGAAATGATAATGATATAACACAAGTACACACACACACTCCCCCCCCATTCCTTGCTGCCGAAATCTGCAGGTTCCCCCCCCACTCCATTCCACTCCATTGTTCCACCTTCTTGCATCAAAAAAAAAAAGGAAAAAGAAATCCCCAAATGCTTCAAAAATCCAATTAAACCTCACAAATTCCAAACCCATTCTTCATGCTTCTCCTTAGACATTCTTGCTTGGATCTTGGAGGCTAAGGGGGCCATCCTTGAAGGCAAATCTATTCTTGCTAGATCTCTAGTGAGGTATAATCCCTTGCTAATTAAATTCTTTTGATTAAGTTTCTTAAGTTAGATTGTTGTAGTGTTAATTTAGTGTAGTTCTAATCTAGTTTTTCTTAGGTTATGGTTGAAAAATTTAACTAGGGTTTTTGAAGACATGATAGTTAATTAAATTGTTTTGTAGTTAATCTAGTTGTTAATTAACTAATCTCTATGGTTAACTTTCTTATGCGGCTTCCTATTAACCTATTCTATGTTAATCTTGTGTGAAATTGCATTAAGTTAGCTAATTTACCAAAATCTAGAAAGGTGTTAGTGTATGGAAATGGGTTGTGAAGCATGATAAATGAGTTGAATTAGGGTTTAGAAAACATTATTTAGTTGATTAAATCTAATTTGTTATCTAGTTGTTTTTCTAACCTAATCTAGAAGGTTAACTTGCTAATTGAGTTGTAAATTAGTGTTAATTTAAGGTTTTCATATATAGTTTGGATTAAGAATTGCTGGGTTATATAATTCAAGTAATGGTTGTTTATGGAAAATAGGTTTTGAATCTTTGCTAATGTGTTGTAATTATAGTGTTTGTAGATTGCTTGTTGTGTGGTTGGATTGTGATAACCGTATCGCTAAGTTTCGATTTTTGCACCAAAATTGCTAGTTTTGTGCTTGCTAGGTTTTTATTATAATTATTTGGTGAATTATTTGTGATACCTTGGGGATGTTTTTAGCATCTCCTATGACGTTTAGGATGCGTGAGTGCGGAGTTTTGAGTAGTCGGGTTGTAGTTTTGCCGGGCGACCAAATCGGCGTTTTTTTGGCAGTTTTTGCGATTTTCGCGTGTGTTCCGCGCACTTTGTGCATGTTGTACCTAGCTAGCGAACTTTAGTAGTTTCGTTGGGGTTTTGCGTCGTTCTTGATATGTAACCTTATGTTTGGTACTGATGTAAATTCCAGGTTCGGTCGCGGAGACGTCAGACGCGGCGCGAAAGGGGAAAGCGGTGATTGGACACAGCTAGCCAGGGATTCCGGTGAGTAGATGTAACATCTACGGGGGACTATCGTTGGATGGCGCAAGCCGCCCGATAGTTTTAGTAACTTACAAGACCCTTAGTGATGTTAGTAATTAGGGGTGAAATATTTAGTTGACTATTTGCTGCATCCATGCTTTATATTGACATACCTATACGAAACTATTTTATAGGACACCTGCACCATTGCCAGGGTTTTTATATGCAGCACGAGCACTATTCATGCTTACACACACACCCTGGTAATTGCCATGTCACCACACTAGATAACCTTTAAATTGAAACCTTTTACTAATTGACACTTAAACTTGTGCTATTGCCTTTAATTCCTTAAAATGAAACCGTAGGATTGCTATTCATGTGCATGTACTTCATCATATTAATTGTTCATGCCTAATCTATTAATCACACATCGCAACTTGATTATTGACACCATATGCATTCATTATCATTGATATATGCACTTATGAGGACTTCTTGAGATTTTATGATATTTCTGGATTTCGGGGGAAAGCCGCAAAATTTCTAAACTTATTATATTTTTAAAACATGTAAATTGCGGTTTCCTAGTGATGTAAGTGTCGTCCACCATGAGTTTGCTGTGGTTTTTGGAGACCCGTTTCGAGGAGTTGGATGAACCGTTTCGGGTACATGGTGGGCCCGGTAGGGTACCCCGGGGCAAGAAGCTCGTGGTGCTGACGATGAGCCTGGCAGGGGACGGATTACCTACCGGTGACTTCATTGGGAACGGCGGATATCCAGAGGATACCGACCGGGGCCGCGAGAGGATGAGATATTGATATTGAGATGGGTCAGCCGGATGGCTGAGGCCAGAGACACTATGACATGGATTTATGAGATTTGAGACAGCTTTTGGGTGTCGTTGCTGGACACCGGTTCTCGTCGATTCTTTGATATTATGCTGGCATTCTAAAAGAGTTTCAAACACAAAAAGAGATAAAATGTTTCTTATATATACCTATTGAGACCTCAGATATTCATGTTGCATACATATTAGTACACTGATGTTGTATACACACCTGCTAGTGCATCCAGTCATACCTGTATTTTAGATGCTACGATGCTTGTGTGCATGCATACGATAGCCTTTGTAGATGTTATTTATTACTCACGAGTTGGCAACTCACCCCCGTTGTGCCACAGTCTTTTGCAGGTCCGCTCCGTCAGTTCAGTAGCGGCGGGCGCACTTGTTCTTTTGCCTCCTTTGCCTGGACTCGAGGTTTTGCTCCTAGGTGGGTTATATTACTATTTTGTACCCCCTTGTATATTCTTTGTATCTAGTGTACTCCATCTACTGTATCTACCAGCATTATTGTATAGTGACCTAGAGATGAGACAGTGAGATTTGTAGACTTTTATGCTGTATTTTGGGGTCGAGCTCACTTGAGCCGACATGCTACTTTTCTCATGCTTTCTTATGATTATTATGCTTGTTGTCATTTTATATTGCGTGGGATTTGTGACCGCCTTGTGGCGAAGAGCTAACTCCCGCTTGGGGATGCCCTATTTTGTTGGATTCGTATATATTTTGTTGTACCCATTTTGGGGGCCAGTATTTACAAAGGAGACTCTGCCGAAATTTTCGGAAAAATTGGTATTGTTTTTAAAAAGGGTTTTACATGACTTATTTGATAAACTCGCTTTCAATTGATTGGGTTTTCTTCACTCTTTTGCTTAATTGGTTTTGTTTTCTGGGCTTTGGCTTACTTACTTTACGGACGTCTTTAGACGTTTCGTAAACTTAAGTGCCAGTCACGTTCCGTACCCTGCGGGTCGTGACAAAGTTGGTATCAGAGCGATAGGTTTTACCTTTTTGAGTGTAGGATGACCCTTGGTAGATGGAGTAAGTGACTTAAGCAGGGTAACGTAGCGTGTGTATGTCCGCGGCATACTTACGATACGGTACTCCGCCTAAGTGACTTTAGGGTATACTTGCTTGAAAATTCCTTCTTCAATTCCGTGTATCCTATGATCCTATTGCACTGTTCTTACTATCCGTTTTCCTGTAACAGCCACTATGCCGCCGAAGGCTACGAGGGCACAGAGGGCTGCCGCCAGAGACGATATTCGAGCTGGCTCGTCCGAGACTAGGACTGAGCAGGGTGGTATGCCTACGCCGCTGGGACAGACCGATCCACCTTCCCCAGGCCGTATGGATAGACTCGAGACCGGTATGGAGGAGTTACGACAGATGATGGGAGGCATGCAGGAGCTACGTCAGATGGTAGGATCCCTAGTTGCAGCCAGTCGTACACCGAGGCCGGATGACGTACCTACTACATCACAGACGACCATGATACCTGCTCCTACTACCACCACCGTGGCCATTCCGGTTTCACTACAGGATTTCATGAGGCTGAGACCTCCAGTATTCACCGGCACCGAGGCCGCGGAGGACCCAAAGACGTTCCTTGACAGTTTAGCCAGGATCTGCCGTTCGCTGAGATGTTCGGATGATCGATGGGTAGAGCTTGCGAGTTTCCGACTAGAGGGTCTCGCGCAGACATGGTGGGAGTCAGTCTTGAGAGGTCGAGCTACAGGTCTACCGCCTATGACTTGGGTCGAGTTTACAGCGGTCTTTCTAGCCCGTTTCCTTCCAGAGAGCGTTCGTGACGCCAGAGCTCGCAGCTTCGAGGCGTTAGTCAAGACACCTGGGATGATGGTGTCTGAGTATGACATCCAGTTTACACAGTTATCCCGATATGCTCAGTATTTGGTGGATACCGAGGAGAAGATGGTGAAGAGGTTCGTACAGGGACTTGATGCCCAGCTATATCTTGCCATTGGCGCCCAGCACTACGACACTTATTCAGCTGCTATGGATACGGCATTGCGGATGGAGGCACGCATATCACGGACTTCGGCCGTTTCTGGGCCGAAGAGGATTCGCACCGATGTACCGTCTCAGAGGCAGCGCGCCAGATTCTTTCTGAGAGATAGGCCTGGCAGAGGATTTGGGCGGGGACAGTTAAATGGTTCTTATCCCCAGGGGCAGCAGCCGTCGCCAGGGTGTTTTGGGTGCGGGAATTTGCACCATCTTGTCAGAGACTGTCCGGTGAGACGACAGGGAGCAGCGATAGTTCCGCATGTGACCCTGCCACCATCACCACCCCCTCCTCAGAGAGCCCTACTTCCTACCCCAGGCGATGCTCCATGCCAGTTAGGTGCACCGAGAGGCCGTGGACGCGGCGGTCCTGTTCAGAGAGGACGAGGAGGCAGAGGCCGAGGTCGAGGTCAGCCCGCTATCGGCGGAGGACAGGCCCGAGTTTTTTCTTTGACACCGCAGGATGCGCAGGCATCCAATGCCGTTGTGACAGGTACCTTGCCAGTTTGTTCTTTCGACGCCCGGGTATTATTCGACCCAGGTTCCACACATTCGTACGTCTCTACACACTTTGCACCGATGTTGGGCCGTGTGTCGTCGTCGTTAGATCATCCGCTTGTTGTTGTTACTCCGGTAGGCGAGTCGTTTGTCGCTCGGTTTGTATTTCGTTTGTGTTCCGTTCGTATCGGGGAGAGGGATTCATCAGTTGATTTGATACTCCTCGATATGTTGGACTTTGATGTGCTTCTGGGCATGGATTGGCTAGCCACTTGTTATGCTTCGGTGGACTGCCGTGAGAAGGCAGTCAGATTTAGATTTCCGGAAGAGCCAGTCCTTGTTATTTGGGGAGACCGCAGTGTCACCCTTCCCAGCTTAATTTCGTCTCTTCGTGCTGGTCAGCTCTTGCGGAAGGGATGTCAGGGATTCTTAGCGTTTGTTTGTGATACTCGAGCTGCAGAGGTTCCGTTGGACCGGGTCCCGGTAGTTTGTGAGTTCCCAAATGTTTTCCTTGATGAGCTACCTGGGCTACCGCCTGAGCGCGATGTTGAGTTCTGCATTGATTTGATTCCCGGCTCGGGGCCTATTTCTATACCGCCTTATCGGATGGCCCCGGCAGAGCTTTGAGAGCTGAAGGATCAGTTGCAGGATTTGTTAGATAAGGGGCTTATTCGACCGAGTGTTTCTCCGTGGGGTGCTCCGGTCCTGTTTGTCAAGAAGAAGGATGGAAGTTTGCGCTTATGTATCGACTACTGCCAGCTGAACAAAGTTACCGTTCGGAACATATATCCGTTGCCGCGTATTGATGATTTGTTCGACCAGCTTCAGGGTGCGGGATATTTTTCGAGGATCGACTTGCGATCAGGATACCATCAGCTGCGAGTTCGACAGGAGGATATACTGAGGACAGCTTTCCGCACACGCTATGGCCACTACGAGTTTTTGGTGATGTCGTTCGGACTCACCAACGCCCCAGCTGCATTTATGGATTTGATGAACCATACATTCAGGCCGTATCTTGACTTGTTCATCATCGTGTTTATCGACGATAACTTGGTGTACTCCCGGAGCAGAGAGGAGCACGAGCAGCATTTGCGGATTACGTTACAGACTCTGAGGGAGCACCAGTTGTTCGCGAAGTTCTCCAAGTGTGCTTTCTGGATGGACAGCGTCGGATTCTTGGGTCACGTGGTTACGAGAGACGGCATTTGTGTGGACCCGAAGAAGATTGAGGCTGTTCAGCAGTGGCCCCGACCTACATCGGTTACTGAGATTCGTAGTTTTCTAGGCCTGGCGGGCTACTACAGGCGTTTTGTTCAGGACTTCTCCCGTATAGCTGCACCGTTGACCGGTTTGACCCGGAAGGGAGTTCCTTTCATTTGGACAGAGGAGTGCGAGCGCAGTTTTCAGCAGCTACGGACTTGTTTGACTACGGCGCCGGTATTATCTTTACCTTCGGGATCAGGCGGATTTGTTGTCTACTGTGATGCTTCACGAGTGGGATTAGGATGCGTTTTGATGCAGCATGGTCGGGTGATCGCTTATGCTTCTCGGCAGTTGAAGAAGCATGAACAGAACTACCTCACTCATGATTTGGAGATGGCTGCAGTGGTCTTTGCACTGAAGATTTGGCGACATTACCTTTACGGCGAGTCGTGTCAGATATTCACCGATCACAAGAGCTTAAAGTACATATTTCAGCAGCGAGATCTGAACCTCAGACAGCGTCGTTGGATGGAGTTGGTGAAAGACTACGACTGCGAGATCTTATATCACCCCGGCAAGGCAAATGTGGTGGCAGATGCGTTGAGTAGGAGGCCCGGGGGTAGTCTATCCTTTTTGCGCGCAGTGCAGAGGCAGTCGTCAGCAGATTGGCAGATGTTATGCGACAGCCGAGTTGAGTTCGAGTTCACTCAGACAGGGGGACAGCTCGCGCATGTTCGTGCACGCCCACAGTTGCTTGACCGTATATATGAGGCACAGCGCAGTGACGACCGTTGCTCAGAGATCATGGCACAGATGGGACAGGGCAGATTTTCCGAGTTCGTGGTTGACGATCAGGGGATTTTATGATATGGATCTAGACTGTGCGTACCAGATGCTGATAGATTGTGACGCGACATTCTTGAGGAGGCACACCGATCAGTGTATAGTGTCCACCCCGGTTCCACCAAGATGTACCACGATATGAGAGAGACTTACTGGTGGGACGGGATGAAGAGGGACATTGCGGAGTTCGTTTCGAGATGCCTGACTTGTCAGCAAGTCAAGGCCGAGCACCAGAGGCCCGCAGGAGAGCTACAGCCGTTACCCATTCCAGAGTGGAAATGGGAACAGATTTCGATGGACTTCATTGTGGGTCTACCCAGGACCAGTCGAGGGTACGACTCCATCTGGGTGATCGTAGATAGATTGACGAAAGCGGCTCACTTCCTGCCAGTGAAGAGGACTTTCAGCTTCGCTCAGTATGCTCAGCTCTATATTGACGAGATCGTGCGACTACATGGCGTACCGACTTGTATCGTGTCAGATCGAGGCACTCAGTTCACCAGCCAACTTTGGTAGAGACTTCAGGAGGCTTTGGGCACTCGTTTGAGCTTCAACACAGCGTTTCATCCGCAGACAGACGAACAGTCAGAGCGGACCATTCAGACTCTCGAGGACATGCTCAGAGCGTGCGTTTTAGACTTTGGTGGTAGCTGGGATCGTCATTTACCTCTAGTGGAGTTCTCCTACAACAACAGCTTCCAGGATACTATTCAGATGGCACCTTTCGAGGCATTGTATGGGAGGAGATGCAGATCGCCCGTCTGTTGGACAGAGCTCGGCGAGACCAGCATTTTGGGGCCGCAGCTTGTTGAGGAGACGACAGCGAAGATACAGTTGATCCGAGACCGGATAAGAGCGGCTCAGAGCAGGCAGAAATCCTATGCAGACAGGCATCGTCGCAGATTAGAGTTCGCAGTTGGCGACCATGTTTTTCTGAAAGTCTCTCCGATGAAGGGCGTGATGCGTTTTGGGCGAAAGGGGAAGCTTAGCCCTAGATTCGTAGGTCCCTTCGAGATCCTTGAGCGTGTCGGCGCCGTTGCATATCGTTTGGCTCTTCCACCCAGCTTTCCCGATGTTCACCCCGTCTTCCATGTTTCGATGCTCCGCAAGTACCTTCACGACCCTTCGCATGCGATTCAGCACCCGACAGTCCAGCTAGAGCGTGACCTTTCTTTTGCAGAGCAGCCGGTGGCCATCCTGGATCGGCAGGTGAAGAAGTTGAGGTCGAAGATTATACCAACCGTCAAGGTCCTTTGGCGTAGCCCGAGCAGCGAGGAGGTTACCTGGGAGACCGAGGGCGAGATGAGGAAGAAATATCCCCATCTCTTTGAAGGTACGCGTAGCTATATTTTTAAATTCGGGGACCGAATTTCTTTAAGGGGGGAAGATTGTATCGTCTCGAAAAGTCGTTTTGGTGTTTTCCTGAAAATCGGTGAAAATTCGGTATTTTTCCGAAAACCGTCTTTCTCGTTATTTTGCAGTTTAGGGCTAATTATACTTAAAATGGATAGGTAATTGCTTGTTTTCAGTAGCTAATGAGTTAATTATGAAATTCTGGTCGTTTAAAAATTTTCCCTAATTTTTCAATTTTTAATATTATTTTAAGCCGGTAAGAAAATACATTAATTTAGCGATAAATACAAATTTTTCCGGGCTAATTTTAATCTTTAAAATTATGTTAATTAAAATCTAGTGGTAACATAAATTTTGAGTATTTTATTTTAAGTTTTTACTAATTTCTATTATGGAAAACAAAAATATAATTAATTAAACCTAAGCTTGCAAATATGAATTTGTGGGGGGCTTCTTTTGCTTGTTTTCCTTTTTACCACCTCTCATATTTTCCCTTTCTCCTTTGGGCCGAGCCCACCTGCAGGCTTTCCCCCCCTCCACTTCTCCATTTCATTTCATGTGGTATATGTTATGGATTGCTTTTTTTATATTAATTAAGTATGGTGTTGACTTGGAAATGATAATGATATAACACAAGTACACACACACACACTCCCCCCCCATTCCTTGCTGCCGAAATCTGCAGGTTCCCCCCCCCCCCACTCCATTCCACTCCATTGTTCCACCTTCTTGCATCAAAAAAAAAAAGGAAAAAGAAATCCCCAAATGCTTCAAAAATCCAATTAAACCTCACAAATTCCAAACCCATTCTTCATGCTTCTCCTTAGACATTCTTGCTTGGATCTTGGAGGCTAAGGGGGCCATCCTTGAAGGAAAATCTATTCTTGCTAGATCTCTAGTGAGGTATAATCCCTTGCTAATTAAATTCTTTTGATTAAGTTTCTTAAGTTAGATTGTTGTAGTGTTAATTTAGTGTAGTTCTAATCTAGTTTTTCTTAGGTTATGGTTGAAAATTTTAACTAGGGTTTTTGAAGCCATGATAGTTAATTAAATTGTTTTGTAGTTAATCTAGTTGTTAATTAACTAATCTCTATGGTTAACTTGCTTATGCGGCTTCCTATTAACCTATTCTATGTTAGTCTTGTGTGAAATTGCATTAAGTTAGCTAATTTACCAAAATCTAGAAAGGGGTTAGTGTATGGAAATGGGTTGTGAAGCATGATAAATGAGTTGAATTAGGGTTTAGAAAACATTATTTAGTTGATTAAATCTAATTTGTTATCTAGTTGTTTTGCTAACCTAATCTAGAAGGTTAACTTGCTAATTGAGTTGTAAATTAGTGTTAATTTAAGGTTTTCATATATAGTTTGGATTAAGAATTGCTGGGTTATATAATTCAAGTAATGGTTGTTTATGGAAAATAGGTTTTGAATCTTTGCTAATGTGTTGTAATTATAGTGTTTGTAGATTGCTTGTTGTGTGGTTGGATTGTGATAACCGTATCGCTAAGTTTCGATTTTTGCACCAAAATTGCTAGTTTTGTGCTTACTAGGTTTTTATTATAATTATTTGGTGAATTATTTGTGATACCTTGGGGATGTTTTTAGCATATCCTATGACGTTTAGGATTCGTGAGTGCGGAGTTTTGAATAGTCGGGTTGTAGTTTTGCCGGGCGACCAAATCGGCGTTTTTTTGGCAGTTTTTGCGATTTTCGCGTGTGTTCCGCGCACTTTGTGCACGTTGTACCTAGCTAGCGAACTTTAGTAGTTTCGTTGGGGTTTTGCGTCGTTCTTGATATGTAACCTTATGTTTGGTACTGATGTAAATTCCAGGTTCGGTCGCGGAGACGTCAGACGCGGCGCGAAAGGGGAAAGCGGTGATTGGACACAGCTAGCCAGGGATTCCGGTGAGTAGATGTAACATCTACGGGGGACTATCGTTGGATGGCGCAAGCCACCCGATAGTTTTAGTAACTTACAAGACCCTTAGTGATGTTAGTAATTAGGGGTGAAATACTTAGTTGACTATTTGCTGCATCCATGCTTTATATTGACATACCTATACGAAACCATTTTATAGGACACCTGCACCATTGCCAGGGTTTTTATATGCAGCACGAGCACTATTCATGCTTACACACACACCCTGGTAATTGCCATGTCACCACACTAGATAACCTTTAAATTGAAACCTTTTACTAATTGACACTTAAACTTGTGCTATTGCCTTTAATTCCTTAAAATGAAACCGTAGGATTGCTATTCATGTGCATGTACTTCATCATATTAATTGTTCATGCCTAATCTATTAATCACACATCGCAACTTGATTATTGACACCATATGCATTCATTATCATTGATATATGCACTTATGAGGACTTCTTGAGATTTTATTATATTTCTGGATTTCGGGGGAAAGCCGCAAAATTTCTAAACTTATTATATTTTTAAAACATGTAAATTGCGGTTTCCTAGTGATGTAAGTGTCGTCCACCATGAGTTTGCTGTGGTTTTTGGAGACCCGTTTCGAGGAGTTCGATGAACCGTTTTGGGTACATGGTGGGCCCGGTAGGATACCCCGGGGCAAGAAGCTCGTGGTGCTGACGATGAGCCTGGCAGGGGACGGATTACCTACCGGTGACTTCATTGGGCACGGCGGATATCCAGAGGATACCGACCGGGGCCGCGAGAGGATGAGATATTGATATTGAGATGGGTCAGCCGGATGGCTGAGGCCAGAGACACTATGACATGGATTTATGAGATTGGAGACAGCTTTTGGGTGTCGTTGCTGGACACCGGTTCTCGTCGATTCTTTGATATTATGCTGGCATTCTAAAAGAGTTTCAAACACAAAAAGAGATAAAATGTTTCTTATATATACCTATTGAGACCTCAGATATTCATGTTGCATACATATTAGTACACTGATGTTGTATACACACCTGCTAGTGCATCCAGTCATACCTGTATTTTAGATGCTACGATGCTTGTGTGCATGCATACGATAGCCTTTGTAGATGTTATTTATTACTCACGAGTTGGCAACTCACCCCCGTTGTGCCACAGCCTTTTGCAGGTCCGCTCCGTCAGTTCAGTAGCGGCGGGCGCACTTGTTCTTTTGCCTCCTTTGCCTGGACTCGAGGTTTTGCTCCTAGGTGGGTTATATTACTATTTTGTACCCCCTTGTATATTCTTTGTATCTAGTGTACTCCATCTACTGTATCTACCAGCATTATTGTATAGTGACCTAGAGATGAGACAGTGAGATTTGTAGACTTTTATGCTGTATTTTGGGGTCGAGCTCACTTGAGCCGACATGCTACTTTTCTCATGCTTCCTTATGATTATTATGCTTGTTGTCATTTTATATTGCGTGGGATTTGTGACCGCCTTGTGGCGAAGAGCTAGCTCCCGCTTGGGGATACCCTATTTTGTTGGATTCATATATATTTTGTTGTACCCATTTTGGGGGCCAGTATTTACAAAGGAGACTCTGCCGAAATTTTCGGAAAAATTGGTATTGTTTTTAAAAAGGGTTTTACATGACTTATTTGATAAACTCGCTTTCAATTGATTGGGTTTTCTTCACTCTTTTGCTTAATTGGTTTTGTTTTCTGGGCTTTGGCTTACTTACTTTACGGACGTCTTTAGACGTTTCGTAAACTTAAGTGCCAGTCACGTTCCGTACCCTGCGGGTCGTGACAATGTACCCGTGACGGTTCCTCCACTCCTCGACACGGATCTCGAAAACCACAGCAAACTCATGGTGGACGACACTTACATCACTAGAAAACCGCAATTTACATATTTAAAAAAAATATAATAAGTTTAGAAATTTTGCGGCTTTCCCCCGAAATCCAGAAATATCATAAAATCTCAAGAAATCCTCATAAGTGTATATGTCAATGGTGATGAATGCATATGGTATCAATAATTAAGCTACGATGTATGATTAATAGGCTAGGCATGAACAAATAATATGATGAGGTACATGCACATGAATAGAAATCCTACGATTTCATTTGAAGGAATTAAAGGCAATAGCACAGGTTTAAGCATCAATTAGTAAAAGGTTTCAATTTAAAGGTTATCTAGTGTGGTTGCATGGTAATTACCAGGATGTGTGTGTAAGCATGAATAGTGCTCGTGCTGCATATAAAAACCCTGGCAATGGTGCAGGTGACCTAGAAAATGGTTTCGCATATGTATGTCAATATAATGCATGGATGCAGCAAATAATCATATAAGTATTTCATCCCTAATTACTAACATCACTAAGAATCTTGTAAGTTACTAAAACTATCAGGCGGCTTGCGCCATCCAACGATAGTCCCCCATAGATGTTACATCTACTCACCGGAATCCCTGGCTAGCTGTGTCCAATCACCGCTTTCCCCTTTTGCGCCGCGTCTGACGTCTCCGCGACCGAACCTGGAATTTACATTAGTACCAAACAAAAGGTTACATATCAAGAACGACGCAAAACCCCAACGAAACTACTAAAGTTCGCTAGCTAGGTACAACGTGCACAAGGTGCGCGGAACATACGCGAAAATCGCAAAAACCGCCAAAAATCGCCGATTTGGTCGCCCGGCAAAACTAAAACCCGACTACTCAAAAATCCGCACACACGCATCCTAAACGTCATAGGATAAGCCAACACAATCATCAAGATGTCGAAAATAATCCATCACATAATTTTATAACAAAACTAGTAAGCAGTTACATTCCAAAAATCGGTGCAACATCGCCGATTTGCTACAAAGACTACTATCAAGCTTGAACAACCAACCACACCACAAGCAATCTACAAACACTATACTTACAACACATTAGCAATGGTTCAAAACCTATTTTCCATAAACAACCATTACTTGAATTTATAACCTAGCAAAACTTAATCCAAACTATATATGAAAAACCTTAAATCAACACTAATTTATAGCCCAATTAGCAAGTTAACCTCCTAGATTATGCTAACAAAATAACTAGATAACAAAATAGCTTAATTAATCTCTTAATGGTGATCTAAACCCTAAATTAATTTCAAACCACAAACTTTAAAAAAAACTAGTATGCAATTAACACTAAAATTAACACTAAAACAATTTTCAAAGTTCAATTAGCACACTTTAAACTACAATTTAACCAATTGATTAGAAATTATACCTCAAAAGATCAATCCCTAAGTTGCTAAAACCTCCCAAGATGCCATCTTTCTCCAAGATTTGAACCAATTTGGGTTTGAGAAGAGAGGGAATAAGGTTTTGTGTTGAAAAAGTGAAGGATTTGTTGATTTTTATTGAATTTTGATGCAATTTTTTGAACAAAATGAGAGAAAAAGAGAAGGAAAATAATGGAAATGGGGGGGGGGGGGGGGAAGAGCAGGTCTCGGCCAGGAGAGGTAAGGGGAGGGTGTGGGTGTGTGGAAAAAGTCACAAGTCAACTCCCCCAAAAGTCAAAGCACCATACTTCAACAAACTATAATTAAAATAAATTCATAAACAAACCAAATCAACACATGAAAGAAATTCAAGGTGAGGACAGAAATTTCTGGACCTGGTCAAGGTGGGGCTGTCCTAGGGCTGAGGGAAGAGAGAGAGGGGTTTTACAAAAGAAATTTTATGCAAAAAGACCCCCTACAAGTCAAAAATTGCAAGTTTTAGCTTAAAATTCAATAAATTCGTTTCCTATCATAAAAATTTGTTAAAAATCAAAGTAAAATACTAAAAATTTATGTTACAACTAGATTTTAATTATCATAATTTTAAAGATTAAAATTAGCCCGGAAAAATTTGTATTTATCGCTTATTTAATGTATTTTCTTACCGGCTTAAAATAATATAAAAAAATTGAAAAATAGGGAAAAAAATTTAAACGACCAGAATTTCATAAGTAACTCATTAGCTACTAAAAACAAGCAATTACCTATCCATGTTAGGTATAATTAGTCCTAAACTGCAAAATAACGAGAAAGACGGTTTTCGGAAAAATACCGAATTTTCACCGATTTTCAGGAAAACACCAAAATGACTTTTCAAGGCGCTACAGTAGGGAAGAGAAGCCATTGTTCCTGAAACAAGGGAAAGAAAAACCATTAGTGGGGCCCATATATATATATAATAACAAAAGAAAATGATAAAATGTCTATTTCGCAGGACCACTGCCTACAAGACACATGGACCCCACAAAATCAATATGGCGGCTCACCAATGATGAGACAGGGGAATCATTACGAGAATCAAGAAGATCCTCATTAAACAGACACCGGAATTCAAACAAATTCTTGGGAAAACAAGTTCTGTTAAGCACGCAATAAATTCAATTTTTTGCGAATAAGGGTAAAACCCTATGAAAAGATTTTCAAGAACACCATGGAATAAAATTCCCGAAGGGTCCTCTTGATCTTTCAGAGCTAAGCTCTTAGCCAGAGGAATTAAATTCCTTTTATGTGAGGGAATTAAATTCCAGAAACTCGTAAAAAACATATGAGAAACAAAATCCCATGAACCCTCAAGAAAAAAAAACAGAAGGGAATTCCCGAGATATGGAAGTTTACTGCTAAAAGATCACATCTTTGGATCCCCTAAGCGGATGGTTTCAGAAGAGAGCAAAGCTCTCATAATGGATTTAAAATCCAGAAATTTTGTTCAAAAAGAAAAAGTTCTTTTTGATGTGCAAAATCTTTACCTAAAAAGGGTTTCTTTTGACAGAGTTTAACTCTGGAATTACAATGGCAGAGAACTAAGCTCTTAGGAGGAGAATTAAATTCTCAAAAAAAACGAAGAAGGAAGAAGATGAAAGAAATAGTGGCTGCCTAAGGAACCAAACCCTTGCATTTATAAGACGTGACAAGGGCGGTTCGCCTCCCCGTTCCCCTAGACAATCCAACGGCTGTAAAAGTGACAGCGTTGCACTCCTTTGCAAGCCACGTGAGAACAACGCTGTGGGGGCATTTTTTCCCTCATGAAAACTGAATAAAAAAATATATAAATATAAAAGCAACGTGAAAAGTCCCCAAATGGAGAATCACGTGCCCACACGTGATAGGCACTGCACTTGACAAAACAAGGCCGAAACTGAGCCTCACGTGCAGACACGTGACTTCTATATACAAAGTATATAAGCGCTTTCTTAAAACAAACAATTGGCCAAAACAAGTCACGTGATAGCACGCGACGCTCTTTGATGTGCTTAACTTTGTGGGGTCACGTGCTACACGTGATGGGCTCCTATTCCTTCTGAACCGATAGAATTAAATTCTAAAATAAAAAGGGTCAAAGCTTTATTTGGAAAACATTTCTTTAGATCTTTCTAAATAAGAAAGATTGCACTCTGCAAAGCAGAGCGCCATTGGATTAAAATCCAATGGTGATTAAAAATCACCAATTTATAGAAGAAGATTCTGTATAGGGAAATATTTTCGTAATCTTGTGAGAAATATCTTCTGTAAAACAAAAGCCTTTGGATTAAAAATCCAACGGGGTATAAAATTCACCGATCAATCTAAAAGATCATTTTGGTTGATCAAAATCTCTCAATGAGAGATGTTCTGAACAAATTGATTCTCTTCTTTTTCCTATAAAGAGGAGCCAAGAGAGACAAGAAAGAGAAGGAGAACCCCCACATAAACTTCAAGTTAAAAAGAGAAAACAAAAAGAAAAAACCCGAGGTAAGAGAAGGAACAAAACACAGAGAATATCTCGTCTCTTTTCACCTCCATAAGAGTTTAACTCTTCTAAAAAAACTTAGTTCTTCCTCTGGTTGAGATCTGCAGAAGCAGATCTCCCCACAAGTTGAGAATTTAATTCTCATCGGGGAGATTTTGCCATGCGGATCCAAAACCTAGGGGGAGATCTAATTTCAGAGAATTTAATTCTCCCAAAAAGTATATAGGAATTTAATTCCTCTGATAAGAGAAAGGGTTTAACCCTTCATATAAGAACTTAGTTCTTCTTTATAGTGAAAGATCTGCAGAAACAGATCTCCCTACAAGTTGAGAATTCAATTCTCATCGAGGAGATTCTTCCATACAGATCCCAAACCTAAGGGATGAAATAAGTCCTAAGAATTTAATTCTTATAAAACAGTGGGCTTGAAAGTCTCGAAACTAAGGATCTCCATGCACGTAAAAGGATTGGCACCCGACATAATAACAACCAATCACATATTCCCACGTGAGCACCTTTGATGAACAAAAGAGGATAACCGAAATTGGCTCACGAAATCACACGTGACCCTAAAGTAGTGCTTAGCACTTAAAAAGCAAAGAGGGAATAAATCAAAGGTAGTTTCCATTTTTGGGGTGCCTTACGTGACCTCACATGACCCAATAGCGCTTAGCGCTCAGAAAAGAACAAGGGAATAAACCCGAAGAAACAGCGCCTCAAATTTTTGGAGTTTAACACTACTTCAAGCGCCTCACGTGACCCCATGTGAGCGCCTCAAAATTTTAGTGTTTAACACTATTTCAAACACCTCATGTGGGAGCACGCGAGCGTTGAGCATATACTAGTGTTTAACACTACGAAAGGCCAATGTTAGCCAAACTCAAACCAAATTTCCCGAGGACCATCAATTGAGATCTTCATGCTCAGGGTCCCCAAAAACGATCTCAGTCCCAGAGATAGCTAATGAGCTCCCAACAGATGGCATCTAAAATGATGTTCATCCTATTCCCCCTCAGTCGGGACATTGGTTCGAGGGTACATCTCTCCATACCTCTGATACATGTCGTTGTAATTCTTCAACGTCTTCAGAGAGATGGAGGGTCCCAATAACCAATAACTTTTGGCGCATCCCCAAACTGTCAAACCAAAACCCTACAGACTATGATGTCTTTAAACACAAACTATGATGTCTTTAAACCCCACAGACTATGATGTCTTTAAACATGGACTATGAGGTCCTTAAACTCATGGACTATGATGTCCTTACACCCAATGGACCGTAACGTCCTTAAACTAAGTTCTATAGACTATGACGTCTTTAAACTATGGACTATGAGGTCCTTAAACTCACGGACTATGATTTCCTTAAACCCAATGGACCGCAATGTCCCTATAAACTAAACAAAATCCTGTTGAGTAGATCTTAGTCTAAAATTTGAGTAACGTATCCTCAACAAATGCTTGAGTTGATCTTAATCTAAAACAAGATTAACGATCCTTAAACCAACCCAAACCCAAATCTAAGAAAATACAGATTTGGACTAATCCACGCCCTACGGGCGATAACAAAAATTAGTCTCCGTATACAATCCACGGGCAACCAAAAAATAAAACAAACACACACGACATGAAGTGACCTTCTGGAGCAGGAGAAAGTGGTTACCGCGATGCAGTAATGTAATTAACTGCAGGGGCTTGCGCCTGCAGGGAAGAGCGTCCCCACAATAAAAAAACCCTCACAATGATGGGGAATCTAACGAAGTCTGCTACAACGGCCGCATCTGTCCAAACCTTCGATATACGGTGCCATAAATCACTTTGGCATCTTCGGAGAGGTGGGCGGATAAAACCAAATAGCATCTGCCCCCAAATTCAGGCAAGACGACCTACGCGGTTTCGTCTCTGTTTTCGGCGGTAATCATAGAGTCAGTCGTTTCGCGCATATTCAGAGGGCCAGATGCCACCGTCAGTAAGGTGCTATTTTGTGAATGGTCGCATTAATTAGCCAAGAAGGGATCAACGGAGTGCCAGAACGGAACTGTTCTGTTATCACACCTGACCGGGCCGATGAGAAGAAGGATTGCGAGATTGGTAATCCAGAGAGAAAACGAGGACTCAGAGACCGAGGACGCCAGACCGTGAGCAGGAGGCAAGCGGATGTTCTTGCTCTGCCAGCTTTGGGCGCACCAGAATCTTTCGACATTGATAGAGGTGTACCTTAATGTCATTTATTGCGATTTGCGTTGTTGCAATCCGAGTATCACACTTTTATCACTTGGACTTGAGTTCGATGATTGGGTTTTGTGATTTATGTTTTCGTGCACCATGGCTGCAACTACTGGAGGTTACATTTTTGTGCACAGTTGTTGCACTCGATTTATGTTTATACACCGCTACATTGGTTTATGATTTGTGCATATCTATTGCACTTGATATCAGTTATGCGTCTTGGCTGCACGTGGTTACGATTTCGTGGATTTCATACGGTCGATTTTATTTGGTATATGCGGTACGCACTCGATTTGATTTTTGCACTCGGTATAGCTCAAATGTGCTTGCAGTGCATTGATACGTGTTTTGTGCACGCAGTTGCACACGTTTATGATTTTATACACCTTGGTACACTCGGTGTTGTTTTAATACGCATTTGAGATTGATGGTATTTCGTGTATTTGTTGCACCAGATTTATATTTCGTGCATTTGTTGCACCGGATTGGTATTTCCTGCATTTGTTGGACCGGATTTTTATTTCGTGCATTTGTTGCACCGGATTTATATTTCGTGCATTTGTTGCACCGGATTTATATTTCGTGCATTTGTTGCACCGGATTTATATTTCATGCATTTGTTGCACCAGATTGGTATTTCCTGCATTTGTTGCACTAGATTTTTATTCCGTGCATTGGTTGCACCGGATCTATGTTTTCGTGCGCTTCACTGCACTAGGCATTTGTGCGGACCTGACGCACTTGTTTTGGATTTTCACGCATATTGGGTGCATGGTATGAGATTTGTGCACACCGGATGCACTTGATTGAGATTTTTATTCGTGCATGTTGGATGCACTTGATTGAAATTTTCATTTGTGGATGTTTGTTGCACTGTGTTGAGATTTTCGTGCACTATAGATGCACTTGATATTATTGTCGTGCACATCCGTTGCATTTGACAGATACTTTCGTGCACACCCGTTGCATTTAGTTTGCTTTTGTGCACATTCGCGGCACTTGTATTGGATTTGATTTCCGTGTGCACCAGACGCACGTGATGTTGGATACACCTTTGAGGATGATTTTATTTATGAGTATCGCGTTTTGATGATGGGTACTATGTTATATAGTAGTCGAGCAGGACTGATCTTAGGAGAGTACCTGAGTACTTTTACATGCATCAAAAGTTTACAAGGAGGTTTTCAAAACATAAGCTATCGTCTCGCTATTTCCTACGTGTCCGTGAGTGACACGAAATTTTACAAGGAAAACCTTCTGGGATATTTCCAAAAAAGGCGGAACATATATTTTGAGCAAAACATATATAGATATATTTACTACTTTACAATTGAGCGTCCGCCACTTGTGCCGTGAGCTACGCATCACACGGCGATTCGGAAAATATTTGCATGTGTTTTATCTAGTTTTTAGAGGAAATTTAAAGGGATGCGTACTATATACGTATTATAATTTTGAGAATAGTATATTGGATTTCAGTAGTGGATTTCGAGATCTATATCTCCATTGTAACTCCGATGATTGTGTTACGCTTGACGGAGTTCGACCTTGAGTTTTATACTCGTTTTCAGGCGCACACGATGCGCTGAGGTATTTCTATATCTTTCGTGATTTTGGAGCCCCGTTGATTTGAGATGATTATTGAAATTTTTAGTATTTGGGGGTTTAAATCTAAATTTAGGGACCGAATTTATTTAAGGGGGTAAAGATTGTAACATTTCAGAAATATAAATTATTATTTTTGGAAATTAAATATTAAAATAATATATTTCGCGAAAACTATTCGATTTGTGAATAAGGGTTTTCGTAAAATGGTATAATTGTATACCAATATTTGGAATATAATTGGAGATTTAAAATAATTTATTTATTAAAAATATATTTATTGGATTTGGGCATTTTTATAATTAATTATACGCAAGTTTAAATTTAAACTCGATTAGTGCACTACTAATCACGATTTTGCCAAATCCGTATTTTTAATTAATCATGGCTAGTGCACCATAATATGTTGCATTTTGTTACATGTTGTTTTCATTGCATTTGTGATTAAATTGTTAGTGATAAAGGATAAAGAGAAAAAGAAAAAAGAGAACAAATGATTGAGGGGAGAGAGGGAGGACAAAAGTCATGACATGAGGCATGGGCTCAAGAGAGAGAGAGAGTGAGTGAAAGGATGGCATGCTACCCCCTTGACCTTTCTTCATTTCTTTCCTTCATCATTTTATTTCGTCAACTCCTCCTTCATCTTCTCATCTCCTCCATCACCTCCTCTACCCCATGAAAGTATCTCCAATCCTTCACCAAAACCCTATACTCTCTTCATTAAAAATGATCCCCACCTCTTTCTAAACCCTTTAGACCTTTCAAGCTTGTATTTTGGAGACTTTGGGAAGTTAGGGTTTTTCTTGAGTTGGCAAATGAGGTATATCCTACACTTCTAGTTTAGTTTTTGTGTTTAGTATATCCTATTAGTGGTTTAGAGCTAAAATTGTGCATGATTGTGATCTTGGAAAGTTCTAGGTTGATGCTTAGTAGTTGTATGGGCTTGTAAGTGTTTATTGAAGTGTAGTGAGTGTTTACAAACCCTTTTAATGCTAGAATTCTGGTATGGACTTGAGATTAGAACCCGATACATGAACTTAGGATTTACCCCGTGTCGGTTTTGTGAAGTTTTGTTGGCCTACAGGGAATCTGGAGCAACCTGAGATGTGTATAAGAAAAACATACAACTATATTGACCTAGTTAGACCATTAGGAGACCGCCACAGCAGAACGAGACCAAAATATCAAAATTGGGCTGGCGACACCCATTACTGTAGCACTTCTCACCGGCCAAATTTTGGAGTCTGGTGTTGGGTTTTTGCCTATAGCTCATACTCCTTATAACCTAGATACTGTATTGGTTGTTTTGTCTTAGTCTACCTGAGCTAAAATCTGGGAGCATTTTGAGTTGGTTGTGGCTATGTTTTCCGATATTTGAAACTTGGATTTATGAAATTCTTAATGAGATTTGGTCGTTGGACGTTTTTATGTCAACGATGAGGGTTGTTTGGTTGTTTTTGCATGCGTAAGCTATAGGTTCTAACCTATAAGAAATTCGTGTGCCGTATCAGTTTTCGGACTTGGTTTTCGTAACGATGGGATATGCGTTGATTTTTAGGTACCTCGCGTGGACTTCCGAGAGGACGAAGCACATCGACTTCGGCTTAGCGAGGAGTTTTTCAGGTGAGTAGATTTATATCTACGGGGGAAGTTGGATGGATGGCATATAGCACCCCCGCAAATTATGAATGGAAACCGATATATATAATATAGTCGGAGAAACCTTTACTAGGAAACTACGGATATGATCAAAAAGTTAGTTGGAGATGATATGAATGATTGAATACATATATCGAGATATGAGATGAAAGCTATAAGGATATGACATGAGATCGATGAATATGATAAGATTGAGATAGATGTGTTATGTGATCGGTAAAAAAAGATAAATATATATAAGATTATTTGATGCGAGATGTTGATGTGATGAAAAGAGAATATGATGAAATAAGATGACTTGGCTTAATATGTCGATATACAGATGAATGGCGATATGTGAATATGGATACTTTTGCCAAGACATGATATGAGATTGATACTGATGTGACTTGAAATATATATATATATATATATATATATATATATATATATATATATATTTATAAGGATAATGAGTGATATACCGTACGAAACGTTAGATCCATACCCTCATTGTTATATAGGTTGATAGAATCCCTAATTGTTTATTGCTGCTGAACGATGGATTACCGTACGTGATGAGTTTTACCCAATGATTTATCCATACCCTTGACTCGAGGATGCCATACGATGGATTATGCCGTACATGATGCTGTGAGGCTGGACTGCCGATTGATAGATTCATCGACTCAGATATGTTATAGATGTCGTTAATCACTGTCTACACTACTTAGTTTAGCCCTTATGTAGATGTTAGATTAGATACGTATACCTCATAATAGTGCGCTTACGATTTACTTTCTGCTACGTCTACGATATTCTCATTGCATTATGTATACCTGTGCTTCCATTATTTGTTATGATATCGTCGGATAGTACACCTGCATAATTATCGATGATACGTATGTCACACTTACACAGATTGCCGGCTCACATACTTTCATCATCGGTAATTGCTATGTCACTACACAGTCAAATTACTATATCATGCTATTACTCTTAATTGGTTAGTATTATCACATGACTCGTTTGCATGATATACTGATATACTCACATCACTATTCTATGTTGCATGATATACTGATATGCTCACGTTTCTGTTCTATGTTTGCATACATCATGCTTTACGATTATACGCATTAAGATGTTGTTTTCATAAGATTCTGGATTTGAGAACCGTGGTTATATTTCAAAAGAAAGTATGTATTTTTTAAAAAACCCGGTTTCTCTTGATATGATATTTCGATGCGTCCACCATGAGTTTTCTCTGTTCTGAGATTGGTTTTAGAAACCCCTTTCGAGGAGATGGACGATCCGTTTGCGGGTACATGGTGGACCCGGTATGGTACCTCAGGGCAAGAAATGTATGTTGTGCAGTGGACGATGAGCCTGGCAGAGGGACTACTACCTACCGGTGATAGTTTGGATCCGACGGTTATCTGGAGGATACCGACCGGAGTCGTGAGATGGATATGGGCCGATCCGGACCGACGGAGCCCATAGGCCGATCCGGACTGACGGAGCCCGAGATATGAGGATATACGTGTCGTTGCTGGACACGGATTTCATGATGTTTTGAGTGTCGGTATTGGGCACTCAGGTTCCATGATTTTGATGTGTCGTTGATGGACACACGTTGGTTTATATCCTCATACATACATGCATATGCTTTCATGATGTTTCGAGTGTCGATGTTGGACACTCAGGTTCCATGATGTTGGTTGTGTCATTGATGAACATGTGGATGGTATTCACCTGCATATAGGCATATGATTCAGATGTTTATTTGTATATGTCATTGGCATTGATTATATTATTGACATATATGCATACATGGTCACCCTAGATATCATAGTATTACCTTCTTGATATAGTGACCTAGGAAATCGTTGTTTTATTCGATTTCTACCTGTTGATGTTTTCTACTCACGAGTTGGCAACTCACCCCCGTTGTGCCACAGTTCTTGCAGGTTTGACTGCTTGGGATCAGTAGCGGTATCGCTGGCACACAGCTTGCATTCGGGTGTTTTGCTATGGTAGGTGGGACACATTGGATCGTGCCCACTCTCGTACTTTTAAATTCTATTGTATCTAGATAACTCCATCAATCAGAAACTAGACTTTGTATATTTAGTGTACTTAGACGGACTTGTGGTTGCGAGACTTAGAGCGATGGGTATATGTTCTCTATGTGTGGATTTAATGTCTTGCTTTATTCATATTATTCTTTCTGGGTTGATCATCGCCGCTGGGCGTCGTATACGTTGATTTCGTGGTTGTGATTCCGCCATTTGGCGAAGAGCTAGCTCCCGCTTGGGGATGCCTTTTATATTGTTATATATATGTGGTTTCGGTTCAAAATATACAAGAGAGGTGCTGCCCAAAATTTTAAAGACGAAATGTTTTTCTCAACTTTAATACATTCTACTTGCATTTTCTTATATCATTAATTATGCATTTATAGATAAACTTTATTACATTATACCTTTATTTCAAAACTGCACCCCCACTATTTTTCGCAAAAAGGTTTAGATTTTCTGGGCTTCGGCTTACTTGAATTACGTTACGCCTTTGGACGTTGCATGATTTAAGTGTCGGTCACGTGCTAAATTATGGGTCGTGACAATAACATCTTTCCAAATATGAATTTGGAAGTGCACGTGTATATAACTCTGCCAAGGGTTATCGTAGTCAGTGGGAGCAGCGGAAGGTGTGCAAGTTGCTTATGCCTATTCGTAGACTAAAACATGGATATCGGAGATGGATCATCTATTTTTTTATGTGATAGTCAAGGTGATTGACTTCATCAAAATAATAGATGAACCTAGTAAGAAGGGTTTAGGGAGTACTTTCCTGGGATTTGGATGACATACTCCAAATAGGAAGTGATGTTTCTATATTACAATCGGTTAAACTTTGGTTGTCACATAGTGTTTTCTCCATGCTGGATATGGATAATATATCAAGGATTTTACTGACTAGATCTAGATTTGGGAAGTTTCCCAATCGGGTACGTAGACAGCATTCTAAAAGTATTTTAGAATGGACGAATCCTGGCGTGGTGGTGTACCCGCAGGTGATGGAGTCGGCATCTCTAAAGAGATGTCTTTTAGATTGATGAGAAGAAGGGCTGGCATGAATGATATATCATTTGCTTAGGAAATTGAGTCAATCATGCAATGTCTTGTACAAAGCCATATATTGCTAATACACTTGCTGTAGTAAGCATATATTAATCCAATCATGGAGAAACATAGGGAAGCTGTTATGAACATTAATGGATGTTCTTGGTATATGATAATGACAGCCTCCTCCGGGTGGCAGTTATCGGTTTAGGCTTCCATGGTGACCTGGACGACAGAGATGCTGTCAGAGTTTTGAGTTTAAACTCTTCCTATCACAAAAGTTCACCATGAAAGATCTGGGTGATGCCTCCTACATCCTGCGGATAAAGATATATAGAGATAGATCTAAAAGGATGTTGGGATTGTCCCAATCTAAGTACATAGACACCGTACTAAAGAGGTTTAGTATGGAAGATTCTATGCGTGGTAATTTACCGCTTGTTCAGGAATCACTCTCTCCAAAGAGATGTCTCCCAAGAATGATTTGGAGAGGGCTCTCATGAACGTGATACCGTATGCTTCTGCAGTTGGGTCTATCATGCACGCGATGTTATGCACCAGACCGGATGTAGCTTACACACTTAGTGTAGTAAATAGGTATTAATCAGACCCAAGGAAGAAGCACTGGATAGCTGTGAACAACATTCTTAAGTACTTGAGATGGACTAAAGAGATGTTCTTGGTGTATGGTAACGGAGAACTCCAAGTAGAGTCCTTTACCGATTCGAGCTTAAAGAGTGATAAAGACGACATCAAGTCTGTCTCGGGTTTTGTCTTCACCCTCAATGGAGGGGCGGTATGTTGGAAGAGTTCGAAGCAAGATACAGTAGCAGGCTCGACGATGGAGGCTGAATACATCGCTGCCAACGATGCGGCCAAAGAGGCTTTCTGGATGAAGAAGTTCATTGCTGAACTTTGTGTGGTTCCATCCATTGAGGATCCAATATCCTTGTATTGTGATAACAATTGAGCTGTGGTTTTGGCCAAGGAACCCCGGTCCCATCAGCGATCCAAACATATTCTGAGGCGGTATCACCTGATCCGGGAGATAGTTGATCACCGTGAGATCGAGGTCAGGATAGTAGATACGAAGGACAACACAGAGGATCCACTTATGAAGGCCTACCCCCAGACACGGTCTGAGAGACTTTTTGGGATGTTGGGTATGCGATACCACAACCACTGGCCTTAGTGCAAGTGGAAAATTGTTAGGAATATCTATGCCCTAGAGGCTATTATTGTATATTATAGTGGATGCTTGGACATATATATAGAGGACTTTCTTGCTCGACATGATAGTATGCTATCTGGTTGCTCATTATCTTAATATATACACTTGTATTAGTTTACTGTCTCTCTGATACATTTTGATAAAGCCCTTAGGATGTAGGCTTGACTACTAGGACTATGATGCCGATCATACTAGTGGGGCTTGTGTAGTCCGCAAGCACATCCTTTAACAGTTCCTAGTCGAGGGAGTATCGAGACTGGGCATCGATATTCTAGAGTAGACTAGTGTGTACGTTTCTTGACCCTGTATGGGGCGATGGTTGATCCCATAACCCCATGAAGGCAGTGACCGACTGTTGGGGATTCGTCTCTCCCGATATAGGGAGTCGATGTCGCGCTGTGATCGGTTGGCCAACACCATAAGTCCCTGGCCATGACGGATTGAGAATTACTGGTAGTTGGAGCAGTAGATTCTCGGATGGTCTTGAGCCACCCCGGCATGACTTTTCAGGTTATTAAGGGTTTGATGTTTTCTACCCCCTAGACCTGGCATGCGATACTCTCAGACGAATAGACCGGACTTCACGAAGATTGTCATGGACAGGCTCAGTAGGGGTTCGGATGAGTTCGCTCGTCAGCCTTCTTTTCAACAGATACCTAGGTAGCCGTTACGTACAGCTAGTGCCACTAACGGACTTGTGGTTAAACTCACTGCCATCGTACTGTCGAGTCTTTAGAGTCCTACACAGAGGGTTTTCCTGGTTCAGGAGAAACAATGTAGAAGCCGTATAGTTTTACATGCAGGGTTCCGATCATATACGCGTACTGGCTACACGGATGTTGTTCGAACGGATAATACTAGTGGGCTTTGGTTTAAGCCGGATTCTAGTATTATATTATTGGATTATTATTATCTCATTGTATTCGTATTTTTTCGGTACGAATACGAGTATGTATATACGGTGAGGGCATTCTTGTAATTTCATAAGAGATTCTTCTAGAAGGGGACACCTCATTATTAGTTTTATCTATTTTTGGAAATAGATTAATGAGGTGGAAAATGAAGATATTTGTGGCATGGTTGAAGCATGGATAATTCGTTTATTTATTCATTTGGCTTTACTATTCAAGCATGGTTGATTATTTTCTATTGAAAATATTGCATGCTTGAATATTGTGAATGACTTAGCCATTCTTCACTTGCCTCTACACCTTAGCTCACTTGTGTTTGCTCTTTCTCTCTCCATTTTCTCTCCTCCTTCTTCCTCAAGCTCTAACCCTCAGATGTGTTGTGAATCCTAAGGCTTCTTGAGATAAAATAGTCTAATTAACATTCTACATCTCCTAAGCTATCTAGATTAGCAAACTAGATACCTTAGTTACCTCATTCTTGAGGTTGAAGCTTGAACCAAAGACTTTCGGGTGGATCATCTTCGACACGAGGAGTCCGACAACCGAGTTTGATCCAAGCCTTCTAGGAGCTTAAGAAGTGGAGAAGAAGACATGAAGGACTTGATCTCTAGAGGTATAAAACTCTTTCATAAGTAGTTTAAAACCTCTTTGTAGTTTTTCTAGTTAGGGTTTCCGTAAAGATCCTGGAATTTAGGTCGATGTTGCAAGTCAAAAATTGTTTTTTGTGAATTCTGCCTCCCCACGAACCCACGGGGTGTGCGACATCGACTTACAACAAGAAGGTCTAAGTTGCATAAAGATGGATATTTGAATCCGTTCAAATTTACATCTTATGAAACTTGTCAGTCACGTCTCAATGGCAAGATGACCAAAACTCCGGTTATTGGACACGGAGAAAGAGCTACTGAACTCTTGGGACTGATACACAGTGATGTATGTGGTCCTATGTCTACACATGCCAGGAATGGTTCTTCGTATTTCATTACATTCACCGATGATCTCTCAAGATTCGGACATGTGTTCCTGTTGAAACACAAATCTGAAGTTTTTGAGAAATTCAAGGAATATAAGAGCGAAGTAGAGAACAAGACGGGTAAAAGTATTAAAATCCTTCGATCTGATCGAGGAGGTGAATACTTGAGCACGGAATTCCGAGATTATTTAAAAGAGAATGGGATTCTCTCTTAGCTTTCTCCTCCGTATACACCAAAGCACAATGGAGTATCAGAGCGGAGGAATCGCACCGTATTAGATATGGTGTGCTCTATGATGTGTGTTGCTGAGTTACCTATTTCTTTTTGGAGTTATGCACTTGAGACAGCTGCATACTAATTGAATCAAGTTCCATCAAAATCTGTGCCTAAAACACTATATGAGATATGGAGTGGAAAGAGACCATATCTTAAACGAGTTAAGATAAGGGGTTGTCCGACTTATGTTAAAAAATAGAATCCGGACAAACTTGAAGCACGATCAGTTCTTTGCAAGTTTGTGGGATATCCAAAGAATTCACATGGATATCTATTTTACCATAGTGAGGAAGAAAAAGTGTTTGTTGCTCAACATGCTACCTTTTTAGAAAAGGAATTTCTTGTCAAATAAATTAGTGATAATGAGGTAGAGCTGGAAGAAGTTCCAGCTACAAAAACTACAACTGATGATTTGGTTGAACAGGAGGATTCAATAGTCCCCGACGAACCTCAGCTACTCCGCAGATCTAGTAGGGTTCTTCATCCACCTAAGAGATACTACGGTTTTCTCATAGACGGTGGGAGTGAGAATTGCATCATGGAAGATGATGACCCAACTAGTTACGAGCATGCCCTCATAATTGGGGACTCTGTGAAATGGTTGGATGCTATGCAATCTGAGATGGAATCCATGTACACTAACAAAGTATAGACTTTGGAAGTTGCTCCTGAAGGGGTAAAACCTATTAGGAGCAAGTGGATCTTCAAGAAGAACATTGGTGTAGATGGAAAGGTTGAGATCTTCAAAGCTAAACTTGTTGCAAAAGGTTTTCGTCAATGACCAGGTGTCGACTATGATGAGACCTTTTCTCCAGTGGCTATGCTTAAGTCCATCAGGATCCTACTTGCCATTGCTGCATACCATGACTACGAAATCAGGCAGATGGACTTCAAGCCCGCTTTTCTAAATGGTGATTTAGAAGAGAGCGTGTATATGACACAGCCAGAGGGCTTCGTAGACAGTGGGAGCAGCGGAAAGGTATGCAAGTTGCTTAAATCAATTTACGGATTAAAGCAGGTGTCGCGGAGATGGAACATCTGTTTTGATGTAGCAGCCAAAGAGTTTGTCTTCATCAAAAACGTAGATGAACCATGTATATATAAAAACGTTGTAGAAAGTAAGGTTGTCTTTCTCGTATTGTATGTGGATGACATACTCTTGATAGGAAATAATGTTCCTATGCTGCACTCGGTCAAACTCTTCCTATCACAAAAGATTTCCATGAAAGATCTGGGTGATGCCTCCTACATCCCAGGGATAAAGATATATAGAGATAGATCTAGAATGATGTTGGGATTGTCCCAATTTAGGTACATAGACACCATACTAAAGAGGTTTAGTATGGAAGATTCTAAGCGTGGTAATTTACCTGCTTGTTCAGGAATCACTCTTTCCAAAGTGATGTTTCCCAAGACTGATTTGGAGAGGGTTCGCATGAATGTGATACCCTATACTTCTGCAGTTGGGTCTATCATGTACGCGATGTTATGAACCAGAGCAGATGTAGCTTACGCACTTAGTGTGATAATTAGGTATCAATAAGACCCAGGGGAGAAGCACTGGATAGCTGTGAAGAACATTCTTAAGTACTTGAGAAGGACTAAAGAGATGTTCTTGGTGTATGGTAACGGAGAACTCCAAGTGGAGTCCTTTACCGATTTGAGCTTCCAGAGTAATAAGGACGACAGCAAGTCTGTCTCGGGTTTTGTCTTCACCCTCAATAGAGGGGCGGTATTGTTATTTATATGTATGCCCTAGAGGCCATTACTGTACATACGATGTATATTGTAATGGATCTTGGACATATATAGAGAGGACTTTCTTGCTCGACATGATAGTATGCTATCTGGTTGTACTTTATCTTAACATGTACTCTGATTGTCTCTATGTTACATGTTGATAAAGCCCTTAGGATATGTACTCGACTACTGGGACTATGATGAGATCATACTAGTCGGGCCACGGTAGTCGACGAGTACATCCTATAACTGTTACTAGTCGAGGGTGTATCGAGACAGGGCATCGATACACCAGAGTAGACTAGCGTATACGCATCTTGACCCATATGATGGGCGATGGATGATCCCATATCCATCGGTGTTTGACATCAAGGATGGTGTACGGGTGCTCAGTAGAGACTGGGTACACTGGACGGACTCGCCGAGAACTCCCAGATGGTCTTATACCTCACGTCAGATGGCAGTTCTCCGGTGACACTGGTACAGAGTAGTCTGTTGACCCGAGATCGTCATAGAGTCTTGTGTGAATCTCACTGTGCTTTGATTTCCATCATAACACGTCCAAGAGGGCGTGCAAAAAGGTGTCTTTTGGGTACAGTCCTGAATCACATGGAGGCAATGAGCGATAGGAGGGGATTCGTCTCTCCCGGTATAGGGAGTTGATGTTGTGCTGTGTCCGATTGGCTATAACTGGAAATCCCTGGCCAGGGTTGCTGAGATTTACTGGTAAGTGTTATCAGTAGTTTCTCAAACTATTATAGACCTCATATCGACACGACTTATCAAGCTACTAGGGTCTGACGTTTACCACCCCTAGGCGAGATATGCGACATATCAGACGACGAGACCGGACTGTACGGGAGTGTTACTGATTGGATTCATAGGAGAATGTACAGGCTTGCTTGTTGATCTTCTGAGCGCTCAATACCTGGGTGGCTGTTACGTTTAGCTGACCGCTTGCAGCTTGTGGGTGTTTGATATGATCATCACCTACTGCCGGCGTATTGACGATTCTTTAGAGTCTTACACAGAGGTTTCTTGGCTCAGGCAAAACGGAGTAGGAGCACATATGTGATATGTGCGGGACCGAGGATAATGCGGTATGTGATACCGTATTGGATTCTCGCGATATGAGATATCGGCCGGGTATATGTGATATAGCCGGGTCATCGTATTAGTCGGTTATATGCGATATAGCTGGATTGTCGGATCAAGTGTTGATTCGATAATTTAATGTATAATAATATATATGATATATTAAATTACATTAACTAATATTAGCTCACTAAAAGATTCTTTTTCTCACTCGGGTAATACATTGATATATATGCGATATATGTTAAATGTATTATTTTATTTTTTTACAATAAATATTATATATGTGATATATAATATTGTAACATGATATGGTTATTAATGCAACATGTTTAGTGGAGATTAAACTTGGTTAGGGTTAATCATTTATAGAAGTTTCTAGAAGGTTTTCTTTTTTGTTTTGGAAAAGATATTTTGCAAGCTATTTCTTTAACTTAACCCTAACCCTTAACCTTAGTAAAATCTCTACAATGGTTACTTGAACCATGGTTGCATTTCTAACCTTATCAAGACTATCATTATTCATCACAAAAGGTTTTAATTGATATTATTATTCATTTTCTTCTTTCTTCTTCTTTCTTTCATGAAAAAGGCTTACTAGATTTTTCTAAGTGATGATTATGAGTGAGAATAAGAAAACAAATAAGAGCAAAAATCCTACTTCATCATCCTCATCTATCCTTGCCATTTAGATGAGGGTGTTCACCTTTTTAGTGAGTGAGAGCTTGTGTTAATGAAACTTCAAGGTAGATCATCTTTGTTATCGAAGATCGGAAGCAAGGTTGCATCATTCTCTTCGTAGAGCCTCTCGAGAGTCCGGATGCATGATGATCGCAGCGAAGGAACCTCAACACGGAGCTTAAGAAGTGAAGGACCGGATCTACAAAGGTTGTAATCCCTCTCACTTAGTGTTAAAGAGTTTAACATGCTTGTTTTCGCCTAATCTCTAGTTTAAAGATCTCGTATTGGGTTGTTCGGCACGGCTAACTTTTAAATCGGGCATGGTTGTTGCCTCGTAGACCCATGTGCGTGTTCCCAGAAACCCTACAGTTATGTTGGAAGAGTTCCAAGCAAGATACCGTAGCAGACTCGACGATGGAGGCTAGATACATTGCTGCCAAAGAAGCTATCTGGATGAAGAAATTCATTGCTGAACTTGGTGTGGTTCCATCCATTGAGGATCCAATATCCTTGTATTGTGATAATAATGGAGCCGTTGCTTTGGCCAAGGAACCCCGGTCCCATCAGCGATCCAGACATATTCTGGGGCGCTATCACCTGATTCGGGAGATAGTTGATCGCCGTGAGATCGAGGTCAGTGTTGGATATATGTATGCCTTAGAGGCCATTATATGATAGTGGTTGTATCGGTATGTGTATATATATATTTAGAGGACATTCTTGCTCGACATGATAGTATGCTATCTGGTTGTACTTTATCTTAACATGTTCATTTGATCATGTATATTACTCATTTGATACATGTTGATAAAGCCCTTAGGATAATTGCTTGACTACTGGGATTATGATGCAGATCATACTAGTGGGACATGTGTAGTTTATAAGCATATCCTTGAAAAGTTCCTAGTCATGGGTGTATCGAGACGGGGCATCGATATTCCAGAGTAGACTAGCGTATATGTTTCTTTTCCCATATGACGGACGATGAATGATCCCATATCCATTGGTGTGGTGACACCAAAGATTGTATACGGATGCTCAATGGAGACTAGGTACACTGAACAGACTCGTCGAGAACTCCTATGTGGTATTATATCTATCGTCGGATAGCGGTTCTCAAGTGACAGGTACGGGTTAGTTTGTAGACCCGAGATCGTCATAGAGTCTTGTGTGTCCTCCCACTGTACTTTGATCTCCACCCTACCACGGCTCTACTGAGTCGTGCAAACAGGTGGATTTTGGGTACAGTCATGAGGCACATGGAGGCAATGAGCGATAGGAAGGGTTTCGTCTCTCCCGGTATTGGGGGTTGATGTTGCGCTATGCTCGATTGGCTATAACAGGAAGTCCCTGGCCAGGGCTGTTGAGATTTACTGATAAGAGTTATCGGTAGTTTCTCAATCTGTTATAGGCCATATACCGGCATAACTTATTAAGTTATTGGGGTTGACGATACCATCCCTAGACTCGATATGCAACATATCTGACGAAGAGACTGGACTGTACGGTAAGTGTTGCCAGTTGGCTCGACAGGAGTTTTGACAGGTTCACTTGTTTTCTTCTGATCGCTTAATACCAGGGAGCCGTTACGTACAGCTAGTGCCGTTGATGGTTTGTGGGTATGTGATGTGATCACTGCCTACTGCTAGCGTATTGACGAGTCTTAGAGTCCCACAGAGGAGTTTTCTAGCTCAGGCGAAAAGATGTGGGGTGTACATGGGGATATACGCGGGTGCACGATTAAATGCGTGTATATGATACCGTATTTTAATCAGGCGTTTTCTATTGATCGGGTCGTATGTGATATGACCGGATTATTAAATCAAGCGTTGATTAATAATAATGACCATTAGCTCAATTATTATTAAACAATTTTCTTTTATGTGTATGCATGAATGTATGTATGTATATATTGATATGAATGTACACATTCATGCATACATGTGTCATGGTTGATGATACATTGGTGATGGCAATGCAAGACTCGCATGGAGAAATATTTATATATTTTGATTATTGAGAAAAACAAAATGGGAATAAAATCATGGTTTGTTTTCTACACTCTTCTTTTATGTTGACTAAAGTCCAAACCATGGTTTTATCTCCCATGGTTTTTGTTGCCCATTGTTTTGCTTAACTCAAGTATCAAAATATCTAGATATTTTGTAACCATGGTTTGTGATGAGATAACTCTCTCTCTTTCTTGATTATATTGATTATTCTTACAAAAGTTAAGCTAAGCCATCTCCTTCCTCCTCTTCCTCCTTCAAGCTCTCTAGGTTTTAGAAAGTGAGTAAAGAAAAGAAAAAGAAAAAGAAAAAGAAAAGGTTTTTTAGTGAGATCTAAACCCACATCACCAATCTATATTAGTCTAGCCCACTAGTGTAGGTTGTTTGCTCCACTTCCATTTAGATAAAGTGAAGCAAGGAGCTTGTGCAAAAGGACTCCGTGGTGGATCGTCGTGGACTTCGAAGAACTCAAGGGAACCGGTTCAAACACCAAGTTGATCCAAGGAGTCACAAAGAGGAGGTTTATAAAGGTTGTATTTGTCCCCTCTTAGTGTTAGACACTTGATAGTATATGATACTAGTTCATGTTACCCTAATTTTCTTGTTCGATTCATGGTTGGTTTTGCTTAGCACCCATAAAATTTTTATTGTATCTTGTTTGATGCAAATCAAACCCTAGGCATGGTGCTAAACAAATACCCACAGTGGTATTAGAGCCAAAGTAGAAACTTATACGATGTTAGATAAATTATGAAACCGAAATAACTTCGAAAAACTGAAACCCTAAACCTGCTCTCTGTCGAATTTATCAGAGACTTTAAAAATTTTTTAAGCAGTTGTAGAATGTTACATATGATGTAATACCAACACCAAACGAAAATGAGGCCATTCCACCGGATTTGACCCGGCAAAATGCTCGAAAAATCCGGCCTGGCCGGTCCAAACTTGTTCTTTTCGCCTCGTTTTTGTTTGGTGCTTTGGTCTCTGGGGTTTGGTGTTTCAGGTATTGCTTGTTTTTACTAAGATTTCATGTGATGTTATCTTTCAGTAAAGACTATTCAGAGTATTTCGTAGTCGTAATTTTAACATTGTTTATGGTAACCTAGATGACGTTTAACTGTTCGAACGAGCATCAAACACCACCTCATTACTCTCGCTGGAAATTTTCCTAATGTTGGAATTTTCCAAGTTAAAAGTATTCGAAATATCATGTAGGTAATTCTATGGACCCTCTAGAAGAACGTAATCCTAACTCGATTCTATGACCACGGAACCGCGGCTAAACCCTAGGGTTTGCCGTAGTTCCGCTGTGCCATTGATGAGGCAAGGGTTGATCCTTTTACGGTTGGTCCATAGGTACTGTTGCATGTTTTGTGTATTTTAACTTTGCTCAAGTGTTGAGCTCTCTTGGAAATGTGAGTGTTTGTTGATTCGATCGAAATGTTTAACTTCGTCTAGATATTTATGAAGGTGATACAATAATTGGAATCTACACTAATTAGTTTTATGAAAAGTAATTAGTTGCGTATAAATTTAACATTTCGGTCTCGGGTGGAATCGGGAATCTTGTTGAATTACCCGACTTCCTTTGAAAAGGCGTTTTCATAGATGAGACCCAAATGTAGGATTTGCATCGTTAGGCATGAAATCCAGAATATGTGATATTCCGGGTTTCTGATGTATAAAGGCAGTGATGATTCCAATTGTTGTAGTTTTTCACTTTCTTTTCTGCGACCGTAAGTGTAGTATGTAGTGTATCGCCGGTTTCGTTGCTATACATCAACGACAATTGGGGTACGCATACTTACTTACGTTGATGACATGTGATGTTATGTGTTACAGAGATATGATGTATAAGATCATCGTGATTGAATGGCCGGGGGTTTTATGTGAGATGAGAGCTTTTCTTTTCATTCATGTAAAATTCATTGTATGTAGGGCACTTCCGGGTTGAGGATGATATCACCATTGTTGTATATTATTTACTTTTCCGCATTAGGATAGACCTAAGGTGGGGAGCACAAGTGACCGGGTTCTAGGGTCCAGTGGGAGGCCATCTCGAGGAGTCGAGACCGAGTCTCCTAACTCTATAATTGATAGGGTCACTTGCCGCTCTCGTAGGGGTCTAGGGGTGTGGGCTTGGCTATTCATCGTGACTGTGGAATCCGTATTTTCTATTGTTAGCTGAATACAAAATACGGACCTCCTAGTATATCATATATTTTCATATATATGCTTCTGCTGTTGATATTCTGTGATGTAATCACTTTATATGCTGAGACGAATGGTGTATTATATATATGATATATAATAAATGTTGCTTATGTTTTGCATCCACGCTAGTCCCGGCCCACTATGCTGTTAGTTAAGTAACCTAACGGTACATAACGGGACACTGTGGCAAATGCGGATGGTATAAGCGTACGTTCTATTTTAATTTCTTTTCTGTGATGTCTTAAAGACTTAAATGATGGGACTATATTAATGAGATTAATGTAAAGAAAAAGAAACCTAAAAGATGTTGTAGAATCGGATTTGAAACCTATTCGGTTTTTTTAATGAAAAAGAAAGTTTTTCAAAGTGCGGAGCTTAAGCCACTCCTTTTAAAACCATTTGATTCTACAACGATATCAAGTTCAAAGCGTTAAAGGTTTTCTTAAAAACCAATCATAGCCCTCTGTCATTTTAGGAAGTAGAGTACATAGTATTCGTGCTGTGTATTTTGACTATAGTTAAGGCGCAAGGTACGGTAGCTAAGTGATGTCTTCCTACACAGCATATGATGCGATTAGTTAGGACATTCATATGATTATTGTCACGCCCCGCTTCTCAGAGTGCGCTAAGATCGGCACGTGACAGAGCCAACCTTGCTATCTGTGGCTAGAAAACATCCCTCCACAGTCACATTAGGCTGTCTATAAGATATCAAGAATAGTAAAAATATAAAACTATCTAATACATGTCCATCTGCCAGAATAAACGAGTCAAGAAATATATATACGGAAGCAATAAGTCCAATAAATAGTAACATCTGGAAGAAATACGTCCCAAATACGGGCTCACATCAGGAAATAAAAGTACGGAAAGAAAACTAACTAAACTATAACTAACGCGATCCTCACTGCTCGGCCGGTCGGCTGAAATACTCTTGGTCAGCCTGCAAAAGAGATTGAGGAACTGGGCCATACAAAACCCAGACGTCAGTGCGTCATAATATCAACAATAATAAGAATCGTGTTGTAACGGGATATGCAGGAATATAAACAGTAACATAAATATAACCAGTAAACATGGATATGGAACAGTGAAGTGTATACGTGTAGGTGAAGTGCAGTGAGTAATCTAGACTATACTACTGGGTTATCTACTCTCAAGTCTTTGAAATCAATTTAATGGAATCGTCGATGTAACTCAATAGTATCCCGTGCATTCCTGGGACCACTGTCCAGATTCTCGGGTTGAAATCCGAGACGTGCCGCTAAGCAGTAAACAAGAACATGTACAGATAAATAATGTCAGCAGCAGCATCTCGGGGCTGGCCTAGCTCGTAAAACTGATCAGTATAAGTATCAAACTGTCGAGTTACAAGTCAGGTTTCATTATTGATTTCCCTTTACCCCTAAGTTTATGTGTTCAAGTCAGGTATTGATAAATCTGGAGCTAATGCCAACATAGGATCAAGCAGGTACAAGTTTTGTCTATGTAGACAACAGGATACGTCTGTCAGGACGACAAGTCAGGATTGTCGGCATTAGGAACAGGATCAGGTAACAGGTCAAGCAGTGGTGTATCGGATCATGTCAGGTAGTGCATATGTATCACACGGATGCTCAAAAGTAAAACTGTAGTAGGTATCGAAGCACGGTAAAAGTACGGATGCACAATATCTATCCGGGATCATATATACAACTCCATAACTATGTATGATGCACATTATCAAGCATGGGGTGCTAATATAACGGTAACATGATATAATATGATATGGCATGCAACTATAGATATAATAAATAACACGGAAACAAACGGATATCGTAAAAATGGTAAAACTGTAATAGGGATGCACAATACAATAAACATGCAATATTTTTATTCATATGGATGTAAAATGTATATCATAGCATATAGCAAGATAAACTTGCATGCGACTAGATACATAATAAATGATACGGATACGAACGGCTAACCAAAAATAGTAAAATGGTAACATGGGATGCATAACTAAACAATATGTAATATTATTATTCACATGACTGTAAAATATAGTAGTATAGCATGTAGCAAGATAAACTTGCCTGATCGGATCTCAATACGGGGTGCGTACGCCGCGTCCAATGTCGGTAAATGTCGCGATGCACACGCGTGCTTACAGAACAGAACCAGGCGAAGCAATAACGTGACCACGTTGGCTGGGGATGTCCACTGGGTCACCCAGATCGTTGGCGACAGGCCCGGCTCTGCCGATGATCGGAAAACCAAGAAATAAGAAAAGAAAGAGAAGAAGAAGAAGAAGAAAAAGAAAAAGAAGGTATGCCCTCTCTGGTTCTCTAGTGTGGTGCTCAGGACAGAGGCGAAGGCGAGGTGATGGTGTCGGGGTCGCCGGCGGTGAGGGGACAGAGGCGACGGCGAGGTACGTGGGTTTTGTTGGAGATAGTGCCCTCAGAGTCAATTAATGGGTCACAGGCACGTGATTGCAATGATTGAGGGAGGACCTATCCCGGTAGAACAGTCTTACTCGATATGATAGTTTGCTATCTGGTTTACCTTTATCATCGTGTACTGCTTTAGGTGACATGACAGGTCGCTATTGCACGTTGATAGAGCCCCTAGGATTGCTTGACTACCGGCAGTATGAGGGCGATCATATACGTGGGAGCTGGTAGTCTATAAACGCATCCTTAAAAGGTCCCTAGTCGTAGGAGTTTCGAGACAGGGCATCGAAACTCCAGAGTAGACTAGTGTATACAGTCGAGACCCCGACGAGGGGCGGTGGCCGGTCTCACAAGCCATTGGTGTCAGTTGGTTCACCTAAGATGTATACAGGTGCTCATTGGGTTATGAGTACACCGGACAGGACTCGCCGGGAACATGCTAGTTGGTCTTATACCTGACGTCAGATAGCAGTTCCCTGGTGACATGTGTACAGGTTAGTTCATCGACCTGGGGATCGTCATTTGTCTCGTGTGAGTTCCCACTGTACTTTGATTACTACCCTACCACGGCTCAAAGGAGTCGTACAAACAGGTTTTAGTTGGGTACATTCTCGAGCCACATGGAGGCAGTGAGCGGATATTCAGGGGTTCGTCTCTCCCGGTATTGGGGGTGAGGTCGCGCTGTGTCTAGGAGAGCCATTACACAAAAACCTTGGCCAAGGCAGGAGATTTACTGGTAGGTATTCCAGTAGTATCTCAGGGTGTTCTGGGCTACACTCCGACACGACTTGTACCGCTTTTGGGGGTCTGACTTCTACCAACCCCCTAGGCCCGACATGCGATGCTCATAGACGAACGGACCGGACTGTACGGATATTGTCACTGACAGGATCAGTAGGGTGTCAGGATGAGTTCGCTCATCGACGTCCCTTTTAGTCAATAGCTGGTGGCCCGTCACGTATTGGCTTATACCTCTGACGTGCTAGTGGTTAAATCCACAGCAGTATTGACGAGTCTTTAGAGTCCACCACACTTTCAGTTACTCAAGTTTCGGGCGAAACGCTGTAGAGGCCGTATGGAGATATGGCAGGGTCCGATCAGATACGTGCCGTATTGCACGAATCAGGATCGGACAGTTTGTACTAGTGGCCGTATGGTTATATGGCAGTGTTCGATCCGATACGTGCGGTATTGCACTGATCAGGATCGGACGGATATTACTAGCCGGCTTTGGTTTAAGCCGGATCCTAGTATAGTACAGTGTAGATTTTGTCTCATTGCATTTGTATCCGGTCGGAATACAGATGCGGGTGTGTATGCACAGTATCGGGGTTTTCCTGTAATTTATTACGGGACCAGTTTTCTGGAGTTGCCAGTTTGCATTCCGTTCCGGCCGGTTTTCCTTTGTTCTTTCCCGGCCGGACTTTTCCGATGGAGGGTGTTATTTGCAAGTTTGCAAATAACACTTTGTGGAGGATTTATTTGCATAAGGATTGATATGTTAAGCATCTTTGCTTTTCATGCATTTATTGTGAAGTGAATGGATTTGATATGGATTTGAGTTTAGTGATCATTATGTTTAGGATGTGGTCACCACTTGCTTTACACTACCATCACCTCCTTCTTATTATATACTTTGTTTCATTTTCCTCCACCATTTCAATGACATGGCCGGCCACATTTAGAGGAGAGGAAAAAAATGAGATTGTTGCATTTTTGGTCATCTCATTTTGCTTGCTAAAAATTGATAGCATCATTTCCCTAAAAGTTCATTCTTCCTTCACCTCCATCAATGGCAACATAACCCCAAAGTGAGACATGCACTCTACACTACATTCTACAGCAAATCTTGGACGCGTCGGCTAGCCTACTTCGCGCCCGAGTTGCCTCGGTATTGAGGCGGGAGCCCGTAAAAGATGCAGACGATGTGGTGCCCTTCCGGCGAGGAGGCGACGACCGGAGATCCCGTGAGGAGATCGGAGTGGAGATGAAGACCGGAGGACTCGGATCAGTCGGTATATCTCTAACCCATCTTCTAGTTAGCTTAGACTTGTTAATGGTTACGATCCGGGTGTTTAGTGCGCGGTGGTGCCGTTTTGCTAAGTCCGCAAAATTAAAGTTTATCACTGTTTCCGCATTTGGCCGTCGGATTGACGGCCGGGGCGCCGCCGTGCACTTACAGTGGTATCAGAGCCTCGCCATTAACTTCGTCTAGCTTCGTTTGATGTGTTTTGCATTTCCGATCGACAAAAATTCCAAAATCTACCTTTTTGTTAACATCAGTTTTCTGTTGAAATTTTTTTAAGCCCAAAATTTTTTCAGGTTGCAAAAATGTGATGTACTTGAAAACCTAAGACAACTGCAGAAATCCGAGTCATTGATCTTTCATCAAGAGCGCGGAACCGCGGCCAATACCCACTTTGGGCCGCGGTTCCGCCGCAACATGAAAGGATCAATGGGCCAGGTTTTTCCAGTGGGCTTCTGGGTTAATTTTAGGGGTTTTGGAATATTAAATTTGGGCCCAGAATTTCTGTGAGTGCTACAGTATTGCTTGGGGGCCCACTTGTTAATTTTTGTTCGATCGGATATTTTAAACACATTTTTTCACAGTATTTACATTATATCTGCGACCATGAATGTCACTCGATCGGTAAATCCGGTCTAACTGCTATAGCCCGGTTAGACGGATTTGCGAACGTGACTTTCACATTGATGTTCTGTGTTTATGCTGTGATGTTGCGGATCGGTCGTGGGGGATAGCCTGGATGCAATGCTAGTACAGTTTTGTTGTATTATGTACATTTGATATTGCGGGGCGAGCGTCCGACATGTGGACTGCCGTCACTGCCTGTTTGTATTATTCTTTTGGGGCACGACCTGGTTGCGGTCGATGTACCCGTTGTATGTATATTTTACTTTCTGTACTAGGATTACCCCGCGGAGGGGTGCACGGATAGCCGGGTTCTGGAGGGCAACAAGCCCGCATCTCATGGCATTGGGACGGAGGGGGCTTCACTCTAGGATTGGTGGGATATTCGCCGCACTCGTAGGGGGTACAGGTTGACCCAGGATGGGTGCCCAAGTTGCCGGATTCCGTGGAGTGCTGGGTGGTCCATTCACGGAGCTGAAGGGGGCTGCCTCGCTTCAGGTTTTGGCGGGTAACTTGCCGCGCCCGTAGGGGTCTAGGATTTCATTGCACAGGCTATCCACACGACCAGGGGAACGTCGGGTTTCGGTAGTGGCTCTGTGAAACCCGGGGATCCCAGATATCTGTATTGTTCTGTGATGCTGTACATTTCTGTGATGTTGCATTTCTTTTCACGCCTTGAGCGAAATATAATATATTGGTATATATATTAGTAGATGTTGTATATGTTTTTCATCCGCGCTAGTCCAGTCCCCGCTCTGTCGTTAGTAAGCTAACCTAACGAGTGATGACGGGACCCAGTGGCGAATGCGGATGGCATATACGTACGTCAGTATATTTTCGTTCTTTGTGGTGTGATCAATGATGGGACTGCATTGATTCGGATCAATGCAAGTTAAACAAACCTATTCTGATGTTGTTGGAACACTTTTTAAAAGGCTGTTATTGCAAGGACGTTCTCTTTTGTTTTGCATCGTGATATTCATTGGGAATATCCTGCTCCTCAGTCGACGAGGCAAGGGCCGAGATCCCTTCACCGGGAGTGACCCCTTGGACAGAAGTTTGCGTCTGGGCATTAACTTCACTATAGCCGATTACTTTTGCTTTGCACCGTGGTATTCAGTTGGAATATCCTGCACCCCATTCTACGGGGAAAGAGCCGAGATCCCTTCACCGGGAGTGACCTCTTTAGTAAAGGTTTTCGTCACTATATTTTCTAAAAAGCTATCCGTTCCTTCAACGATATCAAGTTCATTACGTTAAAGGTTTTCGCCAGAAACCATTCGTAGCCCTCCGTCGTTTCATATGGGTAGTCAATAGTATTCAAGCTGTGTATGTTGGCCAAAGTCAAGGCACAGTGATTGGTAGCTATTGGGGTATTCATATGCAGCATAAATAGATGCGTTGGTTTGGGACAGTCGTACTGCCATTTTGGCCAAAGTCAAGGGTATGTACGGGTGGGTTCAAATTAACCTGGAGAATGACGGGTAGAACTTGACATGTGACTTATGATATGTTGGCCAAAGTCAAGGTCATAAGAGCATGGGGTAAAAATCACATCGGGAGTTTCAAAAGAACTGAAACTTGCCAGATATGCGCATACCTTCTGGAGTGTGATACCGTGAGCGGATTCCGTCACGTTAGCATGCGATGATAGTTGGATCCCGATTCCCACTGATGAGTTGGTTTACTCCTCGGGTGACCCCGACTAATTCTTCTTTCAGGTTTGGAGGAGAATTTGAGGTACAGTGGGAGGTTTCCAGATTAGATAAATTGGTAACCATTCTGATCTAGGATAGAGTGCACGCTGAGTGTTTCTTTTCTCTCTCTCTCTGGCAGCGACCATTGACCCGACCCTAGATTATGACTCAGTGACCAAGTTGACCGAACCTACTTAACACTGGCTTTTGGATTGTCAGAGTTGCGAACCTCATTGCCACTCCTACTTTTACCCTTTTCTCCAGGACACCCCGTATTACTACGAACGTCCACTTCCATTGGACAAAACCATCGTATGGTTATATACGAACTCGAAGGAATTTATTCGAGGATGGTTTCCGGTTCTGGAGAAAACGGATAGGACTATTCAGTTGTCTTTTCTTTTCACCTTCTCTCAGGCTGCGAGTACTCCTTGGGTTAGGAGTAGTACACCTATTACGCAAATTGGATAGTCTTCTTCCAAACCATAGGCTGGTGCCGACCGGTAGGGAATAAAGAAAACCAGTTAGCCTAAACGGTGTACAGAAGGTATTAAGTTCAGACAAAGCAAGGGATTAGTAAGAGGGCAAAGTAAATTGCGACTGCTATTCACGACCAAACCAAGTATTTCTTCGCCAATCCTAAATCACCTTTGTATTTCTCCAGGACACTCCGTATCACTACGAAGATCCTATTTTATTGGATAATCCATCGTATGGTTATATACGAACTCGAAAGGAACTCGTTCCAGTTCGGGGATGGATCCTGGTTCAGGAGAAATAGGAATAAAATACATTCAGGTGTCTTTTATCTTCACCTTCTCTCGCGATGCGAGTGCTCCTAGGATTAGGACAGTACACCCTTTATGCTTTTTGGATAGTCTTCTTCCAAACCATAGGCTGGTGCCGAACGGTAGGGAAGGAAGAAAACCATTTGGCCTAAAGGGGTGTACAGAAGGTAATGACTAAAGACATATGAAGGGATTTGGAGAGGTGGCAAAGAATTATACGGTTACAGTTGTGAATCTGGATAATGGATGAGGCATTACTAGGAATACCAGGAAACCCCAACGAAATATTTCAATGTTTCAGTTTCACTGTGTACTGTTATTGGAAAACTGATTTCCCGATTAGACACTTACTCCAGGGTATGTATTTACCGGGTATGATTCTCACATCTGTATGGTTTTACAGATGATGAGTGGGAGTAAGTCATTAGGAATTGGGTGATCATCCTCATTATATCGGGATTCGTCGTAATCGGTGATATTTGAGGAGATCACCTGGGCTGTTTGCCAGTCAGCAAATATTTGGTTTTGAATATCCGCTGTTGTGCACCAATTTCAAATTGATATATCTGTACGTCTATTTTCATAGAGTGAGATATACCTTTTGATATTATGTCGATGACATTTACCTATATCGGTGGATGGTTAGGTAAGGAGCATTAAACAGCGGTGTAGTTCTTCTTAACCATAAGTACAGTTTTCAACCTACGACACACAGTGAAAGAGTTGTTAGACTCAGCGGACTTATACAGAGTATTGTATGTTGTCCAGTGTCCATTGGGACAGAGGGGTTGGTCCTCATACTATATTCTATTTACTTTTAACTTCTCTAGTTCTTAGACATATGTTTCGTAGAAACACAGGGTCTAAGTTTTGAGGAGTTATAGGTATTTGAATAGAGTAGAGAACCAGGTGTAGCAAGTATCGGGATTCTTCAAAGTGATCGAAGATGTAGATACTTGTGTATGGTATTCAGTTGATAGTAATGATAAAGAGAAATTGCTTCTCTTTCAGGTTACTCATAATTGGAAGCATTCCTAAGTTGAGTTACGCTGATCGGCCTCTCTCCATTTAGTTGACATGCACTGGAGACAGCTGCATGATTTGAATCTGGTTAAATTAAATCTGTGCCTCTGGTTCTATATTAGATGTAGAACAGTTCGTATCTTAACGTTGTTAAGGTACGGGGAGTTGTCCGGCTTATGATTAAAACCAGACTCTGGATAACTCAAGGCACGTTTCTGTAATGGCTGTTTGTGGGTTGACCCAGGCTATGACGAGGGTTGACTTTCTACCATCTGGGAGATCAATAGAAATATTGTTCAAGACTCGACACAGTTTTATTAAAAATGGATTTTTTCAAAAACAGTAGTGGGAGTATGGTAGAACTGGAAGTGATTCCAGAACCGCAAACGATTACTGAAGATTTGATAAGGAACCTAAAAGATTCAATCTGATTTGACATTCCATTGGCCACTCCGCAGATAAGGTGGGTAACTTCAGGCACCCGAGAGGTACTCCGGTAGCCTCAAGGACGGTGGCAGGGAGGTTCTTGTTCACCCACACTTGCCATTGCTGTTGTTCCAGGCTGTGAGACCCGGTGGGAGAATGAGTATAGCGTCGTTCTAAACTAGCTTTAGAAGTGCACGTCTATATGACTCTGCCAGAGGGTTGTCGTAGTCAGTGGGAGCAGCGGAAGCATTGGTGGACATCAGGCTTATATCTATTTATAGACTAAAGCAGATATAGCGGAGATAGATCATCTATTTCTGATGTGACAGTCATAGGTTTGACGTCATCAGAATAGGGGATGGATCTGTTGAGAAGGTAGTAGGGTGTGATATCCGGATTTTGGATGACATACATAAAGTAGGAAGTGACATTCCTATACTACGATCAGTTATACTTTGGTCGTCACACAATGGTTTCTCCACAAAGGACTTGGACATTATGTCAGACATACTAGTTACTGGATCTATGGTTTTAGATCTAGATTTGGGTGGTTTCCCAATCAGGGTACTTTGACAGCATTCTAAGAGTATTTAGAATGGACGACTCCTGGCATGGTAGTGTACCTGCAGGTAATGGAGTCACCCTCTCTAAAGGTGTCTTATAGACTAAAGTAGAGAGGGATGCGCATGATTGGCAGATCACTTGCTTAGGCAATTGAGTCAATCATGAGAGGTCAAGTACCACACCAGATGTTGTTCTTGCACTAGATGCAATAAGTTGATATTGATCCAATCCTGGAGGAACAGTCGGAAGCAGTTTTAGAACATAAAGTGGCTGTTCTAGGGATGTGATAACGAAAGCCCCATTCGGGAAACAGTTATCATTCCAGGCTTCCAAGGTGACTTGGACGACAAGGAGGTTGTCAGAGTTATATTTTTCCTTCTGACGAGGGGCGGTATTTTGGACAGGTGATCCAAGGCAATACTGAGGGTGGCATGGCGCAGGATACTGATTAAGTTCAGTTGACGATACAGTCTAAGAAGTTTGGATTTGGAGTTCATTCATGAGCTAGGTCCCATCAGACATCCAGACAATCTAAGACAGGTATTGCTCATTTCGGGAGATGGCTTTCTCCGCGAACTTGAGATATAGAGAGACATAGAAAGAAACTTCTAGGCGGATCCACTCACTGAGGCTATTCCTCGAACGTAATAGTTTCGCAAACGGATTTTGTAAGATTGACTAGTAGGGGAGTTGGGTGTTCGGTATCACACAGGCTGTGAGTATGCGACATCGCAATAATTAGCCTTGAGTGCAAGTAGGAGATTGTTGGAGATAGTGCCCTCAGAGTCAATTATTGGGTCACAGGCACGTGATTGCAATAATTGAGGGAGGACCTATCCCGGTAGAACAGTCTTACTCGAGATGATAGTTTGCTATCTGGTTTAACTTTATCATCGTGTACTGCTTTAGGTGACATGACAGGTCGCTATTGCACGTTGATAGAGCCCCTAGGATTCTTTCTTGACTACCGGCAGTATGAGGGCGATCATATACGTGGGAGCTGGTAGTCTATATGCGCATCATTAAAAGGTCCCTAGTCGTAGGAGTTTCGAGACAGGGCATCGAAACTCCAGAGTAGACTAGTGTATACAGTCGAGACCCCGACGAGGGGAGGTGGCCGGTCTCACAAGCCACTGGTGTCAGTTGGTTCACCTAAGATGTATACAGGTGCTCATTGGGTTATGAGTACACCGGACAGGACTCGCCGGGAACATACTAGTTGGTCTTATACCTGACGTCAGATAGCAGTTCCCTGGTGACATGTGTACAGGTTAGTTCATCGACCTGGGGATCGTCATTTGTCTCGTGTGAGTTCCCACTGTACTTTGATTACTACCCTACCACGGCTCAAAGGAGTCGTGCAAACAGGTTTTAGTTGGGTACAGTCCCGAGCCACATGGAGGCAGTGAGCGGATCTTCAGGGGTTCGTCTCTCCCGGTATTGGGGGTGAGGTCGCGCTGTGTCTAGGAGAGCCATTACACAAAGGCCTTGGCCAAGGCAGGATATTTACTGGTAGGTATTCCAGTAGTATCTCAGGGTGTTCTGGGCTACACTCCGACACGACTTGTACCGCTTTTGGGGGTCTGACTTCTACCAACCCCCTAGGCCCGACATGCGATGCTCATAGACGAACGGACCGGACTGTACGGATATTGTCACTGACAGGCTCAGTAGGGTGTCAGGATGGGTTCGCTCATCGACGTCCCTTTTAGTCAATAGCTGGTGGCCCGTCACGTATTGGCTTATACCTCTGACGTGCTAGTGGTTAAATCCACAGCCATAGTATTGACGAGTCTTTAGAGTCCACCACACTTTCAGTTACTCAAGTTTCGGGCGAAACATTGTAGAGGCCGTATGGAGATATGGCAGGGTCCGATCAGATACGTGCGGTATTGCACGAATTAGGATCGGACAGTTGTACTAGTGGCCGTATGGTTATATGGCAGCGTTCGATCAGATACGTGCGGTATTGCACGGATCAGGATCGGACGGATATTACTAGCCGGCTTTGGTTTAAGCCGGATCCTAGTATAGTACTGTGTAGATTTTGTCTCATTGCATTTGTATCCGGTCGGAATACAGATGCGGGTGTGTATGCACAGTATCAGGGTTTTCCTGTAATTTATTACGGGACCAGTTTTCTGGAGTTGCCAGTTTGCATTCCGTTCCGGCCGGTTTTCCTTTGTTCTTTCCCGGCCGGACTTTTCCGATGGAGGGTGTTATTTGCAAGTTTGCAAATAACACTTTGTGGAGGATTTATTTTCATAAGGATTGATATGTTAAGCATCTTTGCTTTTCATGCATTTATTGTGAAGTGAATGGATTTGATATGGATTTGAGTTTAGTGATCATTATGTTTAGGATGTGGTCACCACTTGCTTTACACTACCATCACCTCCCTCTTGTGATATACTTTGTTTCATTTTCCTCCACCATTTCAATGACATGGCCGGCCACATTTAGAGGAGAGGAAAAAAATGAGAGTGTTGCATTTTTGGTCATCTCATTTTGCTTGCTAAAAATTGATAGCATCATTTCCTTAAAAGTTCATTCTTCCTTCACCTCCATCAATGGCAACATAACCCCAAAGTGAGACATGCACTCTACACTACATTCTACAGCAAATCTTGGACGCGTCGGCTAGCCTACTTCATGCCCGAGTTGCCTCGGTATTGAGGCGGGAGCCCGTAAAAGATGCAGACGATGTGGTGCCCTTCCGGCGAGGAGGCGACGACCGGAGATCCCGCGAGGAGATCGGAGTGGAGATGAAGACCGGAGGACTCGGATCAGTCGGTATATCTCTAACCCATCTTCTAGTTAGCTTAGACTTTTTAATGGTTACGATCCGGGTGTTTAGTGCGCGGTGGTGCCGTTTTGCTAAGTCCGCAAAATTAAAGTTTATCACCGTTTCCGCATTTGGCCGTCGGATTGACGGCCGGGGCGCCGCCGTGCACTTACAGGTTTTGGGTTCTTGGGTTGGGTTTGGGTGATCATGCTTGGTGCAGGGTTGGAGCTTGGTGTAGGGTGGTCTGGAGTTGGCTCAGAGTCAGAGGAGGTGGCAAGGGGCGACGACGACGATGGGTTTTCCGGCGAGGTGTTGAGACGAGAGGGGTGCAGGCAAAGGGGTTCTCGGGTTGCAGTGTGCGGTCGATCTTCGGGGGAGACGAGTAAGAAGAGTGGAGGAGGTGATGGAGAGGGAGATGACGACGAGGGGGTCGCCGGTGGTGAGGGAACGGCGATGAGGTCATCGATGGGTTCTTGGGTTTGAGGTTGTGGGTTGCAGCAATCTTGGTATGCATGGGGAGCTCGGAGATTGGAGAGAGGTGAGGGCGAGGAGACGGAGGTGAGGAGATGGTCGGCGGGGTGAAGGCAGCGACGGGCGCAGGAGTGGGTTGTCGTGATGAAGACTTCGCGTGAGGCGGGAGCGAAAATAGAGAGGAAGCAGGAGAGAGTGAGGGCTAGGATTGTAAATAGGTTAGGTAAGGAATATTATGTAATATTTAATATATATATATATATATATATATATATATATATAAGAGGAGAGAGAAACGGAGAGAGAGGGGTTTGTTAGGATTTGATTTTTAAAAAATATTTAAAACGTAAAAAAATATAAATGAATATATTTTAACAGTATAATATTATATGAATATAATATTAAATATATTTGAGATTTTGGCTTATGGAAAAATAGTCCAAAACACTCCCGAGTCGGGGACTAAAATTACGGTTTGAAAATACGGATAACATATGTGTTAACCAAAACCAAAATAGGATAACCGAGTAACGAAAATGCATACCCCTAAGAACGGATACATGCAGCATGCACGTAGCTATCCAAACGAGTCTGTTTCACTGAACGGGATGAGAATACGATGTACAAATGCCACCACAGGGTTAGGGGTATGATGCAGGCCATTCTAGATATTTTTAAAATATATTATTTGATTATAAATGTATTATTAAAAAATGCAGATGCCAGATATACGATGCAGATAAACAGGATATACAACATGAAAGTGCATGGATCCTCTGCACCAGCGTAGATAAATCATAAACATGAATCAAGACGGGTTTCCAGCATGCGGGTCGGGTCGGATGCAAACACAGATACCAATTACACTATTCGCACCCATAACAGCAATAAATCAAGAAGTAGCCTTCCAATATATAAATTAATTAAATCAAGTCATGGTATAACGAACTAGGGTGTTACATTATACCCAACTAAAAAAAGAATTTCGTCCTCGAAATTCCCAGAACAAGAAAATACAAGTAAAAATGAAACCACGAGAAGCAGTGTGGAAACTTCTGTCGAATCTCGTCTTCTCGTTCCCAAGTCGATTCTCCATGTGAACGATTCCCCCATGAAAAAACTGTAGGGTTCCTAGGCACTCTAGTGAGGTCTCACAAGGCATCAACCATGCCAATTTCAAAAATACGGGGTGCCGAGAAACCCTAATACGGATCGTTGGCTAGATTTCTAGGCGAAAAAAGCAACTAGTTTACAACTGAACTACAATAACGGAAATACAACCTTTGTAGATCCGGTTCTCCACCTTCATAGCTCCATGATGAAGTGTCCTCGCTGTCCAAAACGAAATCAAGGCTCTTGCGTCGGCTTCATCGGAGAAATGGGCGGGCAAGGTCGTCGGCTTCGTGCCGAAGATGATCTACGTCGAGGCATCACAAGATCAAGCTCTCACTTCACAAAGTCATGAAACTTGTGAAGAAAACACACTCTACTACTTTGAAAGTCTCAACTTTTCCATGTACACCAAGTAATCTTCTCAAGATATACATGCTCCTGATGGGGATTTAACCCTTCAGATATAGCAACTAAAGTCCATACTTTGTTGGTGTATAAGGATTCCATCTCAGATCGCTAAGCATCCAGCCATTCTTACAAAGTCTTACTCCTGATGGCCAGCTCGAAGCTAGTTGGGTCATCATCTCATGATGCAATCCTCGCTCCCACTATCATAGAGAAACCGAAGTATCTCTCAGGTGGGTGAGGAACCCTACTAGATCGGCGGAGATGTTGAGGTTCGTTGGAATCTACTGAATCCTTTGGTTCTATCAAATCATCAGCTGCAATTTGTATAGCTGGAACCTTTCCAGTTCTACATAACAGACATTGCCTCGAGCTTGTCCGGATTTTGCTTTTAGACATTGGCCGGACAACCCCAAATCTTAACTGACTTAAGAGATGGGCTCTTCCCTTTCCATATCACATATGAAGTGGTAGGCTACTGATTTGATCGGGACCTTATTCAATAGGTATGCAACTTCTCAAGCGCATAACTCCCAAAAGGAAATAGGTAACTCAGTAGTACTCATCATAGAGCACACCTTATCATATAGGGTGTAATTGCTCCGCCCCGATATACCATCGTGCTATGGTGTATACGGAGGAGTAATGCTGAGGGAGAATCTCATTCTCTTTTAGAATAGTCCAGAAATTTCGTGCTCAAGTATTCTCCTCCCTGATCTCATCATAGGACATAATACTTATACCCGTATGTTGGTTCTCTACTTCTAACTTATATTCTGTGAATATCTCAAAAGGTTCGGACTTATGTTTCAACAGGAACATATGTCTAAATCTTGAGAGATTATCAGAGAATATAATGAAGTATAAAGAACTAGTCCTGGTATGTGTAGACAGGGGACCTAGATACATCAACATGTATCATCCCAAGAGTTCACTAACTCTTTCTCTGTTTCCAATAAACAGAGCTATGGTCATCTTATCTTTGTGACATGACTGGCGAGTTTCACAAGATGTAAATTCAAACTAATTTAAATATGCATCTATATGTAACTCTAGCTAGTCGGGTCACATTGATCTGACCTAGTCTACAATACCTCAAGAAGAATTCGTTCATTTCTGAACTCTTCCTCTTGAGTGTGTTCCGTATACTAAGAACTGTAGTTTGATTTAGAACATCAACGCTTTTAGATAACGTGCCTGAACCGATCAACTTTTGATATAGGAAATGTTCAAAACATTATCCAACAATACAAAATTTTATCATTTTTTTTTACTAATAAAGAGATAGATATGATTTTGTATATCAGGTTCAGTATCTAATAACATTCGTTCAGAATCAATGTATTGGTAATACAGGGTGACAGTGACCGACAGACTTGGCTGCAACTTTTGCCCCGTTTTCTGCCTCATGAAACTTATCACCCGTTCTCAGTTTTTCTACCTTTTTGTAGCACTATGTAACATATTACATATCTGGGATCCTGATCCGGTATCATATACCCAGGATGCGGAGGATACTGAGAAACAGTTCTTTGTAACGAATACACCCGAAGATGATGCATCAGCATGCACTCTCTTCGTTTGGGCGGCACGGGAAATCTGGTATTCCCCAATTTCCTGCTCTGTCTTATAACAATTATAAGTTGGAGCGGGACCAACGTTCCCCAGCTCAGTATAACAAGTGGGTTCGGTCAATAATCCGTATTATTATCTTGATTAAGGCGTGATATGGTCGCTACCAGGAGAGAGAGAGAGAAGAAAACACTTAGCGTGCGCTCTTGCAAGAATAGATTGGTTATTATTTTATCTAATCAGGATGGCTCCCACTGCTTTTTATCAAATCTTCCTTCAAACCCTAAAAGGAAAGACTAGCCGGGATTAATTACACACTACAAGTTCGCCAATCTTTCAGCCAGGCCAGTGTCGGTACTTTGAGGGAGGTCCCCCGTGCTTTCGCACAAACCTAATTAATGCAAACCTCGTTTTCCCAGAGGCGTAACCTCGTTAACACCTTTCTAGACACCTACTTGATCGGCTAATTGTAATGTGTAAAACTCTCCCAGGAGTAACAATTACTCGCAGCGGGTATCGGGATCCAACTATCTCATAGAAGGTATGCAATCTCATTGCAAATTTCAACACTTGAAATTCCCGATAATATTTTGCCCCGAACGATCTATGACCTTGACAAGGTAAACAAACCATAGACTGCAAGTCAAGTTCAACCCGTTATTTCTTGATTGAATCAAACCCACCCGCACGACCCTTGACAAGGTCAACAAGGATGCACGACTACCCTAACCCAATCTGCATCATATGCATAAGCAGATAAATACTTGTTAGCTACCGCACACTGCGCCTTGACAAGGTCAACAAACGCAGCACGAATACTAAACAGGACTTATCTGAAATGACGGAGGGCTACGACAGGTTTTTCTGAAAACCTATTGCGTAATGAACTTGATATCGTTGTAGAATCAAATGGTTTTAAAATGGAGTGCTTTTAAGGCTTTTCTAGTTTTGCTAAAGAAGTCACTCCCGGTGAAGGGATCGTCGGTCCTTTCCTCGTCGAATGAGGTGCGGGATATATCATATATATCGCTGTGCAAAGCAAAAACTCTTAAAACCAATCAAAAGACAAACCGAGTGTGTAGCATCTGCCAGTTATTGCAAAAGGAGTCACTCCCGGTGAAGGGATCTCAGTCCTTTCCTTATCGAATAAGGTGCAGGATATATCACATATACCGCTGTGCAAAGCAAGAACTGTAGCTACCTGTTTTATTTTGAAATTCGATTCTACAACAACTTAGGTTTCTTTTATTTCATTAATCTCATTAATGAAGTCCCATCATTTAAATACCTAAACATCACAGATAAATACGACGTACACTTATGCCATCCGCATTCGCCTCGATGTCCCCTCGTGCACCGTTAGGTTAGGTAACTATCGGCAGAGCGGGGAAGGGCTAGCGCGGGTGTAAAACATAAGTAACGTCTATATAATATATCATATATACTATATACTGTATCTATCACATAACATCACATGATCACATCACAGATATCGCAGCAGAAGAATCATATGAAAGATTGGATATACTAGGACGTCCGTGTTTTCAATACGAGCCAGTATAAGACACGGATTCCATGGTCGTGATGAATAGCCAAACCCACACCCCAAGACCCCTACGAGAGCGGCAAGCAACCCTACCAATTCTGGAGTTAGGAGACCCGGCCTCGACTCCTCGAGTTGGTCTCCCACTGGACTCCAGAACCCGGTTACTTGTGCCCTCCTCCTTGGGTCTATCCTAGTGCGGAAAAGTAAATAATATACAAAAGGTGACAACTTCCGCAACCTGGAAGCGCCCCAATAAAAGAATATTACATACAAGTTTTTACATTAATGAAAATGAAAAACACTCATCTCACATAAAAACCCCCGTCTATTCAAACACGACGATCCAATATAACATATCCAGCAACACATAACATCACATGTCATCAACGTAAGTAAATATGCGCATCCCAATTGTCGTTGACATATAGCAACGAAACCGGCGATATCACATATTACACTTACGGTCACAGAAAAGAAAGTGTAAAACTACAACAGTTGGAATCCGCAACCACCTCAGACATCGCAAGCCTGACCAAATTAATTACTTAGACATCACATGTCTAACAATTATAAACCCCGCATTTTAGTCTCAAAATCGAAAACACTTTTCAATATCAAGTCGGGCAATTCAACAAGATTCCCGACATACTGATCGAATGCTCGTCGCAAACTTTAGTAGACGGTCGCACCCCCGATACCGTCGACGAAGTGCACCAAGGCGGAACACCTCTACCGGGAGCACCCGAACAGATGCTTTCGGCGACGGGGTTCTCCTACAGTCACTTGGTCGGGGCTATGGAGTGAGGCTGTCTATTAAGTTTATCCATCGAGTATCCGCGTACGCTACATGATTGCGACGGACTTTTGATCACATCAAAATTCCGTGGCAACCGATCAAGTGAGACTAAACTGCTATGTTTATAACATTCATTCAGTTATCTCATAACTTATTGTGAATTCCAATTATTGTATCACATTCCGGATAAATAGAAAATGCTAAACTTTTCGATCGAACAATCGAACACCCAAGTTTTCCCGATACAGCTCAACACATGAAATAAGTCTAACAACATTCAGTTCGTGCCTCAGTACCAACGGTCTAGCCGTAGAAGGGTCAAGCCAACGCCTCACATATGGCACGCTGTACTGCCCCAAACCCGAAGGTTCAAAGGGTAGTTCAAGACGGTCACATAATCGAGTTAAGGTTTGTTGTCTTCTAGAGGGTCCATCGAGTTACTTGCACTACTTAGAACGTCTTTAAACTACGGAAAAATCCAACACTTGGAAATTTCCCGACAGGGGAAAAAGTGGGTATTTATATCCGGTCGAACTTTTTAACATATTCTAAAAATTATCCGGAAAACACATAGACAAGTTTAGACAATCCGATTGAATCCATGTAATCCCAAAACAACCCCAGAAAACTCAACTGTATAGTATATATTAAAATTACCCAGAAAACACAGGAATTAATTATAAACATTACTGTGCAAAACGGAGTCAATGAGTCAACATTACGGCCGCGGAACCGCCGCGCCACGTGGGTCTAGGCCGCGGTTCCGCGGCGATATGACGGAGTTAGGTCTCCGTTTTTCACAGTAACTCATAAAAAACCCTGCTTGATTTTCTGCATATTTTTAATATGGAAAAATCCAGAATTTTAAAAAATGGACAGAGAGCATTTTGGAAAATGGGTTTTGGGTTCGTTCGGATTTCAAATGACGTCTAGACTTCGCCTAAGGCTCTAGCTAGGCTCTGATACCATTGTAGGGTTCCTAGGCACTCTAGTGAGGTCTCACAAGGCATCAACCATGCCAATTTCAAAAATACGGGGTGCCGAGAAACCCTAATACGGATCGTTGGCTAGATTTCTAGGCGAAAAAAGCAACTAGTTTACAACTAAACTACAATAACAGAAATACAACCTTTGTAGATCCGGTTCTCCACCTCCATAGCTCCATGATGAAGTGTCCTCGCTGTCCAAAACGAAATCCGGGCTCTTGCGTCGGCTTCATCGGAGAAATGGGCGGGCAAGGTCGTCGGCTTCGTGCCGAAGATGATCTACGTCGAGGCATCACAAGATCAAGCTCTCACTTCACAAAGTCATGAAACTTGTGAAGAAAACACACTCTACTACTTGGCAAGAGGTAGAGGATGAAGAAATAGGATGTGGGTAGACTTTAGAATTGGATTTCTCACTCACTTTCATCAATCACCATTGATGAAGTCAAGTTTCTCTTCTTGAAGTGAAGAAGATGATGATGAAGATAATATTATGATAGAATAAAAAGATTAACTAGAAAAGATAATCCCATTCATTCTTATCATAATAGTTACCGTGGTTAAGTGTAGAGAATGAATCATGGTTAGTGGGAATGGTTAGGGTCAAGCATGAGACAAAAATGGTCACTTAGGTCAAAGCTTCATGAAGCTTCAACTAGAATACAAATCAAGCCACCATTTTCTTTTCATGCCCTTTATTTTCCAAAAATCAATAGATAGATAAATAAGTGAATAATACAAAACCCTAACCATTAACATGTAACCATGGTTTGATCTTTACACAGAAACCCTAGCAAACATGTATCATCAAACATGATACAATCAAGTGCACAAAAGTATATCACATATACAATGTGTACATCCGAGTGAGAAAATCCATCTTAAGTAAACCGATACTAGTTGATGCAAAGTAATATATCAAATATATAAATATACATTAAATCATTAAATCAACACTTGATTCAATGATCCGGTCATGTCGCACACAACCGACTAGTATACAATGTATCGGCTTATCGAATCAACGCTTGAATCGATAACTAGGTTATATCGCATACAACCATTCGACACATTGATCGCGAGAATGAAATACGGTATCACATACATGCATTATTCTCAGTCCCGCACATATCTCATATGCGCTCCTATTTCGTTTCGCTTGAGCCAGGAAACCTCTGTGTAGGACTCTAAAGACTCGTCAATACGCCGGCAGCAGGTGATGATCATATCAAACACCCACAAGCCGCAAGCGGTCTGCTAAACGTAATGGCCACCCGGGTATTGAGCGATCAGAAGATCGACGAGCAAGCCTGCTCACACTCCAGTGAATCCAACCAGTAACACTACCGTACAGTCCGGTCTCGTCGTCAGATATGTCGCATATCTCGCCTAGGGGTGGTAAACGTCAGACCCCGATAGCTCGATAAGTCGTGTCGATATGAGGTCTATAACATTCTAGAAACTACTGGTAACACTTACCAGTAAATCTCAGCAACCCTGGCCAGGGATTTCCTGTTATAGCCAATCGAACACAGCGCAACGTCAACTCCCTATACCGGGAGAGACGAATCCCCTCCTATCGCTCATTGCCTCCATGTGACTCGGGAATGTACCCAAAAACCACCGTTTTGCACGCCCTCTTGGACGTGGTAAGATGGAAATCAAAGCACAGTGGGAACCACACAAGACTCTATGACGATCTCGGGTCAACAGACTACTCTGTACCAGTGTCACCAGAGAACTGCCATCTGACGTGAGGTATAATACCATCTGGGAGTTCTCGGCGAGTCCGTCCAGTGTATCCAGTCTCTACTGAGCACCCGTATATCATCTCTGATGTCAAACACCAATGGATATGGGATCATCCATCGCCCATCTGTATGGGTCGAGAAGATATACGCTAGTCTACTCTGGTATATCGATGCCCCGTCTCGATACACCCACGACTAGGGACATTGAAGGATGTACTTATAGACTACCATGTCCCCACTAGTATGATCCGCATCATAGTCCAGGTAGTCGAGTACACATCCTAAGGGCTTTACCAACATGTAACAGAGAGACAATCAGTGTACATGTTAAGGTAAAGATCAACCAGATAGCATACTATCATGTCGAGCAAGAAAGTCCTCCCTATATATGTCCAAGCATCCACTACAATATACATCCTATGTACAGTAATGGCCTCTAGGGCATACATACAACTAACAATAAGTACGGGAGGGATAACTTTGTTCTTGAGGACCTTTTCTCTTTGATCAACAATCGACATCGATCATTCATCATAGGTCAATTCCTCCCTTACTGTCAGCTCCGAATGATCTAGTACGTGCGTCTCATCTATAACATACTTATGGAGTTAAGATACATGAAACACGTTATGAATACTTGCCAAGGATGGTAGTAACGCCAATCGATAAGCCACTTCTCCAACACACTCAATAATATCGAAAGGCCCCACGAATTGAAGGCTAAGCTTTCCTCGACTCCCAAAACGAATCACTCCTCTAGTCGGTGATATCTTCAAGAATACAAGATCACCAACAGCGAACTCTAGAGGTCTTCTCGATGTATCAGCTCAACTATTCTGTCGATCTTGTGCTGCCTTCATGTGATTCCGGATCGTACTAATTTTCTCCACGGTTTGCACAATAAGATCCAGTCCCAACAATCTTCGTTCTCCAATATCGTCCCAACAAACGGGTGAGCGACACTTGCGCCCATATAAAGATTCGAATGGAGCCATTTGAATAGTCGCCTGAAAGCTGTTATTATATGAAAACTCCACCAAGTGTAGATGATCCTCCCATGAAAATTTGAAGTCCAACATGCAAGATCGCAACATATCTTCAAGAGTTTGGATCGTTCTTTCTCACTGGCCGTCTGTCTGAGGATGATAAGCAGTGCTAAACTTCAATCGCGTCCCTAAACTTTCCTGTAAACTCTTCCAAAAGTGTGATAAGAATCGGATATCACGATCGAAAATGATGCATACAGGTACCCCATGCAATCTCACAATCTCCTGCATGTACCATTTCGCTAAATCTTCCATCGATAACCAACTCGAAATGGAATTAAATGAGCTGCCTTGGTCAATCGATCAACAATCACCCAAACTGCATTGTTGCCTTTTGGACTCCGCGGTAAAGCTGTCATGAAATCCATGGTTATATGTTCCCACTTGCACTAAGGAATCGGAAGTGGTTGCAGTAAACCAGCTACTCTTTGATGTTCAGCCTTGACTTACTGACACACCAAGCACTTCGCTACAAAGCGAGCAATCTCCCTTTTCATGCTTCCCTACCAGAAATGTTGTCGTAGGTCACGGTACATCTTCGTGCCTCCTGGATGTACGGAATATGCGGAACTGTGCGCCTCCTTCATAGCTTCTTCACGAATATCTCCCTTCGGCACACATAAACGGTTACGATAACACAATGAACCATCTTTATGAATCAACAAGTCTGTTCAAAGTCCCGCTTCTACTTGTTCTCAAAACTTCTGCAATCTTGGATCGTGCGACTGCGCTGCTTTAATACTATCGATCAACGACGACTGTACTTGTAGCTGCATCAAATGTCCTGAAGAATGCGGTAACACGATATCCAACTCGAATCTCCGAAAATCATCGATAAAGTCCTTTTGTGCAGTCAACATCCGAATTTCTAGCAACCGATTAAGCGCATCCGACACTATATTTACTTTCCCCGGATGGTACTTGAGATCGAGATCATAGTCGGCCATCAGCTCTAACCATCTACGCTGCCTCATGTTAAGCTCTTTCTGCGTGAACATGTACTTTAGGCTTTTTTGGTCGGTGAATACATCGACCCTTTCGCCCAATAAGTAGTGTCTCCAAATCTTCAAAGTGAAAATCAATGCTGTAAGCTCTAAATCATGAGTTGGGTAATTCTTCTCATGGGTCTTTAATTGTCTCGATGCGTAGGCTATAACCATCCCATGATGCATCAAAACACATCCCAAAGATGCATCGCTGTGAAACACCATTCCTCCGGAACCGTCTGGTACGGTCAAAATAGGAGCGGTTGTCAATCTTTGCTTCAACGCCTCAAAAGCTGACGTACAACTATCCGTCCAAACGAACGGTATTTCCTTCCGCATTGTAAGTCTGCGCCAGCTCCCCAGCCAATAAATTGAGGCCAATCGCGGAATAAAAACTTTTTCATAAACTGGCGCTAACATAGACTGTAAACTGGATAGGGCCATTAACATTAAACTAGCAAACTGTAAAATGAAAGAATGACTATACCGATCGATCCGAGTCCTTCGGTCTTTAGCCATCATCCCACGCTCCTCGCGGCATCTCCGATCTCCTGTCTCCTCGTCGAGGAGGCTCCACGTCAACGGATCTTTATACGGGCTCCCGCCTCTAAACCGAGGCAACTCGGACATGAAGTTTGCTAACCGACATGTCCAAGATTGAAGTAGAGAGTGTGTAGAATACTTTGTCTCAAGGTAATTGAAGTTTCCTTTTTGGGAATCGAAGAAATGAGCAAAGGATTTTTTTCTTTGGAAATATTTGTGCATCAAGAAATCAAATTCAGCCATCACCAAATTCAGCCCCTGCACAAATTGTGCTCGGCCAAAAAGAAAATCCCACTGTCAAATGATGGGGGTTGAGCACTATGAAGCAAAAGTGACCACAACAAAATATCCAACATATAAATATCCTAAGCAAATACAAAAGGAATTAAATGCTTGCAATGAGTCACAAAAAATGAGTCACTAATTCTAGACGAAAAAACCATGACTCATCAAATCCAAGTTGCCCCCCCCCCCCCCAATGATGATTTCGGCTAAGTCAAAATGGATGGAATGAAATTTGGCCACAAATGATATATCATCATCAACCAATAATTAAACACTAAAAGTAATGTTTAATCAAATGGAGAAAAAACTGGCAACATCAAAAAGCAATCCCGTAACAAATTTCAGGATTACCCCACAACTGTATATAAATACCCGCATTTGTATTCCGACCGAATACAAAATGCAATGAGACGAAAAAGTATTCCTACACAATGTAATACTCGGATCCGGTTCAAACCAAAGCCCACTAGTATTACCTGTCCGAACCATGACACGTGCACAAATTCGAACCCTGCCATAAAACCATACGGCCTCTACAACGTTTCGCCCGAACTTGGGAAACTATATGTGGGGGACTCTAAAGACTCGTCAATACCCTGGCAGTGGGTTTAACCACAAGCACGTCAGAGGCACTAGCTGTGCGTAACGGATTCTCATGTACTGACCGAAAGGGAAGCCGATAAGCGAACTCATCCTGGAACCCTACTGAGCATATCAGTGACAATATCCATACAGTCCGGTTCGTTCGTCTATGAGCATCGCATATCGGGCCTAGGGGCTGGTAACGTCAGACCCCCAATAGCGGTATAAGTCGTGTAAGAGTGTAGCCCAGAACACCCTGAGATACTACTGGAGTACCTACCAGTAAATCTCCTGCCTCGGCCGAGGGCTTTGTGTAATGGATCTCCTAGACACATCGCGATCTCACCCCCAATACCGGGAGAGACGAATCCCTTGCCGATCCGCTCACTGCCTCTATGTGGCTCGGGATTGTACCCAACTAAAACCTGTTTGCACGACTCCTTTGAGCCGTGGTAGGGTAGTAATCTAAGTACAGTGGGAACTCACACGAGACAAATGACGACCTCAGGTCTATTAACTAATCTGTACACATGTCACCAGGGAACTGCTATCTGACGCTAGGTATAATACCAACTAGCAGGTTCCCGGCGAGTCCTTTCCGGTGCACTCATAACCCAATGAGCACCTGTATATATCTTAGGTGATCCAACTGACACCAATGACTTGTGATACCGGCCACCGCCCCTCGTCGGGGTCTCGACTGTATACACTAGTCTACTCCGGAGTATCGATGCCCTGTATCGAAACTCCCACGACTAGGGACCACTTTTAATGATGTGCTTATGGACTTCCCAACTCTCACGTATATGATCGCCATCATACTGCTGGTAGTCAAGCAAGAATCCTAAGGGCTCTATCAACGTGTAATAGTGAACAGTAATGTCACCTAAAGCTGTACACGACTGATAAAGGCAAACCAGATAGCATACTATCATCTCGAGTAAGACTGTCCTACCGGTATAGGTCCTCCCTCAATCATTGCAATCACGTACCTGCGATCCAATAATTGACTTTGAGGGCACTATATCCAACAATCTCCCACTTGCACTTAAGGCTAATTATTGCGATGTCGCATACTCACAGCCCGTGTGATACCAAACATCCAACTCCTTTACTAATCAGTTTCACAAAGCCCGTTTGTAAAACTCTTGTGTTCGAGAAATAGCCTCAGTGAGTGGATCCCCCTTGATGTTTCGTTCTATGTCTCTCTTAATCTCATGTTCGCGGAGAAAGCCATCTCCCGAATTGAGTAATACCTGTCTTAGAATATGTCTGGATATCTGACGGGACCTAGTTCATAAATGAACTCCAAATCCAAACTTCTTAGACTGTATCGTCAACTGAACCTAATCAGTATCCTGCACCATGCCTTCCACAGTATCCGCCTGGACCACCTGTCCAAACTACTGCCCCTCGTCAGACGGAAAACTATAGCTCTGACAATCACTCTGTCATCCATATCATCTTGGAAGCCTAGAATGATAACCATCTCCCGAAGGAGGCTGCCGCTATCAAATCCGTAGAACATCCACTTATGTTCTAAAACTGCCTCCGAATGTTTCTCCAGGATTGGATTAATATCAACCGATTGCATCTAGTGCAAAAACAACATCTGGTGTGGTACTTGACATCTGATGATCAACTCAATTGCCTAAGAAAGTGATATGTTAATCATGCACATCCCTCTCCCCTTTAGTTTGTAAGACACCTTTAGAGAGGGTGATTCCATCACCTGCAGGTACACCACCATGCCAGGAGTCATCTATTCTAAATACCTTTAGAATACTGTCTAAGTAACCAGATTGGGAAAACTACCTAAATCTAGATCTAAAGCAATAGATCTAGTAACCAGAATGTCTGATATTTATATCCATATCCTGTAAGGAGAAACAACTGTGTGACAACCACAGTAAAACCGATCGTAGGATAGGAATCTCACTTCCTACAAAGTGCATGTCATCCAAATACCAGGACATCACACCCTACTACCTTAACAGATCCATCCCTTATTCTGATGAAGTCAAACCCATGACTGTCGCAAAAAATAGATGATCTTTCTCTGCTATATCTGCTCGAGTCTATAAATAGACATAAGCTACTTGCCCACTATTCTTTCGCTGCTCCCACTGACCATAACAACCCTCTGGCAGAATAATATATACGTGCACTTCTAAAGCTAGTTTAGAACGACGCTATACTCATCCTCCTGCCGGGTCTCATAGCCTGGAACAACAGTAGTGTCAAGTCTGGGTAAACAAGAACCTCCCTGTCACCGTCCTTGAGGCTACCGGAGTACCTCTCGGGTGCCTGAGGTTACCCACCATATCTGCGGAGTGGCTAATGGAATGTCAAACCTGATTGAATTTTTAGGTCCTATTAAATTTTCCGCAATCGTTTGCGGTTCTAGAATCACTCCAGTTCTACCATACTCCCACTACTGTTTTTTGAAAAAATCCATTTTACTAAAACTGTGGCGAGTCAAGAACAATATCTCTATTGATCTTCCAGATGGTAGAAAGTCAACCCTCGTCATAGCCTGGGTCAACCCGCAAACTGCCATTACAGAAACGTGCCTTGAGTTATCCAGAGTCTGTTTTAAGCATAAGCCGGACAACTCCTCGTACCTTAACATCGTTAAGATATGAACCATTCTATATCCAATATAGAAACATTGGCACTTATTTAATTGGAACCAGATTCAAATCATGCAGCTGTCTTCAGTGCATATCAATTTAATGGAGAGAGGCTAATCAACATTACTCAACTTAGGAATACATCCAATTATGAGTAACCTGAAAGAGAAACAAGTTTCTCAAAACCATTATTATCAACTGAATGCCAATCATAAGTATCTACATCTTCGATCACCTTGAAGAATCCCGATACTTGCGACACCTGATTCTCTACTTTATTCTTGTATCTATAACTTCTCAAAATAGACCTTGTATTTCTACGAAACACATGTCTTAAACTTGAGAAGTCACGAGTAAATAGAACATAGTACGAGGACCAACCCCTTTGTCCTAATGGACACTGGACAACATACAATACTCTGTATAAGTCAGCTGAGTTGAATAACTCAAACCCTGTGCGTCGTAGGTTGAAAATTGTACTTATGGTAATGAAGAATTACACCGCTGTTCAATGCTCTTTACCTAACCATCAACTGATATAGATAAATGTCATGGACATAATTTTAAAAGGTTATATCTCACTTTATAAAAATAAACGTACAGATATATCAGTTTGAAATTGGTGCACAATAGAGGATACTCAAAACCAAATACTTGTCGTCCGGCAAAAACCCAGGAGATTTCCTCAAATATCACCAATTACAACGAATTCCGATATAATGGGGATGATCACCTAATTCCCAATAACTTACTCCTACTCATCATCTGTAAAACCATACAAATATGAGAATGAAACCCGGTAAATACATACCCTGGAGCAAGTGTCTAATTTGGAAATCAGTTTTCCTTGAACAATGCACAGTGAAATTGAAACATGAAAATGTTTCGAAGGGGTATCCTGGTATTCCTAGTAATCCCTCTTCCATAATCTAATTCATGACTGTAACCGTATATTTCTTTGTCATCTCTCCAAATCCCTTTATTTGTCTTTAGTCGTTACCTTCTGTACAACATCGTTAGGCTTAATGGTTTTCTTCCTTCCCTACCGTTCGACACCAGCCTATGGTTTGGAAGAAGACCATCCAATAAGCGTAATAGGTGTACCCTCCTAAACCAAGGAGTACTCACAACCTGAGAGAAGGTGATGATAAAAGACAACTGAATAATACCTTATTCTATTTCTCCTGAACCAGAGAAAAACAAAGGTGAAATAGGAGTGGCGATGATGTACGCGGTTTGGTCGTGAATGATACCTGTCGTATTTTACTTTGCCCTCTTTCTAATCCCTTCATATGTCTTTACTTATTACCTTCTGTACACCCGACTTAGACTAATTGGTTTTCTCCTTTCACTACCTTTCGGCACCTTCCTATGGTTTGGAAGAAGACTATCCAATAAGCGTAATGGGTGTACTCTCCTAAACCAAGGAGCCCTCGCAACCTGAGAGAAGGTGGTGATAAAAGACAAGTGAATAAACTAATTCAATCTCTCCAAAACCTGAATCCATCCTCGAAGAAGTCCCTTCGAGTTCGTATATAACCATACAATGGATTTATCCAATGGAAGTGGATGTTCGTAGTAATACGAGGTGTTCTGGAGAAATGCAAAGGGTAAAAGAAGGAGTGGCAATGACTTATGCAACTAAGACAATCCAAAAGCCAGTATTTTAAGAAGGTTCGGTCAACTTGTTCACTGAGTCATAGTCTAGGGTCGGTCAATGGTCGCTGCCAAAGAGAGAGAGAAAAGAAACACTCTGCGTGCACTCTAAACTAGATCAGAATGGTTATCACTTTATCTAATCAGGAAACCTCCCACTGTACTGTCAAATTCTGCTCCAAACCTGAAAGAAGAATCAATCGGGATCACCCAAAGAGCAAACCAACTCATCAGTGGGAATCGGGATCCAACTCTCATCACATGATAACGTGAAAGAATCCACTCACGTTATCACACTCCAGAAGGTATGCGCATGCCTGGCAAGTTTCAGTTTCTTTAGAAACTCTCGATGTGGATTTTTTCCCCATGCTCTTATGACCTTGACTAAGGGCCAACAAATCATAAGTCACATGTCAAGTTCTTCCCGTCATTATCCAGGTTGATTTGAACCCACCCGTACATACTCTTGACTAAGGGCCAACAAAGTAATACGACTGTCCCAAACCAACGCATCTATCTATGCAACATGTGAACACCCCAGCAGCTACCAATCACTATGTCTTGACTAAAGGCCAAACAAACATAACTTGAATACTACTGACCAATCATAAGAAATGACGGAGGGCTACGGCTGGTTTTTTGCGAAAAACCTTTAACGTAATGAACTTGATCTCGTTGAAGGAACCTGATAGCTTTTTACAAAAATATAGTGGCGAAAACCTTTGCTAAAGAGTTTACTCCCGGTGAAGGGATCTCAGCTTTTTCCTCGTAGAATGAGGTGCAGGATATTGTAACTGAATACCGCGATGCAAAGAAACAAGTAATCGACTATAGTGAAGTTATTACCCCGACGCAAACTTCTGCCTAAGGAGTCACTCCCGGTGAAGGGATCTCAGCACTTGCCTCGTCGAATGAGGTGCAGGATATTCCAACTGAATACCACTGTGCAAAACAAAAGAAAACGTCTTTGTAATAACACTTTTTTAAAAACTGTTCCAACAACGTCAAATAGGTTTGTTTTCCTTGCATTGATCAGAATCAACGCAGTCCCATCAATTAATCACACCAGAAAAGAACGAAAATAAAATGTACGTATATGCCATCTGCATTCGTCACTGGGTCCCGTCATCACCCGTTAGGTTACTTAACTAACGACAGAGCGGGGACTGGACTAGCATGGGTGCAAAACATATACAACATCTACTAGTATTTATACCAATATACAATAATCGCTCCAGGCGTGATAAATGCAACATTACAGAAAAATAAAAAGCATCACAGAACAATACAGATAATCTGGGAGCCCCGGGTTTTACAGAGCCGCAACTGAAACCCGACGTTCCCCTAGTCGTGTGGATAGCCTGTGCAATGAAACCTAGACCACTACGGGTGCGGCAAGTTACCCGCCAAAACCTGAAGCGAGGCATCCCCCTTCAGCAAAGTGAATGGACCACCCGACACTTCATGAAATCTGGTAACTTGAGCACTCCTTCTTGGATCAACTTGTACCCCCTACGAGTGCGGCAAATAGTCTGCCAATCCCAGAGTGAGGTCACCTCCCTCTCAAAGCTATGAGATGCGGACCCGTTGCCCTCCAGAACCCGGCTATCCGTGCACTCCGTCGCGGGGTAAACCTAGTACATAATTGAAAATATTTACAACGGGTACATCGAACTCAACCCGGTCATGCCCCAAAAGAATAATATACAAACATGCAGCGACGGCAATCCACATGTCGGACGCTCACCCCGCGATATCAAATGTACAAATAAATCCAAACTGCACTAACATTGCACCAAGCTATCCACCACGACAAATCCGCAACATCACAGCACAACACAGAACATCAACGTGAATATCACGTTCGCAAACCTGTCTAAAAGGGCTATAGCAATTATATAAGATTTACCGCTCAAATGACATTCACGGTCGCAGATATAATGTAAGTACTGTAAACTAACACATTTAAAATTCCGATCGACAAAACTTCCCGAAGTGGGTCCTAAGTACAAATCCAGAACTCAAACAAATCTGGGCCCAAACAAAATTTTCCAGAAACCATAATTCCACAAGAAAGACACCCAGAAGAAAAAGGGTGCACTGAAGCCCCAAAACGGCGGCGGAACCGCGGCAAACTCATGGGTTCCGCGGCGGTTTTGTGGGATCAGTCTACCAAATTTCTTCTGCAGTCTTAGAAAAGCCTGCTCGATTTTCGGATATACTCAAAATAATTTTTAGACGGCAAAAAAAATTCGACAGAAACTTTAAATTTGGAATTGCAGTTTTGGAAATTTCGTTCGATCGATATTTTAAACATGTTAGAACAAGCTAGTAAAGGTTAATGGCGGGGCTCTGATACCATGTAAGTCTACGCCAGCGTCCCGGCCAATAATCTGAGGCCAATCGCGGAATAAAAACTTTTTCATAAACTGGCGCTAACATAGACTGTAAACCGGATCGGGCCATTAACACTAAACTAGCAAACTGTAAAATGATAGAATGGCTATACCGATCGATCCGTGTCCTTCGGTCTTTAGCCATCATCCCACGCTCCTCGCGGCATCTCCGATCTCCTATCTCCTCGTCGAGGTGGGTCCACGTCAACGGATCTTTATACGGGCTCCCGCCTCTAAACCGAGGCAACTTGGACATGAAGTTTGCTAACCGACATGTCCAAGATTGAAGTAGAGAGTGTGTAGAATACTTTGTCTCAAGGTAAATGAAGTTGCCTTTTGGGAATCGAAGAAATGAGCAAAGGTGTTTTTTTCTGTGGAAATATTTGTGCATCAAGAAATCAAATTCAGCCCTCATCAAATTTAGCCCCTGCACAAATTGTGCTCAGCCAAAAAGAAAATCCCACTGTCAAATGATGTGGGGGGGGCGGGGGGCGGGGGGTTGAACACTATGAAGCAAAAGTGACCACAACAAAATATCCAACATATAAATATCCTAAGCAAATACAAAAGGAATTAAATTCTTGCAATGAGTCACAAACAATGAGTCACTAATTCTAGAAGCAATAAACCATGACTCATCAAATCCAAGGGAACCCCCCAAATGAAGATTTCGGCTATGTCAAAATGGATGGAATGAAATTTGGCCACAAATGATATATCATCATCAACCAATAATTAAACACTAAAAGTAATGTTTAATCAAACGAAAAAAAACTGGCAACTTCAAAAAGCAATCCCGTAACAAATTACAGGATTACCCCACAACTGTATATACATACCCGCATTTGTATTCCGACCGAATAAAAAATGCAATGAGACGAAAAAGTATTCCTACACAATGTAATACTCGGATCCGGCTTAAACCAAAGCCCACTAGTATTAGCTGTCCGAACCATGACACGTGCACATGTTCGAACCCTGCCATAAAACTATACGGCCTCTACAACGTTTCGCCCGAACTTGGGAAACTATCTGTGGGGGACCTTAAAGACTCGTCAATACCCTGGCAGTGGGTTTAACCACAAGCACGTCAAAGGCACTAGCTGTGCGTATCGGATGCCCAGGTACTGACCGAAAGGGAAGCCGATGAGCGAACTCATCCTGGAACCTTACTGATCCTATCAGTGAAAATATCCGTACAGTCTGGTCTGTTCGTCTATGAGCATCGCATATCGGGCCTAGGGGGCTGGTAACGTCAGACCCCCAATAGCGGTATAAGTCGTGTCAGAGTGTAGCCCAGAACACCCTGAGATACTACTAGAGTACCTACCAGTAAATCTCCTGCCTCGGCCGAGGGCTTTGTGTAATGGCTCTCCTAGACACAGCGCGATCTCACCCCCAATACCGGGAGAGACGAATCCCCTGCCGATCCGCTCACTGCCTCTATGTGGCTTGGGATTGTACCCAACTAAAACCTGTTTGCACGACTCCTTTGAGCCGTGGTAGGGTAGTAATCTAAGCACAGTGGGAATTCACATGAGGCAAATGACGACCTCAGGTCGATGAACTAACCTGTACATATGTCACCAGGGAACTACTATCCGACGCTAGGTATAATACCAACTAGCAGGTTCCCGGCGAGTCCTGTCCGGTGCACTCATAACCCAATGAGCACCTGTGTACATCTTAGGTGATCCAACTGACAACAATGGCTTATGAGACCGGCCATCGCCCCTAGTCAGGGTCTCGACTGTATACACTGGTCTACTCCGGAGTATCGATGCCCCATCTCGAAACTCCCACGACTAGGGACCACTTTTAAGGATGTGCTTATGGACTACCTAACTCTCACATATATGATCGCCATCATACTGCTGGTAGTCAAGCAAGAATCCTAAGGGCTCTATCAACGTGTAATAGTGAACAGTAATGTCACCTAAAGCTGTACACGACTGATAAAGGCAAACCGGATGGCATACTATCATCTCGAGTAAGACTGTCCTACCGGTATAGGTCTTCCCTCAATCATTGCAATCACGTACCTGCGATCCAATAATTGACTTTGAGGGCACTATATCCAACACGCGTAAGTATGGTCAAAAGCTCAGCCAATCGAGCAAAATTCTCCACGAACTTTCTATAATATCAAGCAAGCCCAAGAAAACTTCTGACCTACGTTGCGTTCTTTGGAATCGACAAATCATGAACTGCTGCAATCTTTTCAAGATCAACAGCGATTCCATCTCCGGATACGACATGCCCTAAAAACTTCACTTCTTCGAGCCAAAACTCGCACTTACTCATCTTCGCATACAGTCTTTCTGGCCTCAACGTTTGCAGTGCGATCTTCAAGTGTTCTGCATGCTCTTTAAGGCTCCTTGAATAGACCAGAATATCATCGATAAACATCACTATAAACTGGTCTAAGAACGGTGAAAAGATTCAGTTCATCAAGTCCATGAATATCGCAGGTGCGTTCGTGACTCCGAATGGCATCACTAAATACTCGTAATGCTCATATCAAGTTCGGAACGCAGTCTTGCAAATATCCTCTGATTTAACTCGAACTTGATGATATCCGGATCGCAAATCCAGCTTCGAGAATACCCTCGCGCCACTGAGTTGCTCGAATAATTCGCCAATGCGAGGGATCGGGTACTTGTGTTAGTCTACGCTAGCGCCCCGGCAGTCTACAGGCGCCAAAATGCGGAACAAAAACTTTTTAACTGGCGCTATCGTATACTTTAACCCGGATCTGCCATTATTGCTAAACTAACAAACTGTAAAGAGTGTAGAAAGGTTATACCGAACGATCCGAGTCCTTCGTTCTTCAACCATCATCCCACGCTCCGTTGCGGCTGCTCCGATCTCGTCGATCTCCGATCTCCTCGTCGAGGTGACACCACATCACCGATTCTTTAAACGGGCTCCCGCCTCTGACTCGAGGCAACTCGATCGTCAAGTTTGCTAAAAGAGACGACCAAGATTGATGTAGAGAATGAGTAGATGACTTTGTCTCACTTCGTCCAAGTCCGTGGACGATCGGTAAATGAAGTTGCCGTGGAAATCGGGTGATGGAATGAAATGAACTGTAAATTCCATACACCCCAAAACTATCATATCTTTTCTAACCGAATGAAACATCAAGTGAATCGAGATCGATCAAGAGAGAGAGAGGGGGGCCGGCCACCTTATAAGGAAGAGGGGGGTGACCGTAGGAGGAGGGAGGTGACCATAAACCAAAAGCTTCTCACTAAAATATCTTAAGCCAAAACAAAATGCATTAATGAAAAAGGATGAGTCATTTAGAAATATTGAACTAAAAACCCTAGTCACCAAAAGCTTTAATGACACCATTAATGCCTAATGAGTCATGAAGCCAAGTCATCACCCTAGTCACCATATCTAGAAACTTCTAGAAGCACGACTCATCATATTTGAAGAAAAGATAAATCCGTCTTTAACAGAATGTTAAAAGACGGCTGATAGAAAACTGGAAACCGGCAACTTCCAAAAGTGATCCTGAAACGAATTTCAGGACAACCCCGAAACTGTATAAATATACCCGCATTTTTATTACGACCGAATACAAATGCAACTGAGACAAAGATATTATACCTACTCAATATAATACTCGGATCCGGCTTAAACCAAAGCCGGCCAGTATCATCTGCCCGAAAAATAACACGTGCGTAAACGCACGTGCATTTTCCGAACCCTGCCATAAAACCATACGGCCTCTACAACGTTTCGCCCGAACTTGGGAAACTGCCTGTGGGGGACTCTAATGACTCGTCAGTACCCTGGCAGTGGGTTTAACCACAAACCGTCAGCGGCACTAGCTATGCGTAACGGCTGCCCATGGACTGACCTCAAGGGATGCCGATGAGCGCACTCATCCGGAAAAACCCTACTGAGCCTAACAGTGACAATGTATATACAGTCCGGTCCGTTCGTCTATGAGTATCGCATATCTGCCTAGGGGGCTAGTAACGTCAGACCCCCAATAGCAGTATAAGTCGTGTCGGAGTATAGCCCAATAACACCCTGAGATACTACTGGAGTACCTACCAGTAAATCTCCTGCCATGGCCATGGACTTTGTGTAATGGCTCTCCTAGACACTGCACGACCTCGCCCCCAATACCAGGAGAGACGAATCCCCTGCCGATCCGCTCACGTGCCTCCATATGGCTCGGGACTGTACCCAAAAGCTACTTGTTTGCACGACTCCTTTGAGCCGTGGTAGGGTAGAAATCAAAGCACAGTGGGAACTCACACGAGACAAATGACGACCTCAGGTCGATGAACTAACCTGTACACATGTCACCAGGGAACTGCTATCTGACGATAGGTATAGTACTAACTAGCAGATTCCCGGCGAGTCCTGTCCGGTGTACTTATAACCCAATGAGCACCTGTATACATCATAGGTGATCCAACTGACACCAGTGGCTTGTGAGACCGGCCACCGCCCCTCGTCGGGGTCTCGACTGTACACACTAGTCTACTCCGGAGTATCGATGCCCTGTCTCGAAACTCCCACGACTAGGGACCACAATTAAGGATATGCATATAAACTACCCAACTCTCACGTATATGATCGCCATCATACTGTTGGTAGTAAAGCAAGATCCTAAGGGCTCTATCAAAGTGTAACATGCAATCAGTCACCTGAACATGTACACGACTGATAAAGGCAAACCAGATAGCATACTATCATCTCGAGTAAGACTGTGCTACCGGGATAGGTCCTCCGCAATCATTGCAATCACGTACCTGCGATCCAATAATTGACTATGAGGGCACTATCTCCAACAATCTCCCACTTGCACTCAAGGCTAATATTGCGATGTCGACTACTCACAGCCCGTATGAAACCGAACATCCAACTCCTCTACTAATCAGTTTCACAAAGCCCGTTTGTAAAACTATTGTGTTCGAGAAATAGCCTCAGTGAGTGGATCCGCCTAGAAGTATCTTTCTATATCTCTCTTAATCTCAAGTTCGCGGAGAAAACCATCTCCCGAATTGAGTAATACCTGTCTTAGAACATGTCTGGATATCTGATGGGACCTTAGTTCATAAATGAACTCCATATCCAAACTTCTTAGACTGAATCGATCACTGAACCTAATCAGTATCAGGCACCTTGCTTCCCACAGTATCCTCTTGGACCACCTGTCCATAATACTGTCCCTCTTCGTCAGAGGGAAAAACTAAAACTCTGACAGTCACTCTGTCATCCACGTCACCTTTGAAGCCTGGAATGATAATCGTCTCCCGAAGGAGGCTGCCGTCATCAAATCCGTAGAACATGTACTTATGTTCTAAAACTTCTTCCTTATGTTTCTCCAGGATTGGATTAATACAAACTTATTGCATCTAGTGCAAAACCAACATTTGGTGTGGTACTTGACATCTCATGATTGACTCAATTGCCTAAGCAAGTGATCTGCCAATCATGCACATCCCTCTCCCCTTTAGTCTATACGACATCTTTAGAGAGGGTGACTCCATCACTTGCAGGTACACCACCATGCTAGGAGTCAACTATTCCAAAAACCATCAGAATATCTGTCAAAGTACCCACATTGGGAAACTACCCAAATCCAGATCTAAAACCATAGATCTAGAAACCAAAATGTCAAATATTATATCCATATCCTTTCTGGAGAAACAACTGTGTGACGACCACAGTACAACCGATCGTAGTATAGGAATTTTACTTCCTACTCTGTGTATGTCATCCAGATACCATGACATCACACCCTACTACCTTCTTAACTGATCCATCCCCTATTCTGATTGAAGTCAAACCCATGACTGTCACATCAAAATTAGATGATCTATCTCCGCTATAACTGCTCTAGTCTATAAATAGACATAAGCCACTTGCCCACCATGCTTCCGTTGCTCCCACTGACTACGACAACCCTCCTACCGGGTCTCATATCCTGGAACAACAGTAGTGTCAAGTCTGGGTAGATAAGAACCTCCCTGTCACCGTCCTTGAGGCTACCGAAGTACCTCTCGGGCGTCTGAGGTTACCTACCATACCTGCGGAGTGGCTATTGGAATGTCAAACCTGATTGAATATATAGGTCCTATTAAATTTTCCGTTATCGTTCGCGGTTCTGGAATCACTTCCAGTTCTACCATACTCCCACTACTGTTTTCTGAAAAAGATCCATTTTTACTAAAACTGTGGCAAGTCAAGAACAATATCACTATTGATCTTCCAAATGGTAGAATATCAACCCTCGTCATAGCCAGGGTCAACCCACAAACAGCCATTACAGAATCGTGCCCTGAGTTATCCAGAATCTGGTTTTAATCATAAGCTGGAAAACTCCCCGTACCTTAATTTCTTTTAAGGTACGAACTATTCTATATCCAATATAGAAACTTTGGCACTAATTTAATTGGAACCATATTCAAACCATGCAGCTGTCTCCAGTGCATATCAACTTAATGGAAAAAGGCTATTCAGCATTACTCAACTTAGGAATCCATCCAATTATGAGTAACCTGAAAGAGAAACACGTTTCTCAAAACCATCACTATCATCTGAATACCATTCACAAGAATCTACATCTTCGATCTCTTTGAAGAATCCCGATACTTGTGATACCTGGTTCTCTACTTTATTCTTATACCCACAACTTCTCAAAACTTAGACCTTGTATTTCTACGAAACACTTGTCTAAATACTAGAGAAGTTATAAGTAAATAGAACATAGTACGAGGACCTACCCCTTTGTCCTGATGGACACTGGACAACATACAATACTCTGTATAAGTCCGCTGAGTTGAACAACTCAAAACCTGTGCGTTGTAGGTGGAAAACTGTACCCTGGCGATTTCCTCAAATATCACCAATTACTACGAATTCCGATATAATGAGGATGATCACCTAATTCCCAATATCTTACTCCCACTCATCATCTGTAAAACCATACAGATATGAGAATGTAACCTGGTAAATACATACCCTTGGAGTAAGTGTCTAATCGGGAAAACAGTTTTTCCTTTAACAATGCACTGAAACATGAAAATGTTTCGTAGGGGTATCCTGGTATTCATAGCAATGCCTCTTCCATAATCCAATTCATGACTTCAACCGTATATTTTATTGCCATCTCTCCAAATCACTTTATTTGTCTTTAGTCATTACCTTCTGTACACCATCGTTAGGCTAAATGGTTTTCTTCCTTCCCTACCGTTCGGCACCAGCCTATGGTTTGGAAGAAGACTATCCAGTAAGCATAATAGGTGTACCCTCCTAAACCAAGGAGTACTCGCATCTCGAGAGAAGGTGATGATAAAAGACAACTGAATAATACCTTTTTCTTTTAAAGGTGAAATAGGAGTGGCGATGAAGTACGCGGTTTTGGTCGTGAATGATATCAGTCGCAATTTACTTTGCCCTCTTTCTAATCCCTTTATTTTGTCTTTACATATTACCTTCTGCACACCCTACTTATGCTAATTGGTTTTCTTCATTCCCTACCTTTCGGCACCAGCCTATGGTTTGGAATAAGACTATCCAATAGGCGTAATAGGTGTACTCTCCTAAACCAAGGAGCTCTCGCAACCTGAGGGAAGGTGATAATAAAAGACAACTGAATAAACCAATTCTATTTCTCCTGAACCTGGATCCATCCCCGAAGAAGTCCCTTCGAGTTCGTATATAACCATACGATGGATCTATCCAATGGAAGTGGATATCCGTAGTAATACGGGTGTTCTGAGAAATGCAAAGGGTAAAAGAAGGAGTGGCAATGACTTATGCAACTCAGACAATCCAAAAGCCAGTATTTTAAGAAGGTTCGGTCAACCTGGTCACTGAGTCATAGTCTAAGGTCGGTCAAAGGTCGATGCCAAAGAGAGAGAGAGAAAAGAAACACTCTGCGTGCACTCTAACCTAGATCAGAATGGTCATCATTTTATTTAATCCGGAAACCTCCCACTGTCCTGTCAAATTCTCCCCTAAACCTAAAGAAGAATCAATCGGGATCACCCGAAGAGTAAACCAACTCATCAGTGGGAATCGGGATCCAACTCTCATCGCATGTTAACGTGATGGAATGCATCCACGTTATTCATACTCCAGAAGGTATGCGCATACTTGGCAAGTTTCAGTTTCTTTAGAAACTCCCGATATCATTTTCTTGCCCCATGCTCTTATGACCTTGACGTATGCCAACAAATCATAAGTCACATGTCAAGTTCTGCCCGTCATTATCTTGTTAATTTGAACCCACCCGTACATACCCTTGACGTATGCCAACAAGGTAATACGACTGTCCCAAACCAACTCATCTATCTATGCAACAAATGAATACCCAGCAGCTACCAAACACTATGCCTTGACGTATGCCAACAAACATAACTTGAATACTACTGACCATCCATAAGAAACGACGGAGGGCTACGGCTGGTTTTTGGCGAAAAACCTTTAGCGTAGTGAACTTGATATCGCTGAAGGAACCTGATAGCTTTTTTAAAATATAGTGGCGAAAACCTTTTGCTAAAGAGGTCACTCCCGGTAAAGGGATCTCGGCTCTTTCCTCGTGGAATGAGGTGCAGGATATTCCACTGAATACCGCTATGCAAAGCAACATGTAATCGACTATAGTGAAGTTATTACCCTGACGCAAACTTCTGTCCAAGGGGTCAGTCCCGGTGAAGGGATATCGGCCCTTGCCCCGTCGAATGAGGTGCAGGATATTCCACTGAATACCGCTATGCATAACAAAAGGAAACGTCTATGCAATAACACTTTTTAAAATTGTTCCAACAACTCAACAGGTTTGTTTTCCTTTGCATTGATCAGAATCAACGCAGTCCCATCAATCGATCACACCAGAAAAGAACGAAAATAAAATGTACGTATATGCCATCCGCATTCGTCACTGGGTCCCGTCATCACCCGTTAGGTTACTTAACTAACGACAGTGTTGGAGATAGTGCCCTCAGAGTCAATTATTGGATCACAGGCACGTGATTGCAATGATTGAGGGAGGACCAATCCCGGTTGAACAGTCTTACTCGAGATGATAGTATGCTATCTGGTTTGCCTTTATCACTGTGTACTGCTTCAGGTGACCTGACAAGTCGCTATTACACGTTGATAGAGCCCCTAGGATTCTTGCTTGACTGCCAGCAGTATGAGGGCGATCATATAAGTGAGAGCTGGAGTCTATAAGCACATCCTTAAATGGTCCCTAGTCGTAGGAGTTTCGAGACAGGGCATCGATACTCCCGAGTAGACTAGTGTATACAGTCGAGACCCCGACGAGGGGCGGTGGCCGGTCTCACAAGCCACTGGTGTCAGTTGGATCACCTAAGATGTATACAGGTGCTCATTGGGTTATGAGTACACCGGACAGGACTCGCCGGGAACATGCTAGTTGGTCATATACCAGACGTCAGATGGCAGTTCCCTGGTGACATGTGTACAGGTTAGTTCATCGACCTGGGGATCGTCATTTGTCTCGTGTGAGTTCCCACTGTACTTTGATTACTACCCTACCACGGCTCAAAGGAGTCGTGCAAACAGGTTTTAGTTGGGTACAGTCCCGAGCCACATGGAGGCAGTGAGCGTATCTTCAGGGGTTCGTCTCTCCCGGTATTGGGGGTGAGGTCGTGCTGTGTCTAGGAGAGCCATTACACGAAGCCCTCGGCCGAGGCAAGGAGATTTACTGGTAGGTATTCCAGTAGTATCTCAGGGTGTTCTGGGCTACACTCCGACACGACTTGTACCGCTTTTGGGGGTCTGACTTTTACCAACCCCCTAGGCCCGCCATGCGATGCTCATAGACGAACGGACCGGACTGTACGGATATTGTCACTGACAGGCTCAGTAGGGTGTCAGGCTGAGTTCGCTCACAGACATCCCTTTTAGTCAATACCTGGTAGCCCGTTATGTATTGGCTTATACCTCTAACGTGCTAGTGGTTAAATCCACAACTAAGGTGTTGACGAGTCTTTAGAGTCCCCCACATTCAGTTACTCAAGCTTTCGGGCGAAACGCTGTAGAGGCCGTATGGAGATATAGCAGGGTCCGATCAGATACGTGCGGTATTGCACGGATCAGGATCGGACAGTTTGTACTAGTGGCTGTATGGTAATATGGCAGGGTTCGATCAGATACGTGCGGTATTGCACGGATCAGGATCGAACGGATATTACTAGCCGGCTTTGGTTTAAGCCGGTCCTAGTTTAGTACAGTGTAGATTTTGTCTCATTGCATTTGTATCCGGACGGAATACAGATGCGGGTGTGTATGCACAGTATGGGGTTTTCCTGTAATTTATTACGGGACCAGTTTTCTGGGGTTGCCAGTTTGCTTTCCGTTCCGGCCGGTTTTCCTTTGTTCTTTCCCGGCCGGACTTTTCTGATGGAGGGGGTTATTTGCAATTGTGCAAATAACTTTAGTGGAGGGGTTTTATTGCATAAAGATTGATTATGATAGCTTTCATTATCTTTTGCACCATTCTTGCATTAAATGATGTGATATGAGCCCATGCTTGGAGATTCTGGTGTGCAGGAGGCCGGCCACTGTTGGGGGCTGATTGATTTTAAAAGAGTGGATTAATTTATATATATAATATTGCATTGAGCCCATTCTCTGAGTGCTGGAGATTCTTGTTTGAAGAATGGGTTAATTAATATATGAATGCTTTGTGCTTATGGGTAGTGAAGGAAGTGTTTGAAGAGGGTGGATTATTTATTTAATGGGGCTACATTGTGCAAGAGGCAGCTTGCTTCATTTTGCAATTTTCCAGAGAGCAAGAATGCTCTTGGCCGAGCCCATCTTTGAGGCTGCTCCATTTTTGAGTCTGCTCCAATTTTTTTTCCAGAAAGATCCATGAAAAATTCCTTGCACAAATTCCTCCACATCCATGGCAACCATAACCCCATATGAGACTTAAGCTCTAGATTATATTCTATAGTATATCTTGGGCACGTCGAGTAGCCGGCTTCGTGCCCGAGTTGCCTCGGCATTGAGGTGGGAGCCCGTAAACAAAGTAGTCGATGTGGTGCACTTCCGGCGACGAGGAGGAGGCAGGATTTTCCGCAGGAGATCGGGACCATGACGAGAAGACCGGAGGACTTGGATCGTCGGTATATCTCTTCCCTTCTCTTTGTGGTTAGCTAGATTTAGTTTAATGGCCCGATCCGGTTTTAGTGCGCGGTGGTGCCGTTTTGCCAAGTCCGCAAAAATTTAAGTTTACCACCGTTTCCGCGTTTGGCCGTCGGATTGACGGCCGGGGCGCCGCCGTGCACTTACAGTGGTATCAGAGCCTCGCCATTAACTTAGTCTAGCTTTGTGTAATGTGTTTGCATTTCCGATCGATCAAAAAAGTTCCAAAGCCCGTATTGCCTTCGCATCAGTTTCTGTTGAAAATTTTTGGTCTCGAAAATTTTTTCAGGTGGTCTAAAAATGATGTACAGGGAGTTCTAAGAATACTGCAAAAATTTGGTAAAGCGATCATTCCGTACGACCGCGGAAGGGCGGCCTTAGCCCCTTATTGGCCGCGCTTCCGCCGCAGGAATAAGGCTTCACTTCACCAAGTTTTTTCAGTGGGCTTGTGGGCTTATTTTAGGGGTTTTGGAATATTAAATTGGGCCCAGGTTTTCTGTGAGTGCTGCAGTATTGGTTTGGAGCCCACTTGTTAATTTTTGGTCAATCGGAAAATCTTAAACACATTTTTCACAGTATTTACATTATATCTGCGACCGTGAATGTCACTTGATCGGTAAATCCGATCTAACTGCTATAGCCCGGTTAGACGGATTTGCGAACGTGATTTTCACGTTGATGTTCTATGTTTATGCTGTGATATTGCGGATCGGTCGTGGGGGATAGCCTGGATGCAATGCTAGTACAGTTGTGGTTGTATTATGTACATTTGATATTGCGGGACGAGCGTCCGACATGTGGACTGCCGTCACTGCCAGTTTGTATTATTATTTTGGGGCACGACCAGGTTGCGGTCGATGTACCCGGTGTATGTATATTTTACATTCTGTACTAGGATTACCCCACGGAGGGGTGCACGGATAGCCGGGTTCTAGAGGGCAACGGGCCCGCATCTCATGGCATTGAGACGGAGGGGGCTTCACTCTAGGATTGGCAGGGCTATTCGCCGCACTCGTAGGGGGTACAGGTTGACCCAGGAGGGGTCTAGGATTTCATTGCACAGGCTATCCACACGACCAGGGGAACGTCGGGTTTCAGTAGTGGCTCTGTGAAACCCGGGGATCCCAGATATCTGTATTGTTTCTGTGATGCTGTACATTTTCTGTGATGTTGCATTTCTTTCACACCTTGAGCGAAATATAATATATTGGTATATATATTAGTAGATGTTGTATATGTTTTTCATCCGCGCTAGTCCAGTCCCCGCTCTGTCGTTAGTAAGCTAACCTAACGGGTAATGACGGGACCCAGTGGCGAATGCGGATGGCATATACGTACATCAGTATATTTTCGTTCTTTTTGGTGTGATCAAATGATGGGACTGCATTGATTCGGATCAATACAAGTTTAAAAACAAACCTAATCTGATGTTGTTGGAACACTTTTCAAAAAGCTGTTATTGCAAGGACGTTCACTTATGTTTTGCATCGTGGTATTCATTTGGAATATCCTGCTCCTCAGTCGACGAGGCAAGGGCCGAGATCCCTTCACCGGGAGTGACCCCTTGGACAGAAGTTTGCGTCAGGGCATTAACTTCACTATAGCCGATTACTTTTGCTTTGCACCGTGGTATTCAGTTGGAATATCCTGCACCCCATTCTACGGGGAAAGAGCCGAGATTCCTTCACCGGGAGTGACCTCTTTAGTAAAGGTTTTCGTCACTATATTTTCTAAAAAGCTATTCGTTCCTTCAACGATATCAAGTTCATTACGTTAAAGGTTTTCGCCAGAAACCATTCGTAGCCCTCCGTCATTTCAGTTAAATATTCGGTAGTATTCAAGCTATGTATTTTGACCTCACGCCAAGGCATAGTGATTGGTAGCTGCCGGGTATTTATCTGTTGCATAGATAGATGCGTTGGTTTGGGACAGTCGTACTACTATTTTGGCCTACGTCAAGGGTATGTACGGGTGGATTCAAATTAACCTGGATAATGACGGGTAGAACTTGACATGTGACTTATGATATTTTGACCTCACGCCAAGGTCATAAGAGCATGGAGCAGAAATCACATCGGGAGTTTCAAAAGTACTGAAACTTGCCAGATATGCGCATACCTTCTGGAGTGTGATACCGTGAGCGGATTCCGTCACGTTGTCATGCGATGAGAGTTGGATCCCGATTCCCACTGATGAGTTGGTTTACTCCTCGGGTGACCCCGACTAATTCTTCTTTCAGGTTTGGAGAAGAATTTGAGGTACAGTGGGAGGTTTCCTGATTAGAAAAAGTGATAACCATTCTGATCTAGGATAGAGTGCACGCTGAGTGTTTCTTTTCTCTCTCTCTCTGGCAGCGACCATTGACCCGACCCTAAGACTATGACTCAGTGACCAAGTTGACCGAACCTACTTAACACTGGCTTTTGGATTGTCAGAGTTGCAGACCTCATTGCCACTCCTACTTTTACCCTTTTCTCCAGGACACCCCGTATTACTACGAACGTCCACTTCCATTGGACAAAACCATCGTATGGTTAGATACGAACTCGAAGGAATTTATTCGAGGATGGTTTCCGGTTCTGGAGAAAACGGATAGGATTATTCAGTTGTCTTTTCCTTTCACCTTCTCTCAGGTTGCGAGTACTCCTTAGTTTAGGAGTAGTACACCTATTATGCAAATTGGATAGTCTTCTTCCAAACCATAGGCTGGTGCCGACCGGTAGGGAATGAGGAAAACCAGTTAGCCTAAACGGTGTACAGAAGGTATTAAGTTCAGACAAAGCAAGGGATTAGTAAGAGGGCAAAGTAAATTGCAACAGATATTCACAACCAAACCATGTATTCCTTCGCCAATCCTAAATCACCTTTGTATTTCTCCAGGACACTCCGTATCATTACGAAGATCCCATTTTATTGGATAATCCATCGTATGGTTATATACGAACTCGAAAGGAACTCGTTCCAGTTCGGGGATGGATCCTGGTTCAGGAGAAATAGGAATAAAGTACATTCAGGTGTCTTTTATCTTCACCTTCTCTCGCGATGCGAGTGCTCCTAGGATTAGGACAGTACACCCTTTATGCTTTTTGGATAGTCTTCTTCCAAACCATAGGCTGGTGCCGAACGGTAGGGAAGGAAGAAAACCATTTGGCCTAAAGGGGTGTACAGAAGGTAAAGACTAAAGACATATGAAGGGATTTGGAGAGGTGGCAAAGAACTATACGGTTACAGTCGTGAATCTGGAAGAGGCATTACTAGGAATACCAGGATACCCCATCGAAACATTTTAATGTTTCAGTCTCACTGTGTAATGTTAAAAGAAAAACTGATTTCCCGATTAGATACTTACTCCAGGGTATGTATTTACCAGGTTTGATTCTCACATCTGTATGGTTTTACAGATGATGAGTGGGAGTAAGTTATTGGGAATTGGGTGATCATCCTCATTATATCAGGATTCGTTGGAATCAGTGATATTTGAGGAAATCACCTGGGCTGTTTGCCGGTCGGCAAATATTTGGTTTTGAATATCCGTTGTTGTGCACCAATTTCAAATTGATATATCTGTACGTCTATTTTCATAGAGTGAGATATACCTTTTGATATTATGTCGATGACATTTACCTATATCAGTGGATGGTTAGGTAAGGAGCATTAAACAGCGGTGTAATTCTTCTTAACCATAAGTACAGTTTTCAACCTACAACACACAGTGAAAGAGTTGTTAGACTCAGCGGACTTATACAGAGTATTGTATGTTGTCCAGTGTCCATTAGGACAGAGGGGTTGGTCCTCGTACTGTATTCTGTTTACTTATGACTTCTCTAGTTCTTAGACAGGTGTTTCGTAGAAACACAGGGTCTAAGTTTTGAGGAGTTATAGGTATTTGAATAGAGTAGAGAACCAGGTATAGCAAGTATCGGGATTCTTCAAAGTGATCGAAGATGTAGATACTTGTGTATGGTATTCAGTTAATAGTAATGATAAAGAGAAATTACTTCTCTTTCAGGTTACTCATAATTGGAAGTATTCCTAAGTTGAGTAACGCTGATCGACCTCCTTCCATTTAGTTGGCATGCACTGGAGAAAGCTGCATGATTTGAATCTGGTTCAATTAAATCAGTGCCTCTGGTTCTATATTGGATGTAGAACAGTTCATATCTTAACGTTGTTAAGGTACGGGGAGTTGTCCGGCTTATGCTTAAAACCAGACACTGGACAACTCAAGGCACATTTCTGTAATGGCTGTTTGTGGGTTGACCCAGGCTATGACGCGGGTTGACTTTCTACCATCTGGATGAACAATAGCAATATTGTTCTAGACTCGCCACAGTTTTATTAAAAATGGATTTTTTCAAAAACAGTCAGTGGGAGTATGGTAGAACTGGAAGTGATTCCAGAACCGCAAACGATTACTGAAGATTTGATAAGGAACCTGAAGATTCAATCTGATTTGACATTCCATTGGCCACTCCGCAGATAAGGTGGGTAACTTCAGGCACCCGAGAGGTACTTCGGTAGCCTCAAGGACGGTGACAGGGAAGTTCTTGTTTACCCACACTTGCCATTGTTGTTGTTCCAGGCTGCGAGACCCGGCAGGAGGATGAGTATAGCGTCGTTCTGAACTAGCTTCAGAAGTGTACGTGTATATGACTCTGCCAGAGGGTTGTCGTAGTCAGTGGGAGCAGCGGAAGCATTGGTGGACATCAGGCTTATGTCTATTTATAGACTAAAGCAGATGTAGCGGAGATAGATCATCTGTTTCTGATGTGACAGTCATAGGTTTGACGTCATCAGAATAGGGGATGGATCTGTTGAGAAGGTAGTAGGAAGTGATATTCCTTTACTACGATCGGTTATACTTTGGTCGTCACACAGTGGTTTCTCCACAAAGGACTTGGACATTATATCAGACATTCTGGTTACTAGATCTATGGTTTTAGATCTAGATTTGGGTGGTTTCCTAATCTGGGTACTTAGACAGCATTCTAAGAGTATTTAGAATGGACGACTCCTGGCACGGTATTGCACCTGCAGGTAATGGAGTCACCCTCTCTAAAGGTGTCTTACAGACTAAAGGGGAGAGGGATACTCATGATTGGCAGATCACTTGCTCAGGCAATTGAGTCAATCATGAGATGTCAAGTACCACACCAGATGTTGTTCTTGCACTAGATGCAATAAGTTGACATTGATCCAATCCTGGAGAAACAGTCGGAAGCAGTTTTAGAACATAAGTGGATGTTCTAGGGATATGATAACGACAGCCTCATTCGAGAGACAGTTATCATTCCAGGCTTCCAAGGTGACATGGACGACGAGGAGGTTGTCAGAGTTATAGTTTTTCCTTCTGACGAGGGGCAGTATTTTGGACAGGTGATCCAAGGCAATACTGAGGGTGGCATGGCGCAGAATACTGATTAAGTTCAGTTGAAGATACAGTCTAAGAAGTTTGGATTTGGAGTTCATTTATGAGCTACGTCCCATCAGACATCCAGACATTCTAAGGCAGGTATTGCTCATTTCGGGAGATGGCTTCCTCCGCGAACTTGAGATTTAGAGAGACATAAAAAGAAACATCAAGGCGGATCCACTCACTGAGGCTATTCCTCGAACGCAAGAGTTTCGCAAACAGGCTTTGTGAGACTGACTAGTAGAGGAGTTGGGTGTTCGGTATCACACGGGCTGTGAGTATGCGACATCGCAATAATTAGCCTTGAGTGCAAGTGGGAGATTGTTGGAGATAGTGCCCTCAGAGTCAATTATTGGATCACAGGCACGTGATTGCAATGATTGAGGGAGGACCAATCCCGGTTGAACAGTCTTACTCGAGATGATAGTATGCTATCTGGTTTGCCTTTATCACTGTGTACTGCTTCAGGTGACCTGACAAGTCGCTATTACACGTTGATAGAGCCCCTAGGATTCTTGCTTGACTGCCAGCAGTATGAGGGCGATCATATAAGTGAGAGCTGGAGTCTATAAGCACATCCTTAAATGGTCCCTAGTCGTAGGAGTTTCGAGACAGGGCATCGATACTCCCGAGTAGACTAGTGTATACAGTCGAGACCCCGACGAGGGGCGGTGGCCGGTCTCACAAGCCACTGGTGTCAGTTGGATCACCTAAGATGTATACAGGTGCTCATTGGGTTATGAGTACACCGGACAGGACTCGCCGGGAACATGCTAGTTGGTCATATACCAGACGTCAGATGGCAGTTCCCTGGTGACATGTGTACAGGTTAGTTCATCGACCTGGGGATCGTCATTTGTCTCGTGTGAGTTCCCACTGTACTTTGATTACTACCCTACCACGGCTCAAAGGAGTCGTGCAAACAGGTTTTAGTTGGGTACAGTCCCGAGCCACATGGAGGCAGTGAGCGTATCTTCAGGGGTTCGTCTCTCCCGGTATTGGGGGTGAGGTCGTGCTGTGTCTAGGAGAGCCATTACACGAAGCCCTCGGCCGAGGCAAGGAGATTTACTGGTAGGTATTCCAGTAGTATCTCAGGGTGTTCTGGGCTACACTCCGACACGACTTGTACCGCTTTTGGGGGTCTGACTTTTACCAACCCCCTAGGCCCGCCATGCGATGCTCATAGACGAACGGACCGGACTGTACGGATATTGTCACTGAAAGGCTCAGTAGGGTGTCAGGCTGAGTTCGCTCACAGACATCCCTTTTAGTCAATACCTGGTAGCCCGTTATGTATTGGCTTATACCTCTAACGTGCTAGTGGTTAAATCCACAACTAAGGTGTTGACGAGTCTTTAGAGTCCCCCACATTCAGTTACTCAAGCTTTCGGGCGAAACGCTGTAGAGGCCGTATGGAGATATGGCAGGGTCCGATCAGATACGTGCGGTATTGCACGGATCAGGATCGGACAGTTTGTACTAGTGGCTGTATGGTAATATGGCAGGGTTCGATCAGATACGTGCGGTATTGCACGGATCAGGATCGAACGGATATTACTAGCCGGCTTTGGTTTAAGCCGGTCCTACTTTAGTACAGTGTAGATTTTGTCTCATTGCATTTGTATCCGGACGGAATACAGATGCGGGTGTGTATGCACAGTATGGGGTTTTCCTGTAATTTATTACGGGACCAGTTTTCTGGGGTTGCCAGTTTGCTTTCCGTTCCGGCCGGTTTTCCTTTGTTCTTTCCCGGCCGGACTTTTCTGATGGAGGGGGTTATTTGCAATTGTGCAAATAACTTTAGTGGAGGGGTTTTATTGCATAAAGATTGATTATGATAGCTTTCATTATCTTTTGCACCATTCTTGCATTAAATGATGTGATATGAGCCCATGCTTGGAGATTCTGGTGTGCAGGAGGCCGGCCACTGTTGGGGGCTGATTGATTTTAAAAGAGTGGATTAATTTATATATATAATATTGCATTGAGCCCATTCTCTGAGTGCTGGAGATTCTTGTTTGAAGAATGGGTTAATTAATATATGAATGCTTTGTGCTTATGGGTAGTGAAGGAAGTGTTTGAAGAGGGTGGATTATTTATTTAATGGGGCTACATTGTGCAAGAGGCAGCTTGCTTCATTTTGCAATTTTCCAGAGAGCAAGAATGCTCTTGGCCGAGCCCATCTTTGAGGCTGCTCCATTTTTGAGTCTGCTCCAATTTTTTTTCCAGAAAGATCCATGAAAAATTCCTTGCACAAATTCCTCCACATCCATGGCAACCATAACCCCATATGAGACTTAAGCTCTAGATTATATTCTACAGTATATCTTGGGCACGTCGAGTAGCCGGCTTCGTGCCCGAGTTGCCTCGGCATTGAGGTGGGAGCCCGTAAACAAAGTAGTCGATGTGGTGCACTTCCGGCGACTTGGAGGAGGCAGGATTTTCCGCAGGAGATCGGGACCATGACGAGAAGACCGGAGGACTTGGATCGTCGGTATATCTCTTCCCTTCTCTTTGTAGTTAGCTAGATTTAGTTTAATGGCCCGATCCGGTTTTAGTGCGCGGTGGTGCCGTTTTGCCAAGTCCGCAAAAATTTAAGTTTACCACCGTTTCCGCGTTTGGCCGTCGGATTGACGGCCGGGGCGCCGCCGTGCACTTACAGACAGAGCGGGGACTGGACTAGCGCGGGTGTAAAACATATACAACATCTAATAGTATATAAACTAATATACATAATCGCTCCAGGCGTGATAATATGCAACATTACAGAAAAGTAATAAGCATCACAGAACAATACAGATATCTGGGATCCCCGAGTTTCACAGAGCCGCTGCTGAAACTCGACGTTCCCGTGTCGTGTGGATAGCTTGTGCAATGAAACCTAGACCCCTACGGGTGCGGCAAGTTACCCGCCAAAACCTGAAGCGAGGCAGTCGCCCACAGCATAGTGAATGGAACACCCGGCACTTCACGGAATCCGGTAAATTGAGCACCCCTCCTTGGGTCAACCTGTACCCCCTACGAGTGCGGCGAATAGTCTGCCAATTCTCGAGTGGGACCCCTCTGCCTCTCAAAGCCATGAGATGCGGACCCGTTGCTTTTCAGAACCCGGCTATCCGTGCACTCCGTCGCGGGGCAAAACCTAGTACAGTAATGAAAAATAGTACAATAGGTACATCGACCGCAACCTGGTCGTGCCCCAAAAGAATATTATACAACAGGCAGTGATGGCTGTCCACAAGTTGGACGCTCGCCCCGCAATATCAAATGTACAAATAAGCACAAACTGTACTACCATTGCACACTGCTATCCACCACGACAAATCCGCAACATCACAGCACAACACAGAACATCAACGCGAATGTCACGTTCGCAAACCCGTCTAAAAGAACTATAGCAATCAGACGCAGTTTACCGATCAAATGACATTCCCGGTCGGAGATATAGTGTAAGCACTGTAAACTAACGTGTTTAAATTTCGATCGACCAAATATCAAAAAGTGGGCCCCACGACTTACTGGTAAACAGTAACAAAATCTGGGCGCAAATGATATATTCCAAAAACCCCAAAATCCATCACAGAACCCACTGACCAAATTTGGGAGCACGTGCTCCCCACGTGGCCGCGGAAGCGCGGCCAAACCATGGGTTTGGCCGCCTTTCCGCGGCAGCTTGGAGGAGTCACGATCCCAAATTTTGTCGTGGCTCATAAAAAAGCCTGCACAGATTTTTAAGACATCAGAAATAATTTTTGAAGCCATTTAAAATTAACAGAAACTGTCGGGCTTGAATTTTGTGATTTTTGCAATTTTCGATTTCCGGTCGGATCGATGTTTTAAACGGGTTAGCACAAGTTAGTATAGCAAAATGGTGAGGCTCTGATACCATTGTTAGTCTACGCTAGCGCCCCCGGCAGTCTACAGACGCCAAAATGCGGAACAAAAACTTTTTAACTGGCGCTATCGTATACTTTAACCCGGATCTGCCATTATTGCTAAACTAACAAACTGTAAAGAGTGTAGAAAGGTTATACCGAACGATCCGAGTCCTTCGTTCTTCAACCATCATCCCACGCTCCGTTGCGGCTGCTCCGATCTCGTCGATCTCTGATCTCCTCGTCGAGGTGACACCACATCACCGATTCTTTAAACGGGCTCCCGCCTCTGACTCGAGGCAACTCGATCGTCAAGTTTGCTAAAAGAGACGACCAAGATTGATGTAGAGAATGAGTAGATGACTTTGTCTCACTTCGTCCAAGTCCGTGGACGATCGGTAAATGAAGTTGCCGTGGAAATCGGGTGATGGAATGAAATGAACTGTAAATTCCATACACCCCAAAACTATCAAATCTTTTCTAACCGAATGAAACATCAAGTGAATCGAGATCGATCAAGAGAGAGAGAGAGGGGGGCCAGCCACCTTATAAGGAAGAGGGGGGTGACCGTAGGAGGAGGGAGGTGACCATAAACCAAAAGCTTCTCACTAAAATATCTTAAGCCAAAACAAAATGCATTAATGAAAAAGGATGAGTCATTTAGAAACATTGAACTAAAAACCCTAGTCACCAAAAGCTTTAATGACACCATTAATGCCTAATGAGTCATGAAGCCAAGTCATCACCCTAGTCACCATATCTAGAAACTTCTAGAAGCACGACTCATCATATCTGAAGAAAAGATAAATCCGTCTTTAACAGAATGTTAAAAGACGACTGATAGAAAACTGGAAACTGGTAACTTCCAAAAGTGATCCTGAAACGAATTTCAGGACAACCCCGAAACTGTATAAATATACCCGCATTTGTATTACGACCGAATACAAATGCAACTGAGACAAAGATATTATACCTACTCAATATAATACTCGGATCCGGCTTAAACCAAAGCCGACCAGTATCATCTGCCCGAAAAATAACACGTGCGTAAACGCACGTGCATTTTCCGAACCCTGCCATAAAACCATACGGCCTCTACAACGTTTCGCCCGAACTTGGGAAACTGCCTGTGGGGGACTCTAATGACTCGTCAGTACCCTGGCAGTGGGTTTAACCACAAACCGTCAGCGGCACTAGCTATGCGTAACGGCTGCCCATGGACTGACCTCAAGGGATGCCGATGAGCGCACTCATCCGGAAAAACCCTACTGAGCCTAACAGTGACAATGTATATACAGTCCGGTCCGTTCGTCTATGAGTATCGCATATCTGCCTAGGGGGCTAGTAACGTCAGACCCCCAATAGCAGTATAAGTCGTGTCGGAGTATAGCCCAATAACACCCTGAGATACTACTGGAGTACCTACCAGTAAATCTCCTGCCATGGCCATGGACTTTGTGTAATGGCTCTCCTAGACACTGCACGACCTCGCCCCCAATACCGGGAGAGACGAATCCCCTGCCGATCCGCTCACGTGCCTCCATATGGCTCGGGACTGTACCCAAAAGCTACCTGTTTGCACGACTCCTTTGAGCCGTGGTAGGGTAGAAATCAAAGCACAGTGGGAACTCACACGAGACAAATGACGACCTCAGGTCGATGAACTAACCTGTACACATGTCACCAGGGAACTGCTATCTGACGATAGGTATAGTACTAACTAGCAGATTCCCGGCGAGTCCTGTCCGGTGTACTCATAACCCAATGAGTACCTGTATACATCTTAGGTGATCCAACTGACACCAGTGGCTTATGAGACCGACCACCGCCCCTCGTCGGGGTCTCGACTGTACATACTAGTCTACTCCGGAGTATCGATGCCCTGTCTCGAAACTCCCACGACTAGGGACCACAATTAAGGATATGCATATAAACTACCCAACTCTCACGTATATGATCGCCATCATACTGTTGGTAGTAAAGCAAGATCCTAAGGGCTCTATCAAAGTGTAACATGCAATCAGTCACCTGAACATGTACACGACTGATAAAGGCAAACCAGATAGCATACTTTCATCTCGAGTAAGACTGTGCTACCGGGATAGGTCCTCCGCAATCATTGCAATCACGTACCTGCGATCCAATAATTGACTATGAGGGCACTATCTCCAACAACTTGTTCTTAATAGTCACCTGATTTAATTCTCGATAATCGATGCACATCCTCCTTATGCCATCTTTCTTCTTGACTAGAAGAACTGGAGCTCCCCAGGGTGAATTACTGCTGCGAATCCAACCTTTCTCTAATAATTCAGCAACATGTTTCTTGACTTCTTCTAACTCCACTGGTGTCATTAGATAATACGCCTTCGACATTGGTACCGCTCTTGGAATAAGGTCGATCGCGAACTCTACATCTCGTTTTGACGGTAAATCCGAAATGTCTTCGAACACGTCCATAAACTCTCGAACCACTGTTCGCTCTTCCTCCTTATCAACTTCCATCGATGCAAGAATGGTGCTTGTCGGCCTAGCGCTAAACTCGACTGGCCCGAAAAAACTGCTTACTCCAGCAAATATAAACTCGGGATGTCCGGGAATCTAGAATATCACTTTTTTTTGCCCTACGATCCATGTGAGCATGGAAAGTGCTGAGAAAATCCATTCCCATGACGACATCGTAGCTTCTAGTATCGATCACCAAGAAATTCGTAAATAACTCACGTCTGCAAATAATGTAACATTTCAGAAAATATAAAATATTATTTTTGGAATTTAATATTAAAATAATATATTTCCTGAAAACTGCCCGATTTGCGGAATTGGGGTTTTCGAAAAAGGGTATAAATATATACCGATAATTGTGAAATAATTGGAAATTAAAATGATTTATTCATTTAAAAATATATTTAAAAGATTAGGCATTTTAAAAATCAATTATATGCAGTTTAAATGAAAACCCGATTAGTGCATTACTAATCGTGATTAAGCCAAATCCGTGTTTCTACAGTTTTCCATGGCTAGTGCACCATGTCATGTTGCATTTTGGTTACATGTCGCTTTCTTGTGTTGTTTTGGGGTATTATATGGTTTGGTTTTAAAAGAAAAGAAAAGGGTTAAAAAGAGAGAATGATTGGAGAGACAGAAAGAGGGTGAGAATAAGAGAGAGTGAGAGTAGGAGAGAGAGAGGGCAGCCATTCTTTTTCCCCTTCCAATTTTTTTTCCTTCTTCATCTTCCTCAACTCACTTCCCTCCACCTCTACCCCAAGATCCATCTCCGAATATTCACCAAAATCTTATACTCCCTTCACAAAAGTTAATCCCCTCCTCATCCTCTACACATTGGACCAAGCAAAGTTTGATTTTGGAGACTTTGGTCGAGCTAGGGTTTTCTTGAGTTGCCTAAAGGAGGTATAAATTCTTCCATTTAGTTTAGTTTTAGTTTCCTTGCATTCTTGTGTAGTTTAGAGGTTGATTTTATGTGGAATTGTGAGCTTAGAAATCCCAAGAGAAGGGTTTAGGAAATTGTGGGGAATTAGTAATGTGTAGTGGCTGTACAAGACCTCAGAGATCAATTTCTGGACCTAGAATAGAGAATACAAACTTAGAATTTTGTCCATGTCGGTTTTGTGTTAATTTGTGAGCCTACAGGGAATCTGGGACAATCCGGGGAGTTTATGAGAAAAGCAAACAATACCAGGGGCCTAGTTAGACCAATAGGAAACCACCCTGCAAGCACGAACACCAACGGAGGGGGTCTGGCCGAGCAGGCCGGAATTACAGGGCATATGGCCGGCCAGTTTTGGGTGTCTAGGGTCTATGATGTTTTAGTAGCTCACAGACTCTATATACAACACCTTATACTTGTTTGTTTTGCTCCAATTGACTTGAGTCAAAATCTGGGAGCACAATGGTGTTATTTTTCGATATGTATTCTGTATTTTGAGTGCTTGGTTTTAGTGTTTGATATTGTATTGGGTTGTTGGGCGTTTGTATGTCAACAACAAGGGTTGATATGGTTGTTTTTCATGCGTAGGCTATAGGTTCTAACCTATGAGCGCACCGTGTGCCGTATTGTTTTTTCGTACTTGATTTTAAAACTATTACGACTGTGTATGTATTGTAGGTACCTTCACATGGATTCTGAGATGACAGAGCATGGCGTCATTGATTTCGGCAAGCAAGGATAAGGTGAGTAGATCTATATCTACTGGGAAAGTCGGGTGGATGGCGTATAGCACCCCCGCAAACTTTGATGGAAACCGATATATAAAGTATGGTTAAGGTAACCGTGTTAGAAACTTATGATTATGGTTAGAGAATTGTAGGAGATAAGAATTTCCATGACTTAAAGTTATAGCCTATAGTTTAGGCGACATGGTACGATAGGAAAGATATCCTGAATTGATGTTTAAGGATGCGAATTACTATAGATATAGATAAGTAGTTGCAAAGAGAATCAATAGGAGTTTATAGTGGCAGGTTATGAGGTTGATAAATACGACTTTAGACTAATAAGATGACTGATATGAGATTAATGAGTTAGAGATGATATGAATGATCGAGTATTTATATATTGAGATATGAGATGAAAACATAGGGATATGAATAGTGAAGGTGACTCACGACTTATAGAAGGATGATGATAGATGATATTGCCGTATGGGATACTATAAGACTAGATAGCCGACATAAATGTGTCATCCGAACCATACCTATTTCCAAACTGAAGAATCGTATGCATCTCTTAAACAGATACCTTGAGGGACGTTGCGGATTTTCAAACGATATCTTTTCCTTAAAAACACCGCAGCCCTTACTTTCAAAACTACGATTCCCATCTTTTAAAAACTGATTGTATGGTTCGGGTGTGTATGTTAGATTAGATACGTATGCTTATAGTAAAGGTAGAATGCATTTGTAAAACTGACTTGATGTGGGATATAAATGCGATGAAAAGAAAGTACGATGTGATATGATGACCTGATGATGTGTTGGTATACGGATGCGAGTCGATTGAGATGGTTGATACCTTGCCGGTCCCCTGATTTGAGATTGTTATGGATGTGACCTGGGACATAGGTGTGTGTGTGTATATATATATATATAGTGTTGTGAATCTTGAGTGATATGTCGTACGAGACGTTAGGTCCGTACCCTCATTGTCATATAGGTTGATAGGATCCCTAATGGTTTAATGCCGCCGTACGATGATTTACCGTACGTGATGAGTTTTATGATGATTGATCCATACCCTTGACTAGAGGATGACGTACGATGGATTATACCGTACGTGATGCTGTGAGGCTAGATACCGATTGTTAGATTCACCGACTCGGATATATTATAAATACGTATACCTGTCAGCATTCGCATACGACTCACTTTATGCTACATTCATGTCACTCTCGTTACATTGCATATGCCTGTGCTAGTACACCTACACCATTATCGATGATACGTATGTTACACTTACACAGATTTGCCGGCTCACACACTTCATCATCGATGATTGCCATGTCACTACACAGTAGGATTGCTGCATCATGATATGACTCCTTGCATAATTTACTTGCTATAGTTGCATATGCACCTTTATACAATGTTGCATTAGACTTGGAAAATTTGGGAACCGCAGGATATATTTTCAAAACTGGATTCATTTAAAAGAGCGGTTTTCCCTCGATATGTGCATATTATTGTTCCATGTTGCATGATATACGGATATACTTACATTTCTGTTATATGTCGTATACATCATGCTTTACGATTATACGCATTGATACATGCTGTTTTCATGAGATTTCTGGATTTGAGAACCGTGGTCCTTTTAAAAGAAAGTATGTATTGTTTAAAAAACCCGGTTTCTCTTGATATGATATTTCAGTGCGTCCACCATGCGTTTTCTCGGTTCTGAGACGTGTGACATATGAAATCCGATTCGAGGAGTGGACGATCCTTTTCCGGGTTCATAATGGACCCGGTATGGTTCCCCGGGACGAGAAATGATTTTCGTGGAGTAGACGATGAGCCTGGCAGGGTGGGCATTACCTACCGGTGATTGGTTGGACCTGGCGGCTATCCGGAGGATACCGACCGGAGTCGAGAGATAATATGGGCCGATCCTGACTGACGGAGCCCGTAGGCCGATCCGGATTGACGGAGCCCGAGAGATAAGAGGATTTACGTGTCGATGCTGGACACGGGTTTCATGATGTTCGAGTGTCGATGTTGGACACTCAGGTTCCATCATTTTTGATGTGTCACGAGGAACACACGTTGATTTATATCCTCATACTTTCATGCATATGCTTTTATGATATTTACATGCATGATGTTGTTGTGTCATTGGTTGACACGTGGACGAGATCCACATGCATACAGACATTGATTATGGTTGGACGAGATCCACATGCATACATACACTGATTATTTGGTTGGATGGTATCCACATGCTGATAGACATTTATTTTTGTTGTCGGCACATATGCAGATACGGTCACCATAGATATCATAGTATTACTTTTATGATACAGTTGACCTAGGAGTCATTGTTTATTCGATTTCTACTTGTTGATGCTTTTCTACTCACGAGTTGGCAACACACTCCCGTTGTGCCACAGTTCTTGCAGGTTGGCCGCATGGATCAGTTGCAGTATCGCTGGCACATAGCTACATTTGGGTGATTTGCTTGGTAGGTGAGACATTGTATCGTACCCACTCTTCTATTTATTATTCATATTGTATCTAGTCAACTCCATCAATCAAACTAGTATTTGTATAAGTAATGACACTTAGTGAGACTTGTGGTTGCGAGACTTAGAGCGCGGGGTATTCCGCTACTTGTGGTTTTGATTTCTTGCTTATTTCTTTATCTTTTGTGGTGAACTTCGCCGTTGGGCGTCGTATACTTATATTTATGCTTTGCATGGTTGTGGATCCGCCGTTTGGCGAAGAGCTAGCTCCCGCTTAGGGATGCCTTTTATATTATCATGTATTGTGGTTTTGGATGAAAATATACAAAGGAGGTGCTGCCCAAATTTTTAAAAGACGAAAAATGTGTTTCAACTAATAAATTCCACTTGCATTTTTCATGTTCTTTTACTTATGCATTTAGAAAACATTGATTTCACCCTACCTTCATTTCAAAACTTTACCTCTTTTATTTTCTTAAAAAGGTTTAGATTTCTGGGTTTCGGCGTACTTGAATTACGTTACTCCTTTAGACGTTGCGTGATTCGAGTGCCGGTCATGAGCTAAATTTCGGGTTGTGACAAATAAAAACTGAACAATCCTTGCACTCGCTACTAGATATGATCTTCCCATTCCCAGTGTGTATGTCCCAATAACTAGACAGAGCCGTGCATGCAATCGAGTGTGCAGTAATAAACTTGGACGACATAAAATAATGGGATGCACCTGAATCGAATAATGCTAAAGCGGGAAAATCATGAACAAGTAGGATACCTGAAACGACTTCATCTGAAGCCAGGACACTGAAGAAGATTAGCATGATAAACAGGATTCAAGCTTGCGATAAAACATGAACCGGTAAGCAACGACACCAAGAGAAGCAAGGTAATATAACGACCATAAATCAAGGAAATGAATCAAGAATAGGACTTCAATTTACTTAAACAGAGTACTGCATTGTAACCATGCTGCAGTTCAAAGCTACAATCACATAACTCCGTTCAAGTCGCCTAAATCCTAGTATCAGAATCAAAAATATAGGACGGGAGAAACAATAAGGAATTAGGAGGATTCCTGGTTGAGATGCAAAGTCATCCATTTCGTCAAGATAAACGGTCAAGAGAAAGATATGATTCAAGAATGGCAAGATGGTAAAGTGGCAGGACATGCTCTTAATTACGGGTATCTTGATTCGTGTATTGGGTCCAATACCCAACTACAAAAGAATCAAACCCGATTAACCTAACTCCTATGTCTATGATACCAAACAAATCCTGTCACGCCCCGCTTCTCAGAGTGCGCTAAGATAGGCACGCGATAGAGCTAACCATGCTACCTGTCGCTAGGAAGTATCCCTCCACAGTCATATTACGGCTGTCTATAAGATAACAAGAATAGTAAAAATATAAAACTATCTAATACATGTCCATTTTCCAGAATAAACGAGTCAAGAAATATATATGCGGAAGAAATAAGTCCAATAAACAGTAACATCTGGAAGAAATACATCCCAAATACGGGCTCACATCAGGAAATAAAAGTACGGAAAGAAAACTAACTAAACTATCACTAACGCGATCCTCACTGCTCGGCCTGTCGGCTGAAATACTCCAAGTCAGCCTGCAAAAGAGATTGAGGAACTGGGCCATGCAAAACCCAGATGTCAATGCGTCATAATATGAACAATAATAAGAATCATGTTGTAACGGGATATGCAGGCAGGAATATAAACAATAACATGAATATAACCAGTAAACACGGATATGGAAAAGTGAAGTGTATACGTGCAGGTGAAGTGCAGTGAGTAATCTAGACTATACTACTGGGTTATCTACTCTTAAGTCTTTGAAATCAATTTAATGGAATCGTCGATGTAACTCAATAGTATCCCGTGCATGCCCGGGACCACGGTCCAGATTCTTGGGCTGAAATCCGAGACGTGCCGCTAGGCAGTAAACAAAAACATATACAGATGAATGATATCAGCATCATCATCCCGGGGCTGGCCTAGCCCATAAAACTAATCAGTATAAGCATCGTACTGTCGACTTACAACTCAGGGGTCAACATTGATTTCCCCTTACCCCCAAGTTTATGTGTTCAAGTCAGGTATTGATAAATCTGGAGCTAATGCCAACACAGGATCAAGCAGGTACAAGTTTTGTCTATGTAGACAACATGATACGTTTGTCAGGACGACAAGTCAGGATTATCGGCATTAGGAACAGGATCAGGTAACAGGTCAAGCAGTGGTGTATCAAATCATGTCAGGTAGTGCATATGTATCACACGGATGCTCAAAAGTAAAACTGTAGCAGGTATCGAAGCACGGTAAAAGTACGGATGAACAATATCTATCAGGGATCACATATATATCTCCATGACTACGTATGATGCACATTATCGAGCATGGGGTGCTAATATAATAGTAACATGATATAATATGATATGGCATGCAACTATAGATATAATAAATAACACGGTAACGAACGGATATCGGAAAAATGGTAAAACTGTAATAGGGATGCATAATACAATAAACAAGCAATATTTTTATTCATATGGATGTAAAATATATATCATAGCATGTAGCAAGATAAACTTGCATGTGACTAGATACGTAATAAATGATATGGATACAAACGGCTATCCGAAAACAGTAAAATGGTAACATGGGATGCATAACTAAACAATATGTAATATTATTATTCACATGAATGTAAAATATAGTAGTATAGCATGTAGCAAGATAAACTTGCCTGATCGGATCTCAATACGGGGTGCGTACGCCGCGTCCAATGTCGGTAAATGTCGCGATGCACACGCGCGCGTACAGAACAGAACAAGGCAAAGCAAGAACGTGACCACGCTGGCTGGGGATGTCCACTGGGTCACCCGGATCGTCGGCGACGGGCACGGCTCCGCCGATGATCGGAAAAGCAAGAAACAAGAAAAGAAAGAGAAGAAGAAGTAGAAGAAGAAGGTATGCCCTCTATGGTTCTCTGGTGTGGTGCTCAGGACAGAGGCGAAGGCGAGGTGATGGTGTCGGGGTCGCCGGCGGTGAGGGGACAGAGGCGACGGATAGGTACATGGGTTTTGGGTTCTTGGGTTGGGTCTGGGTGATCAGGCTGTAGGGTTCCTAAGCACTCTTGTGAGGGTTCATAAGGCATCAATCATGTCCGAATAAAATTTTAGAAGTGCCGAACAACCCAAATCCTGGATCTTTGCTAGATTATTAGGGTTTAACATGCAAGTAAACATCTTTACTACTAAGTGTCAGGGATTACAACCTTTGTAGTCCGCTCCTTCGCTTCATAAGCTCCGAGTAGAAGTCCCTTCGCCGGGATCCACGATCTCCCGGTCTCAAGAGAGGCTCCACGACTCAAACGATCCATGCTAGCTTGTAGTGTTCCGTTTCTCCGATGATCTACGTCGAAGTTGCAATAACTCAAGCTCTCTCACTCTAATGAGGTGAACACCCTAATCTAATGGGCTAGATTAGATGAGGATGATGGAGTAGTATTTATGCTATCTTTTTATATCAAATTCTCACATGAATTCATCACAAAAAGAAAAACTAGCAAGCTTTCTCAAAGCTTAAGAGAGAAGAAGATGATGAATAATGAGTTAATCCTTTTGTGATGAATAATAGAAATGAATATATGATTAATCATAGAACCATGGTCAAGGATGACAAGGATAACCTTTGTAGAGAATAAACTAGGGCTAGGGTTTGGTTGGGTTAAAACAATGAGCCATAAGAAAATATCTATCATAATATCTTCTTCATGACAAAAGGAAAAGTTCTAGAATGTGCAAGAAAGATCTAACCCTAATCAAACCCTAACCTTGCTTAATCTCCACAAAACATGTTCCATTATTAATCATATCATGTTACTATAATATATATCATATATATATTACATATTTGTAACAAAAGAAAATAATACAATTAACATATATCGCATATATATCAATGTATTATCCGGTTAGAAAATGAAATAATAAAGCGAGCCAATAATAGATAATGTAAAACAATATATCATATATATTATTACACATTAAATCATCGAATCAACACTTGATCCGACAATCCGGCTATATCGAATATAACCGACTAATATATCATTTACCGATTCATCGAATCGACACTTGATCCGATGTCCCGGTTCATATCTAAATATCGCGATAATATAATACGGTATCTCATATCGCATTATTCTCGGTCCTGCGCATATCACATATGTGCCTCTACTCCATTTTTCCTGAGCCAAGAAACCTTTGTGTAGGACTCTAAAGAATCATCAATACGCCGGTAGCAGGTGACGATCATATCAAACACCCACAAGCTGCAAGCGGTCAGCTAAACGTAACAGCCACCCAGGTATTGAACGATCAGAAGATCAACAAGCTAGCCTGTACGTTCTCCTGTGAATCCAATCAGTAACACACCCGTACAGTCCATTCTGTTCGTCTGATATGTCGCATATCAAGTCTAGGGGTGGTATACGTCAGACCCCAGTAACCGATAAGTCGTGTCGATGTGTGGCTCATAACGGGTCGAGAAACTACTGATAACACTTACCAGTAAACCTCTATATCATCCCTGGCTAGGGACTTCCAGTTATAGCCAATCGAACACAGCACAACATCAACTCCCTATACCGGGAGAGACGAATCCCCTCCTATCGCTCATTGCCTCCATGTGATTCGGGACTGTACCCAAAAGCCACCATTTTGCACGCCCTCTTGGACGTGGTAAGGTGGAAATCAAAGCACAGTGGGAATCACACAAGACTCTAAGACGATCTCGGGTCTACAGACTACCCTGTACTAGTGTCACCAGAGAATTGTCATCTGACGTGTGGTATATTACCATCTGGGAGTTCTCGGCGAATCCGTCCAATGTACCCAGTCTCCACTGAGCACCCGTATACCATCCTTGATGTCAAACACCGATGGATATGGGATCATCCATCGTCCATCATATGGGTCAAGATGCGTATACGCTAGTCTACTCTGGTGTATCGATGCCCTGTCTCGATATACGCTCGACTAGGAACAGTTATAGGATGTACTCAACGACTACCATGTTCCTACTATTATGATCTCATCATAGTCCCAGTAGTCGAGTACAGATCCTAAGGGCTTTATCAACATGTGAGAGTAAGACAGTAAACCAGTACAAGTCAACATGTTAAGATAAAGTGAAACCAAATAGCATACTATCATGACGAGCAAGAAAGTCCTCTCTATATATATCCAAGCATCCATTATAATATACATCTTATGTACAACAATGGCCTCAAGGGCATATACATAACTTACAATCTCCCACTTGCACTAAGGCCAGCTGCTGTAGCATCTCATACCTAGCATCCTGAATAATCTCTCAAACTATATCTGGGGAATGGCCTTCGTGAGTGGATCCGCAGTGTTGTCCTTCGTATCTACTCTCCCGACCTCGATCTCCCGGCGATCAACTATCTCCCTGATCAGGTGATACCGCCTTAGAATATGTCTGGACTTTTGATGGGACCTGGGTTCCTTGGCCAAAGCCACAGCTCCATTGTTATCGCAATACAGAGGTATTGGATGCTCAATGGATGGAACCACACCATGTTCACTAATGAACTTCTTTATCCAGACAGCCTCTTTGGCAGCATCATTGGCAGCGATGTATTCAGCCTCCATCGTCGAGTCTGCAATGGTATCCTGTTTGGAACTCTTCCAACATACCGCCCCTCCATTGAGGGTAAAGACAAATCCTGAGTTCGACTTAGAGTCGTCCTTATCACTTTGGAAGCTGGAATCGGTAAAGGACTCCACCCGGAGTACTCCGTTACCATTCACCAAGAACATCTCTTTAGTCCTTCGTAAGTACTTGAGAATGTTCTTCATAGCTGTCCAGTGATTCTTTCCAGGATCTGCTTGATACCGACTCACTACACTTAGTGAGTATGCTACATCGGGTCTGGTACATAGCATCGCATACATAATAGAGCCTACTGCCGAAGCATAGGGTATCCCTTGCATACGAGCTCTCTCCAAATCAGTCTTGGGAGACATCTCTTTGGAGAGAGTGAGTCCAGAGATCGTGGGTTGGTTCCCACGCTTGGATTCTTCCATACTAAATCTCTTTAGTATGGTGTCAATGTACCTGGATTGGGACAATCCCAGTATCCGTTTAGATCTATCTCTATAGATCATGATTCCCAATATGCAGGAGGCATCACCTAGATCTTTGTGATAAGAAGAGATTGACTGATTGCAGCATAGGAATATCATTTCCTATCAAGAGTATGTCATCCACGTACAATACGAGGAAGACAACCTTACTCTCTGCTTCCTTCTTATAGATACAAGGTTCATCTATATTTTTGATGAAGTCAAACTCTTTGAATACAACATCAAAACAGATGTTCCAACTCCGCGATGCTTGCATTAACCCATAAATGGATTTAAGCAGCTTGCACACCTTTCCGCTGCTCCCACTATCTATGAAGCCCTCTGGCTGAGTCATGTACACGCACTCTTCTAAATCACCGTTTAGAAAGGCGGTCTTAACATCCATTTGCCAGATTTCTTAGTCATGATATGCAGCAATGGCAAGTAATATCCGGATGGACTTAAGCATAGCCACTGGTGAAAAGGTTTCGTCATAATCCATACTTGGTCTTTGACGAAAACCCTTTGCAACAAGTCTAGCTTTGAAAGTCTCAACTTTTCCATCTACACCAAATTTCTTTTTAAAGATCCACTTGCTCCCAATGGGTTTTACCCCTTCAGGAGCATTTTCCAAAGTCCATACTTTGTTGGTGTACATGGATTCGATCTCAGATCGCATTGCATCCAGCCATTTCACAGAGTCACCACTTGTGATGGCCTGCTCGAAACTAGTCGGGTCATCATCTTCCATGATGCAATCCTCTATCCCACCATCAATGAGAAAACCGTAGTATCTCTCAGATGGATGAGAAACCCTGCTAGATCGGCGGAGAGGCTGGGGTTTGTCGGGTACTACTGAATCCTCTGGTTCCACTAAATCTTCAGTTGCAGTTTGTGGTGCTGGAACCTCTTTCATCTCTACCTCTTCGCCATTAATTTCTTTTGCAAAAATTCCTTTTCTAAAAAGGTGGCATGTTGAGCAACAAACATTTTTTGTTCCTCGGCGTGGTAGAAAAAATATCCTTGAGAATTCTTTGGATATCCCACAAACTTGCAAAGAACTGATCGTGCCTCGAGTTTGTCCGGATTTTGCTTTTTGACATAGGCCGGACAACCCCATATCTTAACTCATTTAAAATATGGTCTCTTCCCACTCCATATCTCATATGGTGTGGTAGGTACAGATTTAGACGGAACTAGATTCAATAGGTATATGGCTGTCTCAAGCGCATACCCCCAGAAGGAAATGGGTAACTCAGCATCGCTCATCATAGAGTGCACCATATCTAATAGGGTGCGATTCCTCCGCTCCGATACACCATTTGTAAGTGCACGGCGGCGCCCCGGCCGTCAATCCGACGGCCAAACGCGGAAACGGTGATAAACTTTTATTTTTGCGGACTTAGCAAACCGGCACCACCGCGCACTAAACATCCGGATCGTAACCATTAACAAGTCAAAGCTACTAACAAGAAAGGGAAGAGATATACCGACTGATCCGAGTCCTCCGGTCTTCATCTCCACTCCGATCTCCTCGCGGGATCTCCGTCCGTCTCCTCCTCGTCGGAAAGGGCACCACGAAGCCGGGTACTTATACGGGCTCCCACCTCAATACCGAGGCAACTCGGGCGCGAAGTTGGCTAGCCGACGCGCCCAAGATTTGCTGTAGAATGTAGTGTAGGATCATAGTCTCTTTTGGGGTGGTGGAATTGCCATGGATGGAGAAGAGAATGATTTGGAGAGAGCTTGTGAACTATGATACAAAAATGAGAAGGAGAATAATTTCCATACCACAAAAGAAAAACCTCTCTCACTTTTCCCTCTTCTCTCCAAATGGCCGCCCCCCCCTTTACAAAATGGTGGAGTGAAAAAACAAATCAAGAAGGGAGGTGATGGTAGTAAAAGGAGGAGGGTGACCACATCCAAACATAATTATCACAAAACTCAAATCCATATCAAATCCAATCAAATCTCATTAATGCATGAAAAGCAAAGATGCTTAACATATCAATCCTTATGCAAATAAATCCTCCACAAAGTGTTATTTGCAAACTTGCAAATAACCCCCTCCATCGGAAAAGTCCGGCCGGGAAAGAACAAAGGAAAACCGGCCGTAACGGAATGCAAACTGGCAACTCCAGAAAACTGGTCCCGTAATAAATTACAGGAAAACCCCCATACTGTGCATACGCATCCGCATCTGTATTCCGTCCGGATACAAATGCAATGAGACAAAATCTACACTGTACTAAACTAGGATCCGGCTTAAACCAAAGCCGGTTAGTAATATCCGTCCGATCCTGATCCGTACAATACCGCACGTATCTGATCGAACGCTGCCATATAACCATACGGCCTCTAGTACAAACCGTCCGATCCTGATCCGTGCAATACCGCACGTATCTGATCAGACCCTGCCATATCTCCATACGGCCTCTACAGCGTTTCGCCCGAAAGCCTGAGTAACTGAAAGTGTGGTGGACTCTAAAGACTCGTCAATACTATGGCTGTGGATTTAACCACTAGCACGTCAGAGGTATAAGCCAATACGTAACGGGCCACCAGTTATTTACTAAAAGGGACGTCGATGAGCGAGCTCATCCTGACACCCTACTGAGCCTGTCAGTGACAATATCCGTACAGTCCGGTCCGTTCGTCTATGAGCATCGCATGTCGGGCCTAGGGGGTTGGTAAAAGTCAGATCCCCAAAAGCGGTACAAGTCGTGTCGGAGTGTAGCCCAGAACACCCTGAGATACTACTGGAATACCTACCAGTAAATCTCCTGCCTTGGCCAAGGTCTTCGTGTAATGGCTCTCCTAGACACAGCGCGACCTCACCCCCAATACCGGGAGAGACGAACCCCTGAAGATCCGCTCACTGCCTCTATGTGGCTCGGGACTGTACCCAACTAAAACCTGTTTGCACGACTCCTTTGAGCCGTGGTAGGGTAGTAATCAAAGCACAGTGGGAACTCACACGAGACAAATGACGATCCCCAGGTCGATGAACTAACCTGTACACATGTCACCTGGGAACTGCTATCTGACGTCAGGTATAAGACCAACTAGCATGTTCCCGGCGAGTCCTGTCCGGTGTACTCATAACCCAATGAGCGCCTGTATACATCTTAGGTGAACCAACAAACACCAGTGGCTTGTGAGACCGGCCACCGCCCCTCGTTGGGGTCTCGACTGTATACACTAGTCTACTCTGGAGAATCGATGCCCTGTCTCGAAACTCCCACGACTAGGGACCTTTTAAGGATGTGCTAATAGACTCCAGCTCTCACTTATATGATCGCCCTCATACTGCTGGCAGTTAAGCAAGAATCCCAGGGGCTCTATCAACGTGTAATAGCGACCGGTCAGGTCACCTAAAGCTGTACACGATGATAAAGGTAAACCAGATAGCGTACTATCATCTCGAGTAAGACCGTCTTCCCGGGATAGGTCCTCCCTCAATCATTGCAATGACGTGCCTGTGACCCAATAATTGACTCTGAGGGCACTATCTCCAACAATCTCCCACTTGCACTCAAGGCTAATTATTGCGATGTCGCATACTCACAGCCCGTGTGATAACGAACACCCAACTCCTCTACTAGTCAGTCTCACAAAAACCGTTTGTGAAACTATTGCGTTTGAAGAATAGCCTCAGTGAGTGGATCCGCCTTGATGTTTCTTTCTATGTCTCTCTATGTCTCAAGTTCGCTAAGAACTCCATCTCCCGAAATGAGCAATACCTGTCTTAGAATGTCTGGATGTCTGATGGGACCGAGCTCATAAATGAACTCCAAATCCAAACTTCTTAGACTGTATCGTCAACTGAACTTAATCAGTATCCTGCGCCATGCCACCCTCAGTATTGCCTTGGATCACCTGTCCAAAATACTGCCCCTCGTCAGAAGGAAAAATATAACTCTGACAACCTCCTTGTCGTCCATGTCACCTTGGAAGCCTGGAACGATAATCGTCTCCTAAAGGAGGCAGCTGTTATCATATCCCTAGAACATCCACTTATGTTCTAAAACTGCTTCCGACTGTTTCTCCAGGATTGGATCAATATCAACTCATTGCATCTAGTGCAAGAACAACATCTGGTGTGGTACTTGACATCTCATGATTGACTCAATTGCCTAAGCAAGTGATCTGCCAATCATGCACATCCCTCTCTACTTTAGTCTATAAGACACCTTTAGAGAGGGTGACTCCATCACCTGCAGGTACACTACCGTGCCAGGAGTCTTCCATTCTAAATACTCTTAGAATGCTGTCTAAGTACCCAGATTGGGAAAACACCCAAATCCAGATCTAAAACCATAGATCTAGTAACCAGTATGTCTGATATAATGTCCAAGTCCCATGTGGAGAAAGCACTGCGTGACGACCAAAGTATAACCAATCGTAGTATAGGAATATCACTTCCTACTACCTTCTCAACAGATCCATCCCCTATTCTGATGACTTCAAATCTATGACTGTCACATCAGAAATAGATGATCTATCTCCGCTACATCTGCTTTAGTCTATAAATAGACATAAGCCTGATGTCTACCAATGCTTCCGCTGCTCCCACTGACTACGACAACCCTCTGCCAGAGTCATATAGACGTGCACTTCTAAAACTAGTTTAGAACGACGCTATACTCATCCTCCTGCCGGGTCTCGCAGCCTGGAACAACAACAATGGCGAGTGTGGGTAAACAAGAACTTCCCTGTCACCGTCCTTGAGGCTACCTGAGTACCTCTCGGGTGCCTGAAGTTACCCACCTTATCTGCGGAGTGGCCAATGGAATGTCAAATCAGATTGAATCTTTAGGTTCCTTATCAAATCTTCAGTAATCGTTTGCGGTTCTGGAATCACTTCCAGTTCTACCATACTCCCACTACTGTTTTTGAAAAAATCCATTTTTAATAAAACTGTGGCGAGTCTAGAACAATATTTCTATTGATCTGCCAGATGGTAGAAAGTCAACCCTCGTCATAGCCTGGGTCAACCCACAAACAGCCATTACAGAAACGTGTCTTGAGTTGTCCAGTGTCTGGTTTTAATCATAAGCCGGACAACTCCCCGTACCTTAACAACGTTAAGATATGAACTGTTCTACATCCAATATAGAACCAGAGGCACTGATTTAGTTTAACCAGATTCAAATCATGCAGCTGTCTCTAGTGCATGTCAACTAAATGGAGAGAGGCCGATCAGCGTTACTCAACTTAGGAATGCTTCCAATTATGAGTAACCTGAAAAAGAAGCAATTTCTCTTTATCATTACTATCAACTGAATACCATACACAAGTATCTACATCTTTGATCACTTTGAAGAATCCCGATACTTGCTACCTGGTTCTCTACTTTATTCAAATACCTATAACTCCTCAAAACTTAGACCCTGTGTTTCTACGAAACACATGTCTAAGAACTAGAGAAGTCAAAAGTAAACAGAATATAGTATGAGGACCAACCCCTCTGTCCTAATGGACACTGGACAACATACAATACTCTGTATGAGTCCGCTGAGTCTAACAACTCTTTCACTGTGTGTCGTAGGTTGAAAACTGTACTTATGGTTAAGAAGAATTACACCGCTGTTTAATGCTCCTTACCTAACCATCCACTGATATAGGTAAATGTCATCGACATAATATCAAAAGGTATATCTCACTCTATGAAAATAGACGTACAGATATATCAATTTGAAATTGGTGCACAACAGCGGATATTCAAAACCAAATATTTGCCGACCGACAAACAACCCAGGTGATCTCCTCAAATATCACCGATTACAACGAATCCCGATATAATGAGGATGATCACCCAATTCCCAATAACTTACTCCCACTCATCATCTGTAAAACCATACAGATGTGAGAATCAAACCTGGTAAATACATACCCTGGAGCAAGTGTCCAATCGGGAAATCAGTGTTCTATTAACTGTACACAGTGAACCTGAAACATTGAAATGTTTCGATGGGGTATCCCGGTATTCTTAGTAATGCCACTTCCATTATCCAGATTCACAACTGTAACCGTATAATTCTTTGCCACCTCTCCAAATCCCTTCATATGTCTTTAGTCATTACCTTCTGTACACCCCTTTAGGCCAAATGGTTTTCTTCCTTCCCTACCGTTCGGCACCAGCCTATGGTTTGGAAGAAGACTATCCAAAAAGCATAATGGGTGTACTGTCCTAATCCTAGGAGCACTCGCATCGCGAGAGAAGGTGAAGATAAAAGACACCTGAATGTATTTTATTCCTATTTCTCCTGAACCAGGATCCATCCCCGAACTGGAACGAGTTCCTTTCGAGTTCGTATATAACCATACGATGGATTATCCAATAAAATGGGATCTTCGTAGTGATACGGAGTGTCCTGGAGAAATACAAAGGTGATTTAGGATTGGCGAAGAAATACTTGGTTTGGTCGTGAATAGCAGTCGCAATTTACTTTGCCCTCTTACTAATCCCTTGCTTTGTCTGAACTTAATACCTTCTGTACACCGTTTTAGGCTAACTGGTTTTCTTCATTCCCTACCGGTCGGCACCAGCCTATGGTTTGGAAGAAGACTATCCAATTTGCGTAATAGGTGTACTACTCCTAACCCAAGGAGTACTCGCAGCCTGAGAGAAGGTGAAAAGAAAAGACAACTGAATAGTCCTATCCGTTTTCTCCAAAACCGGAAACCATCCTCGAATAAATTCCTTCGAGTTCGTATATAACCATACGATGGTTTTGTCCAATGGAAGTGGACGTTCGTAGTAATACGGGGTGTCCTGGAGAAAAGGGTAAAAGTAGGAGTGGCAATGAGGTTCGCAACTCTGACAATCCAAAAGCCAGTGTTAAGTAGGTTCGGTCAACTTGGTCACTGAGTCGTAGTCTAGGGTCGGGTCAATGGTCGCTGCCAGAGAGAGAGAGAGAAAAGAAACACTCAGCATGCACTCTATCCTAGATCAGAATGGTTACCAATTTATCTAATCTGGAAACCTCCCACTGTACCTCAAATTCTCCTCCAAACCTGAAAGAAGAATTAGTCGGGGTAACCCGAGGAGTAAACTAACTCATCAGTGGGAATCGGGATCCAACTATCATTGCATGATAACGTGACGGAATCCGCTCACGGTGTCACACTCCAGAAGGTATGCGCATATCTGGCAAGTTTCAGTACTTTTGAAACTCCCGATGTGATTTTTACCCCATGCTCTTATGACCTTGGCGTGAGGTCAAAATATCATAAGTCTCATGTCAAGTTCTACCCATCATTTTCCAGGTTAATTTGAACCCACCCGTACATACCCTTGACGTAGGCCAAAATAGTAGTACGACTGTCCCAAACCAACGCATCTATCTATGCTACAGATAAATATTCGGCAGCTACCAATCACTATGCCTTGGCGTGAGGTCAAAATACATAGTTTGAATACTACCGAATATTTAACCGAAATGATGGAGGGCTACGAATGGTTTCTGGCGAAAACCTTTAACGTAATGAACTTGATCTCGTTGAAGGAACGGATAGCTTTTTAGAAAATATAGTGACGAAAACCTTTACTAAAGAGGTCACTCCCGGTGAAGGGATCTCGGCTCTTTTCCCATAGAATGAGGTGCAGGATATTCCAACTGAATACCACGATGCAAAGCAAAAGTAATCGGCTATAGTGAAGTTAATGCCCTGACGCAAACTTCTGTCCAAGGGGTCACTCCCGGTGAAGGGATCTCGGCCCTTGCCTCGTCGACTGAGGAGCAGGATATTCCAAATGAATACCACGATGCAAAACAAAAGTGAACGTCCTTGCAATAACAGCTTTTTGAAAAGTGTTCCAACAACATCAGAATAGGTTTGTTTTAACTTGCATTGATCCGAATCAATGCAGTCCCATCAATTGATCACACCAATAAAGAACGAAAATATACTGACGTACGTATATGCCATCCGCATTCGCCACTGGGTCCCGTCATCACCCGTTAGGTTAGCTTACTAACGGCAGAGCGGGGACTGGACTAGTGCGGATGAAAAACATATACAACATCTACTAATATATATACCAATATATTATATTTCGCTCAAGGCGTGAAAAGAAATGCAACATCACAGAAATGTACAGCATCACAGAACAATACAGATATCTGGGATCCCCGGATTTCACAGAGCCACTACTGAAACCCGACGTTCCCCTGGTCGTGTGGATAGCCTGTGCAATGAAATCCTAGACCCCTACGGGCGCGGCAAGTCACCCGCCAAAACCTGAAGCGAGGCAGCCCCCTTCAGCTCCGTGAATGGACCACCCAGCACTCCACGGAATCCGGCAACTTGGGCACCCCTCCTGGGTCAACCTGTACCCCCTACGAGTGCGGCGAATAGCCCGCCAATCCCAGAGTGAAGCCCCCTCCGTCCCAATGCCATGAGATGCGGGCTTGTTGCCCTCCAGAACCCGGCTATCCGTGCACCCCACCGCGGGGTAATCCTAGTACAGAAAGTAAAATATACATACACCGGGTACATCGACCGCAACCAGGTCGTGCCCCAAAATAATAATACAAACTGGCAGTGACGGCAGTCCACATATCGGACGCTCGCCCCGCAATATCAAATGTACATAATACACCAACACTGTACTAGCATTGCATCCAGGCTATCCCCCACGACCGATCCGCAACATCACAGCAAAAACAGAACATCAACGTGAAAGTCACGTTCGCAAATCCGTCTAACCGGGCTATAGCAGTTAGACCGGATTTACCGATCAAGTGACATTCACGGTCGCAGATATAATGTAAATACTGTGAAAAATGTGTTTAAAATTTTCCGATTGACCAAAAATTAACAAGTGGGCCCCCAAGCAATACTGTAGCACTCACAGAAATAATTGGCCCAATTTTAATATTCCAAAACCCCTAAAATAAGTCCAGAAGCCCACTGGGAAAAAATGATGCAGTGACGTCACCAATGTGCGGCGGAACCGCGGCCCAATGGGGGGTTTGGCCGCGGATCCGGGCTACATTGGTCGACTGACTGTGTCGAATTTTCCCAGAGTTCTTAGAACTCCCTGCACATCATTCTGAGACCACCTGAAAAAATTTTAGAGCAAGATAAAATTCAACAGAAAACTGATGTGAGGTAAAATTGGGTTTTTGGAATTTTGGTCGATCGGAACTGAAAAACACATCAAACGAAGCTAGACGAAGTTAATGGCGAGGCTCTGATACCATTCTAAGTGCACGGCGGCGCCCCGGCCGTCAATCCGACGGCCAAACGCGGAAACGGTGATAAACTTTTATTTTTGCGGACTTAGCAAACCGGCACCACCGCGCACTAAACATCCAGATCGTAACCATTAACAAGTCAAAGCT